>JASEVX010000008.1:54488672-54763672 GCA_031761405.1 Serripes groenlandicus
ATAATACGGACTTAATTTATTCATAAAGATATCAGAAAAAACCCCAGACTTTACCACATTTCATCAAGTGTCGCATCTTATTTAGTTTAATACACATATAGGTTCCATGTGGGTCATATAAGGCACAACCTATGTGGGTCCCACATGGGTATCAACACAGGACCTTTCAATGTGCAAACTTCGTTTTTATGAAAGAACATTCATTTACATTTCAAGATCAGCTTCTATCACCTTTCAATATTTTTTGTATTTAATAATGTAGAAGCATGACTATTTTTTAATAAAGGTCCATTGTGGGTCCTATACTATAAGGGCAAACCCTTCTAATATGGGTCCCATGGGTCCCACATGGGTAACCAAATGCATATATATATGATATACAACACTAAATATCTAAATTTATATGAAACAACATTCCTAATATTACATAAATTGCATTTTAATTATACTGGTTAAGCAAGGACTCTTTCTTCATATATGTCCCATACGGGTCCTACATGGGTCCCACAAGTGAAATCAATACAGGACTCTTTCATTGTGAATGCTTCGCAGTTATGAAAGAATCATTCCTGAATATGACTAACAAAAAGACCAGCTGATAAAATCTTTCAATGTATTACCAATTTTTATAGTAGTTTAAGAAGAAGCATTTCTCATCTAGGCCCCACGTGGGTCATATTAGGGCAACACCTTCTATATGGGTCCCACATGGGTCCCACATAAGTAATTCACACACAATTAACTTATATATTTCTGAAAAGTAACTTTCATGGGGTCCCACTGTGGGTCCAGTAAGGGCAGAACTTTCTAATATGGGTCCCAGATGGGTCCCATATTGTCACCAATACAGGGTTATCCCATGTACAGCCCATATGGTCCCAGTACGGCAACACCTTCTTATATGGGTCCCACATGGGTCCCACATAAGTAATCCACACAAAGTGCTCACTAAATGAACATTCATAACATTTCAGAAAAAAACCGAGCTTTTTGGTTTCGTTGACGTATATATATTTTTATACATTTAACTTATATATTTCTGAAAAGTAACTGTGTCATGGGTCCCATGTGGGTCAGTAAGGGCTGAATTTATAATATGGGTCCTAGATGGGTCCCACATCGGTCACCATTACAGGGCTTAGCATATGATATAGCCCCATATGGGCCCCAGTAGGGCAACACCTTCTGTATATGGTCCCACATGGGTCCAACATAAGTAATCTACACACAGCCAAACAGGTATCATATAAAAAAACATTCATAAAACTACAGAAAAAAGGACAGCTTTTCTGCTTTCAACGTTTATTTATTTCTTATACATTTAACTTATATAGTTCTGAAAAGTTACTTTGTCATGGTCCCATGTGGGTCAGTAAGGGCAGAACTTTCTATAATGGGTCCCAGATGGGTCCACATCGGTCGCCAATATAGAGCTTGCCCAGGGTACAGCCCATATGGGCCCCAGTTGTGCTTGCTTGCTGGGAAGTTACCTTGCAGAAGATGTCTTACTTTAGGTCACTCCGCTCTGAATGATACATCGAATGTGATCAGTACGATTTGTATGGATATAAATTAACAGTCAATACCTGCTTTACACAGAAAGTAGAGTAGAGTCGTTGAAATACTACCTTGCACCCGGTTAACATTTACGTTTTCGGTTATCGAGTAAAGCGTTTTTACGTCTGATAGCTTTGATCATAATGATACATACTATGCGATGGCCCTTTATACAATATAATATCACATGTTGAGTTGTTACTTCTTTAAGCTGCATTTTTAAACAGAACATGTTTAAGCTTGTTTAAGCTTGTCTATTGCAGTTATACTAGTACTGTTGGACGACGCGTACTAGTCGATTTTTTGAACAGTTGTGCGTAAACAATTCACTATACTGTCTAGCGTCGTAAACTTATACACTGTGCTGTTTTTTTTTATTTTTTTATTTTTGAAAGTTTTGTTCTTTTTCTTTTTGTTACATAAATAATTCATTGTTCACATAATAATAACAGAACTTTGTAAAAACAAATCTTCTCTGGGTTGGATCCTTACTTAAGTACAAAATGTTGATTCATTGCCCCCGACGGATAGATTTCTATGGTGAGATCCCTCCGAAAATATATATGTTAATCCTCGGGTCTTTGTTTGCCGTTTGACATGAGGTCGTCTCAAAATAATAAGATGGTCACAGCGGGGTTTAATATAGGCAATCATCTCCAAGTAGTGCGGAATGCCTTGTACTAATCATACCCTGGTATACACGGTTCTTCGTAAGACGTCGTAATAGACGGCTGCAATCTTTTGTTATAGAGCCAGATTATTCAGTTGTGGTGATTGGTTGTATTTTGTGAGACTGCAGTACTTGTCACAAAGTAGGTCGTCCACAGTTGGTTGATCCAGTAACCAAACACGTACAATGGATGTTAGAATACAACAGTTGCTGATATGGAGGGGAGTTTCGGTGCTTTTGTGATGTCCAACTTGTCTGTCTTGTCTAGTTTTTCTGATTAAGCCGGAGGCCGTTTTTTAGCTTATTTATGTTAGCTTGTTGTGCTCAAGCAAACGGTGCTGCACAGTTAACAAGTTGTTTACTTCAGATGAAAGGTATAACAATCTACTATCATTTGTCCCCAATGTATTATCAATCTAGTACATAACAAAAAAAGCGATTGTGATATATTTCGCCATGTATAAGATAAGATAATTGTTTATTAACATGACCGGTGTGAATTGACATACATGAATAACACATTTTATACAAACATTACCACACCTGGTCTGTGGGCCTATAAGTTACCATAATATATATACATAATATTAACTCATGAAGTCACATGAAATTAGCTCTTTACAATTATACAATAATTTGGGAACAGTGTGTGCAATGAGACATTGCAATCATTATGCGATGTCTATTTCACACAGTACGTCCAATCCTGTACTGAAACACGATCGTCCCTAATGTATAGGTAGCTAATTTACCGGGGTAAATAGTGATTACTTCCAAGGTATTTTATCTACCATACATAGCTGACCTCCACCTTAGATAGCTTTTGACAATGAAGTTCGAACATTACGGGGGTGAGTATTGATCAGAAATGCTAGTTTTTCGTGATCACTTAATTTATTAAAATGTCATTTAAATGATCTAAGAATATATCATTTCGCATGTCTATATAAAAATCACACCTTATCAAAAATTTAGTCGTTTTTTATAGATTCTGATTGACACAATTTACATAGTCTCCGATGTATAGTCCAGTCTCGATTCTAAGAGGTAAGCTACCTCACCTGAATTGTGCAAAAAGTGATTGCTTATATTTCTGCAAATTTAACAGTGTATAATGATAATTGTTAAACTCACTTTTGAATTGTATATAGGTTCTTAATTTAGGAATTGTTTGCAGACTATTCGCCAAAATGTTGCTATAGTAAGACATTATCTTTTCCTTCACTGTTTTCAAATTGATTGTTGTCTTAGTGTTATGAAAACTGATTAAGTCGAGCTTGTTTAACAAGCCCTAAAGGTCTCTACTACAATTATTGCAACACAGTATATAGTCTTGATTGAATGTACATTTCGTAATTCGATTATCTTCAAACTTGATCAGGCTATTCAAGTAACGAATTAGATTGGTCCATCGTCTATATGTGCTAGTCATCCATCCTATGTCTCCGTTTATAGCAGTGAGCGGTGAAAATCAGAAGATAATATCGGATAGCCCTATGTTGTATCCCTACACACGAGAACAAAAATCCAAAATCGACAAAACGCCAGATTCATATAAATTTTCAATTTTTTTAAGTCCAATGTCTTTTAAAAAAGTGTATCTTTGAAATTATCTTTCCAAATGCTCATCCCGCGCCTTTTGCCAGAACAACTGAGTTTGTTGTGAATTCTCCTTTAAATCCGAACGTTACACCTAAATATGGACTATAAAATAGTATTGCCATTTTTTAAAAAATGCACAGTTTGTGTGAAGTGCTACCTTTCCGGAAATGTATGCATATTGATTTGTCTGTGTTAATGAGGACCCGGGGGGGGGGGGGCCTCAACGCTTACACCATTCATATAGTACATGTAGCATTTTCTGTAAATCATGTTCTGTTTTTGAAAATATCACTTTATCATCCGCGTAGAGTATCATAGAAATCTTGTTACCGTCTTTATCTATGTCAATGTCTTTTTAAAATCTCTTTGACCAGGTCATTGATGAAATAAGAAAAACAAAGTTGGTGAAACATTGTCTCCTTGATCGGCCCCAGTTTTCAATCAAACCAGTATTTATGCTTACTGTTTAGTTTAAAAGGACATTGTATGCTAGTATAAATTTTTAATAGTATTATACATTTCCCCCCATCGATTCCATTCAATAACAATTTATACAGCAGCATGTCTATAAAGTCGAAACATTTACGAAGGTCAATAAAATCTGTAAATACTGTAGTGTCATTTTGGATTACACTGTTAAGGACAAACACGTGGTCTTCACATGACCTATTTTACGAAAGCCGTTTTGTTCATCAGCTAGTAAATCATTATCTTCCAGGTATCGTGTGAGACGTAGGTCAAAGAAAGCGCTTTACAATTTGCTTATACACGACAGTAAACTGACGCCTCTATAGTTTATCGATATTCGTTTGTTGGACGTATAATACCTTTTCTCCAATTACATGGGATTATATATACCTGTATCGAACACTAATTGGAATAACTGTTGTAATACAGAGATAATGTGTATTTGCATGCATGCGTTTGAATGTTTGTGTTGATGTGTGTTTGTTATGAGAAAGTGTTATATTTTTATGTGGGTTTGAACGTTAAAACCCCATCTCAAAAAAATCGTCCATAGCTATTGGAGGTCATTTAAGAATTTTAGAACATGCAAAACGGCCCTTATCTACAGCTCTGGACTCATGTTCACACGTTTTGATATGGTTGTTTCACATAAATAAAAAATCAACCACGGTGGCAGTGTATTGGTCAGCATTGAAACCGGTCGGCAAGAATCCTTGTTTTTATAGGGAAGACTCTCGAGTACTTTACGTCAACCATTGGTTGTTGATAGCGTAATTATCTACCATAAAACAACGCGAGCATGCGTAATCAATCATTAGAGGCATTAACTAAAGGCAAGTCGCTATGATATCAGCCGTGCTCCAGGTTTCAGCACTTATGTAATCATCACAACTGAAATACCTGCATGTGCGTCCATGCTAAGGAACCAAATTGATGCTGCCTAACAGACGTTCCTTTCAACTGTCTATGACTATTTGCAGAGCAGGGCAGAGATAGATCAGACAGCGCGGATGCGCTGTCTATTTTTGACTGCCGAGCGCCACTTATATAACATGTTTTCTCTTATATAAACCCTTTTCCACATACAACAAATTTGAAGCAGACGACTCTGAACACATCTTGGCATAACTAAAATAATCGGTAGATAATTACGGCACCAATAACCAATGGTTGACGTAAAGTACTTAATAGTCCTCCCTATAAAAACAAGGATTCTTGCCGACCTGTTTCAATGCTGACCAATATGCTACTACCGTGGTGGATTATTTATTAATGTGAAACAACCATATCAAAACGTTTGATCATGAGTCCAGAGCTTTCGATAAACGTCTTTTATGAATATTCTAAAATTCTTAAATGACCTCCAAAATCTATGGACGATTCTTTTGAGAAGCCACAACATTGGATTTAAAGGGTGCTAACAAAGATATCGTCGAAACATTTCTGTTCACTCTCCCTTATTATGACATAGATTCTTATCTTATGCTCGTTATCTGGATGAAAACGAACCTCTATGTCCAAATAGCAAATCTTCTTGCGGCCTGTGCTCGTTTTAGAAGCAGCCAACCATGTTTGAGACTTCAAGATAAAGTATTTTATTATTTTCTTCAGACTGGACAAAAGGTTAACCCACTATCTGTCTATTCGTCTGCCTGCAAATAGTAATATTTCGTTGATGCAAGTTTGTATGAAGTATAAAACCTAGATATATAGTGGTGTATATAACATGTGGATGATTAAACATTATGGAAGAAATACATTTTACTCTTTGGGAGTCATTTGTCATTTTAAAACAATGTTCTAAACAGATGTTTGCTGGAATAACTAAAATACAAGTATTCCCCAAAATTAACAGTCATACATGTACTACTTACTATACAATCACTCAAATGGTAGACGTAGGACCATCTTGGTCCATTTGTTTCGTTTTATTTGTATTCAAACGTGACAGGCCGTCCGCGTACACCAGCCGTAAGGCCTTTGCAACCAATGTTTATCCAGTTAAGACATCGCATCCACACAGTCTGGTCTGGCTCTGCACTGCTAAATAGTCATAGAAGGTTTCGAGAACTGATAAGACGTGTCCTTTCGGATCCGTAGCAAAGATGCGCAGACATTGGGTTTTTTCCGCACATATAATAATGTTACTTATAACATCATTGTCTAAAAAAAAATGACAACACAATTACTACTGTAATTTACGTTTAAATAAACTGGTTAAAGTGTTTTACCGCAACTAAGCACGAAGTGCGGGGTGTGCTAAAGTGTTCACTGACCATCCGGCGGCATCCCTCCGTCCGTCCGTCCGTTCACATTCCCTCCAACATCTTCCCTTCCTAAAGCAATTGACTCAATTTCAAAATAACTTCCCGTAAATGTTCCGTAGGTGGTCCTCTTTCCAGTGTGTTTAAAGAACTCCATGGTAAACTATGGCTGGTTGCTAAGACAACATACAGAAAAAAACTTAAAAAATCCTCTTGCCCGATTTGAAAAAGAATCTGGTCCTACTGAGATTTATCAAATTACTACGATCCGTATAAAAACATGGCAACCTAGGGGCGGGACATTTATATACCATATAGGCATATAGTATAAGGTTTAATCATATATTATCGTACAGAATTCGAAGTTCAAATAAACTGGCAAAAGTATTACAACGGTGATCTTTTACCAAGATCGCCTCAGGAATATAGTGGTAGAGTGTCCTCAATCGGTGCGGGAAGTGATGGGTTCGTTTCCCGGCCGGGGCATACTAATGTCTTTAAGAATCGAAATAATGATTTTTTTTCCTTTGCGCTCGGGATTGTTTGGTTAGCATTATTATTGATTCGCTGGTGTCATAATATCTACTTCAAGTATTCCTCTCTTCTAAAATGCTAATCTGATTTCAATATTATCTTTATTTACTTCGGTGACAAATTGAAACAACAAGATTGGTTGACAAATATTTAAAACGACGCAACTTTTTCACTGAAACTGTTTGTCTGATAACAATGTACTGAGGTGGCAATTATTTAGGCGACACTTAACAACGTGTGTTCAAGTCATATTTAGTTGGTTGCAAAATATATCCCTATGTGAAAAACCGTAAATCTTCCTCGGAGTTTGCTGATTTGATCTGATTTCGAAAATAATGAAACATCTACCTGAATTGTTCAAGACATATTGTTTTGTTTAAATACGTTGCAGACAAGGACACCTGCGAATTACCTTTTCTTTTACTCCTGCCTTATTAGTTATTACCAATGGCTTTTGGCAGCTTGATACTAATGCCTAAACCCTGGGCTGATAAGCTGTTTTGTTTACAGTGCCCTTACGAAATCCTGGTCAAAGTTCCCATGACATAAGCAGTTACGCATTTGTTACAATACCATGACTCAGGTGATCGCTTAAAAGCCATCTTGACCCTCTTGTTTCCGGACATAAGCGTATCCTCGCAATAAACGCACCCGTAAATTGTTACGGACTTGATAAACATATGAAACCCTTTAGTGTTGTAATAAGTCCATAACTAGTTGATCAGAAGGAACTCTAGTTGAACCTTCCTGACGATGATTACAAACCCAAGCGTGTTATTTTCTTTAGTATAAGAAAAGATATATGTACAATATATGTATACGTATGATACATATCAGTTAGAAAATTACAAAATTCTATTCATGAGCCAAGCGAAGGAAACAATTGGTACATATCCGATAGGGTTTTATCTATAAGGACACTGGGTTGAGCACAGTTGGGCTACACTTATATAAAAGCCGCGTCTAGCGATTTGTGGTCTTATAAACTCGCTGGTATATTGTGCAAAGGTTAATTGGCGTACAAACTAATAGGACTGCAATTATAATTGTTGTCAAACGAACAGTACGCTACATATAGGGCTACAGTTAGTGTAAATAAGGGGAGAGGGAATGTGGATGTACAAAATCACCCGAGTTTTGACAGTACGCAGATGCATTAAGACCCAACATCGCTAGCCGCAAATCATATTTATGTCATAAGGCAATACAATTATGTATAACATGTTAACAGAAATGTGAGGCCCTGTTCAGACAGGGCATGTGTACATACTTCACTGCATGCATATTTCTTAACACCCAATGTTTGCTTGTCGCAGCTCTTGTTTATAACTTCGTTTTTTAAGAATAAAGCAGAACAGATGTTTATATTAGCTAAATTAATTAAGAGAGATAATTGTTATCGAAATATTTAAATGTAGCATGATCATTTATATGGTACAGTTGATTAACTCATCGTTCTCTCTCCAGATATTTTACGTTTTATATTTTCAAGTATCATACAGTATAAGTTGTTTCTAATTACAGTTCACAGTTCCACAATATGGCTGCACAGTATCACAATTTGTCACTCAGTCTTTATAAAATTCTAGATTGGATCGGCGCTTCTGAGGAGATAAGGGACAAGAAAAGAGAAATTGCAATAGTAGATGAAATATTGTACACCAATATAAGCGGCTTATTGGATGACAAACCTTTAAAAATGTACGTGTTCGGGAGTAACTGTGAGGGTACAACAACACCAGGGCTGAATTCCGATCAAGACGTGTTAGTCTGCTATTTTTCAACTGTTGTAGACAGTATCTCTCATTCACCTCAAAACGGACGATCATTTCTCATGGTTACAGATGAGACCACAAAACCTGGATATTATAAACTACAACTGGTCATAGATCAATTACCAATTAATCGTCTTTCCACTACAATTAATAACATTGACATTTTAGTCCTGACAGATGCGACGGTAAGACCTGACTACTACGGCAGGATTTGTTTAGAACACTTTCAACATGCTGATCATCATTTCCGAGAGCATAACGGTCCTGCTGTAACACGTTCAGGGGATATAGGAATCCAAGATATAGATATAGTTTACGCAGTAGGATGTCAGTACATCCCTAGCCTTGCTAAATCCTGGTTAAGAAGGGTTGTCAGTTCCGATCGGTTAAATGAAGCACAAATACAAATATTGAAAGAATCCGGATGCTTCTTCGTTGGAATAAGTCATCCATCAAGTCAAAATGGTTCGATTGAATGGAGAATTTCATTTTCACTCCAGGAACGTGAACTCATGGCTAGTCTTAACCCTACACAGCACAAATGTTATGTTTTTCTTAAGATGATAAAGAAAGATATTATACATAAACGTGCCCCTAAATCTATTTCTTCTTATCACTGCAAAACATGTTTGTTATATGCAATTGAAAAAACTCCCTGTGTTTTCTGGAGACGTGGAAACTCTTTAGAATGTATACGTTTTTGTATTAAATTATTATTGCACTGGGTAAAAGAGAATCACTGCCCAAATTATTTTGTTCCGGATGAGAACATGTTTGATAGGCTTGCGTACATAACTCTTAGACAGGTACAGGATGTCTTACAGGACATGCTAGAACACTGGTGTAGCTTTCTATGGTCATTGACATGTGATAACATCGGAGAGGTGTTGTACGTTGTATTGTTCGGGCGTGGACCAAGTATAATGAGAGTTCAACGAAGAACAGTATCTAAACAATCAATTGATATGTACGGACAATTTATGTATATAGTAAAAGAACGCACGAAGCAATGTCTTAATTTGTGTAGAAGTAGATCGGCTGATCAAGCTGTTTTAGAATTACACTCAATTGAAACCTATTTTATAAATACCGATTGTGTAGAAGATCATACGGAGGAAGAGACAAAATTAGCATTAAGCTCCTTTATCCCATACTTACGCATTCAAATATCACAATGTATCGCCAGCATAATGTTGGCCACCAGAAACGCAGATCGACTAAGGATGTTGTTTAGCAAGTTTAAGTATTACATAGATGAAAGTAAAGACTGTGACGTTATTTCCTCATATTTAATAGTTGCATCCTATTGTCTACAGAGTGAAAGGCATGATATTTGTGAGAGGATTCTTCATAAATGTAAAACGTCTTTAAAATCACATATTATTTCAGTGTGTAGCTGTAATTTTCTTGAAAAATACTTTGTTAATGAAGAACGAAATGAACAGGTACGAATACTTAGGTCACAACGTATTCCAAACAAAGAGTACACGAGAACCTGTACCACAGGATGTTTAATTTTTCTACCTCACCAAGCAAACCTTGTCCCTCCAGCATTACAATACGAGATGTATCGTTCTTTCAATACACCAGCTGGATCTAGGGATGGAGGGCATGATGTGTGGTTTGATTGGAGTGTTGTGGATTCTAAGGTGTACCTGTACTTCCTTCAGTATGTTCTCTATTCAAAAACAAATAAGTCCATCTATAAACAAAATGCTATCGACAACTTATTTCATATAATGACGAGAAATGAAAACCTTGGACATCTTGAAACAGCCTACAATTTGTTAGGATGGATATACACACAGGAAAATAAAAAACAACAAGCAATGGCGTGTTTTCTAACATCATGGTGGATCAGACCGAATCAAAATGCTGCTAAATGGCACATGCTAGAAATAATTAGTACTAGGAACACGCCCAATTCGCAATGATGTGTTGCCTTTATTCTTAGATAGCATTTCGTTACATTATAGGTTCAGATCAGCCAGTACATCTGCTACGTCTTGTTAAAATCTTCACACGTTGACAGTATCTGCTAACAAGTGTATGTAGGTCTGTCTGACTATGTAGGAAATATGTGAACAGTGTAGATTTTAGTAATCTCGTTCTATGTTAACTTCCTGAATTTGTAACTAATACCTTTAATAAATGTACTGTAATTATATGAAAACCGCAAAAAGTTTGGCACGCTAACAACTGGATTCGAAATCGAAAGTGATCTACCTCTTAACAAACGTATTCTATTTAGTTAAATGTTAATTACCCAATTTATTATATCAATAACTGGTCTTCATTTAACATATCACACTAAAGATTCATGCTCACGCAGGTTCCAGCAACAATATACCTTACATGGGTCCTCTTTTCCCCGGTTTTGCAGGAGTAATCGTTACAATAACAATAACACTACTTACAGAGTTAAGCGAATTATTGACTCATAACATCCTAGCAGGGCCGTAGATAACATCTTATCTACGTTCCGGATCCTAGTTAGCATCTATGAGTGAAAACAATTGAGTGCAATTGTATGGTTTGGTGTAGCCTCCTTTCTGTAAGTCAGGGAGACATAAAGGGCTCTCTTCTCCATCGTCTTTCCGTCTGTCTGCTACACTGTGATTTAATTGGCCATAGTCATGTTTCTGTTTGAAATAAGCACTTTCATCTTGCAAAACGGATACGTATCAGGCAAAGTAATGTTACTATAATAGCCGTCCCGCCAGAAAACCAACATTGTGCGTAAAGTATCGACCCTTAGCATGCCGCACAGGCTTACCAGGATAAAAACTTTTCGCCTTCAGTGGATTTTCTGTTTCAGGCATCTTTACGCTATGCCTCTATCCTCATTATGTGGAATTTGTCGGTCCGGATCAGTCTGCGCGGATTGCGCAGGCTGATCTGGGTCGATACATTACGCAAAGGCCATAATGTTGGTTTTCTCGCGGGATGGCTCAATTGTGCAGATGACTCTAGTATTCCAATTATTAGAGCTACCTCCCAAAGTCTATTCGTCTAGTTCGGTCAGTTTCTCACTTACTTTCCAGTGTAGTAACTTTAAACACGGTAAAACTGAAAAAGGAAAACAGAAAAGTTAGCGAGAAAACGGCTTGTTCTCTAGCAAATTGACCGCAATCGTCACAGCTTACCAGGTATCGAGAGTCCGTTTTGGGGTGGCCCGGGTCATCTTATTCCGATATAATAACTTTTGAATTGTCCCTACCGTAAATTGTTTAACAGTATGTGTACAAAGTAGATGCTTTCATTTTACAAGGATTAGGAATACCTTATGTATGTAATTATGGAAGTTCTTTCAAGAGTTTAAGCAAAAGGCTTCGATAGTACATACTAGTTTTACAGTATTGACGCTCACATTATTCCCAAGTAGGAGCAGCATGTGGATATGAGAATGTTTCTTCGCAACAATGGCATTGGACAAGTGACCAGAAAACACAGATTAAACGTCTTATCAATTTTTTAGTTTCACATTTCAGCCGTAAGCTTGAACCCTTTTTTGTTAGCTACTTCTAAACCCTTTTCAGAGAAGCAGACGACTTTTAAGAAACATTGTGACAAAGAAATGCACATAATGAGCAATTTTCACTTTTACCACATTTTCTTCAACTCTATTCATTAAATGTAATTTCATTTGTAGAGATTTTAAATACCTTTTGAAACATGTTTTCAAAGTCGTTTGCCGCTGATTTGTTAAATGTTGAAAAGGGTTAAAGATTGGAGGTAACTATTTTCAATGATAAGTGTGTGTCGCCTTGCAAAATGAATGAAAGTTAAATAATTGAGAGCTCCCAGTTGTTTAATTACCTCGCACTAAAGAAGGAATGTATTTGGTACACAGCAACAATACCAATGCTATTTATAGCTTATTTTACCCTCTTTCAATGATGTGTTTCCTTTCTGAAACTAAAGGAACAGTTCTGTACATCGTATCAGGGTTGAATGTAAAGGGACTGAACACCATAATGGTCCAAAATCGTTATATTTTATACTTATTCTAATTAATCCAAAATACGTCGATATATATGTAACGGAATGTTGTAGAAAGTCGTACAAGTTTTGTTTTTCATTATTTCATAGGAAATAAGCAGTTAAAAAAACGTCCGCTCCGTGTTTTATCGTTTAAAAATACCGTGGAATTTACCCTTGCTCATTTGAATTTGTCGATTCAATTCGGCATTCTCTAACACTATCGACTCATTACATTCATGTAAGCGTGAGTGTAAGGAACGACAACTCTGCGAAGGAGATTGTCAATTCGGAAGTAGTATTCACGTGATAAATATACAGCGATATTTTTAGATTTACTGGGTTACTAACCCAGTAGATTATACAATGCAAAATAACGAAAAATCTCCGCAATATTAATAGTTTGCATATATTGTAGTACATCAGTCAGCAAATCTCAATGCCTTACATGCAAAAACATCAAGGTAATAGCAATTTTTAACAATTTTCTTTTTTTTTCGCTTTTTTCTCATTTGGGATTCAGTCCCTTTAAGTCTTGTTCAACTTTTAAATGATTGATTGGGGTTTTACACCGTTTTCAACCGTTTGTTTAGTCATATTACGGCGGCCAGTTCACCTACTCATGTGTTTCATGGCCTCCCCACACCAGTAATCAACAGAGCAAGCTGGCTACTTTTTCCACATAGACTGTTTGCCCGTTGATGCAAGACGAATGACGCTTGTCGCATTGACTTTAATCAAATGTCAAAAAGAATCTTCACCGAGCTGGGATTCGAACTCACAACCCCTTAATTGACAGCCCGCATCGCTACCGAGGCTTCAACTGTTTTATACATGGCATGTGAAAGATTTAAAAATATTATGGAAAATGGACAAAAAAAATGCTCAAAACACGAAATGTGTCACTATCAACTAAATACTGCAAGGACTACAAGGACGGCTGTTGTATGACAATGACGGCTAAAACGTTGTTTAATTAATACATTTATATTTAAAATTACTTTTACTGCGCAGGTTGATCTGGGTAGATACATTACGCAGAGGCCAAACTGTTGGATTTCTCGCGGGACGGCTCAATAAGTTACGTGGTTCAATGATCATATATATGTCATGGTTCCTGAGAGGATATCGGACTATAACATCCCTTATGCATATGAGCCCTTCCACGAGAAAATCAACATTGTTGACTCTGCGTAAAGTATCGACTCGGATCGGCCTAAGCATGCCGCGCAGGCTAACCCGGACAGAAACTGGATTTTCTGTTTCATAAACTATTACTTAATACCTCTACCTCCCTGAAACGGAATGTGTCGGCCCAGATTAGCCTGCGCGATCTTTGGCGATACATTAAGCAGAGTCCATACTTTTGGTTTTCTCGTGGAACGGCTCATATGTAAATCTCACAACTCTCCGTAGTGTTGTAGGCGAAATTACCTTGCAATAGCCATCGTGTAACAATTACAGCAAACTCATTAAACTAAAACTCCCTTTAGCTGAAACTAATCTATTTAAGGACTACATCATTACCGAAATAAGAATAAACATACTTATTGTGTATATATGCCCAAATAGTCTCTAAAAAAACTTTTTCTGCGTAGAAATGAGTGTATGCCATCACCAGAATGTATTGAATATATGACATTGAGTTTAAATTCATTGTAAATGTGTATAGGATGCACTGGGAATGATTTATTTAATCACTTTTATTACATACCTATCCAAATTTTGCATTGAAATTTAAGTGACATAAAATCAATATCAATTTTTAAAAAAATGATAACTAACAATGTGACGATAACACTTTTAGTTTTTTTATATCATCACTAGTGATGATATCATTTTTGCCGGAACTACTTTTTTTAGATTTGGAACATCTTTGGAATTTAAAGTGGGTTTAATACTAGGAATTTAAAAAAAACTGAGACCGAATACTAGGAAAATGACGTCACGTCAGCGGTTTTGACGTCATAACGCTAGTCATTTGGCGCCAAATAGAAGCAGCAGTATTTGGTTACGTAACATTCATACGCCTAAGGCCAAGTCATTTTTTTTTTATATGTTTCTTTAAAATAAAGGGGAGATTTATTCCAGATATATAATAAATAGAATAACTAACTACATGTTTTTGATATCGAATTTATGTCACTCGGGAACAAAGGGGTAATTTGGTGTAAAATCACTCAACCTACGGTTTCGTGATTTTAACCAAATTACCCCTTTTTTCCCTTGTGACATAAATTCTATATCAAAAACATGCAGTCAGTTATTCTCTATTTAGTATTTTGACCTTTTTCAAAGTGAAAGTAGAGAATGCTAAACACCGGTTTTGTCCGGGCCCGATTTGGGCCAAAATGACGATAACCAATTTCACCTGGTGAGTTCTTTCTTGCATAATGCATGAACCACACCCTTCCCCCCACCCCACCCCCCTATTTTTTGGGATTAATTTAAAGCTTAGAGGTAACTCTTTTCAATGATATATGATGTTCTACGTGAGAAACGCTTAACAAGTGTGACAATTGAGGACTGACACTCGTCGATTTCCATGGAAACAAAGAAGGAAAGTATTTGGTGTACTGTAACCTTATCGAATAAAGATACTTCACGACCAAACGACGAAGAGGTTTGATCCTGATTAGACTGCACCGAGACTGAGTCGAGAAGGTCGTTTTCAGTATGACGTTATTGCCCAAACTATGAATAATATGATACACTGTTTGTAATCTTTACAACGGGAAACTGTTTCTCTTATTTGGAATTGACCTGTTCACGTTATCTTATATTATTATCGCCTGGCAAATTGAGCATCCAAGAGTAACTCGTAATGTTATTTGACCCATTTACTTCATTATGAGACTTATTGGTATTATATCACGTGGAGATATGGCTACGTCGTTTATTAACCCTTAATCTATATCACGATATTTTCGATATAAAAAGCAGTGTTTAAACAACATATTCGAATAATGTAAACCAAGACCAGTCCGCTCACTCTTACAGTCTACTCTTTGTTTACAATTTTCGCTCTTCAAAAAACAATAAGTAGCAAAAAACTATCTCCATGAATATAACAAATGGTTTATCTAAAACCAATGATGATATTATTAACAGATACGTTAATTCAGCTTGATAAGAACTTGCTCATGATGACCAATATCTACTTTTGCATTAATTTAATTATAATATATAGAGATTATTACATGAGTGGTCATTCAATACGGAATTTATTAAACGAGTTTTCTGAAATTGATAAGAACGAGCCTTGGCGATTTATGAGTTATTAAATAACGAGTTTAATAAATTTCGTATTGAATGACCACGAATGTAATGTTCTTTTTATATCATAAATACTAATTTAATAATTTACAGCGCTATATCCATATAAACGTCGCTATAAAGCGCGCGTATTTACAACGCTAAACGTTACGTTATGACGTCACGTTACGTAGCATTGTTATTACACTAGTTGAATACGCAATTTATTCAATGGCTTTCTTACACTCCGGCGACGTCATTTATGATATAATTTCATTTACAGAGATTTTCCTGATGTATGCGTATATGTTTATCAAAGTCGTCTGCTGCGAATTTGTTATTTGTGGGTAAGAGTTAAATCATGCAATTGCTTATTGGCGGTAATGGTACGATATCAGCCATTTTATCCGAAAACCGACTTCTGGGTCTTGCCCGTAGGCGAGATTTATCTGGATGTAAAGTAGACAACATTTTAAATAGTTTTATTATACGTATGTCTCAGTCTAAATAATATCAATGAAATCATTTAATTAATTTCCAAAAAAGAAACCCGTTAACCTTACTTTGCTTCAATAATAGATTAATGAAATTGCGTTTGTCGCGATTTTGAATCGCCATTTTGACTTTCTGAATGTAATATTTCAGAAGGAAGCTGCATGATGTTTAAAAGTAGAAACGGAAATGTGAATAATTTATGTTGATATTTAGAAAAAAAAGAATCCGTAAAATTTCTTGGCAATTCAGAAAAAAAAAAGTATATATATATGTGAAATTCGGAACATTTTCTGTATTTAAAGCGTATCCAGTATATTTTTTCAGACAAATAACCTTAGATTTAGAATCATCGAGTTGAATTTGTATCAAACATCTGTTTAAAATCAACTAAATGTCAAATCAGCAATATTAAAAAAAAAAACTAACAAAATTAAAGTCCGCCATTTTGAAACGCCATTTTGAACCTATTTAGCGACATTTTCACGATGGCCAGCATATATATTCGGATTCAGCATACCCAAATTAGGTTAAAAGTCTATGCTGGACAAAATAATAATGATTTGCGGTTAGAAGTTAGATTTGCTAAAAATCGGACCAGACTATCTTGCCCTTCTGCGAGATTTATCTGGATGTTTCCTGTTCGTCTTTTAGTCGTACTCACATCCTGGGTAAAGCCTCTGGGGATTGTTAAACGTTGTATTACCACAACCACCTCGGGTGCGGGACGTCGCAGGCTCGATCCCGGCCGGTACATACAAAATACTTTAAAGACAAAACCGAGGCGGTACGCAAACGGAACGACACTGATCGCATATGCCATCAGTTGTGTTTGGGCAAAACCAGAACATTGGTCTTTCATGTGAGGTTACTCATTTTTTATACATGTAAAATGTAAGAAGGGTGTGTCAATATAGTGGCGACTTGGTTGTCAACCAAAAAGGCCGTCGAAATGAGCCGTTTCTAGGCTTAAGTCTTAATCATTTTATATATAATAGTTTAGTGTGTCCTTTACATGACCAAGATCAACTAAGAACTAGACATTAGTAGTCAACTTAGAGTCAAATTATTTCCAAATTATGATCATACTTGGCCATATTTGCATGGATTTAAACAATTAATGAAAATGATAGAATAAACATATCATGAAAACTGTGTACATACATATAAATGGCCAATACAAAACGCGAATCTAAACAAGATGGCCTTAAATCGATCACCTGAGAAATAGCATAGTTCAAATGATACTGCCAATAAAAAGGAAACGTTGATCAATAGTGGGAATAGACTGAACATGAAACAGCTTATCAGAATAGGTATTTTGTTATAAGGCATAACATCTTTGAACAATTTGAAAGAGAATCACCACATGAGCATAACAGTGAAGTTTGGTTGATATCAGTCCATTGGTTTAGGAGGAGATGTCGTATAAAACTATAGTTAATTTTCTAATGCAGCCTGGCATCTATCTCTTCCGACCAATTAGTATAGCTTGAACAAATTATTTCCCGTTTTACTAAAGGCCCACTCAATGGCCCTTTCTACCAAATTATCTTGGAATCAGACAGGCGGATCCCCTAATCGATAAACGCGGCCCATAAACGTGTCCAGCCTGTGTTTTAAAACCACCCATATGAAGAGAGAAAAATCTGGTCTTTGTTGTTCCGAGATAATCTGTAATTGCAGGGTTATTAATGCAGAAAATGAGTAATTAGGAAATTAAAAATGTGGTTGCTATAGACAGGATATTGGTTTTCAATGGTGGTCTTTAGCTATGGAGTGTTCATAAGACACTTACTCGCTAAACGAGGCCCATATACAGTCCAACCTATGTTTTAAGACCATCCATGGGAAGAGCACAATATGGTCTTTGTTCACAGGTGGTCTTTAATTGCGGGGTCATTTATGCGTAAAATGAGTAATTGGTAAATTAAAAGAGTGGTTGCTATAGACAGGGAATTGATATACAGAGGTTGCCTTTAGCACAGGTTTGACTGCGTGCGTATATGGGAGCAATTCCAACAACGATACCTAACGCTAAGTAATACTTAAATACTTTGTGGAAGACAGTGGTACAGAGGTAGAGCGTCGGCCCCTTGTACCAAAGGTCCCGGGTTCGAATCCCGTGATGAGCGGGTTCTGCCTTTGGGATTTTCCCACACAAACGGCGCGAGTACTGGTTAAGTTTCCAGGAAGCAGACATCGAGCGTGATTAATATAAGCTTAAAGCTTGTTTCGCAATCGATGTAAAATAAATAAGTTTAAACTAAATATTTAAGAGCGTTTTTCCTAATAAGAATGTCTAAATATTTCACTTCTTGATAAATATTGTTGGATGGTTACCAGAGTCATTTACTTTTACAAAATACTATTGAGTTGAGTCGATTTGAGTGGTAAAACATGAATGTTGGAATGTGTTCAACCGTTACTTATTTTTTAAGTTTTACTTAGCGCTAAGTATGGTTGGTAAAAATCGATCCTGGGTCGGTCTGTAATGCCAAACATAATGTTAAAACCAGCGTTACACCCATAATTAGTCATGCAATCAGCACATAAACCGTTCCACGAGAAAACCAACATTATCAACCCAGATTAGCGTACGCAGTCCGCGCAGGCTAATACGGGCCGACACATTCCAACTCAGGAGGATAGAGGTATAGAGTAATGATTCCTGAAACAGAAAAATCCACAGGAGGCGAAAAGTGTCTGTCCGGGTTAGCCTGAGTGGCATGCTTAGGCTGATCCGGGTCGATATTTAACGCAGATTCCACAATGTTGGTTTTACTAGTGGAACGGCTCATATACGTAACTATGCAGCGATACTTTGCAAATTAGCACGTGTTAACCCTTTCCCTCATATAGACGCTTTCTGACGCTTCTGCAGCAGACGGCTTTTTGAAAACATAGTGACAAAAGAAGAAATTGCACAAAACGTGCAATTTCTCCTTTTGTCACAATGTTTTCCACTTTTTGTCATAAGTTATCCATTCAATTATGGAGATTTTCCATGTTTTGACAAAATACGTTCAAAGTCGTCTGCTGCAGAATTGTCGTATGAGGGAAAGGGTTAAGTGTCAGTCTAACTTACGACCATCAATCAGTTGTATTTTTTTACTATCAATTTAGAAAAAAATTCTTATAATGTGTCTGCCATAAACATTTACTCAATTTCACACATCAATTGTAATTTTTTACTATCAATTTAGGAAAAAAAAAATCCTCATATTGTGTCTGCCATAAACATTTACTCAACTTCACACATCAATCATTTGTAATTATTTACAATCATTTAAAAAAAAAAAAAAAAAAAATCCTTATAATGTGTCTGCCATAAACATTTACTCAATTTCACACATTGATAAGTTGTAATTTTTTTAATATCAATTTAGAAAAAAAAAAATCCTAACAATGTTTCTGCCATAAACATTTACACAATTTCACATATCGATAAGTTGTATTTTTAAACAATCATTTTAGAAAGAAAAAAATCCTCATAATGTTTCTGCCATAAATATTTACTCAATTTCACTCATTGATTTTTGGGGAAATGTGTATTGTGACTCGAGTTGACAATCTGAGATGTCATCGCAGCTTAAGGCAGTGAAACCTTAATCAAATTAGTTATCACAAGTTTGTAGGTCGATAGCTTCGGAAAGAGATCCTGAACCCTTTCCAGAAAATGGACGAGGTTTGAGGACCCTGCTGCATGTATCGTTTGAACATAGTTTGACAAGAGAAAAAATGCTAACGATGAGCGAGTTATCATTTCCCGAAATGATTTTCCTACATGTGCTTGAACTCAATTTTCAAAAGTTCTGCAAATGTATCCAATATAATAGGCTCTAATAGAGCCATATTAGTGCAAAAGCTCAAACCCTTCCGCATTTAACGCATCTGCAGAAAACGCAATTTAAAAAAAAATCCATTGTAGCAAAAGTCTCGCCATTGAAATTTTGTCTTTTGTCACAAACTCTATTTCATAATTATAGTGTCATTTACTTTAATAAATGTTTCACATAGTGGTGTGTGCATGATTTGAAAATCGTCCGTTGTACGTGGGAAAGGGCTAGTGCCAGTCATACCGTGTCAACTCACCCACTGATTTAATTGACCCTTCCCACTTGTAGACGCATTCTGATGCATCTGCAGCAGACGACTTTTGAAAACATTGTGGCAAAAAGTAGAAATTGCTCATGAAGAGCAATTTCTCCTTCTGCCATCATGTTTTCACCTCTTTTTAATAATAAAACCCTTATCTATGGATTTTTTTCATGTTTTTGACAACCTATTTCCGAAGTCGTCTGCTACAGACTGGTTGTATGTGGAAATAGTTTAAGTATTGTATTACGTCCTAAAGAGGGAAGATAACATCAATATATTGAGAAAATAACCATTTCCCACACAGAGACATTTTCTGAAGTTTTCTGAAGCACAATACTTTTCATAAACATTGTTTAACAACTCTTTTTAATAATTATTCTTTCCTAATATGTTTCTTGGCTTTCACACACCAGTACTTTATATAACATTCTTTCCGAGCAACTGCCTGCTTTTCCATATAGACTGATAGCCCATTGGTGGAAGACGAATGACGCTTGTCACAATGACTTTTGTCAAACGTCGGAAAGAATGTTGGCATTCGAGACCCCTGGATTGACAGCCCGTGTCGCTACCGACTGAGCTACCGCGGCTCGGCGTAGCTGAAGGAGAAATTGCTTATAAAGAGAAATTTCTACTTTTGCCACAACATTTTCAACCATATGCAATGCTATTAGTTTCAAAACGATTTTCCATATCTTAAGTTGATTATTTCAAAGTTGTCTGTTGCAGATGTGTTGTATGTGACAAGCGGTTAACCTTAAACCTCATGTGATATTCTCAGAGTCGGCTGCTATGAAGTAAAACAATTTAGACAAATGCAAATAATCCTTTTCCCGCAATATTTTCAAGAATCACCTGCTGCATAGGCGTGTGTTGAAATTTTCGTCTTATTCGGGTAAAGCGTTAACTAATATGAGAAGATTCATGTCTAGATAAACACAAAAAGTTCTTGACAAATCAAGGATGTTCTCTCTCGAAATAAAAGATTAATCATTTGATAGATTTGATAGATTTGGAAACTTTATAATATAAGTAAGCAATTTTTCCTTTTGCAACACTGTTTTCGAAAATCATCTGCCGTATATGCGTCAACATATGTTGATATGTGGGACAGGTTTAAAACGAATGGTATCAGTGCTTGATCTGCAAAGCGTGGAATTACAATAAGCTGTCTCACCTGAAATCTGCATTGTTTGCCACTTAGATATTACATTTTACCAAATTTCCTGTTGGACAAAAATGAATTGGTCCAATTTTTAACATGGAGGAGTCGACTTTGTGAAATTCGACGGTGAAAGAGTTAAAAAGGACGCTCAAACATTTTCGAGGTGTAACTACATTTTACGGTTTAGATGGATCACCCCGGTTAAGCTAATTGTCGGAATGCCTTTGATTTGTTCTATTGTATGGTGTATTATTCACTGCGTTTCCTGAGTAATTACCAGTACTACCTGTAAGCTTCTCCTGACACCAGCGAATCAGTAATAATTTTGTTATAGCAACCCTTAGCGCTTAAAGGAAATCCTTTGCGCCCAATTTATAAAGACTCCTGAATTACCATACCAGGGACCAAAACCTGGATTCCCACCAAAGGCGGAAGTTATTACCATTACACCACGTGGATGGTCTAATTTCAATCATCGGTAACAGGTTAGTATAGGTCAAATTACGCTAAATACATCCGCTGACTTGCTGATCTACAGTATTATAGTCCCTAAAAAAAATAACTGATTGTTTTTGTTATATTATCAAAATGTGTAAACACAACTTTTGAAATATGTTTGCTTGTAAAACACATCATTTATCAGTTTCTATTGCGATATTACATCTCGCATTGAAAATATGCATTTCTCGAGTGAGAAGTAAATAGTGAATAATTAAATCGTTATAAAATAGCTAAAACAAGGTCAATTTAAACAAAAACTCTAATATATATTTTATAGTGCATATATCTTCATAATATAACAAAAACAATCAGATATTTATCATATTTATAACGTTATTTCTTTTTTATGATTTACATTCCTGTAACCACAATTAAATAAACAAATACTTAAAATATTGGAAATATATAAATCCTTTAAATGAACTGTAATTAAGTCTCTTCAAGCTCAATTTAAGCTGTATTTTGACAAAGGTAATTGCATTTTGTTTATCGAAATAATAATTTTCACCTTTCATTGTCAACTATCGTGAAATTACAAAGTAACCACATATATAAGGGTGCGTGAGCGCACCGCGCAATGATTAAAAACAATACCTACAAAGTCAATGGAGACACATGTTTTTACCATCCATTTTACAGGTCGCTGGTCACGATTAACAGTTTAAAGATGTCTTAGAGAACTGGATACATTTGAAGTTTTCAATAAGGAAGCATTTATTTAACATTTTCCCAAGACACTTGAACACTTTTAAATAGTCTGCAGTGGTAATTGTATTTTAAGGACTTGTTTAGTGTGATTTTGTATTGGTCTTTATTTCAGCATGTAAATTGGATAATTTAGATCAAAATTTGCTTGCAATATATAGGCATACTAGTCCCGGTCTAAAATGCACACACATATAACTTTCGAAGCGATGTTTTATCAGATATGTAAGGCAATCGGCACGACACAGGGCAATTCATTTTGTTTTCGTTATGATTTTTCTACAACAACGGGGTGGGGCAGTGTTGTGTAGGGTAGAGTGGAGTAGTTCAGTGTAATGTAGAGTGTGGTAGTTAATTATAAAGTAGTGTAGCGTAGTGTACTGAAGAGAAGAGTAGCCATGGATGAACAATGACAATTTAATTTTAAAGATGTCTTAAAGAACTTGATACATTAGAAGTTTTCAATATGGAAGCATTTATTTAACAGTTTCCCAAGACGTAACGCTTGAGCACTTTTAAATGGTCTTCGAAACGGTGTTTGATCAGATATGACTTTATCTGATAAATTAATCTTTCTATGTATATTCTATGAACTTAGATTGTGGTGTTCTTAGAACACATTTTTATCAGACAATATAATAGTATGGAAAACAAATAGAAATGAAACATTATGAGCCACTTCTCCTTGTCCCACATTGCAGAATATTTTAAAAAATCATTTTCTGCAGATGCGTCAAATGCTGTCTGTACGTTTGGAAGGGTTATGACTTTTTGATATATAATTATAAGATATAGATAAAGTATATCATTTTTTAAATTCAAAAGCCATACAAGGTAAAATTACCGCGTACGTGTAACATAGGGGTGTAAAATCAATGGAGTTAACCGGAAATGGATTTTCTTTCTTTAGTGACCGACAATGTGAATAAGAACAAAATCGCACTTGTGTACTAAATCGAAGCTTGGCACTGTTTACCTTGCACATATTACCTTAATCACCTAAATTGTATCTGAGGCAGTGTGTTCGTGTGAACATTGATATCAGACTATCGTAAAGATTTTACCCGTACTGGTCTGACGAACAGGGGATCTTTTTGGTGACATGCGAATTAGAGACATTCAGTATTTCGGTCTACCTGTATCATACAGAAGAACATATGCAGCAATGTTTGATGAATGCGCAAGTTATTGATTCAAGAAGCACCGGTGATATCAGGGGTTGTGCAAACAGCAACAGATGAAAAAATATATCTGTTAATTTGCAGATGTCATACAACATTTCATCTTTACTTTTCTTACCTTCAACTTGTCCATCTTTCTACATTTATTTGGAAATACGTGCCAAGAAAGTGTCCAGTAAAGGAATATATAAAACAATTTGAAACTAGCCAAAGTCAATTCTGGGAATATTAAGATAAAATTGAGCAGCCAACCGTAATATTGCAACTAAATTCTTGGTTCGTACTCAATCTGCAACTAGAAGTTCTTTCAGTACATTAACTGATATGAGGTCAGAAGTGTATTCAGATTTTCATAACACACTGGATGCTCGGCGAGGGGTAGTCTATACTTCAAACTTGTTTGGTTAATTCAGCTAGCACATGTCCGAATGTTAGGGCAATCTTAATACGACGCGACTGTGTAGGGACGGCAGTGAGGCATTCACATGCACTAGCACTGGGTCATCCAAACGACATACGCATGGCAACGAACAAACTAACGTACACACCTTTACCAGTGCCGCTTTGATGTATTGCATATGATTTAACACGTCGTTTACGCCATGAAGCTTAATTGGTAGGCTTGTTACAGGTCTGAAGAAGTTGTTATTTTTAAAAATTAGGTTCTTTTCTCTTTATCTAGTTATAAATATTTGTCGTTGTTTTGTTTGTTTGTTTTTTGAAATGTTAAAAATCCGAAATTGGTCTTTTCTTTTTCATGCCTTGAGATTCAACTAAGTAATATACCTAGAGCATTTCGCGTGAATGACCATTTAATATAAATAACGTTTAAATATGAGCATTATTTTCAGGTGTCTAGAAGGTCATTCCAGCTATAAAAAAAGCGAGTAAGTGCAAACACATAAAGAGTTTAACACCTTTTTAAAATAAATTATAGTAGAGTCAATTTATTTACTTTGCCGCGATTAACCAAAACATAGATACAATTTATCTACGGTAACAATTATTCCGCTCGTATCTTTTAAATCGATTCGCTTACATTTCCAGATAGCGTAAATGGTGCTGTCGTCTTTGATTTGTCCTTAAAACAGGGTTGCGCTATCTTTTGTTAACTCGTTCCAACATAGAAAAAAACCTTATCTATTTGTTTTCATTTTTAAAATCCAGCCACAGATGAATTTTTAAAAGGGACTGTACCAACAGACGTTTGAATAATGCTATGAACAAACAGACATAACTTATTTACTATAAAATATAACCATGCTATTGTGACAAAAGTTCCAGATCGGTTTTCCCAACTGAACAGGTATTCAATTGGTCGTGTTATTAATCAATATCAGCTCAACTTTTGATTTGCTCAACAACTCACTATCAAAAAAAGAAAAACGATCCCTAGTCTTGCTCTTTATATCAAAGAGACAACTCTTCTGAGAATCTTTTTAAATGTATCACGATTTCTTCTTAGATAACTGTTGGTTGCTTGGTTGATCATTCATCCACTCGATCATCTGTACTGTCTGTTATTAATTAATATCAAAACCTCCGAATGTCTGTTTGAGTATGACCATGGTAATGAAGAACATAAGTGTTCTCTTACATTTTCTGAATAAAAAAGTTGAATACAACTTGCTACACATATAAACATTAAGGACAAACCAGGGATAACCACTTCCTACTTGCAGACACGTTTTGACAAATTTGCAGTGGACGACATTTGAAATAATATTGACAAAAGAATAAATTGCTCATAATAAGCATTTGTTTCCTTGATTTCAACCGTATTTCTCAATTATTTTATTTAACTTTACATTTGTTTCCTTTATTTCAACAGTCTTTTTCAATTAGTTTAATAACTTTACAGATATTTCAACAGTCTTTTTCAATTAGTTTCAATAACTTTACAGAGATTTCAACAGTCTTTTTCAATTAGTTTCAATAACTTTACAGAGATTTTTTCAATTAGTTTCAATAACTTTACAGAGATTTCAACAGTCTTTTTCAATTAGTTTCAATAACTTTACAGAGATTTCAACAGTCTTTTTCAATTAGTTTTAATAACTTTACAGAGAATTAGCATATGTTCATCTGCTGCAGTAATACTGTATGAGGGAAAGGGTTGAACAGGTTAATTTGGTTATCCGATTAGACATTGTCTTCACTTATCGTCAGTAAAACTGCCAACTCTGCTAAAAGGAGAACCTTGCAAGATTGGGATTTTGATTAAATAGTTGCCTGTCATGGTGCATATAAGTTTAAACTCTTCCGAATTCAATAAAACAGCTGTATACAAATAAGGAAACGGTTTGTGCAATTAATAAAAGCAGGTACTGAAACAGGAATAAATATGAGCACGTTATATGTAACAAATTGTTTGTTCATTTAACATGATATGTACGAGCTGAACAACACGCTGTTGATTCTTCTCGGGAATTTATCCCTCGAGAGTTCGGTCTAATGAATTGGTTTCGAAGAAATACACTATTTTAAAAAAGACGAATGAAACATCTCATATTCAGACAAAGTTCCAATTACCATTATTCACACCCTTTGTCGTATATGACGTCATGATTAAAACATGATGACGTCGGCTTAACCGTGTTGAGGGCAGACAGTTCTAAACAGTTTTATATTCAGCATATTTTGTGTTTGACTCTTACTCATATCGTGCTAATGACAGGTGTAGATAAAAGACTGCCTCTCCAATCCATGCTATCTACAATATATGTGGACATTTTTTGTAAAAACGATTATTCTGTGAGTATTTGGAGAACAATGCAGGGGGCGACTGTATTTTAATTGATATAAGCTTACTGGTAAAAGCACGCGCTCTCCTAATGATAGAAACATAAAAAACACATTAGAAACAACTTCGTTATTTATTTAACCCTTCGCTAACAAAGGCAATCCAATGCTTTAACAAACAATGCAGATTTGTAAAAACGTCTTCTGTTACTATTTTGAGAACAGTGCAGGGGACGACTGCACTTTAATGGACATAAGCGTACTGATAAAAGCACGCGCTCTTCTAATGATAGAGACATAGAAAACGCATAAGAAACAACTTCGGTGTTCATTTAACCCTTCGCTGCCAAAGGCAATTCAATGCTTTAACAAACAATGCAGATTTGTAAAAACGTCTTCTGTTACTATTTGGAGAACAATGCCGTGGACGACTGCACTTTAATGGACATAAGCGTACTGATAAAAGCACACGCTCGTCTAATGATAGAGACATAGAAAACACATTAGAAACAACTTCGGTGTTCATTTAACCCTTCGCTGCCAAAGGCAATTCAATGCTTTTACAAACAATGCATATTTGTAAAAACTTATTCTGTTACTATTTGGAGAACAATGAGGCAATTCAAGGCTTCAACAAACAATGCAGAATCAGGTGAGACAGCTCGTAACGAGCTGTCTCTCCTGTAATCTGCATTATTTGCCACTTATACATTAAATTTCACCAAATTTTCGTTCGGTCGAAAAGATGGATTGGTCCAATTTTCAACATGGAAGAGTCGACTTTGTGAAATTCATCAGTAAAAGAGTTAGGCGGGACGAAGACTTCGAAGAACAAAATTGGTTCACTTAATTATGTACAAAATATAAACAAACATGAATACCGACTTTTGAATTTCGTTAAGGACTTGAACATGTTCACAAGGTCACACTTATTCTAAAATAATTCGAAACAAATAATCTCGTTACAAGAATGTACTTTAGGTAAGCCATGCAAAAATCTACCTTCAGTGTTTTAAACCTTTCCCACATGCAGATGCAGATGAAACGATTTTCGAATACCGTGTGGCATAAAGAGAAATTGCTCATAATCAAACGTCTACTTTTTCTTACAATTATTTCAACTCTGTTTAATAATTGTATTATCATAATGTGCATAAACGTCTTCAGAGTCGTAACTGATGCAGGTTTGCCGCATGTTGCAAAGGGTCAAAATTGGGTAGATTTCGATGGTATTTGATTTTTGTGAACAGAATATGTAGTGATCTTTGAATAAAAGCATGTGGAACATGAAAGGACCTAATCGCGTTCATTGAGGCGTAGGGTCATTTCTATATTTTCGGATTGCGGATTCCGTAAAATTGGTTTTTCTAATGGCTTGACTCACAGTGCATGTTCGTACTAAAGAGAGGTAACTATTTCATGTAACGCCAGGCAATTGTGACTGTCTGGCATTAACGCCGTCGTTAAGTCAGTCTGAACGAATTTGGATTGAGGAGTTTTACAGCAAAACTAATTTTGCCCTAATCTTGTAGTAAGTGTGAAACTGCCATGCATGATTTTCTATTTAATTGTAGAAAAAGTCTCGTTCGTGTTTGTGTTTAAAACCGCGCTACAAGGACGTCTTGTCTTTTTTTACATTAACACAAGCACACACACACACACACACACACACACACACACACACACACACACACACACACACACACACACCAGTCAAAAATGGGTCTTGTCTTGAGCGTCTATGAGCAGCAGCGAAAGCTCATGATAGCATTTGTAAAAGTATAGTGGTAAGAATCTTTAGCGTCGGATATTCTTGAGCCGGAAGACACCGGTTCGATCCACAGTTGCAACGATCACATTGATGTGCCCTTTGTCAAGACAGTTTTTCCTAGCCTAGTACTGGTTTGTTTACCCAGGGATCATGAATAAAAAATAAAACTAAAAATAACGTTGAAACCGGCGAGAAATACAATTCAAATATACAATTCAAATAATTAGAATTAGATATTGTATTTTAATGATATATATGTGCATTATAGATTACATATACTAAGCAAAATATACTAAAAAGCATACTCATTGTAAGGTATGAAGGAGGTAAGCCACGACTTTTCCCATACCAATGCACGTGCTTAATGAAGTTATATATTTAAAATAAAAAAATAAAAAAGTATAAGTTTTTATTTTTTACAATGTCATCACTATTGAAAGGGCCAGCCACTTCTGGCTTATGAGACACCGTTATCCTAAACACATTTTTTTTCTTCCCAAGTCCTATTCTTTTTACCAGACCGGCGGCAAACTTACTGGCCGTGTCAGATGGGATCCCATTGAGGAAATCAATTTAAAAAAAAGTTCAGTATTGAGAGAGTACATCGAGACTCGTATTCAGACGTGTCTAATGTCGTATGAACCATTAACCCTTTCCCTCATATGACAATTCTGCAGCAGACGACTTTGAACATATTTTGTCAAAACATAGAAAATCTCCATAATTGAATGGATAACCTATGACTAAAAGTGGAAAACATTGTGGCAAATGGAGAAATTGCACGTTTTGTGTAATTTCTTCTTTTGTCACTATGTTTTCAAAAAACCGTCTGCTGCAGAGGCGTCCGAAAGCGTTTATATGAGGGAACGGGTTAAAGGATCAATTAAACATTTTCCACATACAATAAATCTGCAGCAGATGACAGTGAAAACATATTGGCAAAACTGTGAAATATCTCAATAACTGAGAGTTTGATCATTACATAGAGTTAGAAACAGTTTGGCAAAAAAGGGGAAATTGCTCATCATGAGCAATTACTCCTTTTGCCACAAGTCGTCTGCTGCAAATGTGTTGGCATGGGTCTGCAAGTGGGAAAGGGTTAAACAGTTTCCACATACAACAAATCTGCAGCAGACGACTTTGAAAATATCACGTACAATATATAGAAAATGTATGATATATCTATATGATTGTATGATTGTTGAATAGAGTTGAAATCATTTTGGCAAATGGAGAAATTTCTCATTATGAGCAATTTTTCCTTTTGCTTCAATGAGTTCAAACGTCGTCTGCTGCAAATGCGTCAACAACCTTTGTTATGTGGGAAAGGGTTAAACCTTTTAAAAATGGACTTGTCAAGTCTTGCATGTGTATGAGTCAATTCCAGGAATATTAAGATAACAGTGTTGATTTAAGGAACCAACCGCACAGAGCTTAGTGTGACGGACCGCATGCACGGATACTATATATATAGGTCAAACTACGCCAAAAGCATACGCGGCCATGCTGAACTAAATAATCCCTAAAAACCTGTGTTTGCGTCGAAATAAGTGTCTACCTTCACCAGAATGCATTGCATTTATGGCATTAGAGAGTTTAAATTCGTTGTAAATGTGTATAAGATGTACTGGAAATGTTTGATATGTTCATTTGTAGTCTTGTGTCCTTGTTTGAACGTAAAAGTAGGGTATGTAAAAAAAAAACGATTTCATCCAAACTGACGGTAACCATCTTCGCGGGGTGAATTATCTTTTTTGCAAAATGAAGAACCCCCCATTTTCTTTATATACTTTTAAAGCTTAGAGCTAACTCTGTTCAATGATATAGGATCTTCTATCTGTAAAACGCTTACAAGAACAAGTGTAACAATTGATCGTTCAAACTGGTTGATTTACATGGAAACCGAGAAGGAATTCAGTTGGTGTAATTGTGACTTATAGGCACAGACTTCGTGAATTCAGTTTCCAGATTCAAAGGGTTATCTCCCAATCAATTCATATTAAGATTAAATGACACTTTAGGTTTGCTGATTCATTCAGAATGTTACTTCAATGACATTAAAGGTAAATTGAGAAAGGCCTTTAAATGACATAACTGTAGACGACGTACCACGACCACTTTAAACCCTTTTCCAAATATAACACATCTGTAGCAGACGAATTTGAAAACATCTACTCAAGATCCCGAAAATCTGTAGAAATGAAAGTATACTTACTAAAAAAAGTTGAAAACATTGTGGCAAAAGGAGAAATTGCTAGTTTTGAGTAATTTCTCATTTTGTCATAACGATTTCAACTTTGTTTCTCGAATTGCCCACAAATGAGATGTTATGTCAGATGAGGTAGATAATTATCCGGTTTAAATTAACCTTTTCCCAGATTCAACAAATCTGCAGCAGACGACTTTGAAAAAGTGAAGTAAAGAAAACAGTGAAGGAAACACTCTGTAAATGAAAGAAAAATTATTGAACAAGACGAATGTTTGACGCCAAAGCATTAAAGAAGCCGCAATATTTCGTTGCACATGAAGAAATACAACAAAAGTACATTTTAAACACAAACATTAGACACATTTAAACTGTAGTTAGTAATGCAGATATCGGTATTTGAAGATTTAAGTATTATGTAGGATATTTAACCTGAATGAGATGATTTAGAGTTAAACTAATCATGAAAAGTGACATATAAGACTAATACTTAAGATAAATGGACAAGAGGTTACCAAAAGCAATCAAATAGCAAATATATGTATTGAACACACGTCCTGTTATGATAATTTGTTGTCGAATAATAACATATAATAAATCTGTTTCTGGTTTGTATCGGTAAGTCATGATAGTGGATAAGGGTTTAACCATTTCCCACATAAAACAAATCAGCAGCAGACGACTTTGAAATTATCTAGTCCAAAATATATAATATATAAAATCTCTATAAATGATAGTATGATAAAAGTGTTGAAACTACTGTGGCAAATGCAGATATTGCTCATTATCCTTTTGCCACAATGATTTCAATGATGTTTAACCTGACAGACTTTGATATTATCAAGTACAAAACATAGAAATTCACCTTTTGCCACAATTATTTCAAAAGTCGTCTGCTGCAGAGGCTCAGAAAGGATTAAATCCGTAAATGGAGAAAATTAAGGTCATTATGAGCAATTTCACATTTTGCCACAATGATTTCAAAAGCCGTCTGTTGCAGAGGCTCAGAAAGGGTATTTATATGTGGGAAGCTTCAGCAACATGTCGAATGAACATTAAGGTCATTATGAGCAATTTCACATTTTGCCACAATAATTTCAAAAGCCGTCTGTTGCAGAGGCCCAGAAAGGGTATATATGTGGGAAGTTTCAGCAACATGTCGAACGAACAAACGTCCTTTTTGTATTCCTGGTTCAAGAAATAACATCAAATAGAAAAGCGAATGAAGCAGATAAGGAAACGAGCAGATAACCATAATCAATGGAATGGTTTACTATTGTCTATACTATAGTTTATGATTGCTCGAAGATAACGGATAAGCATACTGTTTATATCACGCAGTGACGTCATTGGGTCATTTAGCTTAGTCTGGAGTTCCTTCCTCGTATTACTGCGTACATGAAATTAGCATTGTTTTCCACTTTGACATAACATTCTACCAAATTTACTGTTGAACGAAAACTTGATTGGTCAAATTGTTCAACATGATAGAGCCTACTTTGTGAAATTCGGCAGCGAAAGAGTTAAACTAACCAAAGGAAGTTTAAACATACACTACTATACGGACATACAAACACGTAATGTCATGCAGATGCCAAATCACGGATACCATGAAACATGAACCACTTTGATTGAAGCCTGTTTAAGGGACACTTTCAGGGACTTTTATTCAAATCGTATGCATTATGCCAACATTTTTGACACATTGACTTACCTTTTTGAGAAAAGCTTTTTCTTTTCATTGTAACTGCAATTGATATGGTGTGGCATTGAGACAGCTTTGCTTAAAAGGCAAAACTTGTTTTGTAATATTTCACAACTTTTCTGTCAAAAACTAACTAGTTGATTTGTATTAATTTCTTCAATCGTCGGAAAGATAAATAAAAATTAGAAAGTCACCAATTTGGTAGTGTGCTCATGTATATAGAGAGTATTGCGTTTAAAAAACAATATTCCGTTTTATTTCGCTTGACTATCACTCACGTTTTTTTCAATTTAAGTGAATTTAAAATCTACATTTACACCAAGTGCTGCATGTGAGACGCGATAACTTTGTTTTGCACCATCGACTGCGTATTCGGCGAATCGCGACCGGACATGCTAAATGGTGGTTAAGCAAATGAGTATCGAAGATTTTATGTGTGTGACATTATTATATTCCAATGATTTTCACAGTTGTTACCAACAAATGTTGCTTCCTTAGGAGTTTGGTTAGGAGTATGTAATACATATAGGATCTGACATGAGTTGTCATTTCATATAAAGTTTTATTAAACGAGTTCAAGATTTTTTGTTATTAAGCGAGCCTATGGCGAGCTTAATAACAAATATCTTGGACGAGTTTGATAAAACTTTATATGAAATGACAACGAATGTCAGATTCTTTTTATCACATGACGAAACACACAAAGAAAATCAGGTTTTCCAAAGCTATTTTAATTTCGTCAGTAAACCGTATAACAATGCCACAAATAATTATGCTGAGGTCATATTCAGCTTAGTTTATTAAAAGTAATAATAAATAACACTCATGAGATATTATATCTATCACTTAAAGTGACTTATGAGGCGTATTTCGATAAAATTGTACTTAACGTTTACAATATTTCTAGATGAAATTTACGGATTTTGGCGCCAAAGTGACTAACGTATGACGTCAAAACGCTGACGTGACGTCATTTTCCAAGTATTAGGTCATTTTATATTACACATCTTGTATATAAAGAAATACGTAATGGGTATATTACATCTGATACAAGCAACATCATGTGATAAAATGGTTTATGAACCTTGTATGCGTGTCAATAACAACACTATACCCCGACAACTCAAATACGTCTCCTAGTTTGGGAGGGGCGAACACGAGAAGTGTAAAGAAGTGACTCTCGTGTATATAATGAGCCTCTCAACTGCGCCTAATGACCAGAAAACTCATAGTTGATGGGTTTTGCGCAAAATCAATATAAATACATCACTCCAAAATCATTTCTAAGCGGCCCAAACTCATTGAATTATCCCCAGAAATCTCATTGGCGAATAGTCTTGTTATGCTGCCAAAGCACCTTTAAAAGTGCTGGACTCCGGAAAATATATATTATAGACAAAGTTTTAAAACTGTTCAAAAGTTGTCATGAAATATTAGAAACATAATTCTGGGATAAAATTAGAGTAATAATTCCACTTTCAAGTACAATAAACATTTAAATATCTGCTTCATTTTTACTGGGTAGACATACTCCAAAAGATCAAATTGTGTAGATTTTCTGTACTTTCAACTGACTGTTTTTTCAACATTTACTGCCAAAATAGTTTTGAAATACTTATTACTTACTTTGTTTTCACTATGAGCAATATTTACAGAAGTTAACATTTCAAATTATTGATCTCCATCTGGTGTTCAGCACCTTTAAGTAACTTTTACGAATCGTGAGGACAAAGTTCAACCTGTAATAGCCTGCAGTGATATATAGAGTTTAATTAACATTGTTTTCATGATACGGGATTTAAATCCCAAGTGGAAGAGATTCTTGCGATATAAAAACGAGTGCGCCATAGCGCACGAGTTTTTATATGCAACAATCTCTTTCACGGGGGATTTAATTCTCAAATCATGAACACAATGTTTATTAAACTATATATTATATACTCGGCAATAATTTTCGTTTTTAAACGACAATACCCCTGTGCAGCTCATTTATTTTTAGCTCAGAAGCGGAGATATCTAAATGACGTAATCTGCCAGTTTTGCAGTGACGTCACTACGCGCGCACAGACAAATGTGTACATTGATTGAAATAAATGTGTCATGTCGATTCAAGCTCTTATTTGCGGATTTAAAGTGCAATTGTTTAAGTAGTGAAAACGCAGCTTAAAAGTGTTTAACGATGACTTTATTTTTATAAAAAAAAGTAGTTCCGAAAACCCGGCTAGTGAGCTATACCGTACACTAGGCGATATTGCTCAGTAGACAAAAAGCATGTTATAGGTTTTCTCAAGTTGGGAAATCTCTATATTTTATCATTGAGTATATAATATAATGGACTACCATTCCCTAGTAATGGCTCAAAATGAAGATTAGCGATGGGCATAGGAAAAGATAATAATTATATCTTACAGCAGTGATACTCATAGTCTTTTTTAGTTTAGTTGCCCCGCTTGAGCTTACGGTGATGTAGTGGTAGAGCGTCTGCCTCAGTTGCGGGACGTCATGGTTCGATCCCCGGCCGGCTCATATCAAAAACTTAAAAATATGGTAGTAACAGCTGCTCTCCTTGGGTAGCAGGGTTAGCATTACGTCTGATTGACCGGTGTCTGGATGGACTGATAACACCGTGATATAACTGAAATTTGTGGAAAGCGCCGTTAAACACCAAACAATAAATCTAAGCTTTCGATAACCATGCAAAACTTTAATTATTTTTATTATCCGTTTCTTTATATGCCTGATATGTTATGTGTTTTAAATAAATTGGGAATATTATGCCCCAGTAGCGTTACGTCGGTTTGGATTTTACCTCGTGGGGAAATTATTACCTTGTGACACTGAAGGTCGAGCGATGAGTAAATTGTCGGATGTGTCGAGTAAACAGAATCCTAGTCGTATATCATTTACAATAAATGACAAGACGAATTTTGATGCTAAGCATCAAAGACGCCGCGCATGATTTTAAAGCATGACTTAAAGGGAAGCAGATGCAGTTCAATACATTTAAATAACCTGTGCAAACGGACAGGATGTAAATATTTTGAACAAGAAGGCCAAATGTACCTTTATCTTAAACAAGAAGGCCAATATGTTCCTTTATTGCTCACCTAGAAACCATAGTCTATAATAAAATGTTATCAAGAGCAAAAAGGATCCATTTTGACGTAGGGATTATACACTTTATATGCTAGGATCTATGTGATATTCAGCATGTAAAGTTTAGTCTTCAAACCATTTGGTTTACCGTTGGCTTAACATTGACTGTAACAATAAAGTGTCATACAAGCTGAAGTTTCTTAATTTTAAATCTGCTCTTACTAGATCAATTAGATAAACAAAAAACATAGATACTTAAATATTAACAGATATTAACTTAAGTGTTAATGCCTCTAGTTATAAGTTAAGTGTGACACAAGCTTTGGAAGGAGAGAGGGAAGTGTATTCTCCTTCCAGTTGAGCAGAAGTATGATAACAAAAGACGAGAGTATATAAACAAAAAGTACAAATAATTCTAACGAGTTTAAAGATATTTAATATCAAAATTAAGCATTTATGAAATTATTCTCTTGTATAGTCAACATATAGCAAGAATACAATGGTCTGAATGAACAACTGTATGGGGAGGAACGTTTTAAGTTTAGTAATACAACAGAAATAAATAGGAAAAAACATCACCCGAATCTTTTTTCTGATCTTTGATGAATCGAGTCGTCAGAGCAGTAAACCAAACAATTTAAAAAGCGTGGCCTAGTGAACTCCGTAAACCAACTCATAAAAAAAGCTTAGCCTAGTTAGTTGGGGAACAGTTATTAAAAACAATTTAAATGTGTCTAAAGTTTTGTAATAACGATAAACGATGTACATATTTTGTATCTTGTTATTTCTTAAATCAGTTAATACAATTTATTCAATCATAAAGGCTGTTTTTCAAACATATTACAGAGTTTTTCTTTACAATAATATGTGTTGGTTGCTCCCTTTCGATTACGTCACCCCATGGTACAAAATTAAAACCTATCCCATACTGACGCCGCGCTTCCACGCGGCGTAAACAACAGTTAGATGTCGATCTTATTATGTCAATGGTTTTGATTGGACAATCTTTCAGCCAATAAAATTCTACGTTAAAGATAACATTCGGCATAATTTAAAGAACGTCATTGCATAAATAGCTTGTTATATAAATCAGACTATCATGACTAGGAAAATTAAGTATAGTTGAATGAAACCAGTGCAGATGTATTTCTTGTTTCGAGAGCGCTTTACATGTAAATACGTTCTGGGTCAAATGTGAAATAATTTCTGATATCGAATGCACATGTACCTTATGAAAATTTCACGGGCAAAATATTGCTCTGTTTGACCAGAGACATATAAACACATATGTGTTTATATGTCTCTGATTTGATCATCGATCGATAGTAATTTTTCGACAGAAAGGTTAGTTTTGCAATCATTGTAATTGAGTTGCTACTCAAAAGTAATATGAGCCGTCCTGCGAGGAAGCCAAAAGTGTTGACTCGGATCAGCCTAAGCATGCCGCGCAGGCTTCCCGGATAGACACTTTTCGCCTCCTGTGGATTTTCTGTTTCAGGAATCATTACTCTATACCTCTATCCCCTTCAGACGGAATGTGTCGGCCCGGATCAGTCTGCGCGGTCGATACATTACGCAGAGACCATAATGATGGTTTTCTCGCGAGACGGCTTATGTCGAATTGTTATTATGCTTTAAAACGTGGAGCACGTTTTCGATAAGGATGCAAGAATCGGAATGCTACATTCTACAATGACCATGGTACCAACTTGTTGTGGAATTAAAGACTTAAGTAGAAAGATAATCTTGGACAATACCTTTGATCATTTTAAAAAATAAAATCAATGTATGTTTATATATCCTTTTACATAATGACCCCCATTCAGATTCCTGATAAAGTTCATTGAGAGAGACAAGTTTGGTGCAACCGGTTACAATACGGGCAGCCTCATTTTGAAAGGTTTCAATATCATGTTTTTCATATTGCGCACAATTGTCCCAAATTACATCAGCATAATCTAATACAGGTCTGATAAAAGATATAAGGCCCATCTTGATACTTTTGGGATATTGATACGTGTCACTCGTCTTGCCTGTCTGTTGGTAGGGTTGATAGGTTTAAGCCATTTGGTTGAACAAAATCAACAGAGAGGCAAAAGATCGACATTTCAGTTTTTCGTTAATAAAGTTGAAAAGGGAGAACAAAGGGCAGTAACTGTGTATGTATCATTTCAATGTCGGACCGTAGTTACTTCCCTTGTATTAAACCCTTTCACATTTAAAATCAATATTACGACCGTGGAATACCATAATACGAATGCTTCTTAGTACTTCTAACAATCAGCTCGGACGTGTGAAACATACTGTATGTGTAGAATATTTAATTGATAATGAATCTGTAAAGCCCAGAGAGAATAAAACTGGACTCTATGCTATAATTGAAAAAAATTGTAATGTAGTGGACGTGGATCTATCTAACCTGGACTCGTGTTCGAATGAGAGTGTTTTGTGACCAAAGTTCCAGTCCTTTTATAGCCGCACGACGACTGTGACCGTTAACGGCTCATCGGTCACATCTGTGACCAGAACATTTCTATTGTGACTCAATCGGTCGCAAGGGAGCAATATTCTGTCCACAGAGCAACAAAAGCTCCAAAAAAGCTGTCCACTCTGAAAGGAAAGGGGTTTCTCTTACTTCTGCTCAAATGGAATATTCCACGGAATGTCGCAACAACAGATAAGTACCATTAACAATAACATGATTAATAAATACAATTACACAAATAAAACAACTCACACAATAGCATACCGATGACAGGCAAATATAAATAGGCAAACTGTAAACAGAGTGGAAAAGGCACTAGCTACCAAACGGATATCACTACCTTTTCCCACACTGTTTGGCATGACACATAGATAGTACTAATCACCGATACACTTATTGTACGGTACTCTTTAAGCTTCCATACTTCAGATGATCGCTGTAAATCAATGGGGTGACAGTTCTCATCCCTCGTCTTGAGTGATGCAACTGTTTCCGCAATGTTTTACCATGCAAATGATATTGATTCGACTTGGTGCAGGTTAGCTGCCTGCCCAGGCGGGATGTATCAATATCATCCTGCAACCTGGCTGCAGCTTCATCAGGCGAATCAACAATGACATGCAAACTGGTATCATCAGCAAAAAGATTTATATCAAAACCTATATCGGTTACTATGTCATTGATATAGACAAGAAAGGGGAATGTCCAATAATCGATCCTTGTGGAACACCAGCAGTAATTTCAGAAAAATCTGACATTGACCCAGGAACAACGACACATTGAGATATATTCGAAACATAATCCGAGAACCGTTTGAGATCATTACCATTGATACCAGCTACTTTAAGTTTATGAAGGAGACCGCAGTGCCAAACCTTGTCGAACACCTTACATATATCAAAGAAAATTACACGAATTTAAAGGCCATTATCCAAAGCGTGGCAAAATGAGTTATAGAGAATGGTCAACTGATTAATTTGGGATTTTTCTGGCACAAAACCTGACTGCAAGCAAAAAGCTGAGTCTCGTAAAAAGTTAAACACATTTAACATGTTTTTTAAAAAAATCTCAAAAAAGCTTTCCAAAGTGTTTAACAAAGAAATCGGACGATGGTTGGACTATGTTGAAGGATCTAGACTTTTAAAGATGCCACAAACATTGGATTGCTTCCATGCAGATGGCATGTGACAGTTTGAAAGTGAAGCATTAAATAGGTCACAAAAGAGCAAAGGTAACCTGACACATGCCTATACAAGGAAACGATTACTCATACTATCTGGCCCGCATACTTTACAAGGGGAAAGGCTTTTTAATGAAGCAAGGACTTCCCTGGAAGAATTAGAATCGGTTGAAGTATAGACAGTAATAGGATCAGAACGAGGTGGAATTGAAAATGAGGAGTTGACAGGTGTCATAAAATATTTTCCACAAATCTTGGACTGTAAGCTTATCCGATTTTAGTTTGTCAGCAAGTGCAATTTAGTACTTCTCTTTTTATTAGCTGACGGGTTTGACAACATTATTGCGAATATGTTGGTATTTCGACAAGTGATAATCGGAATTGTTTTTAAGGGGCTTTTCTACATGTTCATTTTCTCTGTCTTATTCTACGTTTTATATTACAATTTATCAAAGACGGTTCCGTTGATTTATCAGTGATGACTCTTGATGGAATATATTCACTATATACATGCTTTAAAGTTATAATTGATTAACTTTCTCTGTGACACGGTAACTGCACTGTACATATTGACAGGCGTAAATTACGTGTACATAGATGGGTATGATTGATTATATTTGACCAATATTTAACTGACCGACTTCCTTTAAGCTGGTAGTATAAATACTTGTGAAAATGAATGTACAGCAGTCACTCGTGGCCGGAGTTTATGACATGCTACTTCTCTATAATAAACAAGTTGAATGTGTTATGAGTGTTGCTCCTTACAGAGCATCATTAATGGTGTTTGTTATGTTTGAACAGTATGTATCGACATTGTCCGATTTCAAAAAATTCCAGTCTACCGAAGATAGTTTTTCTAAGAGATTAACATCAGCTTCATTACATTTCAATATTCACAGAATGGGAAGTTAATGCTCTTTTTATTTTTGAGTAAATGGGTCAGTTTTGACCCAACAAAATTCCTCGACTTTTATTAAAATGTCCTTTTCACATAGTCAGACTTCTTCACCTTTTTCGAGCCCCCCTTGGTCGAAACGATCTTCTGCAATACATAAATGATATTTCATACCACAATAAAATGTATTTATGGATTGTAGAGCATTACGTGATTAACTTTGTTCTATTGATTACAAGAATCAAGTGCACCTATCTTCTTTACATGTTTAAACCAATCAAAAGAAGCTGTTATCACGTGACCTGTATGAGAGCCACTAAGAATTACGAAGAGTTACTACGGGCTAATCGGTTGCAGTCTGCTTCATTATTTATCAATCGCTGAAAACTATGTTAATTCACTTGTTTCTTGTAATAGGCATTTGATATTGTTTCATACCGTAAAGTTTATACTGTAACGTTTATACTGTAAAATTTATAATGTTAAGTTTGATCTATTTCTTCAAAATGTAAAAGCTGTCATATTTGTTTTTTCATACCGATAAGTTTTCCCGTTCTCTGACCAGAATTGGAAGTGAATGTCCTTTTTATTATTGACTAAGTGGGTCAGTTTTGCCCCACACGAGTTCTTCGACATTTATTATATTATCATACGTTTCTCACATCCAGACTTTGTCATTCACTTCACCCTTCTTCGAGCCCCCCTTGGTCGATACGATATACCGCAACACATAAAGGTTTTGGACGTTATAATAAATGATAGAAAGATGATTGAGTATATTTAGAAATGTTGACATGTTCTTGGTGTATGTTTCTGTGTTGCTAGATTCTGAAGACAAGCTTGTATCAGTGGGAACGTATTCAGCTGTGACCTAGAAATATTTGCAAGTAGTATTAAACACGTATACAGTGATGTCGTACCTGTAAATCGAACACCGTCTTCACTGATAAGTTTCAAATATTCAATTATACTGTGCAATTACCAGTTGTCATCAAAGTTATAGAAATAGGAAGAGAACATAGAATACAGAGATAAATACCATAATATAACTGTGATAGTTTGCCTAATAATACAAGCGTCAGACCTTAGAGGCTATATAATTCATAAATATGATATTGGTCATATAATTTAAATATTTTATTGTAAGAAGATGGGATTCAAACTAGAGTTAACAAACTGAGCGTTTACAGTATAGCATCTGAAAAGTATTATTTTTTTGCTAAACGAGACTGTAGAGGCAGTTAAATAATACTTATATACCAGTTATGGTCAGAGCATTTATGGATATAAGCATGAACAATGTCATTTGAACATGATGTTCAAAAGAAACATATGGAAAAGACACATACTTGAATAAGAGCAGAGTTAATGTACTTGAATTTCCGTCTTGGTATACTGCTATATTTAGCAGAAACAATTAATACAAGAAAATAATAACAGGATATATCAAAATATTACATGACATACATACGTTTAACCGAGCTTATGTGTTATCTTAACTTCATAGAACACACAGAAAATGATATACTAATTGTTGTGCATGGAAAGGCTATATACATATGAGCCAGTCCACGACAAAACCTGTATTATTGACATAACGTATGACGTTGGGAATTTCCAATTTTATGACGTCACATTTTTCGTCAACGTCGGTTTACCGTAAATAGTATTATCTTGAATTAAATTTCCAAAGTTTCGACAGTGTTTAATAGATGCAAATACTGGATTTCATTCGTAATGGATTCTGAATTGGAGGTAAGATCACTTATGTATCTTTTATTAACACACATAACAAATAAATGTGATTTATTTCGAAGAAAACATTGAAAACACGACGATTGCCCTTGGCGATCTTCAAGGGAAAAAAATAGCGGGCTGTTTAAAACAAAAATGACTTTGTACACGAATCCACATAAAAGCTGAGGAGAAAACGAGTTATGGATTCAATATCAGAATAAGAAAAACTTCAAAGTGCAGATGCTTTAAGGGATCATGTTATGATATTCATTTACAGGAAATACCAGCACTTCACCTTAAGTTCGACAGCATTGTTCGTCTACCATTTGCCGAAATTTCAAGACTATAATCTAACCGATTTTTAATAAACCACAATGCAGTTAAACGTCTGTCGCGCTTCGGAACGTACACTGCAGAATTAAAGCTAGATACGCATCTAGGGTAATAATGTGAACACACCACATATTTTCATTAAAATGATCAATTTCAATCTTTTAAGTACCCCCTTTCTTCTACCCCCTAGTAAATAATGGTAGGTTGTATTTTTTTGCTTCTCTTTAAAGATTCAAAGTAGCTACAATATTGCAATTTATATAGTAAATACATTAAAAATACAACAAAAGAATACTTGCATTTGTACTAGATAGCGAGAATGATATTTTCAACAATATCGATATATGTGCTATCGTGAGAATTTGTCAGTAACGCAACATATACAAATTTCGTGAATCAATGAGTAGTGACGGGTTGATACTTATTCATGCGAAGATAGTTACATTTCAGGTATAGATCCAATTCGGGCAGTGAGCCATGACACATTGTCAGTAACGCAACATATATACACATTTCGTGAATCAATGAGTAGTGACGGGTTGAAAGATAATTACATTTCAGGTGTAGATCCTATTCGAGCAGTGAGCCATGACAAAAGGCCATGGATTGTTCTATTATCCAATATAGGGATAAGCATAACAATATGCGCCCGTTTTGATTATAAGTAAAATCCTGACACACCACCAGTTCGAAGGCAAAGTTAGCGGTTTAACAAGAGCGTTGAACTCGTAATGCTAAGGTCCTGAGTTCGAGTTGTAATGAATTACATGTACATCTTTTTATTTTATGTTCTTGATGTTGTTTCTACGTAATTACTAATCGCGCAATGTCCTTAACTTCGTGATATTATATTTACCTGCAAAGGTATAAATGTGGCATACAAATGTAGAACGATGTATTATAGCATACACAGCCATGCAGTCAAAGTCGTATTATAGCGATGATGATGATGATGATATATTATTATACCCCTGCAAACGTAGTTCGAAGGGGATATACTGGAATCAGCCTGTCGGTCGGTCGGTCGGTCGGTCGGTTGGTTGGTCGGTTGGTCGGTCGGTCTGTCCGCAAAATCTGTTCCGCTGTACTCCTCCTTCAGTTTCTACCTGATTTACTTGATACTTTGCATAAATGTTAATCAGGAGTAGTAGATGTGCAAGACGCAAATTTCATGTCCCTGTGACCTTCACCTTGACATCTGACCTTGAAATAGGATTTTTTTTTTGTTAAAATCTAATCTGTTGTACTCCTCCTTCAGTTTCAACCTGATTTACTTCATACTTGGCATTCATACTTGGCATAAATGTTAATCAGGAGTAGTAGATGTGCAAGACGCAAATTGCATGTCCCTGTGACCTTCACCTTGACCTCTGACCTTGAAATAGGAATTTCTTTTGTTAAAATCTAATCTGTTGTACTCCTCCTTCAGTTTCAACCTGATTTACTTCATACTTGGTATAAATGTTAATCAGGAGTAGTAGATGTGCAAGACGCAAATTTCATGTCCCTGTGACCTTGAAATAGGATTTTTTTTGTTAAAATCTAATCTCTTGTACTCCTCCTTCAGTTTCAACCTGATTTACTTGATACTTGGCATAAATGTTAATCAGGAGTAGTAGATGTGCAAGACGCAAATTTCATGTCACTGTGACCTTCACTTCTGACCTTGAAATAGGATTTTTTTTTGTTAAAATCTAATCTGTTGTACTCCTCCTTCAGTTTCAACCTGATTTAGTTGATACTTGGCATAAATGTTAATCAGGAGTAGTATTTGTGCAAGACGCAAATTTCATGTCCCTGTTACCTTCACCTCTGACCTTGAAATAAGATTTGTTTTTCTTAAAATCTGATCTGGTGCGACATACTCCTCCTACAATTTCAACCGGATTCATTGAATAAAGAATGTGGTTCATTTTCTTCTTGTTTGTTTGTTTTCTGAAACTAGAAAACTAAATAAAAACTTATTTCATGAGGAAATAGTACTTTATGCGGATTGTATTTTATGAATTAGAAAATGTTCTTGACAAAATTTCTTTAAAATTAGATTTGTATATTGCTTTTTGATCTTAGTATTTCTTTTTGATACTGATATTCAAATTGTCTGAGTCAAAGATAATACTGTGAGATATACTATGTGTCAGGGGTTGGGGCGGGGGTATTAATCACCTTTAGTGATAGTTCTAGTTATCACTATTTCTGTCAAGGCTTTTGATGATCTTTATGTAATATAGTTATAATGAATATTAAAATGAAGAAAACAATGACATCTAAATATAAAACAAACAAATAAAATAATTAAAACTTGAATAAATATATGCATACATACAAATAGATCAAAGCTAAGATGCTATTATCATACTTTTGAGTTAAACCAATATGTATTTATATATTTAACTGTACCAAGACGTTCCGAATTTTAAACAACATTTCTGGGAAATTATGAAAATTGTGAGTACAATGGAGGCGGGCCACGGTAGTAAAGTCAATCTGACGTCGCCGTTTGGAGGGAAATGAGTAGGTTTGAAAACGTGAATAAATATTTTAACAACTGTTATATCAACTCAATTGTTTCATCAACTTCCCCAGACGCCATTGCTTAAAGACATTCCGAAGCATTTGTTCACCGAAATGTCTAACATATTATGTGTAACGCATGACAATTATTAAGGGGTAAAAACGACACTCAAACTGTTCCTTTCAACGTCGGAACTGGCTCCTTTGTAACTGACATTAGTTTTCCACTTATTACTCACCTCTAACTATAAACAAAAGTGTATGTATATATCGCTAGTGACTGCTTGCCTATGCATCAACTCGTTTCTATGACAACGATTTATAACTAAACTTATGACAAAATTAGAAATATTAATTCGCCATAAGGCACAGCAAAAACAAATATACGTATGGTATGAATTACCGAAATATGTATTAACTAATGTTTTACGTCTATTTTTATACTGTATCATTTGTAATAAAATAACTATTCGAGAATAAATAAATTAAGATATCCATTTTTAGTAGGGAATAGATAAGTTGATGATTATTGTAAAAAAAAAAGTTGTCAATTTTAATTCCGATGACTGCGTTTCAGCTAAATATCGCAATGTGCGTTCCGACGCTGGACATCGGTAAAACGGCATTCTGATTTACTAAAAATCGGCTCGACAGATATTTTTGAAATTCTGGCAATTTGTAGTAGAAAAGGTGATCGTAATGATATGTATTTTTTTAAAACATCTTTTGGGTAAATGCTTAGTAAATTAAAAAATATGCAATTACTTTGGAAATATTCCAGCGAAATTTTCATTAAAAATCGGGTATTTGTATCTGAATCGTCATGGCAGATACATTACATTTATATCATGACACAGGTAACTGTATTCTCTATAATTCCCTGCTATTGGTGTTTCAATACAAATTCAAACAAGACAGTAGAAGGGGCTGTTATTTCACAAAAAGATACGTTTTAACGTCGAAAATGACGTTATTACAAAGGTATGATTCCACCTTAAACAGTGAACGTCATGACGTCTTTTTTTTTTGTCTTTTTCTTATGACAGTTGGTATGTTTTAATCGTAATTAAGAGACTTTATGTAGGATTATTTGGCTAATTCTGGTATCATTATGAAGGTAAAAGGTTGATATTTTAGGAAATACAAAAAACTGAAAAAATATTTTTTTGTCACTAATACAGGTTTTGTCGTGGACTGGCTCATATACATCTTAAAAACTTTTGAAATTGAATGAAAGCAAATTCATTTTTTTTTTTTTTTTATGAGAAGTTATTGGGGATCTGGCTTAACATATTTGAAGTCTTATCTAAGCCCACGTTTCTTGCACCTTATGTAATAATCATAGATACGTACTGTCAGAGTAGCAAAACGCTCTTCAGTTAAGTCCAAGGATGAAATATTTTGTTTGATGCCAGACATATTAAATTCTACAAATCCAGCAGAACTAAGTCCAACATATCTATTTTTATTATATGCCTGTTTATTTTCCGGTGGAAATACACACAGATTGACATGCGCAAATACACCACGACAGATTAAAATTCCGTATCTATATGCGGTGTAAATACAAGATTGTGACGTCATACAGTGACGTGACCGGTTTGATGATGATATTGGGCATACGTATTGGAATGCATTATGGGGGCGTGGCGTAATCGTTGAAGCGATATTCATCCGCCCTTCATAATCTTAATTTTACGGTTAATAAAATGTAAACTCAATAAATTTTCGCTCCTCATAGATTGTAGGTATATAATAAAAGGAATATTACGTTGCGGGAGCGATAAATGAGTTCGTATTGCACGACTCGTAGCGTGGGAAAATCTATATCATATTTTTCCACGCTACTTGTAGTGCAATACAAACCCTTTTATCGCTCCCGCAACATAATATTCCGTATATACATCCAGGTAACATAATTGCCTTAAATAGAACATGAAGACACCGTCTATTTATAGATCCCTGTTGTAACGACGATAAATCTCAACTGTAATTTACGTTTTACCTGTGTAACCAACGTGTTGCTAAACAGGACATGTTCGCTTCTTTACAACCAACACAAGCATTGCTTGAATCACTCGTAACAATGGATTTCATTTAAAATGTGGTGTCAGTGATTGACAAGTTTCTATTTTAAACCGGAAAACATTTGAAGGTAAGACATTTTACTTAAACCATGATATCGACAAGATTTATATAAAAACCAAAATGGTTTTATATATGAGGGGTCCTCTACGAAAATGAGCCGTAAGGTATTTACGACCAGTGAGATCGAAAACAATCATCGCATCCGCCCAGTCTGGTCTGTCTCTGGGCCGAGCCCCGGTAGCTCAGTCGGTAGCGACGGGGGCTGTCAATCCAGGTGTTGTGATTTTGAATCCAAGCTCGGCCAACGCTCTTTCCGACGTTTGACTAAAGTCACCGTGACAGTTTATGTGGAAAGCAGCCAGTTGCTTGGAAAATGTAATGTGTGGAGTACTCGTGTGTACGTCGTTAAACCCAATCAATTAATCAATCGATCAATCAATCAATCACTGATCTGTCTGTGCCCTGCTCACCAATGAGTCTGATGGTTTAACGCCATTTTCAACAATTTTCCAGTTATATCACGGCGACCAGTTTATCTACTCATATGTTTCTTGGCTTTCTCACTACAGTGCTTCATACAACATTCTTTCCAAGCGACTGGCTGCTTTTTCACATAGACTGATAGCCCATTGGTTGGTGGAAGACGAATGACGCTTGTCACAATGACTTGTCAAAAGTCGGAAAGAATGTTGGCCGAGCTAGGGTTCGAACTCACAACCCCTGGATTGACACCTCACGTCGCTACCGACTGAGCTACCGGGGTGCGGCCAATGAGTCAGAGACGGTTTCAGGCAGTAGCTATTTGATTCCTCAGCATGGTCGTGCAGGCAGGTATTACAGGTGTAACGATTACGTACATTTTGTGTTTTCTTGAGAACCGATCATATCATTTGACTTGTCCTTATTTTATAACTCTGATAGATTTCAACGATGTGTCACTTATACCTGTAGCAAAATGTGTAAAATCTTTAATTTTGAAAGAATAGGGCATACTCGAAATTAATCATGGTCACGGTTCAACGTTGTATTCTCACAAACACGGATCGCTGCTCTTAAATGTGAGACGGTTCGAGCCCTTTTTTCCAAATGTCACTTGAAAGCCTTTTTTCATTTTTTTATCACACATCATTTACATAGGTAACACAATTCACAATAACTGTTAACATCTTTCAAAGAAAAAGAAAACAAAGGATATTTTCAAATTTACTTTGTTACGAGCGATAGATACCGAATTCAATTAGGTTAAAAACACAATTAAATACTGCTGCTGCATAGTTCAAAAGTCGTGTACTTCAGGTGAAAGGTATAAATATCTACTATCATATCATCCTCAATGGAATATCAATCTAGTACATAACGAAACCACGAGTGTGATATATTTGTATATTCGCTGTGTCTATAGCGTCAATCGTCTCCCACCAACAGGCGTAATGCTTTATGAGGGAAGGTAGCCAGTTGCCTGGGTGTAATGATGTATGGAGTACTGGTGAGAGAAAGGCAGGAAAGTAACGTTTGCAACAGAAAATATTTGAAAACAGTGTGACAAATCAAGAAATTGCTCATAATGAACAATTACTCCTTTTGAACTCTATTCATTTTTTATACATTCATTTATAGAGATCATGTTAGTTTTGCCAAGATGTGTTTAAAGTAGTCTGCTGCAATTTTGTTGTATATTTGAAAGGGTTTATATAAGCGAAAACATGGTATATAAAAGGCGATCGGCATTATAGATCAAAAACAGGCAGCGCATCTGCGCAGTCTGATCTATCTCTGCCCTGCTCACCAATTAGTCATAAGCGGTTTCAAGGAACTTATGTGATGCAGTATTCGTTTGGTTCCTTAGCATTGACGCACATGCAGATATTTCAGTTGTGGTGATTACACAAGTACTGATGTTCCTGGAGCACAGGCCGAGCCCCGATAGCTCAGTCGGTAGCAACTAGAGCTTTCAATCCAGGGGTTGTGAGTTCGAACCTCAGCTCGGTCAACATTCTTTCTGATATTTGACAAATCACTGTGACCAGCGTCATTCGTCTTTCACCAATGGGTTAGCAATCTTTATAAAAAAACAGACAGTTGCTTGGAAAGAATGTTGTGTAAAGTACTGGTGTGGGAAAGCCAGGAAACACATGAGTATGTGAACTGGTCGCCCTGATATGACTGTAAAATAGTTGAAAACGGCGATTTGACATGTAGTTGCTAGAATACAGGTATTCCCAAACATTAACAATTATACATGTGCTACTTACTATACAATCACTAAAATGGTAGACGTAGGACCTCTTTGGCATTTTCCTTTCTTTGTTAGTGTATTCAAATTTGACAGGCCCTCTGCGTAAACCAACCGTTAGGCCTTTGCAACCAAATAAGTCATCGCATCTGCACACTTTGATCTGGCTTTACGGTCCGTTGAAAATCATGGCCACCGATATTTACTTCGGTGACAATCTTTTAAAAAAAAAAGGTTGAAAAAGTTGGCTGGAGAATATTTAAAGCTTCATCTCTGAAAGTGTTTGTCTGAATACAACGTAATGTGATTTGAAATGTTATTTAGATGACACTCTACAACGTTTGTTCAAGCCATATTTAATTAGTAGCAAAAGTAACCTCGAGATGAAAAAACGCCAATTCCCCTTGGAATTTGCTGAACTGATTTCGAAAATAATGTTACTTTCGGACCAAACCTGCCTGTTCTTCTGCCGTATTACCAATGGCTTTGGGCAGCTTGATAATAATGCCTAATTACAAATGGTCCTAGGCTGATAAGCTGTTTTGTTTACAGTGTCTACTACTTTTAAAATCCTGGTCAAAGTTTCCATGACATTAGCAGTTATGCACTAACTACTATACCATGACTCAGGTAAATGCTTAAAAGCCATCTTTGCCATCTTGTTTCTGGACATACGCGTATCCTCGCAAGACACCTTCAGTGTTGTAATAAGTCCATAACTAGTTGATCAGAAGGGACTCTAGTTGAACCTGCTGTCCGTATGTCTGTCTGACAATGATTAACATCTCACTCGTGTAATTTCTTATAAAGTATAATAATATATATATATCTATACGTATGATACATAGCAATTAAACTTTACATAATGTTATATATGAGTTAGGCGTTATATATCCGGTTCTTTTTTCGGTTTTTTTATTCAAATATTCAAACACTACAAATTTAGCAACGCAATTTATATACACATTAAATGACGAGGTAGAAGAAATGAGACAGAGAGAGGTAGCCAGATAGAGAGAAACATAATGAAACCTTACTGAATAAATAAATCACATTTTCATCACTGTCTAGAAGACTATGAAAACGAAATATCGCTAGAATGATATAGTGATAAGTAGCATAGCGATATGTAGGCATAGTTCCTCCTTAGCCAGGAAGAGGATATGTGTGATATTGGTGTTGATGTGTGTACATGTGATAGTGCGCGTGCGGGGATATGGATGTACAAAATCAGACGATTCTCCACAGTACACACATGCATTAAGACCCCTAATTGCTAGCCGCGTCTCATAATTATGCCCCGGTAGCTCAATCGGTAGTGATGTGGGCTGTCAATCCAGGGTTGTGAGTTCGAATCCCGGCTCGGCTAACTTTCATTCCGACGTTTGACAAAAGTCAATGCGACATACGTCATTCGTTTTCCGACAATGGGCTAACAGTCTAACAGTCTATTTGGAAATCGAATTTATTATATTAAAATGTTCTTTGTTTTACTTGAGGTCTTATTAGTCTGATTAGTCAATATCAATGTTAATTAATGAATGATTAAAATGTAGCATGATCATGAATATGGTACAGTTGATTAACTCTTTTTAGAAACTTCACATTTTATACTTTTGAGTATGATACAGTATAAGCCGTTTCTATTTCCATTTCGAAGTTTCACAAGATGGCTGCACAGTATCGCGATTTGTCACTCCGTCTTTTATGAAATTCTAGATTGGATCGGCGCTTCTGAGGAGAAAATGAACCATTATAGAGGAGATGCAATTGTAGATGAAATTTTGTTCACCCATATTAGCGGCTTATTAAGTAACACACCATTAAAAATGTACGTTTTCGGGAGTCACTGTGAGGGTACAACAACACCAGGGATGAACTCCGATAAAGACGTCCTATGCTGCTATAATTCAACTGTTATAGACAGTATCTCTCATTCACCACAACACGAACGATCATTACTCATGGTACAAGATGAGACCACAAAACCTGGTTATTATAAACTACAAGTGGTCATAAATACATTTCCAATTGATCGCCTTTTAATATAATTCATAACATTGACCCTTCAATCTTGGATCCAGATAAGATGTTAAGACCTGACCACTACGGCAGAATGTGTTTAGAAACATGTAAACCAGCATATGATATTTGCCGAGAGCATAATGGTCCTGCTGATACACGTTCAGGGATAGAAGGAATAAAAGATCTAGACCTAATTTGCGCAGTAAGATGTCGGTACATCCCTAGCTGTGCTAAATCCTGGTTAAGAAGGGTTATCAGTTCCGATCGGTTAAGTGAAGCACAAATAAAAATATTGAAAACATCCGGATGTTTCTTTGTGGGAATAAATCATCCATCAAGTCAAAATGGTTCGATTGAATGGAGACTTTCGTTTTCACTCCAGGAACGTGAACTCATGGCTAGTCTTAACTCTACACAGCACAAATGTTACGTTTTTCTTAAGATGATAAAGAAAGATATTATACATAAACGTGCCCCTAAATCTATTTCTTCTTATCACTGCAAAACATGTGTGTTATATGCAATTGAAAAAACTCCCTGTGTAATCTGGAAACTGTTTAGAATGTATACGTTTTTGTATTAAAATATTATTGCACTGGGTAAAAGAGAATCGCTGCCCAAATTATTTTGTTCCGGATGAGAACATGTTTGATAGGCTTGGGTACAGAACTCTTAGACAGTTATGTGATGTCTTAGAGGACATGCTAGAACACTGGTGTAGCTTTCTATGGTCATTGACATGTGATAACATCGGGGAGGTGTTGTACGTTGTATTGTTCGGGCGGGGACCAAGTATAATGAGAGTTCAAAGAAGAACAATAACTGAACTATCATTTATACTGTACCGAAATCTTATTTATATTTTTAAAAAACGCACTTATCAATATCTTAGCTTGTGTAGAAGTAGATCAGCTGATCAGGCTTTTTTAGAATTACACTCAATTGAAACCTATTTTATAAATGCCGATTGTGTAGAACATCATACGGAGGAAGAGACACAATTAGCAATATGCTCCTTTATCCCATACTTACGCCTTCAAATAGCACAATGTATCGCTAGCATCATGCTGGCCACCGGAAACGCAGATCGACTAAGGATCTTGTTCAGCAAGTTTGAGTATTACATAGATGAAAGTAAAGACTGTGACGCTATTTCCTCATATTTAATAGTCGCATCCTATTGTCTACAGAGTGAAAGGCATGATATTTGTGAGAGGATTCTTCTTAAATGTGAAACGTCTTTAAAATCACACATTATTTCAGTGTGTGGCTGCAATTCACTTCAACAAGTTTATTTAAATGATGAAACCAATGAACAGGTACGAATACTTAGGTCACAATGTATTCTAAACAAAGAGTACTCGAAAACCTGTACCACTGGATGTTTAACATTTCTACCTCATCAAGGTACCCTCATCAAACCTTGTTCCTCGAGCATTACACTACGAGATGTATCGTTCGGTCAATACACCAGCTGGATCTAGGGATGAAGTGTATGATTTGTGGTTTGATTGGATTGTTGTGGATTGTAAGGTTTACCTGTACTTCGTTCAGTATGTTCTCTATTCAAAAACAAACAGGCCCATCTATAAACAAGATGCTGTCGACAACTTAATTCATATAATGACGAGAGTTGAAAACCTTGGACATCTTGAAACAGCCTACAATTTGTTAGGATGGATATACAAACAGGACAATAAAATCCAACAAGCAATGAAGTGTTTTCTCACATCTTGGAGGATCAGACCGGTTCACAATGCTGCTAAATGGCACGTGCTAGAAATAATTAGTACTAGGAACACGCCCAATTAAGGCAAGACATCGCATGTGACTGCTTCGCAATGATGTGGTGACTTTATTCTAAGTTAGCATTTCGTTAAATTGTAGGTTCAGATCAGTCAGTACTTCTGGCAGACTCTGTCTTCTTAAAATCTTCACACGTTGACAGAACCTTCTAACAAGTTTATGTAGGTAATCTGTGAACAGTGTATATCTTAATAATCGCGTCCGATGTTAACTTCCTGAATATCTAACTTATACCTTTAATAGTTGTCCCGAAATGATATACAAAAAAAAGCGAAAGTTAGGCACGCTAACAACCGGATTCGAAATCGAAAATAATCTATCTCTTAACAAACGTATTCCATTTAGTTCAATGTTAATTACCAAATTGCTTATATCAAATTTCGTTTCGACTTTTGTAAAATTAATTGACTCGGGAATACATCATTCGGTCCACTTCACTCGAATATAGGTAGACTATGTATCACCGTAAATGTTTTTGCACAATATACTTGTTTACCAATATTAAACTGTCTACTAATTATAATCGAATATAGAAGACAAATCAAAATAAAAAAGTATTTAAAGTGGGACGAATAGTTTAAAACTATACTTTTAATGCAGACGAATGTTTACCCAATATATCAATATGGATCACAGCATTGTGCACCTGTATATTGTTCTTCGTAACTCTTGCTCTATATTGAGGATTCGTGAAAACCAGTAAAAATACAATGTCCAATTTAAAATTAAAGAATAGAACAGATATTCCACTAGCATGATAATAGAACCTACGAACAATTAAATGTGAGTTCTGGACTTTTTTTTTTGTGATGAGCGATTTGATTTCATTAACACCAGAGTGGACTGCACTAAAATTTCCGTTTTTATGAAAACCAAGTGATCGAAAATTAGATAATTAAATATTATTAATGATATTAATTATTCTATTGACTTTATTTGCTTTTTTGTTTTTTAACACCTATTGTATTTTGATCTCATTACGGATGGGTTTATGTTACTTGTCGCGTCTGGCTTACTGATGGGAAATTCCTCTTGATTTGAAACAATTTACTCAAATAGTGTGATATTTTAAACGATCATTGTTATGACAATAAATATCCAGTTGAAATATGCTTGCTAGAAAATGCGGTTTGTATGAAATTGAAAAATGAGATGCACTCAAACGCACATGTGAGGCGTCAAATATGAACAAAATCCATTGAAATATAACCTACATGTATAAGTAAACCTATACATAAATGAAGGACTACATGTGAACAAAGTAGATGGTCAAAATGACTACTGTTAGTATCGGGAATACGCATCAAAACTTGTATATATCGAGTCAGAATAACTTACCCAAAAAAATAATCAAATAATATTCCAGTTGTTAATCATCGTGATGTCATAAATCGTTATCGGATTTGGCTGTAATAGGTAAATGATCAATCTCCGCGGGGACGCGGGGTTATTTTAGTTGAAACCCCGCATACAGGTGAGCGGGAACGCCATAGGTCTGCCTTATCAGCCCGCGGGGGAGAGCGTTTTTTGTAGACTCCCCTTGAGCTGTACTGTATAAGGAAAATATTTAAAACAAAATACGAACATTCTATCGGCCGCATTTTGGAGTTCATGAATGACGAAACGTTATCATAATGTTTGTCTTAATGATAGGATGGCTACGTTCGATTACGGGTAATGTCACGGAGTCTTAATTAAGGAAGATATTAAGTTAAAGTACAGTGGTAGGTGGTTAATCTGTAGATACTGCTTAAAACTCTTTAAAATTGGCACAAAGCATATATGTATCGGCCACGACGGGTTCCCAATATATATGTTGAAGTACGATCATAAATATGTGTCAGTAATAATTTACTTTTCTCTTTCCCATAAACAACACATATGCAGCGGGAGACTTTATAACATTTTGACAAAATGATTTAAAATGTGGTCTGTTGTAAAAGTGTCAAAGCAATTCCTGTATGACGGAAAGGGTTAACTAGCGGTTTTCGTAGAAAAATAAATCGTAAACAAGAGGAGTAGGACTAATATTAATTATTTTTGAGCTCACCTGTGTACGATGTGCTCAAGGTAAGCTATTACGTTCGTCCGTCGTGAGTCGTCAACAATTGCCTTGAAACATTATACAGGCATCTCTTTGCATTCGATCTTCATGAAAGTTAAGAAAAACATTCATCTCTTTCAAATGTTGGACAAGATCGAAACTGGGCTATATGAGGTCAAAAACTAGCTCACTGGGTCAAATTGAAGTAAATTCGTGTAAGCACTGTGCAGGCCGCATTTTTAACTTGAGCATGTTGAAACTTAGTCAGAATGTTTGTCTGGGTGATATGTAGAACACATTTGAATATGGGTCATGCCGTGTCAAAAAATGGGAACTATGTCAAATTGAAGGAAAATCGTGTTAGCACTCTTCAGGCCTCATTTTCTGCTTCAGCAGCTTGAAATTCTGACAGAATGTTTGTCTGAATAATATCTAGGCGAAGTTCAAATATTGGTTATATTAGGTCAGAAAAAAGGTCTCTAGGCCAAAATGAAGAGAAATATTGTTAACACTCTGGATGCTGCATTTATAACTTGAGCATGTTAAACTTTATCAGAATGTTTGAATTGATGATATCTAGGTCAAGTTCGAATATGGGTCATATTGGTTTAAAACATAGGTAACTAGGCATAATTGATGGACAATCTTGTTAACTTTGCAGAAGCCGCATTTTTACTTTAAGCAAATTGAAATTTTGTCTAAATGTTTGTCTTGATAATATCTAGTCTAGGTTCGAATATGGGTCATATCATGAAAAAGAAATAGGTCACTTATTGTTAACTTTCTGGAGGTTGCATGTTGAATCTTTGTCAGAATAATTGTCTCGATGTGTTTTGCATTAGAAATCACATTGCATAATTCAGGTGAGCGGCCTATAGGGCTATCGTGGCCCTCTTGTTTAAAATATATTGCTTCATATTAATACAAATAAATTAAGCTTAAGTTTATGCTTTCAGAACGTGTCTTTGTCATAAAGTAAATAGTTTTGAGATTTATTTATTGACAGTAAAGGATACTTATCGCTTTTATCTATGTCCTTGATTGAACCCTTTCTAACATACTGACACTGTCCGACACCTCTGCAGAAGATGATATTTGAAAAACGTTGTGGAAGAAGGAGAAATCGATCATAATGACCAATTTGTATATTTGTCACAACTTTTTTTTAATAATTGAGCTATTCCTTATAGAGATATTCCATATGTTGCTTATATTATTTGAAAGTCGTCTCCAAAATATATGTTTTATGAGGGAAAAGGATAAATAAGTGTCGTTAAATATAAATATATATTTTTTTGTTTTGACGTCATTTACCCCCTATGTTACTATAGTAGTAGTACTACAAGTAATAGTAGTTGATTATGTAGTAGAAACAGTGGTAAGTTGTAGTACTCAAAGCTTATGTCTACTTCTTTCCATCAACGACTGGCTACACTCTCATCAAGGCCACATAGATGAAGAACGCCGTCTTTTTCATCTTCCATGGTGCCGTACAACTTTCTCTGCATACTTGTGTATTTTTGGCCACAAACATTTTCTTGTTTGCTCTACCAGGCGACATGGTTGTAGTAAATGATCTGCTATTTGGTATTCCATGCCATATGGACATTGCGGTGATGGATACATCTTTAACATTAAATGCATAAGTGCAATAAAACTGTTATGTCCTGTGCGAATGTTGAATCAGGTGACTTGTTCCTGCCTGTTCAGGAGATGGTAGTCATCCTTGGCTGGTCTACGCTTCATCGATGTATTGACCATAGTGATCCATTCCTCATAGATAATGTGATGTTATGTGGTGGCTGGTCACCGTTGCCTCCTAAATTTGCAAGTATGTCTGCTCCCTCGTGTCCAGGTATCCTGCAGTGAGATGGAATCCACTTGAGGGTTATTGCTACTGGCTTGGAACAGCTGATATAACGTTCCGGAAAGTGAAGGAAGTTTGTAGTTGCGTAGGGCTTCTATGACAGACAGAGTACCAAATGAGACTCGAATATGCGAACAGTCCTCTTACGGCTCTTCAGTTACTGTCAGCCCTATGACGACTCCGACTTCTGCCTTGTATTAAGTACAGTGCTTCCCTTTTGCCACACTTAGGGTCTCAGTTTTCCATGTGGTGTAACAGCTTAAAAGACGATAAACCCCGTCATGGATAGCAGCAATTGCTGAGTCGTCTATGTATACATGTGTGCATGTTCTGGTAGATACTCACCAGAGATCATGGCTTGTGAGAAGGAATGATTTGTTGTGTCATCTGTCACACCAAGAACAAGTTATGTATATTGGACAGCCAGCCTTTGGTTCCATGATGTAGATAGGTCTGATCTTTCAAGAGAGTTGATGGATGATCAAAGCTTGTCATTCCCAGACGATTTTTGATAAGTTTCTTTATTTTCTGTGGCATGCGTTTATCAGGCAAGAACTGGCCTTAATTGACATCTCTCCTTTGAGACGACCTGTCTTTGACCGTGTGACCCACATTTTGATTGGTCATATAACACATATTATAAATAGGGCCTGATGTATTGACTTCAGTATATTCTCATTCGCTCCTCATGTGCTGCAAGCCAGTGCATACAAGGGTAAGTTTCTTTATAGCCTTTTGTTCTGCGCGTGCCTAGTATGGCTTGCATGACAGCCGTTTGACAAAGGTCACTCCGAGGTTGGTTGCCTCTTCGACTTCAGTTAGAGTTATGTTACTTATCCTTTTACTTTGAAAGCAGTGTGAAATGGATTAAACAAGATATTTCTGGATGCACCTGTAGACACCCATGCCGATAACAGATCTGTTTGCATCCTGTAGCTTATTGCATCATGTAGGTGGCATTAATGGTACGTTCTGCTGAACACTATATCGCCAGGCCTTGGTAAATTATTTTATTTGAGCTGTCTCAGGACTGTTTGTAGCTCACTGAGGGAGAGACACATGTTCTATTATCTGACTGCTCTCTCTCTCTCTCTCTCTCTCACTCTCTCTCTCTCTCTCTCTCTCTCTTCCTCTCTCTCTCTCTCTCTCTCTCTCTCTCTCTCTCTCTCTCTCTCTCTCTCTCCTCTCTCTCTCTCTCTCTCTCTCTCTCTCTCTCTCTCTCTCTCTCTCTCTCTCTCTCTCTCTCTCTCTCTTAGGGCCTAACTTATCTCTCTCTCTCTCTGTCTCTCTCTCTCTCTCTTCTATAAACTTCTTTCCCTGTTTAGTGGATGTGGCTTACATCTTCATTATTGTCAGCAAATATGTTGGCCGCCTGTTTGCCTGTCAGCAACAAATCTTGCTTTATCTATTGTATTAATGTACAACACGACGTCGCTTTTTAGCTTCTAAGTAGATTTGCTTGCGATCTTTTCATACAATATTATCATCCAAGGGAAGAATAAACTGAGTCAGTTCTGCAAACTGGAATCATGACAGGTTTAACATTTATGAGCGTATATAAATGAGCATCTACCAAGTAGAGCTTAAGTTTCTTCATCAATGACCATATCGGTGTTTCTATTTCAGTAAATTCAACATTAACGGCTGTATTGCGGGTTGCGTTTTTATTTCGTATATAAGGATGAATGAAGTAGTGTGGACACGCAGCTTATATAAAGAAAGTACGTATTTGTTACGTGTATAAGGATGAATGAAGTAGTGTAGACACGCAGCTTATATAAAGAAAGTACGTATTTGTTACGTGTATAAGGATGAATGAAGTAGTGTCGACACGCAGCTTATATAGAGAAAGTACGTATTTGTTACGTGTATAAGGATGAATGAAGTAGTGTAGACACGCAGCTTATATAGAGAAAGTACGTATTTGTTACGTGTATAAGGATGAATGAAGTAGTGTAGACACGCAGCTTATATAGAGAAAGTACGTATTTTTGTTACGTGTATAAGGATGAATGAAGTAGTGTCGACACGCAGCTTATATAGAGAAAGTACGTGTTTGTTACGTGTATAAGGATGAATGAAGTAGTGTAGACACGAAGCTTATATAGAGAAAGTACGTGTTTGTTACGTGTATAAGGATGAATGAAGTTGTGTCGACACGCAGCTTATATAGAGAAAGTACGTATTTGTTACGTGTATAAGGATGAATGAAGTAGTGTAGACACGCAGCTTATATAGAGAAAGTACGTATTTGTTACGTGTATAAGGATGAATGAAGTAGTGTAGACACGCAGCTTATATAGAGAAAGTACGTATTTGTTACGTGTATAAGGATGAATGAAGTAGTGTAGCCACGCAGCTTATATAGAGAAAGAACGTATTTGTTACGTGTATAAGGATGAATGAAGTAGTGTCGACACGCAGCTTATATAGAGAAAGTACGTATTTGTTACGTGTATGAGGATGAATGAAGTAGTGTCGACACGCAGCTTATATAGAGAAAGTACGTATTTTTGTTACGTGTATAAGGATGAATGAAGTAGTGTCGACACGCAGCTTATATAGAGAAAGTACATATTTGTTACGTGTATAAGGATGTATGAAGTAGTGTAGACACGCAGCTTATATAAATAAAGTACGTATTTGTTACGTGTATAAGGATGAATGAAGTAGTGTAGACACGCAGCTTATATAGAGAAAGTACGTATTTGTTACGTGTATAAGGATGAATGAAGTAGTGTAGACACGCAGCTTATATAGAGAAAGTACGTATTTTTGTTACGTGTATAAGTATGAATGAAGTAGTGTAGACACACAGCTTATATAGAGAAAGTACGTATTTGTTACGTGTATAAGGATGAATGAAGTAGTGTAGACACGCAGCTTATATAGATAAAGTACGTATTTGTTACGTGTATAAGGATGAATGAAGTTTTTTGTTTGTTTGTTTGGAGTTTAACGCCGCTTTTAACAGCTTTGGTCATATCACGGCGGTCAGTGCACCTACCCATGTTTTCCTGGCTTTCCCACACCAGTACTTACACAACATTCTTTCGAAGCCACTGACTACTTTCTCACATAAATCAGAGGTGAGAGGCAATGGAAAACATCGCCCGAAAGAACGCGCCGCAACCGGGTATCGAACCCGTGATGAATGAAGTAGTGTAGACACGCAGCTTATATAGAGAAAGTACGTATTTGTTACGTGTATAAGGATGAATGAAGTAGTGTAGACACGCAGCTTATATAGAGAAAGTACGTATTTTTGTTACGTGTATAAGGATGAATGAAGTAGTGTAGACACGCAGCTTATATAGAGAAAGTACGTATTTGTTACGTGTATAAGGATGAATGAAGTAGTGTAGACACGCAGCTTATATAGAGAAAGTACGTATTTGTTACGTGTATAAGGATGAATGAAGTAGTGTAGACACGCAGCTTATATAAAGAAAGTACGTATTTGTTACGTGTATAAGGATGAATGAAGTAGTGTAGACACGCAGCTTATATAGAGAAAGTACGTATTTGTGTTACGTGTATAAGGATGAATGAAGTAGTGTAGACACGCAGCTTATATAAAGAAAGTAAGTATTTGTTACGTGTATAAGGGTGAATGAAGTAGTGTAGACACGCAGCTTATATAGAGAAAGTACGTATTTGTTACGTGTATAAGGATGAATGAAGTAGTGTAGACACGCAGCTTATATAGAGAAAGTACGTATTTTTGTTACGTGTATAAGGATGAATGAAGTAGTGTAGACACGCAGCTTATATAGAGAAAGTACGTATGTGTTACGTGTATAAGGATGAATGAAGTAGTGTAGACACGCAGCTTATATAGAGAAAGTACGTATTTGTTACGTGTATAAGGATGTATGAAGTAGTGTAGACACGCAGCTTATATAGAGAAAGTACGTATTTTTGTTACGTGTATAAGGATGAATGAAGTAGTGTAGACACGCAGCTTATATAGAGAAAGTACGTATGTGTTACTTGTATAAGGATGAATGAAGTAGTGTCGACACGCAGCTTATATAGAGAAAGAACGTATTTGCTACGTGTATAAGGATGAATGAAGTAGTGTAGACACGCAGCTTATATAGAGAAAGTACGTATTTGTTACGTGTATAAGGATGAATGAAGTAGTGTAGACACGCAGCTTATATAGAGAAAGAACGTATTTGTTACGTGTATAAGGATGAATGAAGTAGTGTAGACACGCAGCTTATAAAGAGAAAGAACGTGTTTTTGTTACGTGTATAAGGATGAATGAAGTAGTGTAGACACGCAGCTTATATAGAAAAAGTACGTGTTTGTTACGTGTATAAGGATGAATGAAGTAGTGTAGACACGCAGCTTATATAGAGGAAGAACGTATTTGTTACGTGTATAAGGATGAATGAAGTAGTGTAGACACGTAGCTTATATAGAGAAAGTACGTATTTTTGTTACGTGTATAAGGATGAATGAAGTAGTGTAGACACGCAGCTTATATAAAGAAAGTACGTATTTGTTACGTGTATAATGATGAATGAAGTAGTGTAGACACGCAGCTTATATAGAGAAAGAACGTATTTGTTACGTGTATAAGGATGAATAAATTAGTGTAGACACGCAGCTTATATAGAGAAAGTACGTATTTTTGTTACGTGTATAAGGATGAATGAAGTAGTGTAGACACGCAGCTTATATAAAGAAAGTACGTATTTGTTACGTGTATAAGGATGAATGAAGTATTGTAGACACGCAGCTTATATAGAGAAAGAACGTATTTGTTACGTGTATAAGGATGAATGAAGTATTGTAGACACGCAGCTTATATATAGAGAGAACGTATTTGCTACGTGTATAAGGATGAATGAAGTAGTGTAGACACGCAGCTTATATAGAGAAAGTACGTATTTGTGACGTCATTTTGCAATCTGACGTGGGTAATACTCTACTTGTGACTGAGTAATGGACCAATTAAATGTCAAATAGCTAAAAATACGTGCCTGTATACGTACGTGTATGTAAAAGAGGACTTTAAGTTAGGCACACAATACACTGCCTTTTTCACATCAGTTGTTTAAATAAATCGAATTGCACCATCGAGTCACGATATCTCAGTTGGAAACGACAAGGTCTTTCAATGCATGGGTCGTGAATTCGAACATCGGCTTTCTTTTTGATGATGGAAGAAAGTCATTGTGACTAGCGTCAATGATCTCCTTCAATGAGCTAACTAGTCTATGATGCAAGGTAGACAGTTACATTGTTAGAATGTTATATATACGACATGCACGAGAACGTCAGGAAACGCACGTTAACTGGATGCAATGATATAACTGAAATACCGTTAAGCACGGTGTAAACCTCGAATCTATCAACAAATAAAAAGCTTTTATTTATGCTAGTAACAATGGTCGTATACATATAATGTGATAATGGTTGCATTTTAAATAGCATTATATTCAGTATAAACCCCAAATATGTTGTGATTGAAGTGTTTAAAGTTATATTACTGAAAAGAAGTCATGCTCCGCTTTTAATTTTGACATGCAGGCCGTGTTTGCCCCTAGTGTTCATTTTCATGTTTTGATAATGCAAGCAAATGCAAACTTTATCTATAAAGTATAACTTCCCTTTTGTATATCGATTTATTGTTAAATCAATACTCTTATCGATAAGTAGTATATATATATCATCGATTCTTTGTTCAACAGAACAAAACCTCAAAATAGTTTACGTGAAAATTGACCACCATAGCTAATATTGAATATGAACAATATCAAACCTGTTCTGCTCTACTACACACGCTGACCACCATATGTAAGATTGAATATAAACTCAAACCCGTTCTGCTCTACTGCACACGATGACCACCATAGGTAAGATTGAACACAAACAATATTAAAACCGTTCTTCTCTACAGCACACGATGACCACCATAGCAAAGATTGAACACAAAAAATATTAAAACCGTTCTTCTCTACTGTACACGATGACCACCATAGCTAAGATTGAATATAAACAATATTAAACCCGTTCTGCTCTACTGCACACAATGACCACCATAGCTAAGATTGAACAGAATATGAGATATCCAAACAACGGATCAATTTCAAATTAATTTAAATAAAAGTTCATTTAGATCATTTAGTAAACAATCAAAATTGTCCAAAAGTATATGTTTAGTTCGGCTTCACAAGATGACAGCAAGAGCTGAACATAGACAAATCAAATATTTAATCGACATCTCCTCCTAAATCACTTTCCCATGTTCAATATCAATTCATATACATGATCGTTAAGTGAACATACAGCTTAACTGTTCATACTGTTCCACTCTACAGTACAAAACAATTTATCGATGGAACCGATGGATGGTCCCCAAAGTATAGCGAGGACACAGGAATGATGATGATATGTACATATATTTTTCTTAGTGAAGCTTTTCATAAAGTTTCATTATTTTCAATGAAGTAGTTGCTGAGAAATAGCCCGGACAAAATTGTCTTATAGCATATTATTTAAAAATTAAAAAGGGCTATAACTTCTAAAGAATGTATTGAGTGTTACAGGGTGAAAGCGACCATGATGCTCCAGTGGTTGGTGAACACTCATGTTCTCCAGAGTATGCTTTCTGACACCTCTACAGCAACAATCCTTCAATTATAATCATAGTACGGCGTTTTCTATATAAGTTACCAGTACTACTTTTACATTTATCCTGACACCAGCAAATCAGTCGTTTTTCTAACTCCGCATCATTGAGCGCAGTCTGCTGCAGAGGCGTCGGAAAGCGTTTATACGAGCGAAATGTTTTTAAAAATATATATTGCAACATAATACTAGCAATAAATTAAACTTAAGTTTATGATTTCAGAATCTGTATTTGTCATATAGTAAACAATGTTGAGATTTACTTGTTTACGGTGCAGGATACTTATCGCTCTTATCTATGTCCTTGATTAAACCCTTTCCAACATACTGACGCTGTCTGACACCTCTGCAGTAGACGATATTTGAAAACATTGTGGAAGAAGAAGAAATCTATCACAAATATCTTTTTATTTTGCTACAATGTTTTCATTCTTTTCAAATATTAAGCTATCCAATATAGAGATATTCAATTTATATTAAAGCATATCAACTTTGTTGAAAGTCGTTTGCTTCATATGTGTTGTATGTTGGAATACGATAGATGGGATAAATGGGATAAATAAGAGACGTAATATATCTATATTGGTTTTTGTTTACGTTATTCCCTCATTTATAGAATACGTATTACTTTTTCTTAATACTTCGTATAATATACTATGTTAAAATAGTAGTAATAATATTAGTAGTAGTTGATGATGAAGATGACAAAGAGGTTAGAAGTAGTCTTCTTCTTCTTCTTCTTCTTTTAAACTTAAGTTTATGCTTTCAGAATCTGTATTTGTCATATAGTAAACATTGTTGAGATTAACTTATTGACGGTGCAGGATACATGTCGCTTTTATCTATGTCCTTGATTGAACCCTTTCCAACATTCTGACGCTGTCTGACACCTCTGCCGTAGACGATATTTGAGCACATTTTGGAAGAAGACGACATTTATTATAATCATAATTGTGCTACAATGCTTTCATTCTGTTCAATAATTAAGCTATCCCTTACAGAGATCTTCCATTTATTTGCATATATACTTTGCAAGTCGTTTGCTTCATATGTTGGATAAATAAGAGACGTAAGATATCTATGTTGTTTTTTGTTTGCGTTATTCCCTCATTTAAATACGTATTTCTATTAGTTAATACTTCGTATGATATACTCTCTTGAAGTAGTAGTAGTATTATTAGTAGTGGTTGGTGATTTTGTATTAACTGTGGTAAGTAGTAGTACTGGAAGCCTTCTTCTTCTTTGCGTGAACACTACACAGTCATCATGGCAACATCGATGAAGGATGCCGTCTTCTTTCTCTGCATAATTGTGTATTCTGGCAACACACCTTTTATTGTGTGCTCTACCAGGGGACATCGTTGTATTAAATGCTTTGTAGTCTTTTGTTCCATGTCACATGAACATTACGATGAAAGGTACATCTTTAAATGTGTATTACGTGTGTGCTTTAGGCGTGTTATGTCCCATGCGTAACCAGGATCTGGTGGCTTGTTCCTGTCAGTCTAGGAGATGATAATCAACCTTGGCTGGTATCATCAGTGACATGTTCACCGTGACCCTTTCCTAATAGGTGATGTTGTTTAGTGGCTGGTGACCTTTACCTCCATAATTTGCAAGTCTGTATGCCTTCTCGTTTCCAGGCATCCAACAGTTAGCTAGAATACACTGGAGGACAATACGTCTGGTTAGACATAATGTTTTGGAAATTAAAGGCTGTTTGCAGTAGCGTAGCGCTTCTAGGACTGTCAGATGACCAACTGTGACGGAAATCTGCGAACAGTCCTTTGAGGACCCTTCTATTATGCCAGTGCTCGCATGAAGGCATCATTTTCTGCCTTGTATTTAGAACAGTGCTTTCCAGTTGCTAAACAAACAAACGGTGTCGGATTTTCCTGTGTTGTGACAGATGCAAATATCATAACCTCCGCCATGGATAGCAGTAACTGCTGAGCCGTCTGTGTATACATGTATCCATGCTTCTGGTACAGCAACAATTTCAATTGTCATTATTAATCCTGCACATTGAAAAGTTTCTGCCAAGTAACGTGACTAAAATATCACTAAGCACTACAGTCCCACGTAGAACATTTACTCTTCCGCTTGAAACATTTACTTATATGACACATTATAAATGTGGGTGAGTGTACACTAGGTTATATTTCATCAGAAGATTAAATTGTTATTGCAACCTGAAATAACCCTATATAGTCAATGTTAATGACCACTTTCAATGTCGAATGTAAACATACCATTGCAACCAGTTTAACTGCTAGCTTAAACTTCAATTTATAAATAAAAAATAAATCGCATAATCATGTTTCATTTTAAGCCGGTCGTATATTCTACGCCCCCTTGTCTATTGATTTATTGTTAAATCGATACTCAGTAACCCTAAAATATGTACATCAATGAACTACTATAAATAAATGCCATAATTTACGTGCATGATATCATTATTTGGTAGGACTCTTATCAGAAGGATTTTTGACACTTTGTGTTATTTCAGAAAAGGATTCACGATAGATACGATAAACTGTTGTGACCTTCACTGTTCTTTATCATTCGACCAATGACCACCCTTATGAACGGATCCATTTTATCATGATCCATTGGTCTTACCTTTCGCTTAAGAGATTCAACAAAATAATACTGTCGGTGTATACGCGACCCTTGTTATTTATTTTCACAAAAGGTCACGATCAGATCAATTGTGTTGATCACCTCCTCGATAATCTAAAGACACTTCACGATCACGTCGGCCAGGGAGGAGATCGGAACGTTTGGAAAGGGGTAGGGGGAAGGGGGAAGGGTGCTATTCATAGCAAATGAGATGCTAGGTTATTTTAGATCCTAGGTTTTCAACTTGCGTGTTGATAGTTCATAGATATCATGTATCTATAAAGAGAGGCATACGCATACATTTGAATTGTGTTTCTGCTATAAAGTCTATTTTATAAATCAAATCATATCATACATTTTATTTCACGTAACTAATTCAAGTCCAATTTCGTATAATCCGCCGAAATTGAAAACAAAGTTATTACAGTTTTCAAACAGCGAAATATTGCCAAGTATCTTTTACAATATCTTGCGGACGATGGTATGTATAAAGGAGAGGGCCTTTATGGCCCTTGGCCACTCATCTATCATGTAATGTGATTGTGATGCTTACCGAAATAAGTTTTTTTTTTCTAACCAACATGCCTAGAAGTAATCTTGTAAAGGGTCCCCAAAGGTACATTTCAGCAAAATTATTTGAAATTGGCCAGATATTTTTCGAGAATAGGATTTTTAAAGTTTCAATATAGCCATATAAGGCAAAAACTGCACCCCCACAAACCATATAATGAAGAACATCCCCGCCTTTTGGTGGCCATGTTTTCCAACCAATCAACGTGGCTTGAACGGTTATGATGGAGGGGCACCAAAGGAACCTTTCTATAAACTTATTTTAAAATCGGCCTACCAGTTTGTGAGAAGAAGAGTTTTAAATGTGTTTTCGTTTGGTTGCCAAGAAATACGCTACGCGCATCGGACAGTCCAGTATTTCAAATATTGGATCGTTTTCGTATAATATCCAGGACGAATACATGGAATGTAGGTAGACTTTGGGTTTTACTTAAAATCCAGACTTTAAACCTTTACTTATAACTTTATCTTTTGGGGTATCTCAAATAATACTGTTGACGGTGAAACATATTGGAAACAATATGTTATTTTATATTTTAATTTCCATAACCTTTTAGTTCCAAATAGTTTTTGTTATGCTGATTATTCATCCTTCGTTCCATGATAGTTGGTCACGATTTCGACAATACTTTATAATTGAATAGTAGGGGAGAATATTGCACTTTAGTCAGTAGTTAATCCAGATAAATGTCGGGATTTCTGAGTTCGAATTCCGTCGCGATAGTTCATTTTCTCTGATGATTTACAAATTAGTGTTTGATGAGCTGACATTGTTAACCACACATAGAATCAAAAGTTCTATCTGGGAAGTGTATCGTGTGGAGTACTGGTGCAAGGATAGCCAGGAAACACGAGGCTAAATAAACCGGCCGATAAATAAACCGGCCGATACCTGAAAACTCAATCAAATGTTGAGGACAAGTACAGATACATGTACACAAGTGGTGTGAACTGGGCCCCGTGTACAACTTAAAGAAATCCAAAACGACATTCAACTACTGCAATTAATTCAACAAGTCATGCTGTGAATACGTGTCAGCTTATAATTAAAAGTAAAAAAATTGGACCAAAATGTTTTTCGGCACAATGATCATATGATTCCCATAATACATTGTCCTTCAAATTGAAGAAACGTTATGATGTTCAAAACTGATAAAATAAATACTATTAATTCAAGATGATAATCGTTTTACCTACTTAGTATGTTTTCGCTCTGGATAAAAGGACCAACATCACTCTTTTCAATAGTCTATCACTTGCTGTTGTTTTTGTCTCTCAGTAGGATAAAGCAAAGACCAAATAACACGTTAACATATGTGTTATTAGGTCTTTGGATAAAGGTAACCGATACAAGGGTTAAAATATTGCTCGTGTCGGAAAGCCGTTCATTATCGACATTACCAAAGACTTGTTAAATATCTATGCCCCGCGCACATTGAAATGTGGCTTGTTGAATAAGTTAGAAGTTTAATAGACATAGAAATATTTATTTCAATGCTCAATATCTGTCAAGTTCAATATATAGGAGGAATACTCGTGTTTTATTGTTATGTCTATTCCCCTAGCTCATTGAACTGTGGCTTGTTGAAAACGTTACAAGGTTTATTTACATAGAAATATAATGTTCAATGATCTATATTTGTCCAGTTCAATAGGTTGAGGAATAATCCGGATATATTGCGATATAACACAAATAGATTAAGATGAAGTTAACCGAAACATGTGTAAAAGTTATCCAGCATATTTCTCTGGATATTCACAATTCTAAAGTATGCATAATTGAGATAAACTTGATCATTTTATTATTTCTGTTTGATTGATAGGATTTAAACACCGTCTCCTTAATTTCCATTTATTCCGCGGCGACCGGTTCCCTTACTGTATTTACATTCGTTTTAAACATACTCGTCTTTCCAAACAACTTGCTGCTTTTCCAAAAAGACTGCCAGCCAATAGGTGGAGGACGAATGACGCTAGTCGCAGTAACTCTTGTCAAACGTCTGAAAATTATTAGCTGAGCTACGACTCGAACTCACAATACTGGATTGACATCCGGTGTCGCTACTGGGGCTCGGCTATATAGTTTCTGATATTGTATTTGGTTAAGTAATCATAACTTCAATCATTTTTGTCTTGTTACTCTACATTCGGACTTGAACCGCAATTATCTAACTTTATCAGTCAGTCGATCTTTGATTTGTTATGATTTTAATGGATAATGTTAGTAAGCATGAAGCTATTTATAAAAAGAAAATCAAAACGTTGTCAACGACTGTACAACTGGCAACTATCGAGATAGCTTGGCGTTTTGGAGCAGTCTGGTCACATTTAAACTGGAAGCAACGCAATAATAATTTTAACCAAACAAAGACAGCAAATTACTTAACGTAACCAATTAAACGTAATTTCAATGCTAAATGTATGAAAGGTCTGCTAGCTTGTACATGATGTAACTCAAATGTTAAGATTTAAAGGATAAACAAATCATATAGTCAGTTAACACTTTCGAACTAATCTATGTATTTGTGCTCACCCGAGATGAAAAAGCTGACCATCCTGTGTTCGTCGCGCGCCGCGCAACGTAGTCAACGATTCATAACACAATATTTATTCATTCTCAGCCAATATATACTATTGTATTGTTCTTAGTTTCTTTATTCAATAACCTATTATAACCTATGTCATGAAGAGGAAATTATTGTTCAAGAGGGCCAGTATAGTACCACTACCATTAGGCAAAACTTAAATCACTATGGCCATATATAAGGCAAAATAGCCACGCGTTCTGGCAGAGCTGTTTATTAACTTATCAAAATGGCTTGAATAAATCTCGAAAAATGAACATTTCTACACAATTATTTGAGATCGGCCAAATAGTTTAGGGGGAGAATATGTTTTTTATGTTCCATTGTTTCCATATAATACATTTCCATATTTGCTGACAAGGGACAGGTAACCGGACTAGTATGGGAAAATGATAAGACAGAAACTTTATTGAAGTTGAAATTGGGCATTTTAAGATTTAAATTGCCTTAAATTTAGATAATAACATACAATGTTATATATATATAAAGACATAAACGCCATAACAAATGGAAGTGGAAAGGAAGGCGAAGGTTATATGTTTCAAGTTTTCACTTTAGAACATTTGTACAACATATTTAAACATTGGGCAGATACAATCAGGCGAATTCTTCTTAATGTCACTATAGCCATATAAGGCAAAACAGCCCCGCCCTATGTTTTTAGATCAATCATAATGGCTTTTATAGTGTCAACCAATGTGCATTTTCTTAAAGTATTTGCAAATCGGCCTACTAGTTTTGGTGGAGAAGAATTTGAAAGTTATTTTCTTTCGGGTGCCAAAGAAACCAGATATTTCCAATGGATTCAAACAAAATAAAGGAATTTAAGAAATGACATTGAGCGGATGCTTACTATGAAGTTTCATCCCAATGTTTCAGGTAGTTACAGAGGTGAAAACGTTAAAATCAAACAGAGGTTAATGCATGCACGGACGCACAATGGATCGTCATGTCATCAGCCTATTATGTCAAAGTACTCTGAAAAACATGGTATTGTAATATGGATATACTGCTGTTTACAAGAATACAACTTCTGTATTATAGTAAAGTATTGTCTAACGATACGATGCGTTTTGCTAATATATATGTATGGATTAATAACCAATATCGGGTTTAGAGATACAGAGCAGACGGTTTAAGTTTACCTTGCAGAAGATGTCTTACTTTTGGTCGCTCCGCTCTGAATGATACATCGTATGTGATCAGTACGATTTGTATGGATATAATTAACAGTCAATACCTGCTTTACACAGAAAGTAAAGTAGACGGTTTAAATACTAGCTTGCAGCCGGTTAACATTTACGTTTTCGGTTATCGAGTAAAGCGTGTTTACGTCTGATCGCTTTGATCATAATGATACATACTATGCGATGGCCCTTTATAAAATTATAATATCACATCTTGAGTTGTTACTACTTTAAGCGCAATTTTAAACAGAACATGTTTAAGCTTGTTTATTGCAGGTACAGTACAGCTCACGCGGAAAACGCGTTTTCCGCGATCCCACGATGGACAAATATTTTTCATCGCGGATAATCACCGCAATTCAACCTATATGATCACCGCAATACCGCCTACGGGCTAATTATATCACCGCGATTGACATGTCGTCGATTCGAGCTTCTTATCTATTCTTATCTATTTTGAAATCACCGCGATTCCACCGCAATATTTACCTGTAAAAATGTTATACTTTTATTAAAAAGTTTGTTTTTTTCCGATTATGTACATGTACACGTTTATTGACGAATTGCGATTATTTTATGACACAACTTGCTAAAATTCATTCCATTTCAGCAAATTATTCGAAAAACAGTGGAAGGTTGTGTTTGTTTACGATAAGGTCAAGTTTCGTAATAGAAAATGGCGGACATCGGATATACGTTTATCGTACATATGATTATCTCACATTTTTTAGTAAGAGAGAAATATTGTTAAATTACAATACATGTACATGTACATTGTATATATATCTTTGCATTTTGTATATACAGTACATGTACTTGAATCTCTTAATAAAGACAGATTGTTGATTTTTGAGCTTTTCTTATCAACTTAATAAATGAATTATCCAATTGTAATATTGTTGAAAATGATAAATTTTCATTTTAACGCAATGTGTTGTACAGAGTAGAAACATAGTAGAATTTATTTTACATGTAGTTAACATGGGCGCTTCACACTTCTTTGTTTGCAAAGTTTGTTTTTGTTATTAAGCCGACTTTGAAACAGGTTTTAAAGAAATAATTTATAGGCGATTAAGAATGAACAATGCATTGGTAATTGTGGTGATTGACAATGGAATTACGGCATTTATTAGTGAGATTTAAAGTAAGCTACACATCTTTCAGGCAGAATTAACAGTTTTATTATCACGTAGTTGTATCGTTTACAGAATACATCAAGTTTAGGGGAATTGTATTGATGAATTTTAATGAATTAAGTTGTTACGCATATATGCTGCTTTATAGTTAGTACTGATTTATAATCATTATCCTCTTCAACAACAGTTATTAGAACTGTAATGAAATAAAAATTAAAAATTAAAAAAAAACTCCCAGCAAAACGGCGAGAAAAAGCTTATCTATTCAAAAAAATATCACCGCGATTCCGCGATGGTTCCACCGCAACTCCACGATGATCGGTTTTATCAACCCCCTGGGGTTATCTTGTTGCGTCCGCGATGGACATAAAAACAAATCGCGGTGATGGGTGGAATTCCACCCACCTTCGCGGATCAAAATATTTGTCCGCGTTGAGATTTGTCCGCGGTGGCTCGCGGACGATGCGTTTTCCGCGTGAGCTGTACTGTATACTAGTACTTTTGGACGACGCGTACTAGTCGATTTTTGAACAGTTATGCGTAAATATTCACTATACATGTCTAGCGCCGTAAACTGATACTCTGATGCTGTTGTGTTTAGCTCACCTAAGCACGAAGTGCAAGGTGAGCTTTTGTGATCACTCACCGTCCGGCGTCCGTCGTCGTCTGCGTCGTCGTCGTTGTCGTCGTCGTCGTCGTCGTCGGCGTCTGTTAACAATTTCCTACAAATGACTTCTCCTACTAAACCAATGAACAGATTTCAAAATAACTTCACAGGAATGGTCCTTAGGTAATCCTCTTTCAAAGTTGTTCAAAGAAATTAATTCCAAGTAGAACTTTGGTTGCTGCGGCATCAGAAAAGGGGAAAATTGCCAAATCTTAAAAAATCTTCTTGTCCAAAAGTACTGGCCCAATTTAAAAATTATTTTGCACAAATGTTCCTTGGGGTACCTTCTACCAAGATTGTTCAAATATTTCCGATCCGTTGAAAAACATGGCCGCCAGGGGGCGGAGCTTATTTTCCTTATATGTGCATTGTTAAAACTTTAAAAATCTTCTTGTCCAAAAGTACTGGCCCGATTTGAAAATTATTTTGCACAAATGTTCCTTGGGACACTCTTTACCAAGATTGTTCAAATATTTCCAATCCATTAAAAAACATGGCCGCCAGGGGGCGGAGCCTGTTTTCCTTATATGTGCATTGTTAAAACTTTGAAAAATCTACTTGTCCAAAAGTACTGGGCCGATTTGAAAATAATTTTGCACAAATGTTCCTTGGTGCACCCTTTACCAAGATTGTTCAAATAGTTTTGATCCGTTGAAAAACATGGCCGCCAGGGGACGGAGCTTGTTTTCCTTATATGTGCATTGTTAAAACTTTAAAAATCTTCTCGTCCAAAAGTAATGGCCTAATTTGAAAATTATTTTGCACAAATGTTCCTTAGGGCACCCTTAACCAAGATTGTTCAAATATTTCCGATCTGTTGAAAAGCATGGCCGCCAGGGGGCGGAGCTAGTTTTCCTTATATGTGCATTGTTAAAACTTTAAAAATCTTCTTGTCCAAAAGAACTGGCCCGATTTAAAAATTATTTTGCACAAATGTTCCTTGGGGCACCCTTTACCAAGATTGTACAAATATTTCCAATCCGTTGAAAAACATGGCAGCCAGGGGGCGGAGCTTGTTTTCCTTATATGTGCATTGTTAAAACTTTAAAAATCTTCTTGTCCAAAAGTACTTGCCCGATTTAAAAATTATTTTGCACAAATGTTCCTTGGGGCACCATTTACCAAGATTGTTTAAATATTTTTGATCCGTTGAAAAACATGGCCACCAGGGGGCGGAGCTTGTTTTCCTTATATGTGCATTGTTAAAACTTTAAAAATCTTCTTGTCCAAAAGTATTGGCCTAAAAAAAGTAAAAACTTTGAAAACTATTGAAGTTCTATTAAATCAGGTGAGCGATATAGGGCCATCATGGCCCTCTTGTTTTAATTTTTAATTTTTGAAAGTTTTGTTCTTTTTTTTTTTTACATAAATATTCATAGTTTTCATAATAATAACAGGAATTTGTAAAAAAAAATCTTCTCTGGGTGGGATTCTTACTAAAGTACAAATTTTGATTCATTGCCCCGACGGATAGATTTCTATGGTGAGATCCCTCCGAAAATATATCTGTTAATCTTCGGGTCTTTGTTTGCCGTTGACATGAGGTCGTCCAAAATAATAAGATTGGTCACAGCGGGGTTTAAATAGGCATCATCCTCCAAGTGGTGCGGAATGCCTTGTATTAATTATAACCTGGTATACACGGTTCTTCGTAAGACGTCGTAATAACGGCTGCAATCTTTTGTATAGCCATATTATTCGTTGTGGCGAGAGTTGTATTTTGTCAGACTGAAGTAACTTGGTCACAAAGTAGGTCGTCCCACAGTTAGTTGATCCAGTAATCAAACACGTAAATGGATGTTAGAATACAAAGTTGCTGATATGGGGAGTTTCGGTGCTTTTGATGTCCAACTTGTCTGTCTTGTCTAGTTTTCTGACTATAGCCGGAGGCCGTTTTCTAGCTTATTTATGTAGCTTGTTGTGACGTTGTGCTCACAGCAAACGGAGCTGCAGAGTTAACAAGTTGTTTACTTCAGATGAAAGGTATAACAATCCACTATCATTTGTTCCCAATGTATTATCAATCTAGTACATAACAAAATAGCGATTGTGATATATTTCGCAATGTATAAGCTAAGATAATTGTTTATTAACATGACCGGTGTGAATTGACATACATGAATAACACATTTTATACAAACATTACCACACCTGGTCTTTGGGCCTATAAGTTACCATAATATATATACATAATATTAACGTATAAAGTCACATGAAATTAGCTCTTTACAATTATACAATAATTTGGAAACAGTGTGTCCAATCCTGGACTGAAACACGATCGTCCCTAATGCATAGGTAGCTAATTTACCGGGGTAAATAGGGATTACTCCCAAGGTATTTTATCTACCATACATAGCTGACCTCCACCTTAGATAGTTTTTGACAATGAAGTTCGAACATTACCGGGGTGAGTATTGATCAGAAATGCTAGTTTTTCGTGATCACTTAATTCATTAAAATGTCATTTAAATGATCTAAGAATATATCATTTCGCATGTCTATATAAAAATCACACCTTATCAAAAATTGAGTTTCGGTTTTTATAGATTCTGATTGACACATTTTACATAGTCTCCGATGTATAGTCCAGTCTCGATTCTAAGAGGTAAGCTATCTCACCTGAATTGAGCAAAAAGTGATTGTTTATATTTCTGCAAATTTAACAGTGTATAATGTTAATTGTTAAACTCACTTTTGAATTGTATATAGGTTCTTAATTTAGGAATTGTTTGCAGACTATTCGCCCAAATGTTGCTATAGTAAGATTTTATCTTTTCTTTCACTGTTTTCAAATTGATTGTTGTCTTAGTATTATGAAAACTGATTAAGTCGAGCTTGTTAAACACGTCCTAAAGATCTCTACTCAAATTATTGCAACACAGTATATAGTCTTGATTGAATGGACATTTCGTAAACCCACACACCGAGAACAATAATTCAAAATCGACACAACGCCAGATTCATATAAATTTTTAAATGTTTTAAGTCCAATGTCTTTTAAAAAGTGTAACTTTGAAATTATCTTTCCAAATACTTATCCCGCGCCTTTTGCCAGAATACCTGAGTTTGCTGTGAAGTCTCCTTTAAATCCGAACGTTACACCTAAATATGTGTATGTCTCAACGGTATCTAAAATTTTATTGCCAATTTTAAACACATGCTAAGTTTGTGAAGTGCTACCTTTCCGGATATGTATGCACCTTGATGTGTCTGTGTTAAAGACCCGTCAACGCCGCTTACACCATCCATGTAGTACATGTAGCATTTTCTGTAAATCATGTTCTGTATTTGCAAATATCACTACATCATCCGCGTTGATTATTATAGAAACCTTTCTTCCGTCTATATCTATGTCAAGGTATTTAATCTCTTTGACCAGGTCATTGATGAAAAAAGAAAACAAAGTTGGTGAAACATTGTCTCTTTGTTCAGCCCCCGTTTTTCAATCAAACCAGTCTGTATGCTTACTGTTTAGTTTAACACAGGACATTGTATGATGGTATATACTCTTAATAGTAGTGTGCATTTTCCCATTGATTCCATTCTATGTCAACGTATACAGCATCATGACTCTGTCTATAAAGTCAAAACACTTACGAAGGTCAACAAATGCAGTAAATACTACATAGGGTTATTTCGGATTACACTATTAAGGACAAACACGTGGTCTTCACATGACCTATTTTTACAAAAGCCGTTCTGTTCATCAGCTAGTAAATCACTATCTTCCAGGTATCGTTGAAAGATCATTTCCTTAACTCGTGGTACAATACAATAGAAACAAATGATGCTTACTTAACATATAAACTGTTTAAAAAGAAATTTGGCTTTGAACAATATTTAATTGACACCCCCCACCACCTAATGAAATACTTACTTCGATTCGGAACAAACAATCCAGGCTCCCTATAAAAAGTGGCAGATGGACAAAAACTAATATAAATGAAGAACATGCACTCTCTGTAACAGCATCATCGGGGACGAATACCACTATTTGTTAGAATGTAAATCTTTAATTAACGAGTGAAAACAGTTAATCCCCACTAAATATCTGAACAGACATAACATTATACAATTTGACTATATTTTGAATACAAAATCCAAATATGATCAAATTAATCTTTGCAAGTTCTTGAAAATCATGCAAAGAACCCACACTATGTATAATATTGAAAACACACTGTTATGCGCGTGTGCTCTCTGTTTCTGTCTGTCTGTCTGTCTGTCTGTCTGTCTGTCTGTCTGTCTGTCTGTCTGTCTGTATGTCTGTCTCTCTATGTGTCTCTCTCTGTCTGTCTGTATGTCTGTCTGTCTGTCTGGTCTGTCTCTCTGTCTGTCTGTCTGTCTGTCTGACTGTCTGTATGTCTCTCTCTCTCTCTCTCTCTCTCTCTCTCTCTCTCTCTCTCTCTCTCTCTCTCTCTCTCTCTCTCTCTCTCTCTCTCTCTCTCTCTCTATCTTTCTTTCTCTATATATGTGTCTCCCACTCTCTCTCTTTGTCTCCCTGTCTCTCTGTCTCTCTCTGTCTGTCTCTGTCTGTCTGTCTCTGTCTGTCTGTCCTCTGTTCTCTGTCTGCCTCTGTCTGTCTGTCTGTCTGTCTGTCTGTCCTGTCTGTCTGTCTGTCTGTCTGTCTGTCTGTCTGTCTGTCTGTCTGTCTGTCTGTCTGTCTGTCTGTCTGTCTGTCTGTCTGTCTGTCTGTCTCTCACTGTCTCTGTCTCTATCTCTCTGTCTCTCTCTGTCTGTCTCTCTCTCTGTCTGTCTCTCGCTGTCGCTGTCTCTTGCCTCTCTGTCTCCATCTCTCTGTCTCTCTCTCTCGGTCTCTGTCTCTCTCTGTCTCTGTCTGTCTGTCTGTCTGTCTGTCTCTCCCTCCCTCTCTCCTCTCTCTCTCTCATCTCTCTCTCCTCTCTCTCTCTCTCTCCTCTCTGTCTCTCTCTGTCACTCTCTGTCTCTCTCTGTCTCTATCTCTCTCTCTCTCTGTCTGTCTCTCTCTCTCTCTCTCTCTCTCTCTCTCTCTCTCCTCTCTCTCTCTCTCTCTCTCTCTCTCTCTCTCTCTCTCTCTCTCTGTCTCTGTCTCTCTGTATGTCTCTCTCTCTCTGTCTCTCTATCTGTCTCTCTCTCTATCTCTGTCTCTATCTCTGTCTTTGTCTATGTCTCTGTCTCTGTCTCTGTCTCTCTCTGACGCCTCTATATGTCATCTATAGTTCATCGTAGGGTCTTTCAAATAAATTAGGCATATAATAGCATTTCTCCAATTACATGGGATATACCTGTATCGAACACTAATTGGATTAACTGTTGTAAATAGCGATAATGTGTATTTGCATGCATGCGTTCTAATGTTTGTGTATACGTTTGTTTGTTATGAGTAAGTGTTATCGTTTTATGTGGGTTTTAACGTATAGCTCATAGTTAATTAAACTTGAAAACTTGAAAACTTATTGATTAAATAGTGTCGCTAAAAATTGTAATCATTGCAGTTCGAGCCCTAAAATCAAGGGGTCGTGAGTTCGAGCCCCGGCTCGGCCATTCATTTGTTCCGTAAAGCTTTATGTGGGAAGGTAGCCAGTTGCCTGGGCATAATGCTGTGTGGAGAACTAGTGAGAGAAAGCCAGAAAAATAACGTTTGCAGCAGCCGGTATTTGAAAACAGTGTGTCAAAATGAGAAATTGCTCATAATGAAGAATTACTCCTTTTGCCAAATGAACTTTATTCATTCATTTATAGACATCATTTTAGTTATGCCAAGATGTGTTGAGAGTCGTCTGCTGCATATTTGTTGTATTTGTGAAAGGGTTTATATAAGCGAAAACATGTTATATAAGTGGCGCCCGGCACGGCATCCGTGCAGTCTGATCTATCTCAGCCCTGCTCACCAATTAGTCATAGACGGTTGAAAGAAACTTCTGTTAGGCAGTATCCATTTGGTTCCTTAGCATTGACGCACATGCAGGTATTTCAGTTGTGATGATTACATAAATGCTGCTTTTCCTGGAGCACGGCTCATATCATAGCGACTTGCCTTTAGTTAAGAATATGCCTCTTATGATTGATTACGCATGCTCGCGTTGTTTTATGGTAGATAATTACGGCACCCACAACCAAGGACGTTAAGTACTTGAGAGTCCTCCCTATAACTACTGGGATTCGAACTCTGACCGACCGGTTTCAACGCTGACCAATACACTATCACCGTGGTTGATTATGTATTAATAAATAAGTTATTATTATCAATGAAATACCAGATTATGTGAAACAACTATATCAAAACATTTGATCATGCCTGAATCCCTTTACATTGATTCTTACCTTATGATAAGTGGAGTTTTGCATGTTCTAAAATCGTTATTTGACCCTTAAAACCTTTGCTGTGGGTACTCAAAAGAATCTTCTCAGTGAGACGAATTTTTCTTTTGAGTACCCACATCACAGGGATTAGTTGGATAATAAGAGAGAAATTGTGTGGAAAAGAGCGACATACCCCTCTTTATCTGGACCTCTGTTTATGTAATGTCTCTGGTGGATTACAGCGATGGGACACATGCTCACGTTGTTTTATGGTAGATAATTACGGCACCTACAACCAAGGACATAAACTACTTGAGAGTCCTCCGTATAACTACTGGGATTCGAACGCTGACCGACCGGTTTCAATGCTGACTAATACACTGCCACCGTGGTGGATTATTATGTCTCCCCCATACATGGGGGTGACATATTGTTTTTGCCCGTTCCGTCCGTCCTTCCGTCCTTCCGTCTGTCACACTTGTTTCCGCTCAATAACTGAAGAACGCTTAGGTGTAGGGACTTCATACTTGGTGTGGAGATTGGTCATGACCAGTAGCTGACCCCTATTGATTTTGATAACAGAAGGTCAAAGGTCAAGGTCATGGTGACGTTGTGAGGTAAAAAATGGTTTTTGCCCAATAACTGAAGAACGCTTTGGCCGAGGAACTCCATACTTGGTATGCAGGTTGGCCATGCCCAGTAGAAAGCCCCTATTGATTTTGAGATTGGTACGTCTAAAGTCAAGGTCACAGTGACCTTGAGCTTTAAGGTCACAGTGACAATGAGCTGAGAAATTGTTTTCGCTTGGGCCCAGGAACTTCATACTTGGTGTGCATGTTGGTCACCACCAGCAAATGACCCCTATTAATTTTAAGGTCACTAGGTCAAAGGTCAAGGTCACAGTGGTCAAGGTCACGTCCGTCACACTTGTTTCCGCTCAATAACTGAAAAACGATTGGGCGTAGGAACTTCATACTTGGTATGCAGGTTGGTCATGTCCAGTAGATGACCCCTATTGATTTTGATGTCAGAAGGTCAAATGTCAAGGTCATGTTGACCTTGTGAGGTAAAAAATGGTTTCTGCTCAATAACTGAAGAACGCTTGGACCGAGGAATTTCATACTTGGTATGCAGGTTGGTCATGACCAGTAGATGACCCCTATTGATTTTGATGTCAGAAGGTCAAAGGTCAAGGTCATGATGACCTTGTGAGGTAAAAAATGGTTTCCGCTCAATAACTGAAGAACGCTTGGGCCGAGGAACTCCATACTTGGTATGCAGGTTCGCCATGCCCTGTAGAAGGCCCCTATTGATTTTGTTTGATTTTGAGGTTAAAGTCAAGGTCACAGTGACCTTGAGCTGAAAGGTCACAGTGACAATGAGCTAAAAAAAATGTTTTTGCTTAATAACTGTAGAATGCTTTGGTCATGGAAGTTAATAATTGGTGTGCAGGTTGGTCATTACCAGCAGATGACCCCTATTTATTTTGAGGTGACTATGTTAAAGGTCAAGGTCATGGTTACCTTCAGCTGAAAAATGGTTTCCGCTCAATAACTTAAGAATGCTTATGTCGAGGAACTTCATACCTCGTGTGCAGGTTGGTCCTATCCAGTAGATGTCCCTTATTGATTTTTTGTTTGATTTTGAGGTCACAAGGTCAAGGTCACAGTAACAATGAGCTGAAACATTGTTTTTGCTTAATAACTGTAGAATGCTTTGGCCATGGAAGTTAATACTTGGTGTGCAGGTTGGTCACCACCAGTAGATGACCCCTATTGATTTTGAGGTCACTAGCTCAAAGGTCAAGGTGATGGTAACCTTCAGCTGAAAAATGGTTTTCGCTCAATAACTAAAGAATTCTTATGTCGAAGAACTTCCTACCTGATGTGCAGGTTGGTCCTAACCAGTAGATGACCTTTATTGAATTTGTTTGATTTTGAGGTCACAAGGTCAAATGTTAAGGTCACGGTAACCTTAAGCTAAAAAATGTTTTTCACTCAAGAACGCTTATGCCCAGGAACTTCATACTTTGTATGCAGGTTGGTCCTAACCTGTAGATGACCCCTATTGATTTTGATGTCAGTAGGTCAAATGTCAAGGTCGTGGTGACCTTGGGCTGTAAATGGTTTCCGCTCAACTGAAGATTGCTTGGGCCCAGGAACTTCATACTTGTGTGCAGGTTGGTAACCACCAGCAAATGACCCCTATTGATTTTGAGGTCACTAGGTCAAAGGCCAAGGTCATGGTAACCTTCAGCTGAAAAATGGTTTCTGCTCAATAACTGAGGATTGTCAATGTTGTTTCGTCTCCATTCCAAAACTACAATATTCATCTCCATCATTTCTTTTCCTCCCCTACGACCACACAAATGGGGAGACAAGCGCTTTTTCAAAAAAGCAATCTCTAGTTTATTAATGGGATGGCAACGAATATTCGAATATTCGATCGTATTTGTCGAATATTCGAATACTATATCATAATTCGAATATTCGATAAAAATCAGAAGTATTTATAAAATATTTATAAATATTAATCAAATTGACGATACTTGAAATATTTACCCATGCTTTTTTGTTGTAAAAAACTGCAAGCAAAGGGTTACTGATGGTCAATGTTACGCATATTGTATAAGGTGTCAATACTGTAGATAACATGTCAAACTGATAATCCTTGCTTTGGGCTATTAAACTGATCGATACAATACTGATGGTTTCGTTCCAAAACTCCGTAACTTCAACTTAGGTAGCATGTAGTTACGTTTTTATTCAATTATATAACAATCACACAAATCCGCCGGTTTGGCTGTGCATCTATCCGATTCCATATTTATGTTTTTAAGCAATCCAGTACGTGGAATATTTTGTGCCCAACAGTATTCCAGTTAATCAAAGCGCCAATGGCACTGTAGTGGCGATCGTATGGAAAATCCTTCAAAGTAACAAGCAGTATATTGCTGTAGGACTTGCGATGACTCTGGTGCGGGTAAATTTGAGAACGTAAAATGTTAGTTTGCCAAAATGTTGTCTTGGTGATTTTTTAGTTACGTTCTGAATTTGGTCGTGACGTGTTCAAAATTAGGCCATTCCAAATTTATGAAAAATCCAGTTGGTACTCGATAGACTACCGTTTTAGCTCATTAGAATGGCTATTTGTAATCTAAATTGTTCGGGTAATCACATGTTCATCACCAGGTCGCTGGGCCATATTAAGATAAAATATTAGTAACAATCAGGTACCAAAGTAGCACTGACATAATTATTATTTATCACGTCTCTGCATCAATGATGGAACTATAACGGATGTGAGTAAATTAGTTTGCAGTAAGGAAAACAAATATCAACCGATTGTTCAAAACCGACTATGTAAATATTTTTTCGTTGTTGTTGTCATTGTGGCGATTGTCAAACCAATCGCCACAAAAAACAGCAAGAGAAAGGTTTAATTGCTCCTAATGGGCAGTGCCACATTTCTACTCAAATAACGACATCCACCCTTTGATAATTGGGAATACTTCAACCCATTTTCAACAGTATTTCAATTGTATACATGTACATGGTGATCAGAACTACATGCTTCAAACAAAAATGCATTAAGCAAGTGATCAGTTAATTAAAATCTGAGAACTTTACTGACTTTACTGACGAAATTTTCACTAACATTGTTTTCTTTCAAATTCACGGGTTGAACGATCATGTAAATGCAAGTCCTGGAACTTGAACAAAATAAGACAACAGTAAGATCACTTTACGGCAAATAACGTATTTATAAACTCTTTTTTGGCGAAGCATGCACAAATGGGTCGAATATTCGAATATTAATATTGGTATTCGTTGCCATCCCTAGAGACAACCATATCAAATCGTTTGATCATGAGTCCAGCCGAGCCCCGGTAGCTCAGTCGGTAACGACGCGGGCTGTCAATCCAGGGGTTGTGAGTTCGAATCCCGGCTCGGCCAACTTTCTTTTCGACGATTGACAAAAGTCAATGCGACATGCGTCATTCGTCTTCCACCAATGGGCTAAGTCTATGTGGAAAAGCAGCCAGTTGCTTGGGAAGATTGTTGTGTGGAGTACTGGTGTGAGCAAACCAGGAAATGCACGAGTAGGTGAACTGGCCACCGTGATATAACTGAGAAATTGTTGAAAAACGGCGTTAAACCTCAATCAATCAAACATGAGTCCAGAGCTCTAGATAAGGGGCGTTTTGCATGTTCTAAAATTCTTAAATGACCTCCAAAAGCTATGGACGATTTTTTGGAGTACCCTCAACATTGGTTTAAAACAGTGCTTACAAAGATAACGTCGAAGCAATACCTGTTTAATCTCCCTTATCTGGTGCTCTGATCATGACTGTATCCCTTTACATTGACTCTTACTTTATGATCGTTATATGGATCTTTACCTTATGATCGGTATATGGATGAAAACGAACCTCTATATACAATTACCAAATTGTCTTTCAGCCTGTACTCGTATTAGAAGCAGCCATTTATCTTTACAGACTTCGAGATGATTAAAGGTATTTTAGTATTGGACAAAAGGTTAACCCACTATACGTTCATCTGTCTGCCTGCCAATAGTATAAAGTATAACACCTAGATATATTGTGTTGTATATATCAAGTGAATGATTAAACATTGTGGAAGAAATAACATATAAGCAGAAATATGAGGCTCTGGCCAGATAGGGAATGTGTACATGCTTCACTGCATGAATATTTCTTCATACCCCATTTTTGCTTGTCGCAGCTGCTTTTCATAATTTCAATTTTAAGAATAAAGCAGAACAGATATTTATATAAGCTTAATACTTTGAGACAGGTAAATTGTTTTATGACCGAATTCCTTATATTGAAATGTTCTGTACTTGTGGTCTGATTAGTCACTGTCAATGTAAGTTATCGAATGATTAATTGTAGCTTGATCATGTATACTGTACAGTTGATTAACTCATCCTTCTATTTTCTGAAACTTTATATTTTATATTTTCAAGTATGATACAGTATAAGTCGTTTCTATTTACAGTTGCACAGTTCCACAAGATGGCTACACAGAATCGCAATTTGTCACTCCGTCTTTATGAAATTCTAGATTGGATCGGCGCTTCTGAAGAGTATAGGGACAATTATAGAGCAAATGCAATAGTTTATGAAATATTGTCCACCCATATAAGCGGTTTATTGAGTGACAAACCTCTAAAAATGTACGTGTTCGGGAGTGACTGTGAGGGTACAACAACACCAGGGCTGAACTCCGATATGGACGTGCTACTCTGCTTTAATTCAACTGTTGTAGACAGTATCTCTCATTCACCACAAAACGGACCATCATTTCTCATGGTAACAGATGAGACCACAAAACCTGGTTATTATAAACTACAACTGGTCATGGATAAAATTCCACTTAATCGTCGTATTCATAACATTGACTCTTTAATCCTGGTAGGTCTGACGGTGAGACCTGACTTCTACGGCAGGATTTGCTTAGAAAAAGTTAAATATAGTAATGTTAATTACCGAGAGCAAAATGGTCCTGCAGCGAGAATTTCAGGTGTACAAGGAATTACAGATCAGGACGTAGTTTGCGCAGTAAAATGTCAGTACATCCCTAGTTGTGCTAATTCCTGGTTAAGAAGGGTTGTAAGTTCCGATCGGTTAAATGAAGCACAAATAAAAATATTGAAAGAATCCGGATGTTTCTTTGTGGGAAAAAATCATCCATCCAGTCAAAATGGTTCAATTGAATGGAGACTTTCATTTTCACTTCAGGAACGTGAACTCATGGCTAGTCTTAACTCTACACAGCACAAATGTTACGTTTTTCTTAAGATTATAAAGAAAGATATTATACATAAACGTGCCCCTAAATCTATTTCTTCTTATCATTGCAAAACATTAGTGTTATATGCAATTGAAAAAACTCCCTGTGTATTCTGGAGACGTGGAAACTTTTTAGAATGTATACTTTTTTGTATTAAATTATTATTGCACTGGGTAAAAGAGAATCGCTGCCCAAATTATTTTATTCCGGATGAGAACATGTTTGATAAGCTTGGGTACAGAACTCTTAGACAGGTACAGGATGTCTTAGAGAACATGCTGGAACACTGGTGTAGCTTTCTATGGTCATTGACATGTGATAATATCGGGGAGGTGTTGTACGTTGTATTGTTCGGACGGGGACCAAGTATAATGAGAGTTCAAAGAAGAACAGTATCTGAACTATCATTTAATCTGTACCGACATTGTATTGCCACGTTAAAAAAAAAAACTATTCAATATCTTAGGTTGTGTAGAAGTAGATCAGCTTCTCAGGCTTTTTTAGAATTACACTCAATTGAAACCTATTTTATAAACACCAATTGTGTAGAAGATCATACGGAGGAAGAGACAACATTAGCAATATTCTACTTTATCCCATACATACGCATTCAAATAGCACAATGTATCGCCAGCATCATGTTGGCCACCAGAAACGCGAATCGACTAAGTATGTTGTTTATCAAGTTTGAGTATTACATAGAAGAAAGTAAAGACTGTGACGCTATTTCCTCATATTTAATAGTCGCATCCTATTGTCTACAGAGTAAAAGGCATGATATTTGTGAGAGGATTCTTCTTAAATGTGAAACGTTTTTAAAATCACATGTCATTTCAGTGTGTGAATGCAATACTGTTCGACAAGTTTATTTGAATAAAGAAATCAATGAACAGGTACGAATACTTAGGTCACAACGTATTCAAAACAAAGAGTACTCAAGAACCTGTACAACTGGATGTTTAATATTTCTACCTTATCAAGCAAACCTTGTCCCTCCAGCATTACACTACGAGATGTATCGTTCGGTAAATACACCAGCTGGGTCTAGTCATGAAGTGTGTGATGCGTGGTTTGATTGGATTGTTGTGGATTCTAAGGTGTATCTGTACTTCCTTCAGTATGTTCTCTATTCAAAAACAAACAAGCCCGTCTATAAACAAGATGCTATCGACAACTTAATTCATATTATGACGAGAGTGGAAAACCTTGGACATCCTGAAACAGCCTATAATTTGTTAGGATGGATATTCACACAGGAAAATGAAATACAACGAGCAATGGAGTGTTTTTTAACATCCTGGAGGATTAGACCGATTCACAATGCTGCTAAATGGCACGTGCTAGAAATAATTAGTACTAGGAACACGCCCAATTAATTCAAGGCATCTCCTGTGACTGCTTCGCAAATGATGTGGTGACTTTATTCTAAGTTAACATTTCGTTACATTTTAGGTTCAGATCTGCCAGTACATCTGCTCCGTCTTGTTAAAATCTTCACACGTTGACAGAATCTTCTAACAAGTGTATGTAGGTCTGTCTGATTATGTAGGAAATATGTGAACAGTGTAGATTTTAGTAATCTCGTTCGATGATAAACTTCGTGAATTTGTAACTAATACCTTTAAATTTAATAATTTCCCGTAATTATATGAAACCCCCAACAGTTTGGCACGCTAACAACTGGATTCGAAATCGGAAATGATCTACCTCTAACAAACGTATTACATTTAGTTAAATGTTTATTACCCAATTGCTTATATCACTTGCGGGTCTTCATTTAACATATCACACTACGGAAACATACTCATGCAGGTTCCAGCAACAATATAAGCAAGTAGGATTCTCTTTTCCCCGGTAATGAAGCGGTAATCGTTACAATTCAGGAACAACTGCAGCGTTAGGCGATTGATTGACGTGTTATATTATAGCAGGGCCGTAGATGACGGGAAAAACTCAGAAAACCTCGTTAATATACGGAAAATAGACTCTCTATATGGTCCTTATGCTATAATAATAATGACAGTAATGTTATTGTATGACAAAGATTCGCGAAATCCCACACTGGACCGTGTTACAATAATTGGCCTCTCTATATGGTTTTGTATAAAAAAGTCAAAATTATTATACCAAAACATTACGGTCATTATAATTATAGCACATGGACAATAAAGAGAGACTAATTGTAGTATCTTAACGATGTATTGTGTGTATTTCCCCCTTTTAATCGAATGAAAACTCGGACGCCTGTGCAGTGCGTACCAATTAAAATTCTTCACCTACACATTTGGGATTTTTCCTCTTTTGTCACTAACTTTATGTTCCGCATGACCTTCAAACTTGGTATGTAGACCATATTACAATGTTTGCGGACGATGATAAAATGTTCACTACATTGCTTGTTCTAACCAACGTCATCAGGCTCCAACCTTACCTAGGGCTATATAAGTAATACTTAAATACTTCAAAAGATATTTCATCATTTTTGTTTTCCCTAATTAAAATGCTAACAGATTTCATGTCTAAACAAATAAGGTAACTATTTATGTCAACTTAGTCATTTACTTAAAAACATTCTACCATTCATGTTTTACAAAATATAAGGGAAACAAAATTGATGAAATACGCTCTTAAGTATAAGAACAGAGAGTTTTACATCTGGTCTGAAAAGTGGCAAATCAAGTTTAATGCTAATAAGTATAAACATCTTTATTCCCTCCATGTTCTAAAGAGTTACATATAATACATAACATAATGATTACAAATACAATTGAAGTTACATGTATACATGTATACAACAAATAGAAAGTAAACAATAGAAAGAAAAAGCAAGTCTCTTATTGATTCTTTTCATCCCAAAATAGACCCCAGGAGATTTAAAGATGAAATATTTCGCTAGGTGAATATCAGAGGAGATCTTAGTCCGTCTATGCGAAGGTGTAGACTGTCTGTAATCTTCGCTGATTGGCAGTTTCTGAAGTCTGTTTTAGATTGACCCGGCTCAACCGATTCAAATGATATGTACAAAGTAGCTGTTTAACAGTAGGTACAATATGTATGTGCTTATCGAGGCTCTTTCATAAGTTTAACCAAAGGGCTTCGATAATGCATACTATCTTTAAGTGACACGGTCACTGTTCCCATGTAGGATCAGTGTGGATAGGTTGAACTTTCTCCGAAAGCGAAACAAAAACAGAAACAGATGGATTGGTTAAGTGACCACTTAGCTCTTAATAAACGTTTTGTTACTACAGTTCTAAGCGTAAACTTTTGTCAGGAGATCGGCTAAGATAGTAAGAAACGAAGGGTACAACTCGACTTTTAACACATTTATAAGTTTGTCATCTATTTTGCCAAACATGTATGTGATGAGTTCGTGTCTAGGTAAACACAATAGCATAACACATAAATCAAAACATAATGAATTATTTTAGTCATATTTATAACTTATTCCATAGGCTATGCCTGTCCGTTATGGGACATTCAAATAGTAGATGTTCTGTTTCATGCACACGCGAATGCTGACAACGTAGATAGACTTCCGGTTGGGTTGGTGGTCGCTTACAACATATATCAGCCAGAAATTTCATGCGGGACAATGTATACGGATGTAACTTAGCTACTGTCCAAATGTTTGACTGGCGAAGGTGGCAGTGGCCCTGTTTGAATGTAGTAAAGTCCGCAAAAGCGTCCATTCGGTCCATCCATATTGATTCCTCGCGTGAGTGTACAGCTCGGTAACAAATAGTTTTCAAAATGTGTTTCGAAGGGAAAACACCATTTTTGTTAACGTTGTAAGGTCATATTTGTCAAGTATTAAATTAATGTCAGAGACGAAACCAAGATGTTTAGTATCACAGATATTGTACTGGAATAACCTCAGACAGTAGACAGCAGATATAGACAGCAGTTATAGACAGCAGATATAGTCTTTAACAAACTTCATTAGGGGAAACACGGCATAACGTTTCAAGGAACAAAAGTTTCCGACTGTTTAAGATACGCATGCAGAGAAGTAGCGCCAACAAGACCTAGAACCATGTCCGACAGGGTCGTAAAAGGAAGGCCCTGAGCTCGTTTTAAACAAAAGTTGTGTGCTACTTCCAATATTTAATAAACCGTATCTGTCATGTCATTCTACAGCTCACAATCAAACAGAGCGCGCGGTAGTACACAAGTTCTGTAAAGAAAAAATAACAGAGAAAAACGACCCGGGTTTCATGATTGACAAAGAGATCAAACTTGATTTTCGCGTTAAAAGACAAAGCCAACCGCCAATTGGACTTATAAGACGATCATTATTTTAATTCTCTTTATAAATTACTTGAAACGTTTAATTAAGTAGTTTTAATTGGTTTTACGCAGTTTTCAACATAATTTCAGTGTTATCATGGCGACAGTTCAATAATTCATAATCCCTGATATAATAAATTAGAACCAGGGAAATGTGCCTTACCAAAGCACACTCCACTATGGCTGTGCAGCGATTGGAGATCGAACCTGGGACGTCCGGTTCCAAATCCCCAACGCTAAACAATTGGCCACGGCTGACAAATTAGAAATGATAACCGGTCATACTTGAAATCACAATCGCCTACAATGTATGACATGCTTGGAGTATTGCAGCGCAGTTACATTTCCATTATAGACAAGTAAAGCTCCTGGTATGGGTTCAGGGGAGAGTCACACAACTAGTGCCAGAGCTGAAGAACCTAGGATATACACAAAGACTCCATACACTTAAACTTCCAACATAACAGTGCATGAGAGCTGGATGACAGTCATGTCTCTTCACGAGCAAACTGTCTGAAGATGAAGGCACAACGATGTAACAAGTCTACTAGACAGAGAAAAACGTCCCCCCTCGAGTGACCGACACATGGATAAATTGCCAGGAGAAGTAGTAAAAGCCCCGACATTGAACACATTGAAAACCCGACTCGGAACCCATTGGTCAAAGTACTAACATTCATTATATTTTTTTATTTAAGTCTTCGATCCCAAAAGCACAATTAAATAACAGAAAGAAGTTGAATAAAAATTAGTTAATTTTAGTAACAGATCTTTGAGCTACAAAGACTGAAGAGAATGTATGTCGACAGTTTGTGACCTGCTTTTCTGCTGTGCATAAAAAAATACTATAGCACGATTATTTTGGGAATTATTTTCCTGCAGGCGTCACGTTATATCCTTTGAACATTCAATATAGTGTATTAGAAAGGGGTCGTTTCGGTGGTATTGTAGTGGTAGAGCGTCCGCCTCGGGTGCGAGAGTGGCGAGTAGTATCAACGGCTTTCCCTCCTTGTCGCACAGGGATCTGGGGTTAGCAGTATTCCTGGCTTGTTAGTGTCAGGATAAACTGACCAGTTGTAGGTCTACTGATAACTTAACCAGGTAACGTTGTGATATTACTAAAAAAAAACGTTGAAAGCAGCGTAAAACACCATACAACTGGTAGAGAGAGCATCTAGTGCCCTTCTTAGTACGGATGCACATGCTCGCAAAAAAACACATTGTTTTACCCGGCTCAAATGCGCACTTTCTTTAACGGTTACACAACATAACAAATAAGGTAGGCCTAGTTACTAGTTACTGTTACTGGTATATTCCTCCTTTCTAAGGAGCACTCCCTAGGGATTTTTTAAGTTGAAATAGATTGAATTAGATTGAATTAGATTAAATTAATATAATCGTAAGTATATAATACTATTTACGAGGTATCTAACTTTTTAAGGAGGAAGTAAATCTTAGCTTACTGTGAGTAGCACCATTACCCATAATTGTCGTTTACGCTTTACACTATCTTTGGAACACTTTTCTCATTTTATCAGTTTTGAATTGTCATGCAGATATCACTTTATGATGTCTCATTTTATAACCTTAGTCCTTTGCCTTTAGTTTAGTACGTTTTTTTTTAACATGAAGGCCTATAATTTGGTTTCTCGTTGAATTTGGTTGCAGACGAATTTAGAATGAATTGAATCGTACAGAACCTAATGTTCGGTTCAAATCAAAATTTAGATGTTTGTTGGTTTCATAACCAAACGCTCTGTATAACGGTTTTTATCTCCCTTGTATAAAAATACTCTCTACAAAGAAGGTGTTAGCTGTCAATTAAAAATGTTTATGTTGTTACCTCTCAGCTGATAGACATAATTGATTTATGATGCAATTAGTTATGTAGCAAGGTAAAAAAAAATTCTATTGGTATCTGCAAAAAACACTTTCATATCCTCTTATTTTTTATTGAGATTTAACGCCGTTTCTGATCATTTTTTTCAGTCATATCACGACGGCCAGTTCACCTGCTCATGTGTTTCCTGACTTTCTCACACCAGTACAGTACTTCAGTGACTCCACGCAGAAAATTGTCCAATCAACTGACTGCTTTTCCACGTATACTATAAGCCCATTGATGGAGTACGAATGACGCTTGTCACAATGACTTTCATCAGAAAGAATGTTGGACGAGCTGTGGTTCAAACTCACAACCTCTTATTTGATAGCCAGTGTCAATACCGACTCAACAGTCAACTACCGTGGCTCCGCTTAAGACAAACATAAATGAGTGAATCAAAGCAATTTGTTACAAATGGTAAATACGTGTTAGATGTTGTTTTAAACTTTCCCACATACAGCAATTACCGGTATGCATTAGACGACTTAGATAACATAGTGACAAAAACCTGAAAAATCTCCATAAAAGAGATAATTGTTAAATAAAGTTGAAAATATTGTGGCTACAGGAGAAATTGCTCATCATGAGCAATTTCACCTTTGGCCACAAGTTTTCAAAGGTCGTCTGATGCTATTGCGTCAAAATGAGGCTATAGGCGGGAAAGGGTTAAACCGATGGTCAATATTACGCGTATTGTATAAGGTGTCAATACTGTAGATAACATGTCAAACTGATAATCCTTGCTTTGGGCTATTAAACTGATCGATACAATACTGATGGTTTCGTTCCAACTTCAACTTAGGTAGCATGTAGCATGTAGTTACGTTTTTATTCAATTATATAACAATCACACAAATCCGCCGGTTTGGCTGTGCAACTATCCGATTCCATATTTATGTTTTTAAGCAATCCAGTACGTGGAATATTTTGTGCCCAACAGTATTCCAGTTAAAAAACAGCAAGAGAAAGGTTTAATTGCTCCTAATGGGCAGTGCCACATTTCTACTCAAATAACAACATCCACCCTTTGATAATTGGGAATACTTCAACCCATTTTCAACAGTATTTCAGTTGTATACATGTACATGGTAATCAGAACTACATGCTTCAAACAAAAATGCATTAAGCAAGTGATCAATTAATTAAAATCTGAGAACTTTACTGACTTTACTGACGATTTTTTCACTAACATTGTTTCTTTCAAATTCACGGGTTGATCGATCACGTAAATGCAAGTCCTGGAACTTAAACAAAATAAGACAACAGTAAGATCACTTTACGGAAAATAACGTATTTATAAACTCTCTTTTGGCGAAGCATGCACAAATGGGTCGAATATTCGAATACTTTGTGATCGAACATTCGAATATTAAATTTGGTATTCGTTGCCATCCCTAGAGACAACCATATCAAAACGTTTGATCATGAGTCCAGAGCACTAGATAAGGGTCGTTTTGCATGTTCTAAAATTCTTAAATGACCTCCAAAAGCTATGGACGATATTTTGGAGTACCCTCAACATTGGTTTTAATGAGTGCTTACAAGGATAACGTCGAAGCAATACCTGTTTACTCTCCCTTATCTGGTGCTCTGATCATGACTGTACCCCTTAACATTGATTCTTACTTTATGATCGTTATATGGATTCTTACCTTATGATCGGTATATGGATGAAAACGAACCTCTAAATCCAATTACCAAATTGTCTTTCAGCCTGTACTCGTATTAGAAGCAGCCATTTATCTTTACAGACTTCGAGATGATTAAAAGTAGTTTAGTATTGGACAAAAGGTTAACCCACTATACGTTCATCTGTATGCCTGCCAATAGTATAAAGTATAACACCTAGATATATTGTGTTGTATATATCAAGTGGATGATTAGACATTGTGGAAGAAATAACATATAAGCAGATATATGAGGCTCTGGCCAGATAGGGAATGTGTACATGCTTCACTGCATGAATATTTCTTCATACCCCATTTTTGCTTGTCGCAGCTGTTTTTCATAATTTCATTTTTAAGAATAAAGCAGAACAGATATTTATATAAGCTCAATACTTTGAGAGAGGTAAATTGTTTTATGACCGAATTCCTTATATTGAAATGTTCTTCGTTGTACTTGTGGTCTGATTAGTCAATGTCATTGTAAGTTATCGAATGATTAATTGTAGCTTGATCATGTATATTGTACAGTTGATTAACTCATCCTTCTATTTTCTGAAACTTTATATTTTATATTTTCAAGTATGATACAGTATAAGTCGTATCTATTTACAGTTGCACAGTTTCACAAGATGGCTACACAGTATCGCAATTTGTCACTCCGTCTTTATGAAATTCTAGATTGGATCGGCGCTTCTGAGGAAACTAGGGACAATTATAGAGGAAATGCCATAGTAGATGAAATATTGACCACCCATATAAGCGGCTTATTGGATGACATACCAATGAAAATGTACGTGTTCGGGAGTCACTGTGAGGGTACAAAAACACCAGGACTGAACTCCGATCAAGACGCGCTACTCTGTTATAATTCACCTGTTGTAGACAGTATCTCTCATTCACCACAAAACGGACCATCATTTCTCATGATAACAGATGAGACCACAAAACCTGGATATTATAAACTACAACTGGTCAAAGATAAAATTCCACTTAATCGTCGTATTCATAACATTGACTCTTTAATCCGGGCAGGTCTGCCGGTGAGACCTGACTTCTACGGCAGGATTTGCTTAGAAAAAGCTAAATATCGTAATGTTGATTACCGAGAGCAAAATGGTCCTGCAGCGACACATTCAGGTGTAGAAGGAAGAGGAGATCAAGACGTAGTTTGCGCAGTAAAATGTCAGTACATCCCTAGCTGTGCTAAATCCTGGTTAAGAAGGTTTGTAAGTTCCGATCGGTTAAATGAAGCACAAATAAAAATATTGAAAGAATCCGGATGTTTCTTTGTGGGAATAAATCATCCATCCAGTCAAAATGGTTCAATTGAATAGAGACTTTCATTTTCCCTTCAGGAACGTGAACTCATGGCTAGTCTTAACTCTACACAGCACAAATGTTACGTTTTTCTTAAGATTATAAAGAAAGATATTATACATAAACGTGCCCCTAAATCTATTTCTTCTTATCACTGCAAAACATTAGTGTTATATGCAATTGAAAAAACTCCCTGTGTATTCTGGAGACGTGGAAACTTTTTAGAATGTATACTTATTTGTATAAAATTACTATTGCACTGGGTAAAAGAGAATCGCTGCCCAAATTATTTTATTCCGGATGAGAACATGTTTGATAAGCTTGGGTACAGAACTCTTAGACAGGTACAGGATGTCTTAGAGGACATGCTAGAACACTGGTGTAGCTTTCTATGGTCATTGACATGTGATAATATCGGGGAGGTGTTGTACGTTGTATTGTTCGGAAGGGGACCAAGTATAATGAGAGTTCAAAGAAGAAAAATATCTGAACGATCATTTCATCTGTACCGAAATTGTATTGCTATGTTAAAAAAAAACACTATTCTATATCTTAGGTTGTGTAGAAGTAGATCAGCTTCTCAGGCTGTTTTAGAATTACACTCAATTGAAACCTATTTTATGAATACCGATTGTGTAGAAGATCATACTGAAGAAGAGACAAGATCAGCAATACGCGAGTTTATCCCATACTTACGCCTTCAAATAGCACAATGTATCGCCAGCATCATGTTGGCCACCAGAAACGCGGATCGACTAAGTATGTTGTTTATCAAGTTTGAGTATTACATAGAAGAAAGTAAAGACTGTGACGCTATTTCCTCATATTTAATAGTCGCATCCTATTGTCTACAGAGTAAAAGGCATGATATTTGTGAGAGGATTCTTCTTAAATGTGAAAAGTTTTTAAAATCACATGTCATTTCAGTGTGTGACTGCAATGCTTTTCAACAACTTTATTTGAATAAAGAAATCAATGAACATGTACGAATACTTAGGTCACACAGTATTCCAATCAAAGAGTACTTGAGAACCTGTACAACTGGATATTTAATATTTCTATCTTATCAAGCAAACCTTGTCCCTCCAGCATTACACTACGAGATGTATCGTTCGGTCAATACACCATCTGGATCTAGGTATGAAGTGTGGTTCGATTGGATTGTTGTGGATTCTAAGGTGTATCTGTACTTCCTTCAGTATGTTCTCTATTCAAAAACAAACAAGCCCGTCTATAAACAAGATGCTATCGACAACTTAATTCATATTATGACGAGAGTTGAAAACCTTGGACGTCCTGAAACAGCCTATAATTTGTTAGGATGGATATTCACACAGGAAAATGAAATACAACGAGCAATGGAGTGTTTTTTAACATCCTGGAGGATTAGACCGATTCACAATGCTGCTAAATGGCACGTGCTAGAAATAATTAGTACTAGGAACACGCCCAATTAAGGCAAGGCATCTCCTGTGACTGCTTCGCAAATGATGTGGTGACTTTATTCTAAGTTAACATTTCGTTACATTTTAGGTTCAGATCTGCCAGTACATCTGCTCCGTCTTGTTAAAATCTTCACACGTTGACAGAATCTTCTAACAAGTGTATGTAGGTCTGTCTGATTATGTAGGAAATATGTGAACAGTGTAGATTTTAGTAATCTCGTTCGATGATAAACTTCGTGAATTTGTAACTAATACCTTTAAATTTAATAATTTCCCGTAATTATATGAAACCCCCAACAGTTTGGCACGCTAACAACTGGATTCGAAATTGGAAATGATCTACCTCTAACAAACGTATTACATTTAGTTAAATGTTAAATGTTTATTGCCCAATTGCTTATATCACTTGCGGGTCTTCATTTAACATATCACACTACTGACACATGCTCATGCAGGTTCCAGCAACACTATAAGTAAGTAGGGTTCTCTTTTCCCGAGCAATGAAGCGGTAATCGTTACAATTCAGGAACAAATGCAGTGTTAGGCGAATGATTGACGTGTTACATTATAGCAGGGCCGTATATAACGGGGGAAAAACTCAGAAAAACTCGTTAATATACGGCAAATAGTCTTTCTTTATGGTCCTTATGCTATAATAATAATGACAGCAATATTATCGCATGACAAAATTAGAGAAATCCCACACTGGACCGAGTTACTATAATTAGCCTCTCTATATGGTTTTATATAAAAATCATTATTATTTTACTAAACATTACGGTCATTATAATTCTAGCATATGGACAATACAGAGAGACTAATTGTAGTATCTTAACGATGTATTGTGTGTTTTTCCCCTTTGTTATCAAATGAAAACTCGGACGCCTGTGCAGTGCATACCAATTAAAACTTTTCACCTACACATTTGTCATCTTTTGTCACTAACTTTATGTTCCGCATGACCTTCAAACTTGGTATGTAGACCATATTACAATGTTTGCGGACGATGATAAAATGTTCGCTACATTGCTTGTTCTAACCAACGTCACCAGGCTCCAATTCCACCAACCTTACCTAGGGCTATATAAGTAATACTTAAATACTTCAAAAGATATTTCATCATTTTTGTTTTCCCTAATTAAAATGCTAACAGATTTCATGTCTAAACAAATAAGGTAACTATTTATGTCAACTTGGTCATTTACTTAAAAAATACTACCATTTATGTTTTACAAAATATAAAGGAAACAAAATTGATGAAATACGCTCTTAAGTATAAGAACAGAGAGTTTTACATCTGGTCTGAAAAGTGGCAAATCAAGTTTAATGCTAATAAGTATAAAAATCTTTATTCCCTCCATTTTCGGACAAGTTACATACAATAACATAATGATTACAAATTCAATAACAGTTACATGCATACAACAAATAGAAAATAAACAATGGAAAGAAAAAGAAATTATTAGAAAACGGCAAGTCTCTTATTGATTTTTTTCATCCCAAAACAGACCCCAGGAGATTTAAAGATGAAATATTTCGCGGAGATCCCAGTCAGTCTATGCGGAGGTGTAGAATGTCTGTAATCTTCGCTGATCGGCCGTTTCTGAAGTCTGTTTTAGATTGACCCGGCTCTACCTATTCAAATGCTATATATGTACAAAGTAGCTTTTTAAAAGTAGGTACAATATGTATGTGCTTATTGAGGCTCTTTCATAAGTTTAACCAAGGGGCTTCGATAATGCATACTATCTTTAAGGGACACGGTCACTGTTCCCATGTAGGATCAGTGTGGATAGGTTGAACTTTTTAAGAAAGCGAAACAGAAACAGCAACAGATGGATCGGTAAAGTGACCACTTAGCTCTTATTAAACGTCTTGTTACTACAGTTCTAAGCGGATACTTTTGTTAGGAGATCGGCACAGATAGTCAGAAACGAAGGGTACAATTCGACGTTTAACACATTGATAAGTTTGTCATTTATTTTGCCAAGCATGTATGTGATGAGTTCGTGTCTAGGTAAACATAATAGCATAACACATAAATCAGAACATAATGAATTATTTTCATCATATAACTTGTTCCATAGGCTATGCCTGTCCGTTATGGGACATTCAAATAGTAGATGTTCTGTTTCCTGCACACGCGAATGCTGACAACGTAGATAGACTTCTGGTTTGTTTGGTGGTCGCTTACAACATATATCAGCCAGAAATTCCATGCGGGACAATGTATACGGATGTAACTTAGCTACTGTCCAAATGTTTGACTGGCAAAGGTGACAGTGGCCCAGTTTGAATGTAGTAAAGTCCGCAAAAGCGTCCATTCGATCCACCCAGATTGCTTCCTCGCATGCATGTACAGCTCGGTAACAAATAGTTTTCCAAATGTGTTTCGAAGGGAAGACACCATTTGTGTTAACGTTGCTAGGTACGTTGTAAGGTCATACTTGTCAAGTATTAGTTGAATGTCAGAGACGAAACCAAGATGTTTAGTATCACAGATATCGTACTGGAATAACCTCAGCAGATATAGTCTATAACAAACTTCATTAGGGGAAACACGGCATAACGTTCCAAGGAACACAAGTTTCTGACTGTCTATTATACGCATGTAGAGAAGTAGCGCCAACAAGACCTAGAACGATGTCCGACCGGGCCATAAAAGGAAGGCCCTGAGCTCGTTTTAAACAAAAGTAGTGTGCTACTTTCAATATTTTATGAACCGTATCTGTCATGTCATTCGACAGCTCACAACCAAACGCGCGTTAGTACACAAGTTCTGTAAAGAAAAAACTACAGAGAAAAAAAGGACCCGGGTTTCATGATTGACAAAGAGATCAAACTTGATTTTCACGTTGAAAGACAAAGCCAACCGCCAATTGGACTTATAAGTCGATCATTATTTTTATTCTCTTTATAAATTACTTTAAAGGTTTAATTAAGTAGTTTGAATTGGTTTTACGCAGTTTTCAACATTATTTCAGTTATATCATGGCGACAGTTCAATAATTCATGATCCCTGTAATAATAAACTATAACCAGGGAAATGTGCCTTGCGAAAGGACACTCCACTATGACTGCCGTGCAGCGATTGGAGATCGAACATGGGACGTCCGGTTCCAAATCCCCAACGCTAACCAATTGGCCACGGCGGATTCCTTGTAAGGACAAATTAGAAATGATAACCGGTCATACTTGAAATCACAATCGCCTACAATGTATGACATGCTTGGAGTATTGCAGCGGAGTTACATTTCCAGTATAGACATTAAAGCGACTAAAAATGTTAAAGGATTGTTTAATTAAAGCGACTGAACTCCAGATACCCAACTGTCGAAAAATAATAAAATTTCCAATTTTAAGAAAATAAGTGTTATTTTTGTGGCGATTGGTTGACAATCGCCACAGTGCTACCAAAACAACAACAACGAAAAAAAAATTATATAGTCGTATTTGAACAATCGGTTGGATATTTCTGCAAAGGCAATTTACTCACTTCCGTTAAACCGCCATATATATATATAGTTCCATCAGTGATGCAGGCACACGATTAATAATGATAATGTTAGTGCTACTTTGATACCGGATTGGTACTAATATTTGAGATTTATCGAGAAAATATCTAAATAGAGTTAAACTATTTACATATTATCTTTCTTCATGTTTGGGCAGATAATAAATATCATCGGGCGTCTTGGGTACGCTATGCAGAGTATCATGATACTCCTGTGCCTCGTTTTATTTTTACTGTAGTCAACCGTAACCTTTTGACCTTTAACCTGATTCGGCAGGAGTTGGTTGTACTCTGATTATCTTCGTCATGATTTGGCAGATAATAAATATCATTGCGCGTTCTGCCTTGCAAATAACGACAACTCTGGTGATACTCAAATCTGGAAATTCCAAAAGGTTCTATAAATAGCTCGCGAGACCAAAAACCAGAAAAGCTTGTAAATCTCAATATTATAAACGCTTTATTTTGTACTTGTTTAAATATATGAAAGCGTCTAGATAATAAGACTGGTTTACAAAGGTTTAAAGGACACACGATGGCAGTGTGTACACACGTTATGTATACACGTCTGCACGTTCTAGAGTCAATTAGCAATCAATGCTGACAGTGTAGCCTAATTGAGTTTGAAGATCTAGCATTATAATATATGCCTATATTTTCATAAATTAAACAGTTTGGCAAATAGTGAAATTGTGCTTTTGGAGCATGTTTTGTGTTTGTTTTTGCACTCACATTATTCGAAGCAGTTTAACAACCTCAGAGACATATAAATACACTGTGACAACCCTCAATCATGCAATGTGAAGGGACTAAATTGAACAGACCTGTTTAATATCGGACATACTTGAAACAAACACCAAACTAATGGATACTGTTTTCTCTCCTTTCTTTAGTCATTTCTAAAGTGTAAAATATATTTTATCTTAATATGGCCTAACGACCTGGTGATAAACATGTGATTACCCAAACAATTTAGATTACAAATAGTCATTCTAATGAGCTAAAACGGTAGTCTATCGAATACCAACTAGATTTTTCATAACTTTGGAATGGCCTAATTTTGAACACATCATGACCAATTTCAGAACGTAACTAAATAATCACCAAGACAACATTCTGGCAAACTAACATTATTCTACTGTCAAAAGATGCAGGGTTGATACATTCTCAAATATACCCGCACCAGAGTCATCGCAAGCCCTACACCGATATACTGCTTGTTACTTTGCAGGATTTTCCATACGATCGCCACTACAGTGCCATTGGCGCTTTGATTGTATTTGGGGCATTAAAATATGATAACTGACATATTACATACCCCTATAATCGGTGAGATTTTCTTGTTTTCGATACTTTTTCCATCGCAAATTCTACCCTGTCAGTAACGGGGTAAGTATTTTTAAATTGGAAACCCCTCCATCGGGACAATTGAAAACGACTCAAGTTCACTTTATTGATAAAAAACGATACATTTTCTACCCTGGTTTTACTTGGATAAAATAAAGAATAACATTTTTTGTTTTTTTTTGTTTCGTGCCATCCGGATTTCGGTCGCTTTAAAGCTCCTGGTATGGGTTCAGTGGAGAGTCACACAACTAGTGCCAGAGCTGAAGAACCTAGGATATACACAAAGACTCAATACACTTAAACTTGCAACATAACAGTACATGAGAGCTGGATGACAGTCATGTCTCTTCACGAGCGCACTGTCTGAAGATAAAGACAAAACGATGTAAAAAGTCTACTAGACAGAAAAAACGTCTCCTTTCGAGTGAAAGCCACATGGAATAAATTGCCAGGAGAAGTAGTAATAGCCCCAATATTGAACCCATTGAAAACCCGACTCGAAACCCATTGGTCCAAGTATCAACATCTATCGGATTTCTTGTATTAAGTCTACAATCCTAAAAGCACAATTAAATAACAGAAATAAGTTGAATACAAATTAGTGAATATCAGTAACAGATCTTTGAAGACTGAAGAGAATGTATGTCGATAGCTTGTGAATTACATGTCTGCTGTGCATAAAACATTACTATAGCACGATTATTTTGGGAATTATTTCCTGAGAAAGGGGGTCGTGTCGGTAGTATAGTGGTAGAGCGTCCGCCTCGGGTGCGAGAGTGGCGAGTAATATCCACGGCCGGGGTAGTAACGGCTTTCCCTCCTTGGTGCACAGGGATCTGGGGTTAACATTACGCCTGGCTCGTTAGTGTCAGTATAAAATGATCAGCTGTAGGCCTACTGGTAACTTACCCAGGAAACGTCGTGATATTACTGAAACAATGTTGAAAGCAGCGTAAAACACCATAAAAGCGTAGAGAGAGCCCTTCTAAGTACGGATACACATTCTGGAAAAAAAAACATTTTTTTACCCAGCTCAAATGCGCACTTTCTTTAACGGTTGCACAAAATAATAAAAAAAGCTAGGCCTAGTTACTAGTTACTGTTACTGGTATATTCCTCCTTTCTAAGGAGCACTCCCTATGGATTTTTTAGATTAAATTAATCTAATCGTCAGCAGGGTCTTTCAAATAGTACTATTTTGAAAGACCCTGTCGTCAGTATATACATAATATTTACGAGGTATTTAACTTTTTTAGGAGGAAGTATATCTTAACCTACTGTGAGTAGCACCATCATTATATATAGGTCTTTGGTTTTGAATTGTCATGCAGATATCACTTTATAATGTCTCATTTTATAATCTTAGTACTTTGCTTTTAGTTTAGTACGTTTTACATGAAGGCCTATAATTTGGTTTCTCGTTGAATTTGTTAGCAGACGAATCTAGAATGAATTGAATCGTACAGAACCTAATGTTCGGTTCAAATAAACCTTTAGATGTTTGTTGGTTTCATAACCAAACGCTCTGTATATAACGGTTTTTATCTCCCTTGTATAAAATACTCTCTACAAAGAAGGTTTAAGCTGTCATTTATAAATGTTTATGATTTTACCTCAGCTGATAGACATACTTGATTTAGGGTGTAATTAGTTATGTAGCACGGTAAATTTTGTTTCTATCGATATCTGCAAAAACATTTACATATCCTCTCATTTTGTAATAAGGTTTAACGCCGTTTCTGATCATTTTCTCAGCCAGTTCACCTGCTCATGTGTTTCCTGACTTTCTCACACAAGAACTGCAGTGACTCAACACAGCAAATTGTCCAATCAACTGACTGATTTTCCACATATACTGTGAGCCCATTTATGGAGTACGAATGACGCTTGTCAAACTCAAAGTGACTTTCATCAGAAAGAACGTTGGCCGAGCTGTGGTTCAAACTCACAACCTCTTATTTGATAGCCAGTGTCAATACCGACTCAACAATCAACTACCGTGGCTCCGCTTAAGACAAACATAAATGAGTGAATCAAAGCAATTTGTTACAAATGGTAAATACGTGTTAGATGTTGTTTTAAACTTTCCCACATACATAAATAATGCTGCTACCGTTTTAGAGAAGTCGGAGGGTCGAGAAGTCTGGCTACCATCAGAAAGAATGTTGGACGAGCTGTGGTTCAAACTCACAACCTCTTATTTGATAGCCAGTGTCAATACCGACTCAACAATCAACTACCGTGGCTCCGCTTAAGACAAACATAAATGAGTGAATCAAAGCAATTTGTTACAAATGGTAAATACGTGTTAGATGTTGTTTTAAACTTTCCCACATACAGCAATTACCGGTATGCATTAGACGACTTAGATAACATAATGACAAAAATATGAAAATCTCCATAAAAGAGATGATTGTTAACTAAAGTTGAAATCATTGTGGCCACAGGAGAAATTGCTCATCATGAGCAATTTCACCTTTGGCCACAATGTTTTCAAAAGTCGTCTGCTGCTATTGCGGCTAAAGGTGGGAAAGGGTTAAACTTTCTGTGACTAATTGGCAACAGTGCAGATCCAAATTAGACTGCATGTGTGCTTCTGCACTGATGGCAAAAGTCTTAAGGATGTATTTCACAGAGCGCACTTTTTTGAATAGAATTGAAAACATTGCCGCAAAAGGAGACATTGCTCATTATGTCATAATGACCTCAATCTTTTTAAAAGTTGTCTGCTGCAGATGCTTCAAAATGTGACTGTCTGTTGTAAAGGGTTAAAATAATTATAAAATATTTAATAAATAAAAATAACTTTTCTTCTCATTTTCAGCATGGTTATGTTAACCTCCAAGATGACGATAATCACTCTTGAGAATACAAATTTATTTTTAATTTGTTATCTTTCGACAATTATTCCCTTAGTTAATGGTAAGTAACTAAATAATGCTGCTACCGTTTTAGATGCCTTTTCTTCCAATAAACATAAGAGATCAATTTAGATAGAAATAGGGGGTTTCAACTGTTTGGAAATCCTTGGTTACACAGTGTTCGAAATTAACTTTTTGTGCAGGTGGCTCCCTAAAAAAAATGTCCAAATGCAGAAGATCCTCAAAGCAAACCATTTCTCCATATTCCACAATGTTTTCAACTCATTGCCAAAATTTCACGTCCAATTTTTTGGTATTTTTTAAATTAACCCTTTCCCTCATATAGACACTTTCTGACGTCTCTGCAGCAGACGGCTTTTTGAAAACATAGTAACAAAAGAAAAATTGCACAAAACGTGCAATTTCTCCTTTTGTCACAATGTTTTCCACTTTTTGTCATAGGTTATCCATTCAATTATGGAGATTCTCTATTTTTGACAAAATTTGTTCAAAGTTGTCTGCTGCAGAATTGTCGTATGAGGGAAAGGGTTAAAGCTTTGCTGAAAATGTGCCCACGAAGGGCTTATTTGTCAGCCTGTCATTTATATTTTTGTTAAACTATTTTGATTATCTAAATTTAAAAAGGATATATATATTAAAAATGTTTGGCATTTGACTAGGTTTTACAAAAGAACTTCATTCTTTGACATCTGTTACGATTGTTTCAGGACAGAATGAGATTTGTCATTTCTATGGACTGAATGCCGATTGTCGCTATAGAGTTGACATGATCTGTTTATCCCACATTACAGCAGATATTAATCCCTGTGCAGATCCTCTGGAAGTAAAATTTGATATAAAGGTAAGTTATTCAAAGTGAGAGAATTTTTTGAGTACCCACAACATACGGTTTACACGTAAATTTTCAATATAAAGGTTAGTTATCCCTCTCCCACATGCAGACACAGATTTTTTTATTAAACATTTTGGCAAAAGTAGAAATTGCTCATGATGAACGATTTCGTCTTTTCCACCAAAATATTAAATCTGACTTTTAACACTTTCATAGGTAAATATTTTCTATACGTTTGCTCAAAAGTTTTCAAAGTTGTCTGCTTCAGAATTGTTGTATGTAAAAGGAGTATTCACAGGATAACAAATTGCTTGCAGAGCTATAGATAAGGGGTTTGATAAATATTCTATAATCCTGATATGTCGAAAAAATCATAACTGTCTTTAAAAGGAAAGAGCAATCACTGAATCAAAGTTGAAAACATTGTGACAAAAGGAAGAACTTCTCATAATGCGCAATTTCTCCTTTTGCAACACTGTTTTCAAAAACTCTCTTATGCAGAGGTGTCAGAAAGCTTTTGTAAGTGGGAAAGGGTTAAGAAATATATTATTGAAGAAAGATACTTTATCTTGGCCTCTGTTCATGCCTTTGTTGCACTGTTTTATTTTACATGAAATAAACTATTTCTATGTTTGATGTTTTAAAGACATCATGGTAATTGCTGAGATAACTTAACTCGGGCAATGTACCGATACTGTTTCTTCTTTATTTAAAAAGGTTTCGTATTCAGGAGCATAATGCATACTCTTTGTTGATGTTAATCTTTTATTAGCTCACCTGAGCTTTGCTCAAGGTGAGTTATTGTGATCGCCTTTTGTCCGGCGTCCGTCGTGCGTCGTGCGTCAACTTCTTCTCCTCAGTAACCAGTGGGTCAATTTGGATGAAACTTCACAGAAAGCATCCTCTCATTGACCTCACCAGAATTCCTTCAAATTTTTGGGATCCATGCAAAATTCTGGTTTCCATGGCAACGAAACCGAAAAAACTTCAAAATTCTTCTTCTCCCAAATTGGTTGGCAGATTTTCAAATAATTTTGTAGAAATGTTCCTTGGATGACCCTCTATCGGATTCCTTCAAGCCGTGTTGATTGGTCGAAAAACATGGCCGCCAGGGGGGGCGGGGCTATTTTGCCTTATATGGCTATAGTGAAAACATAAAAAATCTTCTCCTCCGAAAGTGTGGCCGGGTAGCTCAATTGGTAGCGTATCTGACTCGTGATCTGGAGGTCACGGGTTCGATACCCGGTTGCGGCGACATTCTTTCGGGCGATGTTTTCCATTGCCTCTCACCTCTGATCTATGTGAGAAAGTAGTCAGTGGCTTCGAAAGAATGTTGTGTAAGTACTGGTGTGGGAAAGCCAGGAAAACATGGGTAGGTGCACTGACCGCCGTGATATGACCAAAGCTGTTGAAAGCGGCGTTAAACTCCAAACAAACAAACAAACAAATCCTCCGAAAGTGTAAGGCCGATTTTCAAATAATTTTGTAGAAATGTTCCTTGGGTGACCCTCTATCAGATTCCTTCAAGCCATGTTGATTGGTCGAAAAACATGGCCGCCAGGGGGGGGCGGGGCTATTTTGCCTTATATGGCTATAGTGCAAACTTAAAAAATCTTCTTCTCCAAAAGTGTCAGGCCGATTTTCAAATAATGTTGTAGAAATGTTCCTTGGGTAATCCTCTATCAGATTCCTTCAAGCCATGTTGATTGGTCAAAAAACATGGCCGCCAGGGGGCGGGGCTATTTTGCCTTATATGGCCAAAGTGAAAACTTAAAAAATCTTCAACATCTTCTCCTCAGTAATCAGTGGGTCAATTGGGATGAAACTTCACAGAAAGCATCCTCTTAATGACCTCACCAGAATTCCTTCAAATTTTAGGGATCCATGCAGAATTCTGGTTTCCATGGCAACGAAACGAAAAAAACTTCAAAATTCTTCTTCTCCCAAACTGGTTGGCAGATTTTCAAATAATTTTGTAGAAATGTTCCTTGGATGACCCTCTACCAGATTCCTTCAAGCCATGTTGATTGGTCAAAAAACACGGCCGCCAGGGGGGCGGGGCTATTTTGCCTTATATGGCTATAGTGAAAACTTAAAAAATCTTCTCCTCCGAAAGTGTCAGGCTGATTTTCAAATAATTTTGTAGAAATGTTCCTAGGGTGACCCTCTATCAGATTCCTTCAAGCCAAGTTGATTGGTCGGAAACTGGCTGCCAGGGGGCGAGGCTTATATAGCTAAAGTGAAAAAAAAAAAAAAAATCAGGTGAGCGATTCAAGGGCCATCATGGCCCTCTTGTCTGTACATTTGCAGTGCTCCTCTCCGAATGTTCATTTTAGCCACACGTTTTCCGGTAGTGAAACCACAGTTTCTGTGCCGGGTTATCAAAGACAAGTGTTCCTCCAAGTAAAAATGAGGATGAAACCAGATAGTGTGCTAAACATAGAGGTATGAGGATCTACGCTCATTTATGACCTTTTACAAATATCAAATACTCATCTTTTTATAGTCGAAGTGATGTTTCCTCTTTTATATTAACCCTTTCCCACATACCACAATTTTGCAGCAGACAACTTAGAAATTATCAAGGCAAAAATGTAGGTATAATTTCCAGACAAAAATCCTGTTAGTGATGCAGGCTGTCAATCCAAGGGGTTGCGAGTTTGAACCCAATCTTGGCTAACATGCTTTCTGACATTTGGCAAAAATCAATGCAACATGTGTCTTTTGTCTTCCAACAATGGGCTACCAGTCTATGTGAAAAGCAGCCAGTTGCTTGATAAGACTGTTGTTTGGAGTACTGGTGTGAGAAAGCCATGGGTAAGTGATATGACAGAAAAATTGATGAAAACGGCATTAAACCCCAATCAATTAATCAATCCGACATAAAATGACTATGACCACAATAGTTAAATGTAAATTTTAAGGTCAATAGGTCAAAGTTGAACGTCGCACTTACTTCTATTGCTGTGGGGATAAGTAGCGTTTTCTTTCCATCTAGTTGATACATTAATCCTTTCCCTCATATAGACGCTTTCTGACGCCTAGGTAGCAGACGGCCTTTTGAAAACATAGTGACAAAAGAAGAAATTGCTCAAAACGAGCAATTTCTCCTTCTGCCACAATGTTTTCCACTTTTAGTCATAGGTTATCCATTCAATTAAAGAGATTTCCTATTTTTTGTTACAAAATTTGTTCAAAGTCGTCTGCTGCAGAATTGTCGTATGAGGGAAAGGGTTTTAAAAACAAGTTTTGTTGGTGGTTTTTTTAAGGCTGATATTCATGTTTATGGACAAGCTAGTACAGACTTTCTCAACCAAGATGTCAAATTGGCAGGATACCATGAAAAATGTCCAGGGTGTAAGTATACTGTCAGTAACCCTTTCCCTCATACGACAATTCTGCAGCAGACGACTCTGAACACATTTTGTCAAAAAATGGAAAAATCTCTATAATTGAATGGAGAACCTATGACGAAAAGTGGAAAACATTGTGGCTAAAGGAGAAATTGCACGTTTTGTGCAATTTCTTCTTTTGTCACTTATGTTTTCAAAAAGCCGTCTGCTGCAGAGGCGTCAGAAAGCGTCTTTATAAGGTAAAGGGTTAAATTAACATTACTGCTATCTGTTTACTTTTCAGTGTTTACATTATTATGAGCAATGTCTCCCTTTACCACAATATTTTCATAAATATATATATTGATACAGATTTTTCATATTTATGTCTAGTGTTTTACTGTAGATTTGTTGTGAGTGGGAAAAGGGTAAACATTATTCTTTAACCTTTTCCCTCATATAGACGCTTTATGACGCCTCTGCAGCAGACGGCTTTTTGAAAACATAGTGACAAAAGAAGAAATTGCACAAAACGTGCAATTTCTCCTTTTGCCACAATGTTTTCCACTTTGAGTCATAGGTTATCCATTCAATTATGGAGATTTTCTATGTTTTGACAAAATACGTTCAAAGTCGTCTGCTGCAGAATTGTCGTATGAGGGAAAGAGTTAAGCAATTACTATATCCTGGTATGCTTTGAAAACATATGAGGAAAAACAAATGCAGCATTTGGAAAATTGAAAATGCAATTTCTTATTATACCCCCAGATACATTGTATATGGGGGCTATATAGGAGTCACGAATGTCGGTAGGACGGTCGGTCGGTCTGTAGACATTTCTTGTGAACACTATTTCTCAGCAACCCTTGGACAGAATTCAATATAACTTCACAAGAATGATTGATACCAAGCATAGTTGTGCATATTGTCGGCGTGTTGCACTGGAATTATTTTTAAATGAGTTATGGCCCCTTGAATTTCTCATACATATGTATATTGTCAGGCACCAAGCTGGGGGTATTTATCACCTTCAGTGATATTTCTAGTTTTCCCTCATTGTTTTTCAAAGTTGCTTGGTGCAAAGGTGTCGAAGGATATATGTATCAAATAAAGGGTTAACTATTCCCCTGTCAGCGATATTATTAACTTTATAATGTGTTCACAGCAGAAATTGAAAAATTTTAGGTGAAAGAGAATTTTTTTCCAATCATTCAATAACTGTTCTTTCTCCTTTCCAATTTTTTTTCCTGCTCTCTGTCTCAAAGTTAGGATTTTTATATGCCCGTCGATACACAGGCCGTATTATGGAAATACCTGCAGCGGGTTGTGCCCACATGTTTTTCAAAAACTAGCCAAACCACTTAGGTCACTTATGGATTATTGCCCTCTAATTATCCAAAATTGGTAAATTAGTTTTGTCATCTCTAAGTCAAACAATTTTCATCTGATCTTCACTAAACTTGGTGAACATGTTTGTTGACATGACGTCTTGGTCAAATTGCTTAAGGCACTATTTTAGTATAGCCCTCGAATTATTTGAAATTGGCTTAATTAGCATCTAAGTCAAACAGTTCTCATCCGATCTTCACCAAACTTGGTGAAAATATTAATGGATATAATGTCTGGGCCACGTTCAACAACCAGTTAAATAACTGAAGGTACTTTTTGATAATGATCCTTGAATTGTCCAAAAAATTGAGATAAAAATCTGGCCAAATCCCTTAATTTTAGTCCTTCCCAGAGTCATGCCTCCCTTCCCAGGCGTATTTTGTACAGTTTGGCACTCTTGTTCTTCATATGTTCTGACATATATAAAGTTTGTAAGTAGTTTATCAGATAATGAGCGATGCAGTTCATGTTATATTAATTTATGTTTATTCCAGTAAATGAACTTGCGAAAATAGCGATGGGGGTGATGGGCGGACTGGCAGCCATAGCTGCCTGTCTTATCATTGTCCTTTTATACACGCGACACAAGCGTAGAACAAAATTCCTACAAGAAAGACCGCCACTTGTTGAAAACAGTGAAGACCCAGGCCAGTCTTCTCCTAGACATTCTAGAAACTTTGACATTCCAGACAGTCATGTGACATCAAACTCTATAAATAATAACAATGTGATACAAAATGACATACATAGTGATCAAATGACCACACAAGACAATACAGAAGGGAGAGGTTTTGAATCTAACGAAGATAATAACCATTCAAATGGAAGGAATACTTCACACACTGATAGTCACATGACCGTACACGGCAATACAGCCAGGAGAGGTTGTGAGTCTCACGAAGATAATAATTGTTCAAATGGAAGGAATCGTCCACACACCGATAGTCACATGACCGTACACGGCAATACAAACAGGAGAGGTTGTGAGTCTCACGAAGATAATAACCGTTCAAATGGAAGGAATCGTCCACACATGATCAGCAATACAAACGGGAAGGGTCTTAAATCTTCCGGGGATACTTCCAATGACACACAGACAGAATACTTGAATCCTAACAGTGAAGGTACAGGAGGACCCCTGGATGCAATAAGATACTCAGATTTAATAAACGCTCGGGATGAGGGGCCTATAAATATTTCAGATTGTTAGCCATAGGCGAAAATACGGGGGATTAACCCTTTCCCTCATATAGACGCTTTCTGACGCCTCTGCAGCAGAAGGCTTTTTGAAAACATAGTGACAAAAGAAGAAATTGCACAAAACGTGCAATTTCTCCTTTTGCCACAATGTTTTCCACTTTTTGTCATAGGTTATTCATAGAGATTTTCTATGTTTTGACAAAATACTTTCAAAGTCGTCTGCTGCATAATTGCCATATGAGGGAAAGGGTTAAACTGATATTGTCCCCACAATATCAAAATTATTACTGAATTAAGCCCTATGTTGTGGGTTCTCAAAAAATGTCTCAATTATATTATATTTCTTTTGAGTACCAACATTATAGGATTTGAAAGTGACTGGTCAAAAAAGGATTAAATCCCACATACAGACATTTTGTGACACCTGCATCAGATGACTTTTGAAATCATTGTGGCAAAAGAAAAAATTGCTCATGATAAGCAATTTCTCATTTTGCAACAATCTTTAAAAAATTTGTCATTTATAGTTTCCATTTTCTTTACTAAAAGTTTTAAAAGTCTTTTGCTGCATAATTAATGTATGTGGGGAAGGGATGGAATTAAACCTAGCAGTCTGTTCAGAGGGTCACTTTTCAACATGTACGTCAAATATCCCTCAAATTGCTGTTTTATTAGCGTTAAATCTACCCATCTACATTGTGCTTCAATTAATGAAAAACTATTATCATTTTTAAATTATACCCCCTTCTGTCGGTCGGAAGCCATATTTTGTCCGGCCTATTTCTTACAAACCACTGGGTGGAATTCAATAAAATTTTACATGAAGCTTCTATACCAAGAGGAGATGTGCATATCCTAAAGGGGTTACAATTGCATGTTATTTTACAGAGTTATGACCCTTTTACTTATTAAGTTATGGTGTAGGTCAAGGTGCTGTTTAGGGGGTATTTATCATCTTCAGTGATAGTTCTAGTTCATTTTGGTGACGAAAAAAACCATATGGACTCAATTATGAAGGCCTAATGTGATAGTTGTCACAATTAAGAATTTCAAGTTGATTGTAATGCACCCTGTTATTGTACCCTGTTATATAATTTGTTTATATATTTACTATTAATACATATCATTCTGTTTATCTGTTTCCAAAATAAAGTCAAATTTTATTATTTTTTAAAAGCATTCAAGAAAAGAAGTTGCTCATAGCAATTATGTTATATTTTTAACTCCATTTCAAAATATTTTAATGTGTCCAAATTTTAATATTATTTTTCTTTAGATCTTTAGCTCCACTTGCTGAAATCCAGTCGAGCATAATGTCATGGCGAATTGTCCGTCGTGCATGCGTCAACTTTTTGCTTCAAACAACTTATCCTCCCTAACCACTTGGCCAATTGGGATGAAACTTCATAGGAAGCATCCTCGCAATATCCTCTCCTAAATTCCTTCACATTTTTTAGATCCATGCAAAATTCTGGCTTCTATGGTAACTGAAAGAAAAAAATAGTGAAAACTTAAAAAACTTCTCCTCTGAAAATGTCTGGCCGATTTTCAAATAAGTTTGTAGAAATATTTCTTGGGTGAACCTCTATCAGATTCCTTCAAACCATGTTGATTGGTTGAAAAACATGGACGCCAGGTGTCAGGGCTGTTTTGCCTTATGTTGCTATAGTGAAAACATAAAAAATCTTCTCCGACGAAAGTATCTGGCCGATTATCAAATAATTTTGTAGAAGTGTTCCTTGGTTGTCTCTCTATCAGTTTCTACCAAGCCATGATGATTGGTCTCAAAATATAGCTGCCTGGGGGCGGGGCTGTTGGCCTTATATTGGTATTAGTGAAAACCTTAAAAATCTTCTCCTAAACCATTTGGCTGATTTTCAAATAATTTTTCAGAAATTATCCTTTGGTGACACTCTACGAGATGGTGATTGGTAAAAAAAACATGGCCACCAGGGGGCGGGGCAGTTTATTTTTGCCTAATAGCAGTGGAGCGATACTGGCCCTCTTGGGCCTCTTGTTTCAATTTGGAATGGTCTAAAAAAAGCATGGCATGTGATTAACATATCTTGAACCATTTCCCACAATCATCAAATCTGAAGCAGACTTCAAACATCTAGGCAAAAATTTGGTAAAGCAAAATTATAAAATAAAGTTTGAAACATTGTGGCAATTATGAGTAATTTCTTCTTTTGCCACACTGTTCAAATGTCAAAGATTATTTTTATATTATAGAAATAATATCTGAATACTGTTTTAGAAATTGAAAGCAATATGAATAAAGAATAGCAAATGCAATATTTTTGTATTCCAATTTGATATATTTTGTATTATATTTGTTAAATAAAATGATTTTTATATAGTGAATATATTTTATGTTTAGATTTGTTTTACATGGTTGCCTTTTCAATTCCTTTGTTTTCAAAATATTCCAGCAAAATAAAATAAACGCAAACCATGGAGTATGCCTCAGATATAGCCCATTGGTGGAGTCCTAGCTGACAATTGTATTCTCCTGGTGCAGAACTTTAGTCACCTTATCGGTTGTGTATAGGTAAAAGCGTCTGCCTTGGTTCCTGGTAGTAGGAAACAAGGGTTCAATCCGCGGTTCCTAAGACTTTAACAATGGTAGTAATGGCTTTGCTCTTTGGCGCTCGGGGTTGGGGAATATGATTCCAGGCGATGGATGCATAGGTGTCAGGATAATTAACCCTTTCCCTCATAAAGATGCTTTATGACACCTCTGCAGCAGACAGCTTTTTGACAACATGGTGACAAAAGAAGAAATTGCTCAAAATGAACAATTTATTCTTTTGACACCCATGTTTTCAACTATTCAATTATTGTCCTTTCAATTAATTCTAGCTGACAATTGAATTCGCCTTGGGCAGAACTCCAGTCACCTTATCGGTTGTGTATAGGTAACATTGATTGATTGATTGATTGGGATTTAACGTCGGTTTTAACAATTTCTCAGTTATATCACGGCGGCCAGTTCACCTACTCATGCATTTCCTGGTTTTCTCAAACCAGTACTCCACACAACAATCTTCCCAAGCTACTGGCTGCTTTTCCACATAGACTTAGCCCATTGGTGGAAGACGAATCACGCATGTCGCATTGACTTTTGTCAATCGTCGGAAAGAAAGTTGGTCGTGCCAGGTTTCGAACTCGCAACCCCTGGATTGACAGCCCGCGGCGCTACCGACTGATCTACCGGGGCTCGGCCGTATAGGTAACGGCGTCTGTTAACCCTTTCCCTCATATAGATGCTTTCTGACACCTCTGCAGCAGACAGCTTTTTGACAACATGGCGACAAAAGAAGAAATTGCTCAAAATGAACAATTTCTTCTTTTGTCACCATGCTTTCAACTCTATTCAACTATTGAACTTTCATTTGAAGGGATTTTCAAATTGTTTTCGGATATGTTTACAAAGTCGACTGATGCAGATTTGTATTATGTGGGAAAGGGTTAATAAACAAGTAACTGGATTGCAAGCAATACCATAGTCCCCTACCGGTTTGCACTAAGTCCAGAAAGGGGCATAACTCATAAAAAAAATTGACGAAATCCCATGAAACGCGAACTTGATCTGTGACACATGATTACAGAGGCATATACAAAATTTCAGCTCAATACCTCAAAGCATGTAGAAAAAAAATGCGGAAAACGAATATTCTAAGTCCAAAAAGGGGCATAACTCATAAAAAAATTGACGAAATCCCATGAAACGCGAACTTGATCTGTGACACATGATTACAAAGGCATATACAAAATTTCAGCTCAATACCTCAAAGCATGTAGAAAAAAAGTGCGGAAAACGAATATTCTAAGTCCAAAAAGGGGCATAACTCATTAAAAAATTGACGAAATCCCAGGAAACGCGAACTTGATCTGTGACACATGATTACAAAGGCATATACAAAATTTCAGCTCAATACCTCAAAGCATGTAGAAAAAAAGTGCGGAAAACGAATATTCTAAGTCCAAAAAGGGGCATAACTCATTAAAAAATTGACGAAATCCCAGGAAACGCGAACTTGATCTGTGACACATGATTACAAAGGCATATACAAAATTTCAGCTCAATACCTCAAAGCATGTAGAAAAAAAGTGCGGAAAACTGATTTGCCGGACTGACTGACTGACGGACGGAGTGCAAACCTAAGAGTCCCCTTCGGCACGCCGGTAGGGGACTAATAATACATACACTTGGTGTCCTGCTAAATAATGCAGGAAACATGTGATATAACTGAAATAATGTTGAGAAATGGCATAAATCCCCATTAGCTTAGTCGAATGAAAAAGTACTGATCATGAAATAAGTACCCTGTCTGCCAATATTTCAATAAGTGAAATCGTGAAGGAGAAATTATCCTAGTTTATCCGTGTCAATGCAGCCAACACAAAAATCAGCAAAATAGTGGACTAAAATCCATAGGGGCATACAGTCAGTTGTTATGTAATAATTTGTATGGATAACTTGTGAGAGAAAAACAATAGTGCTATGATGGCCCTGGATCGCTCTCCTGAGTTATGCTATATGATTTGTAATGCCAACCAATTTTGTCTTGTCTTTTGTCATATTAATAATAAGACATGAGGGGCAGGACCAATTTTGAACAGGGCATAATTTGAACAATTTCGGAAGAGGGCCACTAGACAATACTACATGCCAAATAACTAAGCTATAAGCATTCTGGTTGAAGACAAGAAGACATTCAATGTTTCCATTTAATTCTCTTCATTAAACAGGTTACCCCTGGTGTGGGGCCAATTTGACCCAAGGAGCATAATTTGAACCTTCTTGGTAGAGGACCACTAGATATTGCTGCACAACAAATATCTAAGCTCTAGGCCTTTGGTTTAACTCAATATTTTTTTTTTAATCCTTTTGGTTGGCATGGCAACAAGAGAGCTGCATGGAATTCATTTTGTTTAACAGTTTTGAAAGGGCACCTCCCAATGAACATCCCTGTGAAGTTTCATCAAATTTGGCCAGGCATTTAGGAGATGTCATTGAAAGAAATTGTTCACAGCAGACAAAAGGGTGAACATGGTAGCTCACTTTGAGTACTACGTGCTCAGGCGAGTCAAAAACATTTACGTATGTAGTTTATCTAGTTGGCATGTACCTTAAAGTTTTAAGCAGCAATTAAACATGAATACCACCATTAACCTTTACCCGTATGAAATCAATCTGAAAAGAAGGATAATTCTTGCATCATGTTGAAAACATTGTGACGAAAGGATAAATTTCTTATCATGAGCAATCGCTCCTTTGTCAACAATGTTTTCAAAAGTCACCAGCTGCAAATGCATCTGAATGTTGGAAAGAGTTGAACATTTCCCACATACAGACACATTCTGACCCCTCTGCCGACATGTTTTCAAAGTCACCATGTTGGACAGAGTTAATTTTATTTCGTCACGGTCTATTCTGAAGGGCAGCCATACCTGCCACCTTTAAAGTCTTTGGTATGACCTGACCGGGTATCAAAACTGCCACCTCCCGCACCTGAGGCGGATGCTCTACCGCTAGACCATCGAGGTGATTTTGTCAGAAGGAAAATGTATGTCTGTAACTGCATTGTATGCACAGACTTAACTGACCCTTCAATACATGCAAAGTACTCCTATGTGATTAGAACAACTTAACCCTTTTTCTATTGCAAACAGTCTTTTAGATCTCTGCAATATACAACATGAAACATTGTGGCAAAAGGAGAGAATGTGCAAAATGATCAGTTCTCTTTTTTCCAGATTTTAACTTGGTAAGAAAAATCATATTTTCGATTCTATTTTACCAGTTTTGCCACTTATACATGTATATATACACAGACAACTCTTCAAATTGTCATATATATGGTACACAGGTTATTATGAAGTGATTGATTGTTTGGTCTTTTCCAATTTTTCTGTTATATCACGGCGTTTCCTGGGTAAGTTACCAGTACTACTGGTCCATTTATCCTGACACCAGCCAGTCAGTCGTAATGCCAACCCTGCAATCATGAGCAGCAAGGCAACCAGTCATTACTACCAATTTTAAAGTCTTTGATATGACTCGGCCAGGTATCAAACCCATCTCGCACACAAGGCCGATGCTCTACCACTACACCACCAGGGGGTATTGCAATGAAATGAAGGATCTGTTCTGTGTTTACAATGACTAACGGATGATTACATATATCGGGGGTAAACTGACCTCTGTTTAGGACCATTCCTGTCAACAGGCTTGTCATTCAAGCATCCTTGACGCCTTCGAAAGAATTATTTTCATAATTGAATATAAAGCAATCATTTTGATTGTCAGGGCTATGATTACAAAACCTTTCGAATGTCAGTTTTTGTACAAAAAGGCTTAACATTCTCATTCTTTCTGACTATTAATTGAAAGGACAAAGAATAAGAAATGATGACACAGGCACTTCTTTAGTTTTAATGACAGTCATCTGGATTTCACTACACACTTAAAATAGTTCATTCATCACATCTCAGTGCAAGAAGCAAATAAATATAATTAAACAAAAATATCTATCAACTTCTTTCACAAAAAGAAACAATATATTAACATTCATACCAATATTTCTTCTGATTTTTACATAACTACATGTATATAAATTTACACTTATTACAAACAGAGCAATGTATAGCTTTTTATAAGCATGTTTGACTCGCTCGAAGACATACTTGATTACTAAGTTGGGCACAATATGATTGTGTAGGAGCATTACCAGCTTTTATCTAAAACATTTGGGATAATCAAAGGCTCTTTTCTTGTGTCAATAAATCATTTAAAACATATATCTGGAGTGTCCCATGTACAAATATTAGTCAAGCAAGCGTGCCAGTGAAAGTAACTAGTGAAACCCCTTCCTGATTGAAGCATAGCCAAGCTAAAAACTATACTAATCTTGATTACAACAGATTTTCCTGGATTAAACAAGACATTTCTTTAAGAATGTTATTAACCATTATTTTATTTTTTCTATCTACATTACACTTTTTCAACACATACTGCTTATTATCTGAAATCTCTTTTGAAAATTATTCGATATCATTTTGACAGAAATTGGTTTTTTTTCCCAATCATGTATTGACTAGAATTCTTAACACAACTAGTGTATACAGCATTTACACAGACATTAATTACTGCTTTATTGAAAACACTGAATATTGAAGTATTTTAGAAGATAGAATTTGATATCCGATTTTTTTTTATTCAATACTAATGTGAGTAATGTCTCTACATTTTAGGAGAAGACGTATAAATAAATCTATAAGCTTGGGAAATGAAAAGTACTTTACTGTACATCAAGGGCTTGGCGTGAAACGGTTGTAACTAAAATTGGTATTTTTTTTACCAATGTTAATCACCTCGCCATAAAGTCTTTAAAAGTGTTAAATAATTCTTCTTGGTAAACAATGGAAATTTAGGTGCCATTGCTCGTTCTGAGCAATGGCACCTTAATTTGCATTGTTTACAAAGGGGTCAACATTGCCCCTAAACCAGGGGTTTTCAAAATAGGTTTTTAGTTACGACCGTTTCACACCAAGCCCTATGTCATGTTAAAAGGAAACGAACTACAACCATATATCATCATTTCTTTTAAAACAGACGTGGGAAGTGTGCGGTTATTATTTTCACATCAAACTTACCCTTTCCACACTCTTAGACACATTTTCACGCATCTGTAACAGACAACTTTTAACAACATTGAGGCAAAAGGAGAACCTGGTCAAAAAGAGCAATTTCTCCTTCTGTCCGTATGTTTACAACCCTACTCCATAATTGTACTTTCCTGTATACAGATTTTCCATGTATTGTGTACATGATTTCAAAGTTGGGTAAGTGGGAAAGGGTTGAATACTTTTTCTACAAAAAATGTTGTAAATTTACATCTTAAAATGAATATTAACAACCGTATTATAGACTGAACAGATTATGAAGTAAACAAAATGTATCAAAATAGTATGTACACTAATTATACACATTCTACAAAGTGGAATGTCCCATTGCGGCTTAACCCTTTCCCTCATACGACAATTCTGCAGCAGACGACTTTGAACGTATTTTGTCAAAACATAGAAAATCTCCATAATTTAATGGATAACCTATGACAAAAAATGGAAAACATTGTGGCAAAAGGAGGAATTGCACATTTTGTGCAATTTCTACTTTTGTCACTATGTTTTTAAAAAGCCGTCTGCTGCAGAGGGGTCAGAAAGCGTCTATATAAGGGAAAGGGTTAATACAAAACATAATAAATCTTCCTTACAATTACATATCTACAAATTTTGCATTCATTCATCAATATATAATAAGCTTTCAACATTTGACCCTTCTGTTTGTGTTTTACAAAGATTTTATAATGTCACTTTCAAAAAAGATATTAAGCTGCATGGTATTTAGCAAAAACAATTTGACTATTCTTTTGTTAACTTGGAAGTTTACGCCCTTTTTCATGAAGTTTCATTCTAACAAAGATAACATTAAATACAATAAAAGTTGTATCTAGTTTCAGTGTTATCGTATACACTGTCAATTACATTCAAGAGACAGTATTGGTATGTACCTTTCAATCACAGTGTTTAATTAAAAAGAAGGTAACATAGAGGTATTGCTAATTTTGATACATGTATATATTAATACACCATGCATAAATGCATATATATAAAGATAAACAATCTAGATATGTGATGCAAAATTAATTGCTTCCAAGCAATATTTTAATCTGAATAACTTTTCTATGTTTTTAACTGCCAAAACCTTATAACATTACTACTAAGGTTTGATTGCTTCTGCAATTAAAAAACAGCCTCTTTGTCAAATACACATGTATATTTAACAAACAATATATTTTGTTCTAGGCAAATATCCGTAACATGTAATGCAATGCAATGAAAGTCTATAATATCCCCAGTGTTATGAGAAAACAGTATTTAATTGCCATATGTATATCTACCATAAGTAATCATGGCCCTACTACATTCCTCACAGTCTATTTTCGACTTTTGCATATGGCTACACTTTTTTTTAACAATGTTTTCAAAAGGAATCTGGAGTGAATTGTTTTTAACTACATTCAATTTGTAAATATTCAACCCTAACAATGTGTGCTAACTTAATCTTTCTTCAGTCGTGTTGTAGTCATTCTATATATGATGCTGTCTCGTCCGGGATCCATGTTCCATATACCGTAGGCTATGGCGTATACAGTGATAGCTAGGAGGATCATCAGCCACAAACAGATGTTAAACGTAACTGGGTAATTCTCATCGTAATCATTGGCTAAATTATGGGTGTTGTTTTTACCCTGTAACAATAACAAATATTCATTTACTTCAGAGGCCAAGATAAAGGGGAGTGAACAGGTCTTTTCCCCTCTAAATCTATCTTATATTTCCCAACCAAACCCTATGTTGCAGGTACTCACTGAGATGATTCTTTGGGGAACTAACAACATAAATTTTTCAGGTCAAATGAAGATTTTAATATACTAAATGATTGCCTTTATAATATAAATAAAGAGGTCTGGTTTGAGTTTAGCCCTTTCCCTCATACAACAATTCTTCAGCAGACGACTTTGATCATATTTTGTCAAAACATAGAAAATCTCTATAATTGAATGGATAACCTATAACTAAAAGTGGAAAACATTGTGGCAAAATCTTTTGTCACAATGTTTTCAAAAATCCGTCTGCTGCAGAGGTGCCAGAAAGCGTCTATATGAGGGAAAGGGTTAAAATCATTATCAACAGTATGTCAGTTTTATTGTGGTAGCCAATTCGCCTAACCATTTGTAACCTGGTTCTCTCGCACAAGTTTTTCACACAATATTCTTGCAAGACAACTTGCTACCTTTCGTCTTAGCTCTTAGACATTAAGCAATTTGGCAAGATGCAAATACATATTCGAGATCATGATATAACATTCTAACTCTACATCATACAATTGTTTACAATATTGTGACAAACAAGAATGTCTTTTTTTCCCCCCAAGTTTGGCTATTCTGCTTCATTATCTTGCAGTTATTTGTCTATACCTTTACTTGTTGTTAGATTATTATACCCCTAGATACGTAGTATATGGGGGCTATATAGGAGTCATGCTTGTCGGTCGGTTTGTTTGTCGGTCGGTCCGTTGGTCTGGACATTGCTTGTGAACACTATTTCTCAGCAACCCTTGGTCAGAATTCAATATAGCTTCATAAGAATGATTGATACCAAGCTTAGTTGTGCATATTGTCGGCGTGTTGCACTGGAATTATTTTTAAATGAGTTGAGGCCCCTTGAATTTCTCATACATAGTTGGTCTATAGACATTTCTTGTGAACACTATTTCTCAGCAACCCTTGGTCAGAATTAAATATAACTTCACAAGAATGATTGATACCAATGTATGTGTGTCCTTAAGGCTTGACTGGGGACACAAACATTCTAGACCGTATTTCTTACAAGTTAAGCCTTTTTCAGATACAGACGACATCTGACGCCTGTGCAGCAAATGACTTTTGAAAACAGTGTGGCAATAGATGAAATTTCTCATAAGAGCAATTTTTCCTTTAGCGACAATGTCTTCTACTCTTTTCAATATAAACTAAGCTTTCTCCGACATTTTCCATATTTTTGCCTAGATGTTTTCAAAGTCGTATGCTACAGATTTGCTGTTCATGTATGTGGGAAAGGTTTAACCCCTACACACATACAGCAAAACTGCAGCAGAAGACTTTGAAATCACCTAGGCAAAAATCTGTATAAATGAAAGTTTAATTATTGAAATGAGATGAAATCAATGTGGCAAAAGCAGATATTAATTGTTTTGAGCAATTTCTTCTTTCGTAACAATGTTTTCAAAAGTCGTCTGCTGCAGAGGCCTCAGAAAGTGTCTATATGTGGGAAAGGGTTAAGTGTAACACCTTACAAATGTTACAGGGGAAAAAAATTCTCAAGTACTTACAGCGGGTGCAATAGCTTGCAGTAGACTCCTGGTTTTACGAACAAGTCCCTTTGGTGGATTGAGCATGATGATTTCAACAACAACATTGCCCTTGTATATCGTCTTGAACTGTTCCGTCATCTGTAGAAGATGTTCAAATACAATGCAGATCTATTTTAACCCTTTCCCACATACAACAATTCTGCGGAATGACAACTTTGAACATATTTTGTCAAAAAAAAGAAAATATCTATAATTGAATGGATAACCTACTCATGACTAAAAGTGGAAAACATTGTGGCTAAAAGAAGAAATTGCTCGTTTTGAGCAATTTCTTCTTTTGTCACTATGTTTTCAAAAAGCTGTCTGCTGCAGAGGCGTCAGAAAGCGCCTATATGAGGGAAAGGGCTGATACATTGATCAATTGTTGGTGCCTAATGCCACTTTAAAAAAAAAATCAGTTATATAAAGGCGTTTTCTGTGTAAGTTACCAATACTATTGTTCCATTTATCCTGACACCAGCCAGTCAGTTGGAATGCAAACCTGCAACACTGAGCACCAAGGAGAGCAACAACCATTACTACCATTTTAAAAGTAATTGGTATGACCTGACCAGGGATTGAACCCACAACCTCCCACAGGAAGCTCAACCACTACACCACCGAGGCAGACGCTCTACCACTACACCACCGAGGCAGACGCTCTACCACTACACCACCGAGATAGACGCTCTACCACTACACCACCGAGGCAGTAAAATAAACCTTGAATTAACCGGCCTGTCAGTAACTGTTGTAATACTTACCCCCGCAACCATGAGCACCAAGGAGGGCCGCCATTACTACCGTTTTAAAAGTCTTCGAAATAACACGGCTTGGGATCGAACCCGCTAACTCCCACACCAGAGGGCGGCCTCTCTGATCAGATAAAAAAGTAACATTGCAAGAAGATCAGAAGTAATACCCATACCATACCTTTTGTAAGAAGTTTGATACGAGGCTGAAAGCATCCTTCGATTGTTGCGATTGGTCTCCGTGTTTGTCCGAAACTCCCTGCAAACCGGTCACCGTAAAACTGAACAGGTCGGGCGTGTTCTTCTTTAATAGATTACCTTCGGATTGTACCTGTTATCAGACAGGAACAAATAAAAGTGTTATTTCAACCATTCCAATATTTTAACAAATTTGCAGCAGACAACTTCAACAAGAGGCCCAAGAGGGCCAGTATCGCTCCACGGCCATAAGGCAAAAAAAAAATCTCCAAACAGCCCTGCCCCATAGTGGCTATTTTTTTTACCAACCACCATGGCTTAAAGGAATCTTGTAGAGTGTCACCCAAGGAATGTTTCTGCAAAATTATTTGAAAATCGGCCTGACACTTTTGGAGGAGAGGATATTTTAAGTTTTCCCTATAGCCATATAAAGCAAAATAGCCCCACCCCCTGGCAGCCATATTTTTCAACCAATCAACATGGCTTGAAGGAATCTGATAGAGGGTAAGCCTAGGAACATTTCTACAAAATTATTTGAATATCAGCCAAACACTTTCAGGAGAAGATTTTTTAAGTTTTCACTATGGTCATATAAGGCAAAACCCCGCCCCCTGGCGGCCATGTTTTTCAACCAATCAACATTTCTTGAAGGAATCTAATAAAGGATCACCCAAGGAACATTTCTACAAAATTATTTGAAAATCGGCCTGACACTTTTGGAGGAGAAGATTTTTTAAGTTTTCTCTTTAGCCATATAGACAAAATAGCCCCGCCCTGTGACAGCCATGTTTTTCGACCAATCAACATGGCTTGAAGGAATTTGATAGAGGGTCACCCATGGAACATTTCTACAAAATTATTTGAAAATCTGCTGAACACTTTTGGAGAAGAAGATTTTTTAAGTTTTCACTATAGCTATATAAGGCAAAATAGCTGCGCCCCCTGGCGGCCATGTTTTTCGCCCAATCAACATTTCTTGAAGGAATCTAATAAAGGGTCACCCAAGGAACATTTCTACAAAATTATTTGAAAATCGGCCTGACACTTTCGGAGAAGAAGATTTTTTAAGTTTTCACTATTTTTTTCTTTTGGTTGCCATGGAAACCAGAATTATGGATGGATAAAAAAAAATTGAAGGAATTTAGGAGAGGACATTAAGAGGATGCTTCCTATGAAGTTTCAACTAAATTGGCCAAGCGGTTAGGGAGAAGAAGTGGTTTAAAGGAAAAAGTTAACGGACGCACAGACGCACGGACGACGGACAATTCGCCATGACATAAGCTCGACTGGCTTTCAGCCAGTGGAGCTAAAAAGTAGCTAGGCAAAGATATGGAAAATCTCTATAAATAAAAGTATAACAAGTTAATTCATCGAATTGAGGTCCTCTCAATCTTTTTTGTAAAAGAATGCTTGGACTACCGTGATGTGCTTGTTATTAACACTACCCCTCATACGACAATTCTGCAGCAGACGACTTTGAACATATTTTGTCAAAAAATAGAAAATCTCTATAATTGAATGGATAACCTATGACTAAAAGTGGAAAACATTGTGGCAAAAGGAGAAATTGCACGTTTTGTGCAATTTCTTATTTTGTCACTATGTTTTAAAAAAGCCGTCTGCTGCAGAGGCATCAGAAAGTGTCTATATGAGGTAAAGGGTTAAAGAAATAAAATCTGACGAAATTTCATGAAGATTTGATGACTTTTGATGAGGCCTCTAAAGTGTTACAAGATTTTTATAAAACTTTGATGTAGTGACCTAGATTTTGACCCCACATGACAATGTTTACAGATTGACAGGGATCTAATGAAGATGAATATTGTGATGAATATTCATGAAAATTGGATATAAAATGGGGCCTCTAGATTTTGCGTAAGGTCATTGAGCTAAACCATTGATTCAAGTGTGATAACTTGTAACAAACTAAATTAGATTTTAAAGAAGGTTGTCTCCCTTTCCGTGTTATTTTAATGATATTTTGTACACATATAATTCAAGGGGTCATAACTCTGGTGCTTTCTGAGGTATTCCTTGTGAAATATTCCATCTGACATTCCTATGGTGGTTAATATTTCCCTTTAGTTTTAACCCTTTCCCTCATACGACAATTCTGCAGCAAACGACTTTGAACATATTTTGTCAAAACATAGAAAATCTCCATAATTGAATGGATAACCTATGGCAAAAAGTGGAAAACATTGTGGCAAAAGGAGAAATTGCACGTTTTGTGCAATTTCTTCTTTTGTCATTATGTTTTCAAAAAGCCGTCTGCTGCAGAGGTGTCAGAAAGCGTCTATATGAGGGAAAGGGTTAAGAAAATCCATCCAACCATGCTTTGGAAAGACTATGCAAAACCTATCAGCCTTTGCAGGGGACAAGATAAGATAAGTGTGTGTGTGTGTGTGTGTGTGTGTCTCTCTCTCTCTCTCTCTCTCTCTCTCTCTCTTTCTCTCTCTATCTATCTCTCTGTCTCTCTCTCTCTCTCTCTCTTTGTTTCTTTTCCATCCTCTCTGTCTCTCACTCGCGTTCTATCTCTCTCTCTATGTATGTCTCTCTCTATATATTTCTTTTTTTATCTCTCTCTCTCTCTCTTTCTGTTTCTTTCTTTCTGTCATATTTGAATATGCAGAGGACAAGATAAGAAGGAGTAAAAAGGTCTGTCTAAGCACTCATTAAAACCTATGTTGTGGGTACTTACTAATTGTCTCCCTTAGATGATTCTTTTGAGTACACACAACATCGGTTTTTGAAGGCAAATAAGGATTTTAGAACATGAAAAATGCTCCTTATCTAGAGCTCTGAATATGGTTGACAACATTATTGCAAAAGAATAAATTGCTTAATAGATCTTCAATGTTGATACTTACTGTACCAATAACATCTTGAATCATCTGCAATTCCCCCAGTAGTGACAGGTCTGTATGTAGACTAGTGTTTAAAGTTCCCAGGTCATGGTGTTGTGGAACAGCATCAAAATCCAATAACCTGTCAGACATCTTGCGTATGGTACTGGGTAGTTTTCTAAACACATCAAACTCCGATTTAACGTCATACATCTGAAAACAATGCAACAGACTTTTTACAGTGCTTAATCTTTTTCCCACTGGCACATACGAAAAAATCTGTATCAAACATTTAGGTGCAAATATAAAAACATGTCTCAGTCATAATGATATTACACACATTGGATAAAGTTGAAGACAGTGGTGCAGTGGTAGAGCGTCGGCCTCTCGTACCAAAGGTCTCTGGTTCTACTTTTCCACATAAACGGCGCGAAGACTGGTTTTGTCTCCAGGAAGCAGACATTGAGCGTGATTAATATAAGCTTAGAGCTTGTTTCGCAATCAATGTAAAATAAATAAGTTTAAACTGATAAAGATGAAACAAATCCTGATGAGTAATTTCCTTAAGTTTTTCACAAAATTTTCAAAAGCTGTCTGCTGTAGATGCGTTAACATGCTTTTTGCATTACCTTAGCAAAATAAATCTTGAAAAACTTCAAATTATAGCAAATGAAACATGACATACACAATCCCTATGAATATTTCACATCTTCTCAGTACATACAAAATGGGCATGATTCTGCTGCATTTCAAGTCAGTCATAAAACTTGGTCAGTAAGCTAGTCTAATGGCTCAAGGATATGTTACAAATTTCATAGAGATATAACGATGAAACAAAAACGTGCACCAACACTTAACTACTACCTGAAGAAGAGGACAGGCTGGCATGATTCGTGCCCTATGAACCTGCCATATCATTATGACAGGACACAACATGAGTTCACTGAGTGGAGGCAAATTCAAAACTTAAACTTAACAATGTGCAAATGTCAACACACTTAGCTTAAACTTAAATATTCAATATTGATTGAAAAACAAGCTATCAGCTAATATTATTCATGCTCCAACACCCTTAACATGCCCAATAACATAAGCTCTCCAGAGAAACTGTTGTTTCGAGCTAAAAATTGGTGATCAAAAGCCTACAGACAGCTATGAACCATTAATAATGACAAGAAGTAACCTTTACGCTTTCCCACATACAACAAATCTTCAGCCGATGATATTTAAATCATCTGAGAAAAAAAATGGCTTTTCTATAAAATTGAAAGTATAATTTCTGAATATAGCTGAAAACATAGTGGAAAGGGAAAAATTGCTCATCATGAGCAATTTGTCCTTTTCCTACAACAGAGCTATAGATAAAAAAAATTTTTTATTCGTATTAATAAGGAGCGTATTCTAAAATCCTCATTTGACCCTCTAACCCTATGTTGTAGGTACTCAAAAGAATCGTCTCACTGAGACGATTCTTTTGAGTGACCACATCATAGATTTTGGTTGGATAATATGAAAGATATTTTGGGGAAAAGAGCTATGGACCCATGTACAATGTTTTCAAATGCATCAAAAGGTTTCAATATGTGAGACGGAGTGAAAATAGTGTTCTAGCAAGCTAAAAACATAAAATCAATTGACCAATAATCAACATGTATCTTCAAAAATATCCAGGAATGAAAATAAAAAGCAAACTTACATTATTATCAAACCCGGCATCCAAAACAAGAGGGTTTTTCTCTAGGAAAGTACCCTGGAGTGATGTCATCAACCCACTGATATCCACACTGGGAGTGTCCTGTAATAAAGAAAACCAGAAGCATTTTAATAACATTGTGGCAAAAGATGAAATTGATCATGACACGCAATTTCTTCTTTTGCCATAACATTTTCAACCCTATTCAATAATTATACATTCATTTAATGAGATTTTTCACATTGCGGCCTTCATGTTTCCAATGTTGTCTTCTGCAGTATTGCTGTATTTGCAAAAGGGTTAACCATGGTTATGACACAACAAAAGATAAGTCGGGAGCATCCGAATGTGACTGTAAATACAACTTGTCATTAACATCTAAACTGACAAAATGTTTTTTATCAAAATATCAAATTTTTGGTATCATGCAATTAGTAAAGATGACCTCAATGACAATGACAAATAATTATTGAAAGTAATTAGGCCACCGGCCCATAGTACAAAGAATTTGATTTAACAAATATTATAGAGCTGAGGATGATGTCCGTATCATTTATTATCAATCTATTATTATGATACTTCACCCATAAAAAGATAAATGTTAAGAAGGGAACTATAGATAACTTATAAGGAAAGAAAACATTAATTTGCTTAAAAAGCAGCCAGTATATTGGCCATCCTAAGTGGTGGCTAAAAACGATATTATTTACTCTGAAAATACACAGACTGTGAATATCGAGTACTACAATTTTTTTTAAATGGCTGTTGATGTAAAAAATAATAATTTTGAGACAAATCAGAAAGGTTTAATTATACGATTATGTTACTTACTAGATCTACAGGAAATTCTGCTTTACTTTTTAATTCCAAACCAGGTGAATTCTCCATAGTTATCACAGTTACTAAAACATTAGCTTTTGGACGCTTAAATAATGATCCTTGTTTGATACCATCCCAAGCGAAATCCTGAAATAGAATCGGACATTATTAACTAATTTGTCCTCACATGTATACAGACACTTCCTGACAATGACAGAAGATGGCTTTTGAAAAACATTGGGGCAAAACTGTAAAAAAAATGTGGTGGGGGGAAAGCTCCATTTGAAATATTATCTTACCTTTTCAATGATGCAAATAATTTAAAAGCTTAAAATGAGGAATGTACAGTCAAACTTGTGTTAGTGGTCAGCTCTATTAAGCAGCCACTTGAAGAATAACGAAAACAAAATTATTATTCTTAATATGATTTGTAGTAAGAAGACACCTGTGTTAAGCAGCCACAGTTTGACTCTCCCTTGGGTGGCTGCCTAAAGACAAGTTTTTCATGTTCTCGAATCTTTTGTTGACACTTCAAGTTGTAGGAACTTGAAACAATCCTCACAATAAGACCATTTTGCTGATAAAAAAAAGATATTGTGGGGAACAATTCTTTCACTAATTTTCAGTAATAACTTAAATAAGGCAATGGCAAGCATTTATACCTAAGTAGCTCTCAACAACTATGAATAATTATCACTTACTGATTGGCCAGAAACACCCAATGAGTTGGATATGACTTTTGAAACATCACTCACTGGTAACGGCCTGTCTTGTTCTTGGAATGTGACATAGGATGGTGCGTGTGTGACAACCAGCTTGTGTGATGTCGCCAGCTGGGATAACCCACCTGAAAATAAAATAATTGATTGATTGTTTGGTGTTTGTTTTACATTGATTTCAACAATTTTTCAGTTATATCACGGCTTTTCTTGGGCAAGTTACCAGTACTACTGGTCCATTTATTCTGACACCAGCCAGTCAGTCATAATACTAACCCCGCAACCCTGAGCACTTAGGAAGGCAGCCACTACTAGTACTAACATTTTAAAAGTCTTTGGAATGACCCGGTTAGGGATCATACCTGCGACCTCACGCTCCGGTGAAAAAATACCAAATAAAAAGTGTCAATGGTGTATGTTTTGTTGTATAAAATTATCTGGTTTCAACTTAAACCCACTTAGCAAATTGGGTTTTAGTTGCTTCTCCAATTTGGCAACACTTAACCCTTTCCAACTTGCAGACAGTTGAAAACATTGTGGCACACTGTTTTCAACTAAACTCTTTTATTATACTTTCATTTTTTGGGGTTTTCTTTATATTTGCTGCAATTCTGTTACATGTGAAAAGGGCCTTAGGTGCATGGACAATATGTCACAACTTATTAACCCTTTCCCTCATATAAACGCTTTCCGACGTTTTTTTGAAAACAGTGACAAAGGAAGAAATTGCTCCTCTTGCCACAATGTTTTCCACTTTAAGTCATCTATTCAATTATAGAAATGTTCTATGGTTCAAAGTCGTCTGCAGCAGACGGCTTTTTAAAAAACATAGTGACAAAATAAGAAATTGCACAAAACGTGCAATTTCTCCTTTTGCCACAATGTTTTCCACTTTTTGTCATAGGTTATCCATTCAATTATGGAGATTTTCTATGTTTTGACAAAATATGTTCAAAGTCGACTGCTGCAGAATTGTCGTATTTATGGGAAATGGGCTTCACCGAAGGATTTTGTTAAAGACTGCATCTAGGACAGTATTTAATGCAGATGAACCGTGAAAACACTGGTGAGACTATTGAATGCACATGATATCCTGGGTCTGTGCTGTCAACTGGGCGGCACATTGATTGACGAGTGTCTGATTAGACGTTGGCCAAGAGAGCCTGTGTCCGCCTGTGTCCTAATGATGAAAACCTGTCATTGACATATCTGTTAAAATCAGTGTGCCAAAAGTACTCTTTGATTTGAATGGTTTTTTAAATGGCTAGAGAAAGAAGAAAACATAAATTGTGAACATGACAAGTGCTTAGAAATTAAGTAAAATGCTTACAAACTAAGAATAAATAAATTATCATTTTCCCCGGAAGACGTTTTCTCAATTTGTTTTCATGTGACGTGACGTCACAACCGGAAATGATATTTCGCCAGTACGTTTAAAGATACGAGTTGTGGATGTGGAATAAAGTTCCGTATTTTGTTAATCAAATAAATATGATTATATATAATGGTGGCATATATAACTTACTTCACATACTAAACTAAAAACTATCACGGTTTTATTTATTTTATTATTTACGTGAAATCCTCCATTGTTTTCACGAAAGTTACGAGAATTGAGGGACAAAGAGAGAAAGAAGATAGAGAGAAAGATCGAGAGAGAGAGAGAGAGAGAGGGGAGTAAGAGGAGAAGGGAGGGAGATATATATATAGAGAGAGAGAGAGAGAGAGAGAGAGAGAGAGAGAGAGAGAGAGAGAGAGAGAGAGAGAGAGAGAGAGAGAGAGAGAGAGAGAGAGAGAGAGAGAGAGAGAGAGAGAGAGAGAGAGAGAACATATGGCTAATGAGGACTAATAATTTAAAAGAGTTGAAAATAATTGTGGCAAACGCCTTTTACATCAACGTTTTCAAAAGTAGTCTGCTTTAAAGGCGTCAGAAAGCGTGCGTATGTTGGAAATTGTTAACGATATATGGGCATACATGCAAGCAGCAAGTCTTGGTTTGAACAAGTTTTGTTTTATCAAACGGCTAATGATTCACCAAAATGTCCGGTACATGGAATGTATAATAAAAAAATCGACTTGAAAATGATGTATAGATGTTTCCAAGGACGATTCTTGGTAAACTGATACTTTGATGTAGCCAATTGAAATATGCCGCCGTCTAAATAACCAATAAATTGATTGTTGCATACTATGTTTCCCATCCAAACTCGCATACCTTTGAGGAGGTCTTGAATACAGACGTGAAGTGTTTGTACTTAGTCTTACTTTCGAATTGCTGTTGTAGGCCTAGAAATAATTTAAACATATGCAAGTTTGGGAGCATTTCTTTGGGCAATTAGAGAAATTAATAATTCTGAGGGAATTTTTCCTTATACCACAATACCGTTTTCAAAAGAATGTTGTTGAACGAGCGCCTTAACTTGCCTGTGTAACGTGTACCGATGTTAAGCCATCGCGGGTCACCCATCCAGGTTCTAACCGCGTTGAACGTTCATGTATTCATGTAGTTCATGTAAAATTAGAAACCTGATAAGCTGTTTTATGGCTTATAAGCATTTATGCTTTTATTGGTCCTTTTATTATTTGTTTTCCCATATTTGAATTATGTGATTTCTTTAAATCACAACTATTCACAGTCTATTTATACAAGACTGTTTTTGTTGTTTTTTCTACTATTGTATGTACTTATTTTTTTTATTTTGTACAGTAAAATTTATTATATAACTTTTTACACTATACACAGTTTAATTTTTTACAACTTTTTTCTCACTTTTTATACATTAATTATATTGCTTTCATTAATCCTAGATCTCGACTCCTTTTAGTATTTTTTAATTTGTATTTATTACTTTTTATTTATTAACTTAGTATGGAATATAACATTTTGCATTGAATTTGTTTGTAACATACCAGTGTTTGTTTAATTTCGCTTTGAATGTATTAAGTGAAGGTGCCTCGACTATTTGAGATTTGAGATTATTCCAGTCATTGATAATCCTATGACTGTAGCAATGTTTTCTTATTTCTTTATTTGCTCTCGGTTTGTATATTTTATATTTATGCCCTCTTGTCTCAACAGCGCTGCAAATGCTGAGAAGCTTCGTCGATGTTTTGTCTATTTCTTTGACTAGTTTGTATGTCTGTACTAAGTCAGTCCTTTGCCTTTCAATTAGTTCAATTAGTCTTTCTGGGTAAGTTTTCCCCTTTAAATTACCTAGGATCCTGGTTGCTCTTCTTTGAACGTTTTCAATAGATTTTCCGTGTTTTTTGCTTGACGGTCCCCAAATTACAGTTGCGTACTCAATATGTGGCCGTACTAGGGATTTGTACAATTGTAGAAACATTTCCTTGTTCATAAATGAGAAATTTCTTACTATAAGTCCCAGATTTCTATTTGCGAGATTGATTTTTGCATTTATGTGTGTTTCGAATTTAAGTTTATTGTCAAAAGTAACTCCTAGGTCTTTTTCCTGTTGGACATCTTGGATTTTATATATAACATTTTGTGAGTCTTTCATGAAGTAGTCATTCGGCAAATTTGGACACATGTGCATTGATTTACATTTTTTCATGTTGAATGTCATTTGCCATGTTGTGGCCCACTTACAAGCTGTGAAGATATTTTCCTGTAATTGAGCTTTGCTTAACTTTATGAATAGGTCAACCACTCTACCAACGTCGCTATAAAAGCCGGCTTCTACGACAAGGCCGTAGAAGTGGTATTTACACATATACCCCGTTCCCGTTACATTTCTGCCTCTTTCTCTTGACTTCTACCCGAAGTCACACAACTGAACACAAGCCGTACACTAGAGCGGAGTCTATGTAACTACACTGGGAACTACCGGGGTCCGGGGATGATGGTGATATCAATCCAAAAATCCAACCGCTGACACCATTTGTAACCTATCGACGTTAAGCCATTGCGGGTCACCCATCCAGGTTCTAACCGCGATGAACGTTGCTTAACTTTATGAATAGGTCAACCACTCTACTATACCAACGTCGCTATAAAAGCCGACAAGGCCGTAGAAGTGGTATTTACACATATACCCTGTTCCCGTTACACCTGTATCAGGAAAACGGTTATATTCATCTTTTTCCTCGGGAGAGTAGCAATGTGTACTCGTTGGTGGTATATATTGTTCATTATCACATGCATAGCTTCGCGGCTTTACAGACAATAGAACTACCAACAAATACATTTCAGACGTGCCTAGCGATTTGGCTTCTTAATTAATGCATCTCTGTGGACTGAGGACTCTTGTACACGATCCACTCTGAAGCCCTGTCGTACATAACGAATATATATACCATTTAACCAGAGCTTTAACCGTCCTCATATATGCTGATTGCCTGATTGATCGTTTGATGTTAATGCCACTTTCAACACTGTTTAAGTTATATCACGGCGTTTCAGTCCTGGGTAAGTTACCAGTACTACTGGTCCATTTATCCTGACACTAGCCAGCCAGTCGTAAAGGTAAAAGTAAAAGTCTTTGGAATGACCTAGCAGGAGATCGAACTCGCGACATCCTGCGGCCGTTGGCGGCAATCTACCAATTCACCACTGATGCAGTGAAGATTTTTTATTCTTCCGTAAATGTACATGGTCCACTCTGAAGCATTATGGCGAACCTGTGCATCCGCTCAATTCAACCGGGCCTTTGCCGTCCGCATATATATGCTGTTGCCTACATATATGTATCCACGTTCTGGGAAAAGTAGGAAGTGAAGTCCCTCTAGTTTTGCAAATGACAATATATCTTTAAGTGGTGCCAAGGCGTCGTGTCATTAAGGACCCGGTCTCTCAAGCCGCAGCTAGTTTGTATTGTCGGCTGCTTTGAAACATTATTGGAAAAAGCACTCGATATCTGAAAGCTTCCAAGTAGAACTATGACTTTCAGAAACCTTGTGCCAACAAGAATAATTACTGCAAATATGTTTAAAACCATCAGCATCAAACAACGAAATAATCTATTTATAACCATTCAAAACGTTTGCTCATCGCAGAAGAATATACTTTAAAAGTTAGTAAAAACAAAGTTGCTTCCCTTGATCTACAAAAACCCGGGAAAGATATTGCTGACAGTTCAATAATACTTTAATATTATTATAGTAATGATATGTACGTGATGGTAAGCTTTCGCTTTGACATCTCATTGTCTCCTTATTTGTAATGTATATCGAAACACTGAATTGCTTTAAAGTTCAATATTATTTGTAAAAATATCTTCACCTATTTTGATACTTTGATTGTGCTGTAAACTGTCATGTGTTTTCGCGACGAACATAAACATTGAAACGGGCAAGTCTGCACTTAGAATATATCACCGAAACATTATATAACTTAAGTATAGTTGTAATACATTTGCTAAAGACATCGAATCTGCAGGGCAGACTAAGAAAACACATTTAAAAAATTTACAATTGAAGGTAATTTTTCAATCAAGAGTTTACACACATATTGCTGCAAAAAGAGAAAGTGATCAATTTTTCTTTGCAACAATGTTTCAAAAGTAATCTGCTGTGGGCGATTCAAAATAAAATGCACCTGTATTTGGTAAATGTTTTAAAATTAGGCTGTTCAAAATTAATATTTTTTGTTTGTTTTTGTTTTCAGAACTTACCAGACAAAGAACGTAACATGAAATAAATAAGCTTGGAAACACGTACATTTTTTACCACTTAAACTGTGAATACACTTCAAGATTTGACAATGACATCACAGCTCTCTGCAACCCCTGACAGCATAGCTGTGGCTGCACATCAAGCCTATCTTGCGAGTCAGTCCAGTCAAGTCCACCCAGTACTTCAGCAGATTCAAAACATGAATAACCAGTATGGTATGTTAATAGGAAACAGACACAAGCCTCATCTTGTTATCCCTTTCCCACGTACAGACGCATTTTGATGCTTCTACAGTAGATGACTTTGGAAAAAATTGTGATAAAAGGAGAAATTGCTCATGATGAGCGTTTTCCCCTTTCTGCCACAATGTTTTCAACTCAATTATACTTTCATACAATATAAACAAAGATTTTCCATGTATTTGCCTGAATGTTTTTAAAGTTGTCTGCTGCAGATTTGTTGTATATGGGAAAGGTTTAATTAAAATATTTAGTACCCTAACATATGAGCCAGGAAGACCCAAGTTCAGGATGTTTTTGACAAAATTAAATAGATTAGGATCTGCCTAAGCATCCATGCTATAGTATATGTACCCGAAGTTAGCTTAGACTGTCTGAAAGTTGCTGTAACTAATTAGAAAACATTTTACGGTGCAGAGTATGAGTTTATCCTTACCAACAAGCAGCCATCTCTTTAAATTTGGCAACAAGACAAATTGCTGAAAACGAGCATTTTAGTTTATTCTATATCCACTCTGTTTTCAACTTTTTTCAGTAAATTTATTTCTATCTATTGAGATTTTTCATAATTTTGCCTAAGTCGCTTCAAAGTCGTTTGCTGCAGATTTGTTATATGTGGGAAAAGGTTTATTTGCTATAACTAGCTACTACCTTATTAATTTTTATTAAAAAATCACAAAACAACAAATTTAATTTACAGTGTTGAACCCTTTCCCTCATAAAGTCGGTTTCTGACGCCTCTGCAGCAGGCGGCTTTTTGAAAACATAGTAACAAAAGAAGAAATTGCTCAAAACAAGCAATTTCTCCTTTTGCCACAATATTTTCAACTTTTAGTCATAGGTTATCCATTCAATTCTAGAGAATTTCTATTTTCTGACAAAATATGTTCAAAGTCGTCTGCTGCAGCATTGTCTTATGAGCGAAAGGGTTAAATGCTTCTGTCATGTTGCACAATCAATCAAATAATACGGTTTATTAAAAATCTAAATTTATTAAATTTTGTAATCTGCTGTGGCCAAGTTGTTCGATGCGAGGCGGTCATGGTGGAGTGACCTTGGGCAAGGCACGTTTCCTAGCCTAGTACTCACTGGTTTGTTTACCCAGCGATCATGAATAAGTGAACTGTTGCTGTGATATAACTGTGATATAACTGAAATAATGTTGATAATGGCATAAATCCACAATAAAAATATTTTTGTTTAAAGCTTAAGCTTTCTCAGAAAGTTAATTGCCCCTTAACAGCTGACAATAACTCAGCTGAACATAAATCTTCTAAAAATAGAATTTGTTTTCATGCAGGAACAGCAGCTGATGCTATTGTTGTTCGTACAGAACCGGCTGTTGCTCAGACCACAGAATTGGGTGACGAACTTGGTCGTATGGCTCAAGATGGGGTGGAGGAAACAATTAGGTAACATATTAAATATTTATAAAAAGAGATAATGAGAAGAGACTGGTATTTTCTTATAATAAACATTTTGGACGATTTACATGACGGTAAGTGACTCTCTCGAAGGCTGTCAGAAGTGGTTGTCAAGATGTTTTTTATAACAGATCAAATGAGAAAAGTAACTTATCAGGCTATGGGTCAGCTCAAGAGCAAATCCCGAAGGGGGACCAGGTGACCAAAATTAACAGATCAAACAGCAGATGACTTCGAAAACATCTTGATAAAAATATGGTAGATCTCTATAAAATGGGCAACTTCTCCTTTTGCGACAATGTTTTCAACTTGATTCAATAATTACCCTTTCTTTATATATCTTCTATATTTTTGCCCAATTTCTTTTCTATGTTGTCTGCTTGAGAACTGATGTAAGTGGGAAAGGGGGGTTGAGTAGCTTAAATGTTAAATGGTGTTTAATTTATCTTTCAGCACTGAAATATTTTCAAGTTACCAACACAGAGAAATATTACCAGGATGTAAACCCCACCCTGGAGACATTGTAGAAGCAGGACCACTAGCTGTAAGTTGTTATATGAGCTATTTATAATTTAACCCTTTCCCAGATGAAGATGCATCTGCTTTCATTTACAATATTTTCCTTATTTTCTCCTAAATGTTTTCAAAGTTTGTCTTCTGCAGATTTGTTGTATCTGGAAAAGGGTTAAATGTGCCATGTTTGTTGAAAGTATATCAGTTCTCTGGATAATTACCATGAAATGTAACCCCAGCTGATAAGCCCAATAGAATTATTGTAAGTGAAAGTGATACTTTTATGCCTACCTTTTCACAGGCATTGGAGCATGAAGTTATCCTGAGTCTTGTCTTGATCTTAAAATAAGACCGCTTCGGTGGTGTAGTGGTAGAGTGTCCGCCTCGGTTGTGGGAGGTCGTGGATTTGATCCCTGGCCGGGTCATACTAAAAACTTTAGAAATGATAGTATTAATGGCTGCCCTCCTTGGCCCTCAGGGTTGCGGGGTTAGCATTACCCCGCTTAGACTTAGACTTAGACTTAGACTTAGACTTAGACTTAGACTGGATAAATGGACCAGAAGTACTGGTAACTTAACCCTTTCCCTCATACGGCAATTCTGCAGCAGACGACTTTGAACGTATTTTGTCAGATGGATAACCTATGACTAAAAGTGGAAAACATTGTGACAAAAGGAGAAATTGCACGTTCTGTGCAATTTCTTCTTTTGTCACTATGTTTTCAAAACGCCGTCTGCTTTAACCCTTTCCCTCATACGGCAATTCTGCAGCAGACGACTTTGAACGTATTTTGTCAAAAAAATAGAAAATCTCCATAATTGAATGGATAACCTATCATGACAAAAAGTGGAAAACATTGTGGCAAAAGGAGAAATTGCACGTTTTGTGCAATTTCTTCTTTTGTCACTATGTTTTCAAAAAGCTGTCTGCTGCAGAGGCGTCAGAAAGCGTCTATATGAGGGAAAGGGTTAAGTCACCCAGGAAAGGCCATGATATAACTGAAAAGGTTTTGAAAGAGGCGTTAAGCACCAGACAGTTAATCAATTGATCTAAAATTTAAATCAATGTAGGGCAACATCAGCCTACAGATTGTTCACTATTTCATTAAAACTGAGTAAATTCTTACCCATAATTATAAAGTAACATGTTAAAAATCATGTATAATGTTACCAGCTACAAGATTTTGGCAGGATAAGTATTTGTGTTTAAATTATTTTAATTTGTAATGTACATACCTCGATACCTATTTTCGAATCATAATACATTTGTAATGTACATACCTCGATACCTATTTTCGAATCATAATACATTTGTAATGTACATACCTCGATACCTATTTTCGAATCATAATACATTTGTAATGTACATGTATACCTCGATAACATAAAGGCGTTGATAACATAAAGGCGTTGAAGCCTTCTGATACCTATTATCGATAATTTGTTTGTAATTTACATACCTTGAAATGGAATACATTGTAGACGTTGAAGCCGTCGGATAACTATTATGGATAATACGTTTGTAATGCACATACCTTGATAACATATAGGCGTTGAAGCCGTCAAATACGTATCATCGATGATACGTTTGTAATGTACATCCATTGAAACCTTGTAGGCTTTGAAGCTGTCAGATACCTATTATCGATAATATGATTGTAATGTACAAACCTTGATATAGCCAGATACCTATTATCGATAATACGTTTGTAATGTACAGACCTTGATACCTTGTAGGCTTCGAATTTGTCGGATACCTATTATTGATAATACATTTGTATTGTACAAACCTTGTTACCTTGTAGACTTTGAAGCCACCAGATACCTATTATCGATAATATGTTTGTAAAGTTAAAACCTTGATACCTGGTAGGCCTTGAAGCCGCTAGATACCTATTATTGATAATACGTTTGTAATGTAGGCTTTTAAGCCATCAGATACCTATCATTGAAAATACATTTGTAATGTACAAAACTTGATACCTTTCAGGCATTGAAGTTGTTAGATACTTATAATCGATGATAGGTTTGTAATGTACAAACCTTGATACCTTTTAGGCATTGAAGTTGTTGGATACTTATAATCAATAATATTTTTGTAATGTACATACCTTTATACCTTGTAGTCGTTGAAGCCACCAGATATGTATTATCCGTTAGCAGAATCTCTACCACCTGAGATTGTTACAGGTGGAAAACTGAGTAGTTTACAGTTGGAGGGAGTGATACAGGCTGTGAGTACTTTTAAAATAACCATTTTCCACTTGCAGACACATTTTAACGCATCTGCAGCAGACCATTTTTGAAAACATTGTAGCAAAAGGGGAAATTGCTTATTTTGAGCATTTTCTGCTTTTGCAACTATGTTATCAACTATAATTTTGCTTCCACACATTTTTGTGTAGATGTTTTCAAACTTGTGTGCTGTTCATTTGTTGTATGTGGGAAAAGTGATTTTGTAAACGCTGATCAATTTGGTTCTTTCACCGTAACATATAACCTGATATAATGCTGTTTTAAGATTCTTATACCTTTTTTCACGTGGACACGCATTACTGCAGCAGATGACATTTGAAAACGTTTTAGGGAAAAAAGAAATTGCTCATAATGATAAATTTCTCCTTCTACCTCAATGACTTTTTGACTCTTATCTGATAATAATTCATACAATTTCATTCAAATAGAGATTTTCAATATTTTTGATTAGATGTTTTCAAAATCAGCTGCTAGATTTGTTGTATGTGGGAAAGGGTTAAGGATCTCATATCATAAGAGGATTATGATTTTCCCATTACCTACTATAATTTTATTTAACTCTTTCCCACATACAACAAATCCGCAGCAGACGACTTTGAAGATATTTTGTCAAAAAATGGAAAATCTCTATAATTGAATGGATAACCTATGACTAAAAGTGGAAAACATTGTGACAAAAGAAGAAATTGCTTGTTTCGAGCAATTTCTTTTGTCACTATGTTTTCAAAAAGCCGTCTGCTGCAGAGGCGTCAGAAAGCGCCTATATGAGGGAAAGGGTTTTAAAACCATTCCCATGAATAGAAGTATAATAATCAAATAGATTATGGCATTTAGAGAAATTAATCATGGTGGGCAATTTCTCTTATTGCCACAATGTTTTCAAAGTTTGTCTGCTGCAAATGTGTCAACGAGACGTGTCTGTATGTGGGGAAAGGGTTAAACATTAGTTCAGAGTAGAAAACTTGTCAATTGTTTACGCATCAAAGGTCCCGGGTTTGAATCCTGTCATGAGCAGGTTCTGCCTTAGGGATTTATTTACACACAAACAATGTTATTACTTGTTGAGGCTCCAGGAAGCATACATTGAGCATGATTTAAATAAGCTGAAAGGTTGTTTTGCTATCGATGTAAAATAAATAAGTTTAAACCATAATTTCGATGGAATTAAAGTAACTTTTTTTCCCAAAAAGGATTGGGATTCAGCCACAAGTTTTTTAGCTCACCTGAGCTTTGCTCAAGGTGAGTTATTGTGATCGCCTTTTGTCCGGCGTCCGTCGTCCGTCAACTTCTTCTCCTCAGTAACCAGTGGGTCAATTTGGATGAAACTTCACAGAAAGCATCCTCTCAATGACCTCACCAGAATTCCTTCAAATTTTTGGGATCCATGCAAAATTCTGGTTTCCATGGCAACGAAACCGAAAAAAACTTCAAAATTCTTCTTCTCCCAAACTGGTTGGCAGATTTTCAAATAATTTTGTAGAAATGTTCCTTAGATGACCCTCTATCAGATTCCTTCAAGCCATGTTGATTGGTCGAAAAACATGGCTGCCAGGGGGGGGCGGGGCTATTTTGCCTTATATGGCTATAGTGAAAACTTAAAAAATCTTCTCCTCCGAAAGTGTCAGGCCAATTTTCAAATAATTTTGTAGAAATGTTCCTTGGGTGATCTTCTATCAGATTCCTTCAAGCCATTTTGATTGGTCGAAAAACATGGCCGCTAGGGGGGGCGGGGCTATTTTGCCTTATATGGCTATAGTGCAAACTTAAAACATCTTCTCCACCAAAAGTGTCAGGCCGATTTTCAAATAATTTTGTAGAAATGTTCCTTGGGTGATCCTCTATCAGATTCCTTCAAGCCATGTTGATTGGTCAAAAAGCAAGGCCGCCAGGGGGTGGGGCTATTTTGCCTTTTATGGCTATAGTGAAAACTTAAAAAATCTTCTCCTCCATAAGTGTCCGGCCGATTTTCAAATAATTTTGTAGAAATGTTCCTTGGGTGACCCTCTATCAGATTCCTTCAAGCCATGTTGATTTGTCGAAAAACATGGCCGCCAGGGGGCGGGGCTATTTTGCCTTATATGGCCAAAGTGAAAACTTAAAAAATCTTCTCCTCCGAAAGTGTCAGGCTGATTTTCAAATAATTTTGTAGAAATGTTCCTTGGATGACCCTCTATCAGATTCCTTCAAGCCAAGTTGATTGGTCGAAAAACATTGCCACCAGGGGGGGCGGGGCTATTTTGCCTTATATGGCTGTAGTGAAAACTTAAAAAAATTTCTCCTCCAAAAATGTCTGGCCGATTTTCAAATAATTTTGTATAAATGTTCCTAGGGTGACCCTCTATCAGATTCCTTCAAGCCAAGTTGATTGGTCGGAAACTATGGCTGCCATGGGGCGGGGCTTATATAGCTAAAGTGAAAAAAAAAAATCAGGTCAGCGATTCCAGGGCCATCATGGCCCTCTTGTTGTTACTATTTGCCGAAATGTAAAGGTTACAATACACCAAATGAATTCCTTTTTGTTTCCATGTAAATCGACCAGTTTCAGTCCTCTAGTGTCACACTTTCTACGCGTTTCTCATGTAGAACACCATATATCATTGAAAATAGTTACCTCTAAGCTTTAAAACAATCCAAAGAGAATGGGGGGAACTCACCAGGCGAAAATGGTTACCATCACTTTGGACCAAATCGGGCCAGGACAAAACTGGTGTTTAGCATTCTCTACTTTCACTTTCAAACAAGCTCAAAATACTAAAATCAATCATTTCTAGTGCATTCTGTACACATTCACAATGCATTTAAATCAATGTCATATATTCAATGCATTTTGGTGATGGTATACACTCATTTCTACGCAAACAAAGGGTTTTTTAGGGACTATTTGGGTAGATCAGCAAGTCAGCGGATGTATTTGGCGTAATTTGACCTAAATGATCAATCTCACCAAGTTTCATTCAAAATATACAACTCTGAAAAAGATGAAAGCTGCCAATATTATTTTGGCTAACCCTTTCCCACCTGCAGACGCATTTTGACGCAATAGAAGCAGATGACTTTTGAAAACATTGTGGCTAAAGGTGAAATTGCTCATGATGAGCAATTTCTCCTTTGGCCACAATGTTTTCAACTTTATTTAACAATTAAGCTATCTTTCATGGAGATTTTTCAGGTTTTTGTCACTTTTGTTTTCAAAGTCATCTGCTGCAGATTTTGTTGTATGTGGGGAAGGGTTAAGAACTACATTGCATTGTTGTGTTAGAAGCTCAATAACCTTAATTATGTTACAATGTTTTACTTTAGTGTCAGCGACATCAGATGATCCTACCTAATGGCCAGAGGGCAGGGTTCTTTATTGGAGATGCGGCTGGAGTTGGTAAGGGAAGACAGGTGGGTAAAATTTTATGATATTACAATTGTATGTACTTTTAAGCCTTTCCCCAATACGACAATCCTACAGCAGTCATCTACTGTAAAACCATCAAAATGCGTCTGTACGTGGGAAAGGGATAACCAGATCGAGGCTTGTGTCTGTTTCCCATTAACCCTTTCCCTCATACGAAGATTCTGCAGCAGACGACTTTGAACATATTTTGTTAAAAAAATAGAAAATCTCTATAATTGAATGGAAAACCTGTGACTAAAAGTGGAAAACATTGTTGCAAAAGGAGAAATTGCTTATTTTGAGCAATTTCTTCTTTTGTCACTATGTTTTTAAAAAAACCATCTGCTGCAGAGGCGTCAGAAAGCGTCTATATGAGGGAAAGGGTTAACACAATTTAAAATCACTTGATGCTATTTGTCTTAGTAGGTGCCTTGTGGCAAACTCTGACAACTAGCAAGTAGTGAAAGGCAGTTTTGGGGGTTTTCTGGTCCAGTCAGGAATACAAAACATGGTGAAGGACGAACCCTTTCCCTCATATCTTCAGCAGACATCATTTGAAAACATTCTGGCGAAACAGTGCCCCCCGGTATTTTTTAGGAGTAAGGTTTATCAGGCATAGAAAATAAAAAATGGGATGATTTTGTTCTTGGGAAAAAAAAATAGGGTGAAATTTATATAGTAATCCTGATAAGTGCTCATGAGCTATTATGATGGCCTGATGTCCTTTGTCGGGATGACCGTCATCAATCTCATCTTTAAATGACATCTCCTAAACTGCTGTTTGGATTAAAAGATGCATATTTTTTTGTTACAGATTTCCGGCGTGATTCTCGATAATTTTGCCAGAGGTAGAACGAAAAGTATCTGGTTTACTATTTCAGCCGATCTTATTGTGGATACAAGAAGGTAGAAATTATTTTAAATGTGGTGTCACGATAAATTTAATTTAAAAAGGGTCGTTGAATAACTTCCGGGTTATCGACATGTTCGACAAGCACCTCAATTTATGCTAAATTCGTTGCTGTATTTTTAGCTTGGTAATTAATTTATACTTAACCCTTTCCCACATACAGACATTTTTATGATGACTCTGCAAAAAGAGAAATTGCTCATCATGAGCAATTTGTCCTTTTGTCTAGGGCTGTAACGAATACACTAGATGGCAAATACAATATGTATCATGAATACAGGGTAATGAATATGAATATTTATTCATGAATATTGTCATGAATTTAACAACATGTAAACACAAATTTAATCTGAATTCAAATGATTAGAAAAAGTATAATGATTGACTTGTAAGTCTTGTCACTCTTGTGACAAATAAAATCCAACTAGAACAGTATAAAAGTTAATAACGTTTTTGAATCTTTGTCCATTGTCCATAGTCGACATGCTTGTGATCCTCAAAGAATATCAACTTAAATACTTTCATTACTTTGATTTTATAACAGGCATAAGCAAGGGAGGAAATTATGAATTTAATGTAGCGTTTAATTAGTTTTACCCGATGTCATAGTGTGAGATGGAATGTCTTCCTTGAATCTTTTCGGAGATCCGAAATGTTTACGTACAAGTGACGTATATTTGGCCGGAGATTCAACAATTTAAATTTCCGTGTGGTTCGCCATTTTCTGTTGACGGGTTTTGGTTGTCATTAAATGGGAATTCTCTATTTTCAATCACATTATAATTCGAAATTCATACAAAACACATTTTAAACGTACAGACATGTATTCGGTTATATTGAATATTCAAATGTATCGTTACAGCCCTACTTTTGTCACATTGTTTTCAACTCTATTCAATAAGTAAACTTTCATGTTTGAGTATTTTCATGTTTTTTGCCTAGATGTTTTTCAAAGAAGTCTGCTGCAGATTTGTTTTATGTGGAAAAGGGTTAACTGTTTGTTATGAAAGCAAGCCAGTAATAAACTCATATCGAGAAAACAGCTCAGCAGCATTCGTCTCTTGTCTGTAATATTTCAGGAATTTATGTGACCTTGCATGTTACATTTACCTTTTCCGACATACAATAAATCTGCAGCAGACGACTTTGAAAATATTTTGGCAACAATGTTTAAAAATAAAAATGCGAGTTTAATAATCTAATAGAATTGAAAACAATTTGGACTAAAGGATTTCAATAGTTGTCTGCTGCAGAAGCGTCAGACAGCATCTATATGTTGGATAGGGTTAAAGGCAGGTCTTTTCTAGGCATTTTGGGAACAAGAATTTGGTACATAATTTTGGAAAATGAATCACTATTAATTTCTATTTGTGAATAATAAAAAAACAGGGTTAAAATGACAAAATTGTGAACTCTGCATGATTTTTAAAGACTTACCATTTGGTATGGGTCAGAATATCTGACCCTTGGGATGCCTAGAAAAGGGCCTGTAAGGTGATTAATAGTTACACATGTTATGTAATATGCTTAATATTTCAGGGATTTAGGAGACCTTGGGTGTTATATTAAGGTGATTGATGGCTGTCAGGAACTGGACAAACATACAAGGTAAAGATGGGATTCTCAAAGCTCTAGATATTTCATATTCTGGAATTCTTGATTTACTTACCTCCAAAACCTATGTTGTGAAGATCTCCAGGTAGGGGAGAGCACTGTGTAATTATGCATTAGTTTTATACCAATAAGAAATCATAGAATACTGTACAGTATTGTTTATCCTTTATATTCTGATACCCATTGAACCAAATAAATGAGAAATTATTATATTTGAGTATGTCACCGGTACATTGACTACTCCTCTGACAATTGCAATTAAAGCGTTACATAGTCTACATAAGACTACATAGTTAATTGCCAGCCAATATTTTGGCATCAGTTTACAAGAGTTTTAAAGCCTTGTAAGATTAGCAGGATCGTCATTAACTGATGAGAAAACTTTGTGTCGCGTAATAAAATACAAAATTTGTTGCATTAGGCCTTTAATTTGCTCTGTATCATTAACCCTTTCCCTCATATAAATGCATTTTGACATCTCTGCAGCAGACAACTTTTTGACAACATAGTGACAAAAGAAGAAATTGCTGCAAAATTGTTGTATGAGGTAAAGGGTTAATTAATAAATAAGTGTGGAAAAAGATATTAAGCTGAACTGAAATGTTAATTTTAATCATTGATTTTAATTGAAGGAACAATTATATGCAATGTCCTGAAAGCTTTTGCAGATTTACTTTTGCAGACATCTTCTTACAGAGGGAGCTCTTGTTTAATGATGTTTTCGTGTTTCAAAATCATACTTAAGCTTCTGCAGATTTCTTAGGGTGCCTGCTGATAATTAAAAGGATTTTTAAGATTTTAATAATAAGCGTAATAAGGATTAGGGGTGACTATTGAGCCCAAAAATCACTATTGCGATAGTATTGATTTTCAGAAAGTACCATTGCAATAGTTAAACTATTGCACAACTAATATTGTGATGCATTGCAATACTATTGCTTTTATTGAACTTTAAAAAAATAACTATTCTGAAGTCTAATTACAAGAAATAAAAGTATCAAAAAGAGCATTTTATTGTTTATCTTTTATTTAAAAACTTAAAAAGAAACCCTTTGCTCTCAAAAAGAACTTAATTTTCCAGTTTACACATAAATAAGAACATTTATCACTTTTCAGGCAACAAAATTTGTTCACAGACAAGTAACATGGTCTTTTCTTTAAGAAATAAAAGCATCTGCATATTTAGATTCAATGTAGTACATGAACCAATACTATCGATAGTTCCAACCACTATTGCGATAGTTATTGATCTTCAGTTTTACAATCGATGCATTACTATTGCCCTTGTCACTATTGCAATATATCGATAGTTTGAACTATCGCTACAGCCCTAATAAGGATAATCACCATATAATAGTTGTTCTTATTTACTTTCTTAGTCCTAGTAGGGTGACACTTAACCCTTTCCCTCATATAGATGCTTTCTGACGCCTCTGCAGCAGACAGCTTTTTGAAAACATAGTGCCAAAAGAAGAAATTGCACAAAACGTGCAATTTCTCCTTTTGCCACAATGTTTTCCACTTTTTGCCATAGGTTATCCATTCAATTATGGAGATTTTCTATGTTTTGACGAAATACGTTCAAAGTCTTCTGCTGCAAAATTGTCGTATGAGGGAAAGGGTTAAGGATCACATCTTTGTCATCTGTCCACTTGACTGTCTCTCATCGACATGTTCTTTTGTACACTCATTGCATATCTAGGATGAATACTGTACCAAATATGATAACGTGGTTTAACTCTATTAAAATACGATGTAACGGCATTCAAAATGCTGTACTGTGATGTCATTCACACGCCATTCATAGATTTTATTTCAAGTGTTAGATGTGTTATTTCATTACTGATTATTGTTAATTAACAAATATTTTATGTTGAAGTTTGACTTGTATACATTTTTTTCATATTATTGAAAACAGTAAGACATAAAACGACATATTACTACAGCAACATAATATTGAATTATTATACCCCCCTTCGAAGAAGAAGGGGTATATAGGAGTCACTGTGTCAGGCAGTCTGTCTGTCGGTCTGTCATACTTTGTCCGGCCTATTTCTTACAAACCACTGGATGGAATTCAATAAAATTTTACATGAAGCTTCTATACCAAGTGATGTGCATATCCTAAAGGAGTTACAATTGCATGCTATTTTAAGAGTTATGGCCCTTTTACTTATTAAGTTATGGTGTAGGTCAAGGTGCTGTTTAGGGGGTATTTATCATCTTCAGTGATAGTGATAGTTATTATTATTATATTCCTTATGTATTTGGATCGCTTTTATACAGGGTTCTCGGTTTACCAGCCGACTTCAAAGAAGGAGTTGTGTTCAGTACTTACGCTACTCTCGTATCATCAACACAAAGAGGAGGTAGGTCTGTTTTTCAACAATTCTGCAGCAGACGACTTTGAACATATTTTGTTAAAAAATAGAAAATCTCTATAATTGAATGGATAACTTCTGTCAGACTAAAAGTGGAAAACATTGTGTCACTATGTTTTCAAAAGGCCGTCTGCTGCAGAGGCGTCAGAAAGCGTCTATATGAGGGAAAGGGTTAAACCTTACCTCCTAACTCAAAAACAGTTGCACATATTAGAATGAAACTTGGTACACATTGTCCTACACACAATACACATGTTTATACCAAGTCACACAACTCTGGCTTAAATAATTATTCAGTAATGCCCCATTTTTTGACTTGTAAAAAACAAACGAGTGTTTGTTGATTGATTGATTGATTGGGGTTTAACGCCGTTTTCAACAATCTTTCAGTCATATCACGGCGGCAAGTTCACCTACTCATATGTTTCTTGGCTTTCTCACACCAGTACTTCATACAACATTCTTTCCAAGCAACTGGCTGCTTTTCCAGATAGACTGATAGCCCATTGGTGGAAGACGAATGACACTTGTCACAATGACTTTTGTCAAAGGTCGGAAAGAATGTTGGCCGAACTGGTGTTGAAACTCACAACCCCTGGATTGACAGCCTCCGTCGCTACCAACTGAGCTACCGGGGCTTGTTGGCGTTCGCTCCGCAGTGCTCATGTTAAGTTCTTCTAACCCTTTCCCACAAATAACAAATCTGCAGCAGCCGGCATTGAAAATATCTAGGCAAAAGTATGGAAAATCTCGATAAATGAATAAATACCCATAATTTAATAGAAATTAAAAAAAATTGACAAAAGGAGAAAATTGAATTGAGTTGACAAGAATCTGGCAAAAGTAGAAATTCTTCATCATGGGCTATTTGTTCAATCGTCACAATGCTTTCAAAAGTGGTCTGCTGCAGATGGGTAAAAATGCATCTGTATGTGGGAAAGAGTTATCCCTCATTTCCCTGAATTCCTACAATTGGTACCATCTAAATTGATTTTTATTGTGTTTAAAAAGACCAAGATTCCACTAAAACAACTGTTTGCAAATATACATGTATTATGATCTTGTATAATTTGGCATACTTAAAATTTATTTAAAGTCATATAAAGGGGGGTTAGGTAATTAATATTGAAAAACCTTTAGTTTTCCATGATGTCTTTTTCATTTCATGAAAAATGCAGTTTATATAACATGACACAAACTCATCTCCCAGGATGCATCACTTTTTAGGCCAATTTCCTTTGAAGAAGACTGAATTCATGGTTGTTAAAAGTTTATTGTTTGCCATTGTAATCCTATTCCTCTCAACATGCTATCAAAAGTATCTCAGAGCTGTAGCTTTTTAAAAACCATAGTGACAAAAGAAGAAATTGCCTAAAACGAGCAATTTTTCCTTTTGCCACAATGTTTTTCACTTTTAATCATATTCATTTAATTATAGAGATTTTCTATTTTTTGACAAAATATGTTCAAAGTCGTCTGCTGCAGAATTGTCGTATGAGGGAAAGGGTTAACCCTCTGCAGCAGACGGCTTTTTGAAAACATAGTGACAAAAGAAGAAATTGCACAAAACGTGCAATTTCTTCTTTTGACACAATGTTTTCCACTTTTTGTCATAGGTTATCTATTCAATTATGGAGATTTTCTATGTTTTGACAAAATATGTTCAAAGTCGTCTGCGGCAGAATTGTCGTATGAGGGAAAGGGTTAAAGCAGACGGCGTTTTGAAAACATAGTGACAAAAGAAGAAATTGCACAGAACGTGCAATTTCTCCTTTTGTCACAATGTTTTCCACTTTTAGTCACAGGTTATCCATCTGACAAAATATGTTCAAAGTCGTCTGCTGCAGAATTGTTGTATGAGGGAAAGGGTTAAGTAATAAGTAATATTGCAGGTATTAACCCTTTCCCGTATACGACTATATTATTATATTATTTACGAACGTATTTTGTCAAAACATAGGTTATCCATTATCTCCATAATTGAATGGATAACCTATGACAAAAAGTGGAAAACATTGTGGCAAAAGGAGAAATTGCACTTTTTGTGCAATTTCTTCTTTTGTCACTATGTTTTCAAAAAGCCGTCTGCAGCCGAGGCGTCAGAAAGCGTCTATATGAGGGAAAGGGATAATAAAGTTTACTCCTTCTAATCAATACCTCTGGTATCTTCTAACTACAGGTGCTTTCAATACGAGTCGTCAGAGCCGTCTGAAACAACTAGTGGATTGGTGTGGTGGGGAGAACTTTGCTGGATGTCTCGTCTTTGATGAATGTCATAAAGCCAAGAATTTTGTGCCTGTAAGTTTGCCTGTCATTCCTTTGTTCTAAAGTACTGACCAATCAATGTAAAGATACATAAGAGATCACATCTCTACTCTCTTGTCATTTCTGTCACACTTTCACTTATTGATTTATTGGAAGGTGTCACATGTGTTCCTTCAAACACTCTTGTCTTTGAATAGGACATGATTCCTTTTAGCTTGTTTAGACTATGTCCAAGGGAAGCTTTCAGCTTGATGGTCTGGTGGTAGAGTGTCACCTTAGGTGCAGGAGGTCGCGGGTATCATCCCTAGCAGGAAAAATGGTAGTAATGGCTGCCCTCCTTGGTGCTCAGGGTTGTGGGCGTAGCTATATGACTGACTGGCTGGTATCAGGACTAATGGACCATTAGTACTGGCAACTTACCCAGGAAATGCTTATGTTGTAAACTTGTCGTCAAGTTCCAAACCATTGAGCTTTGCGGATAAATATGTGCTAGCTCTTTTTACCTTAACCATTCTCATGATAAACTTTTTGTCTTGTCTGTCTGTTGTGTTCAAAGCTTCATAAGTAGACTCTAGCAGGGAGAAGCTTAAAGATAATGTATGCCTGTTTGCTTAACCCTTTCCCTCATACGACAATTCTGCAGCAGACGACTTTAAACATATTTTGTCAAAAAGTAGAAAATCTCTATAATTGAATGGATAACCTATGATTGCACGTTTTGTGCAATTTCTTCTTTTGTCGCTATGTTTTCAAATAGCCGTCTGCTGCAGAGGCATCAGAAAGCTACTATATGAGGGAAAGGGTTAAGTAAGCTTGCAAGAAAAATCTCTGTAGGTGCTTAAGTATGAAGAGTTAAGCTAGTTCTGCTTTTCAATCGTTTTCTCTTTCTCGAAATTATACTTCTGTATGTCTAGATCTTTTTCTGCTGTTTTCAATTTGGAAGGGTTTAAAAAATAACATCATTTATGTTGCGAGAAATTACTTGGACAGAACTTGTACTGCTCCATGGAATACACAATTTCAATATATTTTTTTATTTAATTTTGTCGGAAAAAGTCCCATATAAGAGGTGAGATAACATGGCAGTGAGACAGTTGTTTAAATGTTGTTTTAGGGAGTGTTGTTTTATAGTTATAGTTAAAGCTTTGTATAGTATTGCTATTAGGTTTATCCTGAATTATTGATTGAATTCACACAAAGTTACTTCAAATTGAGCTTGTAGTAATTACTTGAAAAACAATTCAGAACAATAGCAGAAATAAAAATAAAAGTGGAGACTAATAAGCTCCATAATTGGTTTACATGTTTCATTTCAGGGTAAAGAACAAGCAAGTACAAAAATAGCAATGGCAGTGACAAGTATACAAAGGTATTTTCCTTTCTTTGATATCTTGCATACTAAGTCATGACATAGCGCTTCAGGTAATCTTTTAAAGGATCATTTAGAAAAAAAACCAGTGGATTAAATTCTGATCAACTTACTGGATGAATTTGCTTAACCCTTTCCCTCATACGACAATTCTGCAGCAGATGACTTTAAACAAATTTTGTCAATAAATAGAAAATCTCTATATTTGAATAGATAACCTACGACTAAAAGTGGAAAACATTGTGTCAAAAGAAGGAATTGCTTGTTTTGAGCAATTTCTTCTTTTGTCACTGTTTTCAAAAAGCCGTCTGCTTCAGAGGCGTCAGCAAGCGTCTATATGAGGGAAAGTGTTAAAATGGGCAGAATCACAATGTTCGAAAGAACTTGTTGATAGAAGTTAAAGGGCAGTGACGTGCATCATTGGGAAAAAACAATTTCTGAATCCACCAAAAACAATTTGGTTTGGTGAATGAATAATATTTATTTCAAATTTTCCACTCAAAGTCATATGTGATATTAAAGAAGCTGAACCTCTCTCTATTTGAAATTTGAAGTTGTACATTCTCGTCCAACATCAGCCTATTTAAAGGTGCTGCACTCCAGAAAATAGATATTTCACTTTCCAGTACCATAAACATCTAAATATTGATTGTTTATAAATGCTTCATTTTTACTGGGTAGACACACCCAGTAAGCCACATTTTGTGCATTTTCATGACTTTCAATTGACAGTTTTTCATTTTTTTCTGCCAAAACAGTTTTGAACTACTTATTACTTGCTTTGGTTTCACTATTAGCAATATTTGCAGAAGTTTCAACATTTTAAAATTTTGATCTCCATCTGGAGTTCCAAACCTTTAATGCTTCGTACAACAAATCTGCAGCTGGCAACTTTGAAACTTTCATTCATATAGAGATTTGCCATATTCCATCTGCAGTATAATCTTTTCATGTTGAAAATGGTTAAAGAAAGTAGAACAATGTTAAATTGCCTTTTCCAGCTCATAGCTTATTTTTGACACAATTGCAGGAGATAACTTTTGCCACAATGTTTTAAACTCGATTTAATAATTAAATTTTCAATTATGAAGATTTTCCATAGTTATGCCTGGCTGTTTTCAAAGTATGTTTTGCTGCAGATTTGTTGTATGTGAGTTAAAAGAAATGGTTCAATAACAAACATACTTTTAACTATTCCTCCTTTTAACAGAATGCTGCCTAAAGCCAGAGTATTATACTGCAGTGCCACAGGTGTTACTGATGTCAAAAATATGGTAGGATTTAATATTTTATTTTTATGTTTTCAAACAGAGCTTCAGGCATGTGGTATATATCAAGCGCTTTTCCACCTACTATATTAGAAGCCGAATTTAGGTTACTTCACAATTTGGAAGCTAACAAATGAAATGTATGCTATCATAATCCAGGAGTAAGAACAACAAGTCTGTAAGCAAAATAAATTAAAATAAACCATTTTCATTAGACTTCATTACACATCATTAATACATATTATATCATTTTTTCTTCAAAGTTTTCTTAATTATGTCTCCCCCTGTATACAGGGGAGATATATTGTTTTTGTCCTCGGCGTCTGTCTGTCTGTCTGTCCTTCTGTCTGTCTGTCTGTCCGTCTGTCCGAAATCGTGTCCGCTCCATATCTCCAAGACGGCTTGAAGGATTTTCATGAAACTTGGCTCACATGTTCACCTCATCAAGGCGACGTGCAGAACCCGCGTCTCGACAATATAGGGTCAAGGTCAAGGTCACGCTTGAAGGTCAAAGGTTTGAGGCTTTATTTCGTGTCCGCTCCATATCTCCCAGACGGCTTGAAGGATTTTCATGAAACTTGGGTCACATGTTCACCTCATCAAGGCGACGTGCAGAACCCGCGTCTCGACAATATAGGGTCAAGGTCAAGGTCACACTTGAAGGTCAAAGGTTTGAGGCTTTATTTCGTGTCCGCTCCATATCTCCGAGACGGCTTGAAGGATTTTCATGAAACTTGGGTCACATGTTCACCTCATCAAGGCGACGTGCAGAACCTGCGTCTCGACAATATAGGGTCAAGGTCAAGGTCACGCTTGAATGTCAAAGGTTTGAGGCTTTATTTCGTGTCCGCTCCATATCTCCCAGACGGCTTGAAGGATTTTCATGAAACTTGGGTCGCATGTTTACCTCATCAAGGCGACGTGCAGAACCCGCGTCTCGACAATATAGGATCAATGTCAAGGTCACGCTTGAAGGTCAAAGGTTTGAGGCTTTATTTCGTGTCCGCTCCATATCTGTCCCAAATTTATAGGTTGGAATGTTTTGAGAGATTTTGACAGATATTTGAGGGGAGACATCTGTTTTTTGTAAAAACAATTCTAGTTTCATTTGGCGTTATTTTGCGATTTAGCACGCAAGTTTTTCCACTATTTCGAGAATTTCACAAAACCAATGGTCTAGGGAGTCTTCACTAAATTGGGTGGAAAGGCGCTGATTTCATATTCTGGAGTCATAGGGGAGGTGCCCATTGACAACGCACATTTCCTAGGCTAGTACTAGTTTGTTACCCAGGGTACACAAAGAAATGTTCTGTTGCCCTGATAGATCTCTGAAAGACTTGAATATGGCCTGTAAACGCAATAAAACAAGCAAAACAGAAATTACCTCAAATTCAATATTTCGATTTGAGTATAAGTGTTTTAACTGGATTTAACTTTCAAATTCTGTTGTTAATTTTACAGAGATTTTTTCATGTTTGAATATGTGATTAAAAAATTAAGACTGCTTAAGTTTTGCTTTAGTTTACATCAACTATTAAATTATTAGGGTCACTTGCTTTGAAAACATCTGGGGGATATTGAAACCTTTCTTGGTGTCAATAACTTTTGAAATCACGATGGCAAAGGTAGAAATTGCTCATGACGATACTTTCTCCTTTTGCCAGAGTGTTGTTTACTCTTTTCAGTAATTACATTTTTATTTTGATAACAGGTAAATGGTTAAAACTAATAGTACTTTTACATTCAACAGGCATTTATGGAGAGACTTGGTTTATGGGGAGAAGGTGCCCCCTACAGGAACTTTGAACAGTTTCTGGTATCAATACAGAAAAAAGGTCTAGGTAAGATGATGGGAGATTTGACTTCACCCTTTCCCTCATATAGACGCTTTCTGACACCTCTGCAGCAGACGGCTTTTTGAAAACAAAGTGACAAAAGAATAAATTGCTTGAAAACCTGCTGCAGAATAGTCGTATGAGAGAAAGGGTTAAGAGCTCTATATAAGGACTGTTTTTAGCTCACCTGAGTATGGAGTGCGGGATGAGCTATTGTGATCAATCATCATCCTTCTGTGTCCATCCGTCTGTCCGTGTGTTCACAATTTCTTTAATATACCTCTTAGTCAATTTTCCTGGGATCTCTTTCAAACTCGTTTAATATTCTTAAAACTTTATGTGACATTCAAACCCTAATTTGTTGGGTACTAAAAAGAATCAACTCACCAAGACAATTCTTTTGCTTATCTAAAACATATTTTTGATTGGTTAATGAAAGAGATATTATGGGAAAAAGAGCATTTCCCAAAAATATGAACTGATCCCTCACTGCTCAAGTATCTGAATGATGAAGAAACTGATATTCTCATGATTTTATCTGATAGTAACAGATTCTTGCTCGTATGCTCAACTGCTACACACATACAAAACACTTGGGATGGAATACCCCTTTCAAAAGTTCAATGGCAAAATGAAAAATTTAATCCTGTGGTCATCTATTGATTAGGTTAATTTCAAACCTCATGTCTTCACAGGTATGGCAGAGATGTTAGCGATGGAGATGAAGTCATCTGGCATGTACGTTTCAAGAGGTCTCAGTTATAAACAGGCAGAGGTAAGAGTGGCATTTATGAGATTTGTTGATAAACATTCTCATTTTGTTTAAACCATTTCCCGGCAACAAACAACATTTGGCACAATTGTAACAAAAGCGGGGGGAAAAGGAGGAATTGCTAAAAAAAGAGCAATTTCTCGTATTTTCTGTATTTACTTCAATCTTCCATTTACACATTTTGCAACAGACTGCTGGTCAACAATTCAATGATTTCCATCCTAAGCAAATTTACAGCAGACAACTTTGTAAACATGTAAGCGTCAATAAATGAAATTTTAATTAAGGAAATATTTGAATACATTGCAACAAAAGCTGCAGATGCATCAAAATGTGTCTGCATTTCTGAAATGATTAGGTAGAGTAAATACCAAAATGGCTTTTAAATAAAGTGATTACAGAATTTATAAGAACCATGCCAGTAGAGCATAGGCCCTCATGGGCCTCTTGTTTTTTGTGCCGTTTGTCTCGATCTTCATTGTATTCAAATATGGACATTTTGGTATGATAGGCAGATGTTTTACTACTGTGAATTGTCTTGTGTATTTTTTCTTGAATGACATTGATAAAGTAACGTTTTTCTTGATTACTGTTATTGAGAAGCAAATTAGCCTATGTTGTACAATCTTAAAAATATTCATACCAATCTTTAAATGAATCTTATTTAATTTTTTCAGTTTTTGACAATAGAAGCCATATTAACAAAAGAGCAAAGAAAGGTCTATGATACGGCAGTGCATGTATGGTGGGTATGATTTTGTTTTCATTTTGTTGTAAATCTATGAAATGATCTTAAAACACATTTCTTGTCTTCCAATGATTAATGCAACCTTAAAATTTGAATTAAAGCCTGCAGCTGACTAGTTGTGAAAACTGTGTGCCAAAAGGAAAAATAAATGAGCAGTTTCTTCTTTTGTCACAAGGTTTTCATTTCACTATTTCATTGAACATTTTTGCAAGGGCGGGTGACATATATTTTACTCAGAATGCTCTATTAAGTAGACACTAAAATTGTATTTACAAATTACATGTTTCAGGAATGAGCTGAGAAAAGCTTTAGAATCAGCAGTCAATAGAACAATGAACAGTTCTAATCGTGTCTGGGCACAGTTTTGGTCCTGTCATCAACGATTCTTCAAACAACTGTGGTAAGATTTGGATTTGCTTATCATAGTAATATAGTCAAACCTGTGCTAAAGACCACCTTTGTTTAGCAATTCCCTGTCTATAGCAACCACACTTTCAGTTTCCCAATTATGCATATAGTATACTGCATAAATGACCCTGCAATTAAAAAACACCTGTGAACAAAGACCAGATTATTCTATTCCCATGGGTGGTCTTTAAACACACGTTGGACTTTACTTCAAAAGAAGTTGGAATTGTTGTTAAATATATAGCCGTTTATTATATGATCATTTAAGAGTCGTCTGCAGTGAAAATATTTAAAGAAATAAAATTAAATAGTTAGAAATATAATCATCATGCACTGTTGTTGAAAACAAGGGAAGAAGGAGAAATTGCTTGAAGAGGCATAAAAAATTAGCTGTATCAAGTCAACGTTTTACTCCAGTAGGAATTTGAATCCTTTGTTAACACTTTCCCGCATACAACAAATCTGCAGCAGAGTACAATGTACAGCTATTGAGATGTTTACAGAGCAACATAAAATATCTCTATTATTTAAAGAATGATTATTGACTTTCGAACCGCTTGAAGGATTTTGAAATAAATCTTACCAATGTTCACCATACTGAGAAGATGTGCAGAGTGCATCTTTAAACCACTTTGGTTCATGGTCAAGGTCACAATTTGAGGTCAAAGGTCATATGACTATATATTTTATGTCCAATCCATAACTTTTGAAACAACTCGGCACAAATTGTTATCATACTGAGACGATGTGCAGAGTGCATGTTACAACCACTTTGGCTGAAGGTCAAGGTTGCAATTACAGGTCAAAGGTCATATGACTATATTTTGTATATGTTCAATAATTTTTGAATCGTTTGAAGGATTTTGAATTAACTCACCACAAATGTTAACCATTGAGCCAATGTGCACAGCACATTTTGCAATCAATTTGATTGAAGGTCACAATAACAGGTCAGAGGTCATATGACTATATTTCGTGTCCGTTCAAAAACTTTTAACTGTTTGAAGAATTTTGAAATAACTCGCCAAATGTTTACCATACTGAGACGATGTGCATGTTACAACCACTTTGATTCAAGGTCAAAGTTGCAATATTTTGTGTACAGTTTACTTTAATATTCTGTTTCAGTATTACAATCATTGACAAACTGCAATGGGGGGGAGACATTATGTTTTTGTCACAAAAACAACCATCTAGTTTATAGAGATGTTCATTGTGTTTGCATGATTGTTTTCAAAGGTGTCTGCTGCCTATTTGTTGTATGTGGGAAACGGTTAAATACTTGAGATATTCTTTGGCAAAGACCTGTCTACTCCCCCTTTACAAGGAGCTTCTGATTGCTTGTAACTTTTTTACAGTTTGGGAATGAAAGTGCCCACCATAGTAAAGGAAGCTAAAGAAGCGATAGAGAATGGTTATTGTATTGTGATAGGGCTACAGACAACTGGAGAGGTAAAACATATTTCAGAGTCTTCTCCTTTGAAGGCAAATGGAGGAAACATGTAATGCTAAATTGAAAGTTGACTTTTGATACAGTGAGTTGAAAACTTTGTGAGAAAGGAGAAATTGCAAATGTTTTTAAAAGTTGTCTGCTACACAGGCTTCAAAGCATTTCTCTATTCAATATTAATGCTTTCATTTCTAGACATGTTCTCATTTTTTGCCTACATGTTTTAAAGGTCATCTGCTGCAGATGTGTTGTATATGTTGATAAACTGCACTAAAGAGTGATAATACACATGTAAGGTACTTGTGTGAGCAGAGCAATTTGATTCTCCTAAAACATCATTCTTTCATTAATTTATTAGCGGCCAGAAGAGCTTATGCCATGACGTTGTGTCCATCGTCCGTGCGTGCATGCGTCCGTAAACAATTGCTTGTGAATGCGATCAAGTCTTAAGTTTTGATTGTATCTCAATGAAACTTATACAGTAGTGAGATATATATGAGAGCTCGGTTCCAGATCCGCCCATGCAAGATTGGATTATGGCCCTTGAAATTGTTAAAATTGCTATAATAGAGCTTGTGAACACAATAGACGCTCTATTTACTATCTGATCTTCACCAAACTTAGATAGTAGTTAAATATTGATGAGTGCTTGGTTCCTTTTGAAAACCAGCCATATCCGCCCATGCATGACTGGATTATGGCCCTTGAAATTGTCAAAATTGCTATAATAGAGCTTGTGAACACAATAGAGGCTCCATTTACTATCTGACCTTCACCAAACTTAGATGGTAGTTAAATATTGATGACAGCTTGGTTCCTTTCGAAAACCAGCCAGATCCATGTCAGTAGAGCATAGGCCCTCATGGGCCTCCTGTTTACTATTGTTTTATTTTCCAGGCCTCTTTAGACAGTGAAATTGGTAAATCCACAGGACCTGTGACAGGTTTTATGTCTCTGTGTAGAGAAATGCTGAACAGATTTGTGGAACAGAATTTCCCAACCAGAATTCCTTCTACAGTAAGTTGTTAACCCACCCACTTGTAGACGCATTCTGACACATCTGCAGTAGACACATTTTTAAAACATTGTGACAAAAGATAGAAATTGCTCAAGATGAGCAATTTCTTCTTTTTGTCACAATGTTTTCAAAAGTTGTCTGCTGGAGATGTGTCTCTGTGTAGAGAAATGCCGAACAGATTTGTGGAACAGAATTTCCCAACCAGAATTCCTTCTACAGTAAGTTGTTAACCCTTTCCCACTTGTAGACGCATTCTGACACATCTGCAGTAGACACATTTTTAAAACATTGTGACAAAAGATAGAAATTGCTCAAGATGAGCAATTTCTTCTTTTGTCACAATGTTTTCAAAAGTTGTCTGCTGCAGATGTGTCTCTGTGTAGAGAAATGCCGAACAGATTTGTGGAACAGAATTTCTTCTACAGTAAGTTGTTAACCCTTTCCCACTTGTAGACGCATTCTGACACATCTGCAGTAGACACATTTTTAAAACATTGTGACAAAAGATAGAAATTGCTCATCTTGAGCAATTTTTTCTTTTGTCACAATGTTTTCAAAAGTTGTCTGCTGCAGATGTGTCTCTGTGTAGAGATATGCCGAACAGATTTGTGGAATAGAATTTCCCAACCAGAATTCCTTCTACAGTAAGTTGTTAACCCTTTCCCACTTTTAGACGCATTCTAACACATCTGCAGTAGACACATTTTTAAAACATTGTGACAAAAGATAGAAATTGCTCAAGATGAGCAATTTCTTCTTTTGTCACAATGTTTTCAACTCTTTTAAAGTAATAATACCTACATTTTAAGTGAGTTTCTGGGGTTTTGCCCGGATGTTTTCAAAGTTGTCTGCCTGCAGATTTGTTATATGTGGGGAAATAATAATTCATCCTTACTATTTTTTCACATACAGTATTATATGCATTATACAACACTGGAAACATCAATATCAGCTAGAGCTTCATATAAGTTTTAGATGTAATAAGGCTTAAAGCATGTCACCCATTAAACCTTCATCGAATAAGAATGTCAACCCTTAACACTTTCCCTCATATAGACGCTTTCTGACGCCTCTGCAGCAGACGGCTTTTGAAAACATAGTGACAAATGAAGAAATTGCTAAAAACGAGCAATGTCAATGTTTTGACAAAATATGTTCAAAGTCGTCTGCTTCAGAATTGTGGTATGATGCAGAGATCTGCCAAGATTTTGAAAACATTGGGCCAAAGGCCCACTGAGTCTGAAAAAGGTGGGCCATTTTCAAAAACTGTGGGCCATTGTAAAATATTATTTACGGTTTTACCTGACTGAATTTGGGCACCAAAAATCTGGCTCAGTCTTCAGCTAAGCAAAGGAACTAACATGATTTACAGTTTTAAACAATTAACTTTTATTTACTTTAACCTATAACTTTAATCAACAATTAAGGCATGTCTTGTTAATGTGGATGTTTTGAAATTGTTACATTTCCCATTTGTTAGTGAATTTACTTTCTTATGTCTCAAACATAAAGTACATGTCATTGCATTTGCATTTTCATTAAAATTCAACCATTTGAAATCATTAAGCCACTTTTTATGGAAAGGACGGTTTTTTGATGCAGACGACGTCGATGGGTTTTCTGACAAGTCGCCTGACAGGTTGACGGATTCGTTTTTATTTGACTCGCTGACGCTATCACTTAATTCAGACTCATTTTAACTGTTACCGTTCTCATCTTTATTCGGGGATTGCTTTTTAGGGGCAGAGCCTTTGAAATAATTTAACAAAGACATCGATTGTTTACGTGAGGCCTGTTTACGTTTCGCCGCCATATTGAAATATGCGTCCTTTCGGTTTCGGCGTTTCGCCCCACCTCGATTTCGTTACACGATCAATGCGTGTTCATTAACAGGTGCGCGGAGATTCCCAAACAGGTGCGCGGAGATGCCCACTTACAAAACGAGGCATTATGTCATAGGAAAATGGCGACAACACTTTCGTTTTGTTTAAATCAACTGTTTTGAGTTTGAAAGTGTAACAAACTTCTGTCATTTTTGTCTCATGAAAGGCCTGATATTTATTTGGTAATTGATATCTTTTCTGTTCTCCCTTCGACTTTATTTACTAACTTTTTAGTCGATACGGCAAATTTTAAGCCTCAATTTCGGGCGCGCCAAGGGCCCATTTGTAGGAATTCTTCTGCGCCATTCTCTATTTCACTGCGCCAATGGCGCAAAAACGCGTCCTCGGCAGATCTCTGATGATGGAAAGGGTTAAACCGACCTCAAATAATATCAAATCTGCAGCAGTCGACTTTGGAAACATTTAGGAAATCTCCATAAATAAAAGTTCATTATTGGATGAAATTGAAAACATTGTGGCAAAAGGAGTTAAGTTGTTTGTTATGAGCAATTTTTCCTTATGCCACAATGTTTTCCAAATGTGTCTGCATGTGGCAAAGGGGGTTAAGGGACGTTTTGGCCAACAGAAGTTTCTGCCCGGACATTTCGGCCTAGGTCTTTTCGGCCAGACTTTTTTTTCAGACAGGATATTTCGGCCAAATCACAAATCCAAACGCCAATGTTGTTATCTAATTAACAGTTTAATGAAAACTAATTTTAAGTATAATTGTCAATATGTCACTCTTAAGTTTTCTTAAGTTTTCTTAAGTTTTATTCATTTGCCCGGACTGCGCAGGCTGATCTGGGTCGATACATTAAGCAGAGTCCATAATGTTGGTTTTCTCATGGAATGGCTCATATGCTCGTCTTTGTCATATATTACAGACTGAAGGTGAAATAAAGGAAGACCCTTGGAGTGTCACAGCCAAGAAAATGTTACTCGAGTTTGCAAATCGAATCAATCTACCTAACAGTCCCCTCGATGAGATTATAGATCAGCTCGGCGGTCCGGGTAATGTTGCCGAGATGACTGGAAGGAAAGGTCGTATTGTCCGCCACTCGCCCAAGGACAAACCGATATATGAGACAAGAACGCCGGACACTGATGTTTATGGTGCCATTGACAGTCTGAATGTACAGGAGGTTTGTCTTCCTTCAATTATTATACAGATATTTAAAGTAAAGTGTTTACTTAGGATGGTGTATCGCTCCTATCGAAAGGGCCAGTCATTCCTGACTTATGAGACACCAGTGCGTAGGTTATCTTGTTAACTCTCTAGAAACCGTATTTTTTGCTCCAGCAGCTTGAAACTTCTGATGGTATCTCGTCCAAGTTTGAAACTGTGAGGTAAAAACCTAGGTCAAATTGGAGGAAAATATTGTTAACTCTTTACCACATACAACAAATCTGCAGCAGACGACTTCGAACATAAAACCAAATATGAGGCAATTCATATACAACTTTTAATGTAAATCATAGCTTTGTTCTATCTTTAAATAGATATTGGTTTGTATGACCATTATGACGTCTTGTTTCATCATGGATTTTATTTAAATATCAATCGCAAAAATATGTCTTTTTAATTTACTGTAGAAACTGAACTAATTTAGCTTGGTAGACATGAAAAACACTGCTAAATAGTAAATTTTATCTGCAGCATTTCATAATTTTACATTTAACCAGTCCAATGCATAGAAATTAACCATATTTTAGGATTTATTACACAGGTGTCAAAATTGTAAATTTTTCCCAATAACCTTATGCGCATAGTGCAGTAAAACTGATACGCCAGTATACACTACTGGGTGCTTGTAAGGCCATAGTTCTGTGAAGTAATGGTTTAATCAAAAACTGAAATGATTTCTCAGAAATGTTCCTTTGACAAAATTTCTGTGTAACTAAGTCAAATGATTAAAAAAGAAAAATGACTGCTATTGATAAAGCAAGTTTGCATAGACAACGTTCTTTCATTATCTTCGGTTTTTTTGTGTTTTTGTGTCACCTGCGTAGCATGGTAGGCACTTAGGGATTACTTTTTTTTTTGTCCTGCATGTGATTGGTTCACAAAAGGGGGAAATCCAAATATTTTTATATCAGAGTTATTGCCCCTTTTCTGTCAAGAATTTAAATTTTCAAATTACTTTTTCAAATTACTTTTTTTCTACTCAAAAGATTGGATTGAAACTTCTGACAAATGTTTTTATCAATCTTTGTGATAGGTTCACAAAAGGGGGATAATCCATAAATTTTTTATATCAGAGTGATTGCCCCTTTTCTGTCAAAAATCTAAATTTTCTGACAAGGCCCCGCCAGGTGACACACGTGCTCCGGGGAGCACTCCATTCGAGTTGAGATGAAACCATAGTTATTAATTTTGGCCAAGTTGCATAAAAACGGTCTTGATTGGCTGTTCAGTCTAATCAGAATAATTATCTCCTGACCATCTAGTTGGACAAGCTTCCTGGGAGCCGTCACAGATGAGTTGTTACCTGAGCCCGACTATACAAACATGTGTAAACATTGTAAACGTTTGTTTTGTTTTTGTAGAGAAATATGTTTATGCAAGGAAAGAAGTTTGTGGCTCTAATATCGGATGCAGCCAGTACAGGTAATTTTTTATACCCTTGTTCTGAAATACATGAATTCAAACATCCTGCCCTTGGTTTACAGTCTATCAATTTTGCAAAGTAGACCATGATTTGACTAAGTGATTTGCTTAGAAAGAAAACGGATTATTCAGGAGTTCTAATAACCCCGCAAGGAATCCGCTGTGGTCGAGTGGATTGCGTCGGGGATTTCGAAACCGGGTGTCCCGGGTTCGATCCCCAGTCGCGGCCCTACGGTCATGGTGGAGTGCCCTTGGGCAAGGCACATTTTCTAGCCTAGTACTGGTTTGTTTACCCAGGGATCATGAATAATTAAATTTAATTGCCCGCTAAATGACCTTAGCTGTCGATGCGCCATAAAAAAAACAATATACAATATACATTATAACCCCGCAATCCTGAGTGCCAAGGAGGGCAGCCATTTCTACCATTTTTACCAGTCTTTGGTATGACCCAGCCGAGGATCGAAACCTGCAACCTCCCACATGGAGTCCGACGCAAGTGATACCATTAACCCTTTCCCTCATACGGCAAATCTGCAGCAGACGACTTTGAACGTATTTTGTCAAAACATAGAAAATCTCCATAATTGAATGGATAACCTATGACAAAAAGTGGAAAACATAGTGACAAAAGAAGAAATTGCACGTTTTGTGCAATTTCTTCTTTTGTCACTATTTTTCAAAAAGCCGTCTGCTGCAGAGGCGTCAGAAAGCGTCTATATGAGGGAAAGGGTTAAATCACCAAGACATTTTCATATATTCCAAGGATAACTGTTTACAGACATTTACAGACTTTTTTTGTCCAGTCAAATTGATTAGGTAAGGTATGTACAGAAGAATAGGATAGATAGCAGTGAAAATTTTATACTGGGCAATTTTTTAATTTGTACAAAAGAAAGATTTTAATACAAAATCATCCTCAGTCCCACTCATCTATTATTGGAATGACAAATCACTGATTCTTTGTTATGTTTTAAGACAGAAAATGATTGTTTAAATTTAATTACAGGTATTTCCTTACATGCTGACCAAAGAGTTGCAAATCAGAGAAGAAGAATTCACCTAACTGTGGAACTACCTTGGAGTGCTGATAAAGCTGTTCAACAGTTAGGCAGATCACATAGATCTAACCAATCAAGGTTGGTTTACCCTTTCCTACATATAGACGCTTTCTGACGGCTTTTGAAAACATCGTGGCAAAAGGAGAAATTGCTCTTTCTCCCTTTCCCACAATGTTTTCAACTCTATTCAATAATTATGTCTCCCCCTGTATACAGGGGAGATATATTGTTTTTGTCCTGGGCGTCTGTCTGTCTGTCTGTCTGTCCGTCTGTCCGAAATCGTGTCCGCTCCATATCTCCAAGACGGCTTGAAGGATTTTCATGAAACTTGGCTCACATGTTCACCTCATCAAGGCGACGTGCAGAACCCGCGTCTCGACAATATAGGGTCAAGGTCACGCTTGAAGGTCAAAGGTTTGAGGCTTTATTTCGTGTCCGCTCCATATCTCCCAGACGGCTTGAAGGATTTTCATGAAACTTGGGTCACATGTTAACCTCATCAAGGCGACGTGCAGAACCCGCGTCTCGACAATATAGGGTCAAGGTCAAGGTCACACTTGAAGGTCAAAGGTTTGAGGCTTTATTTCGTGTCCGCTCCATATCTCCGAGACGGCTTGAAGGATTTTCATGAAACTTGGGTTAAATGTTCACCTCATCAAGGCGATGTGCAGAACCCATGTCTCGACTGTCTGTCTGTCTGTCCCAAATTTATAGGTTGGAATGTTTTGAGAGATTTTGACAGATATTTGAGGGGAGACATCTGTTTTTTGCAAAAACAATTCTAGTTAAACTTTATTTTATATAGATTTTCCATATTCCTTGCCAAGCTCATTTCAGCGTCGTCTGCTACCGATTTGTTGTATATGGGAAAGGGTTAGATGTTTGTATTCAGGAAGTTCTCTTGACCCTGAGTGATCACTGGAGTGCTGATGGACCTATGAATCAGTATGTTTACACAGGTTGCCTCCCTTGATACATAGGGATCACTTCTTCACTGATCTGTATAGATCTTTCCGTCGCAGTTTCTCTTACTAACTTGTCAGGTTACACATATGTTCCTTCAAACACATACAACAAATATCTAGCAGACAACTTATAAAACATACAGGCAAGAATATGCAAAATCTCTATAAATGAAAGAGTAATTATTGAAAAGAATAGAAAACATTGTGTCAAAATGAGAAATTGCTCATGATAAGCAATTTTCTCATTTTACACAATGTTTTTCAATAACTAACAACTGCAAATGTAAAAAAGTATTGACATGTTTTGTTAGAATCTAACATCTTTTTAAAAATAGGACTTAAAATGAAGAGCATTAAAAAATTTACCATTTGAACTTCATTTTAAAGCATTAAGTTGATTTGAATCTCATCTTGAATTTTTCGTAGATGCTAGATACAGTTTTTCATATGTTAATTTGCTAGCTCATAAGGATTTTTGAATTTACCCCAACCTCTGGTGTGTACTTTTTTACAGTGGTCCTCTGTATAAGCTACTGACCACTGATCTTGGAGGAGAAAGAAGATTTGCTGCTGCTGTAGCAAAAAGACTTCAGTCACTGGGTAAATAAGGGAGTATATGATTCGTGCTCCAAGGAAATCCAACCTTTACATTATTATTTTCAAGTGTGGAAAACAATAGCCTGATCATTCAGGCTATAGATTCAAATAAATACTTTATTACAAAAGGTTTTTGAAATCTTTAAAACTAGTTTGTGAACTATGCAGTTCCAGATCAGACTTTGCGGATACACAGGCTGATTTGAATCTACACTGATTCCAAATGCCTTAAGGTTGGTTTTTGCAGAGCGCAACTCATAATGTTAGCATATTTTGTTTGTTGGTTAATTGCCATTGAACTCATAGACTTTTATTAGATGAGTGATTATGTTTTTTAAATTGATGGGTTTTCTTATAAGAAAAGAGAAGGTGAAAGAACTCCTTAAATTTCAATATCAACCCTTTGTGCAGTCTACTCTTTGTCAACATTATTCCCTATTAATTTATCAATATAAAGCAGACTACATGTATTGTCCATAAATATTTTAGAACTTGTCAAAAATGAGATGATGCATGTTGTTGGCAAGTGCAATAAAGATTAACCTTTTCTTCCTTCAAACAATGAGTTTGTCCAAAACAAAATGATAAGCAATTTCTCCTTTTGCCACAATGTTTTCAACTGTCTTTAATAACTAGTCTCATTTATTGAGATATTTTTCAAGTTTTTTCCCCAATATTTATTTTAAAGTCTTCTGCTGCCGATTTGTTGTATGTAGCATATTTTCAGGTGAGCAATCCAGGGCCTCATGGCCCTATTGTTATGAGATTTGGCTCAATTCCTGTTTTCTGTTCTACAGGTGCCTTAACAAAAGGAGACAGAAGAGCAGCTACTGGTGCAGACTTAACAGAGTTCAACTTTGACACGCAGTATGGTAGAAATGCTCTGAGAACTATGTATTCCCATGTATGTAGGGTAAGTGAAATGTTCATTCATTTGATATGACAAATTTGACCCTTCCCACAAATCTACAGCAGATGACTTATTAATTATTTCCCTCATTCGACAATTCTGCGGCAGACGGCTTTGAACATATTTTGTCAATAAATAGAAAATCTCTATAATTGAATGGATAACCTATGGCTTAAAGTGGAAAATATTGTGGCAAAAGGAGAAAGTGCTCGTTTTAAGCAATTTCTTCTTTTGTCACTATGTTTTCAAAAAGCCTTCTGCTGCAGAGATGTCAGAAAGTGTCTATTTGAGGGAAAGGATTAAACGTATATGCACAAATGTGGATTTTTTTAATAAATGAAAGTATGATTAACCCTTTCCCTCATACGACAATTCTGCAGCAGACGACTTTGAACATAGTTTGTCAAAACATAGAAAATCTCCATAATTGAATGGATAACCTATGACAACAAGTGGAAAACATTGTGGCAAAAGGAGAAAGTGCTCGTTTTGAACAATTTCTTCTTTTGTCACTTTGTTTTCAAAAAGCCTTCTGCTGCAGAGGTGTCAGAAAGTGTCTATTTGAGGGAAAGGATTAAACGTATATGCACAAATGTGGATTTTTTTAATAAATGAAAGTATGATTAACCCTTTCCCTCATACGACAATTCTGCAGCAGACGACTTTGAACATAGTTTGTCAAAACATAGAAAATCTCCATAATTGAATGGATAACCTATGACAAAAAGTGGAAAACATTGTGGCAAAAAGAGAAAGTGCTCGTTTTGAACAATTTCTTCTTTTGTCACTATGTTTTCAAAAAGCCTTCTGCTGCTATTTGAGGGAAAGGGTTAAATACATTGCAATTTCTCCTTTGCCGCAATGTTTTCAATAGTCTTCTGCTTCAGATGCTTCTTACAGCATCAATGTTTCGGAGAGGGTTCAGCTTTATTTCTACACACAATATGATCAAAATGCTTTGAGATTCATGTGTATATTTTTATACCCCCAGATACATAGTATATGGGGGCTATATAGGAGTCACGCTTGTCGGTCGGTCGGTCCGTTGGTCTGTGGACATTCCTTGTAGACACTATTTCTCAGCAACCCTTGATCAGAATTCAATATAACTTCACAAGAATGATTAATACCAAGCTTAATTGTGCATATTGTCGGCGTGTTGCACTGGAATTATTTTTAAATGAGTTATGGCCCCTTGAATTTCTCATACCTTTGTATATTGTCAGGCACCAGCTGGGAGTATTCATCACCTTCAGTGATATTTCTAGTTTTGAGTAGAATGCTCAATCATTAACCTTACCTAGTCATGCTTCCAGGCTTTGGGATTGCAGGATTGAAGATGGTGCCCAATAACTTTTAAGTGAGGAGCACATTTCCGCCGCCAGAGAAAAAATTCTGACAATATTTCTGCTTATATGACATTCTGTTATGAAGGTGTATGAGAAAAAGATGTAATAGTTGTACCGGTTGTAACTTGTTTTGTTAACCCTTTCCCTCATACGACAATTCTGCAGCAGACGACTTTTAACATATTTTGTCAAAATATAGAAATTCTCTATAATTGAATGGATAATCTATGACGAAAAGTGGAAAACATTGTGGCAAAAGGAGAAATTGCTCGTTTTGAGCAATTTCTTCTTTTGTCACTATGTTTTCAAAAAGCGGTCTGCTGCAGAGGCGTCAGAAAGCGTCTATATGAGGGAAAGGGTTAAAAGAACAGAGAAGGGGGAATGGCTCACTTTAGACCCTTATCAAAATCAGATGAGTTTTGACACCTGGTTTTTGTGATCTTGTTATGTTACTGTATCTTAAATCAACCAAGTGTGTATTGTCTTTTCCTTCAGAAACAATTTGTGGCTGGTTTATCCTTGCAAACCATAACACAGAGCGAGTATGATTTTGAAACGTTCAACAAGCATATGCAGGTAGGAAGGTTTTCTTTGAACCATCTCCCACATTTAACAAATCTGCAGCTGTCGACTTCCAAAACATTATGGCAAAAATATATGGACATATCTCTTTACATGAACATTTGAATATTCATAAGTGCTGAAAACATTGTGACAAAATGAGAAATTGCTCATCATGAGCAATTTCTCATTTTGTCATAATGTTTTCTGCTATTTGATAATTACTCATGTATTCATTTATTGAGGTCTTCAATATTTTCACCTAGATGTTTTTTTAAAGTCATCTGCTACAGATTTGTTATATGTTGGAAAGGGTTTCTGTACTGACAATTCATGTTTAGAAGGCTATTGGCCAAAAATAACTACTAGCAAGACAAATATTGTAAGGCTGTAATTATTGTTTGAAAATAAATCTTGTATCATGTTATTTAACCTCTTTCCCACATACAGTAAATCTGCAGCAGACGACTTTGAAAACATACCCGAAACAAATTGGAAACTCCCTTTAAATGAAGGTACAATAATTGAATAGAATTGAAAAGATGGTGGCAAAATGGTAAATTGCTCATGAACGTCTGCTGTAGATTTTAGAAAGCGTCTGTATGTGTGAAAGGGTTAATTAACAATTTAACCTCATATAATGATGATCCAGTAGAGGTCATAAGTACAATCCTGTTTATACAGATAACATTATTGAAGGCTAGACTCATTGTGGCTTTCCAAAGAGACCATTAGGGGATAGCATTTTAATTGTTACGCTGATTAACACTAATTTAGGAGACATGCACCTTTGTCTGCCTTTGCTCTGTTTGATAATTAGTCAAAAAAGGTGTTAAATGTCCAATAATTACCAAGCCCCGGTAGCTCGGTCGGTAGCAATGCGGGCTGTCAATCAAGGGGTTGTGAGTTCGAACCCCAGCTTGGCCAACAGTATTTCAGACATTTGACAAAAGTCACGGTAACCAGCCGCATTCGTATTCCACCAAAGGGCTTACAGTCTATGTGGAAAAGCAGCCAGTTGCTTAGAAAGTATGTTTTGTGGAGTACTGGTGTGAGAAAACCTGGAACCAAATGAGTAGGTGATGCTGCCGCGATATGACTGACAAATGTTGAAAGAAGCGTTAAACTCCCAACCTTTCAAACCAATTATTTTCAGGAAAGTTTAGTATTGATGGGACTGGTAGACATTGGTATGTTAAAGACTGGTCCAGTTCTTAAAGAAAAGGACACCGGAGATGTCAGCAAATTTCTTAATAGAATTCTAGGTTTGACCGTGGAAAAACAAAACATGGTAAGTTTGAGTTTTATAGAAATTCTTTGTATGTTTTACATCTTTAGCTCACCTTGGCACAAAGTGCAGGATGGGTTGTCATGGGCAGTCACTGTCTTGCTGCCATCATCTGTCATCCAATGTTTATACGTTCAAATCTTCTCCTTTGAAACTACTGGTACAATTTTAAAATAATTAAATTAAAATATTTCTTGGGACGACCCTCTACAAAGATTGTTAACCCTTTCCCTCATATAAACACTTTCTGATGCCTTTGCAGCAGAAGGCTTTTTGAAAACATAGTGACAAAAGAAGAAATTGATCAAAACGAGCAATTTCTCCTTTTGTCATAATGTTTTCCACTTTTAGTCATAGGTTATCCATTCAATTATAGAGATTTTCTATTTTTTGACAAAATATGTTCAAAGCCGTCTGCTGCGGAATTGTCGTATGAGGGAAAGAGTTAAAGCCAACTTGATAGGGTTATAAAACATGATTGGAATGGGGGTATATGCAGCTAGTTCCCTTATAAATAAGCCTATAGAGACAAAATAGAAAATCCTGTCATGAAGCACAGGTCTGATTTTCTAATATTTTCTAGTACCTTTTGCACATTATGCATGTAGTTTTGCTTGAAGTTCTGTTTACACTTTCCAGCATATAGACATCTGCAGTAGAAAACCTTTACTATAATATTTCACATATTTGATGACTTACAGAGAGTTTCTATATTTATGCCTAGATATTTCGAAAGTCATCTGCTTCAGATTTGCTGTATGTGGGAAAGGATTAAATCAAATAAGCAATATGCAATCATTGTTGTCGTATTGGTAATAGATTTGCTGTATGTGGGAAAGGATTAAATCAAATAAGCAATATGCAATCATTGTCGTCTTATTGGTAATATTACGGTCAGTCTTAATATTTTTCATGAAGAATGGATAACCCTGTCTGACTATTTGCCTGAAAAATAACATGAAACTTCTTTTATGCCAGATGCAAAAAAAATAAAAAATCATATTTAATTCTATTTCTTTTACAGATATTCACATACTTTACTGAATGTTTGAAGCTGACCATTCAAAACGCCAAAAAGGAAGGAAGGTAACTTTTAATGATTTGGCAGTGTAACAAAATGGGATCACTTCTGTAATTTGTCCATCAAACTCTGCCCTAATTAATCCTTTCCCACATATAGATAGAGAATCCGCTGTGGTCGAGTGGTTAGCTTCGGGGATTTCGAGACCGGGTGTCCCGGGTTCGATCCCCAGTCGCAGCACTATGGTCATGGTGGAGTGCCCTTGGGCAAGGCACATTTTCTAGCCTAGTACTGGTTTGTTTACCCAGGGATCATGAATAAGTGAACTGTCGCTGTGATATAACTGAAATATTGTTGAAAGCGGCGTAAACCCCAATAAATAAATTCCCACATATAAACGCTTTCTGATGGCTCTGCAGACGACTTCTTTTGAAAACATTGTGGCAAAAGGAGAAATTGCTCATCATGAGCAATTTCTCCTTTAGCCACAATGTTTGTAACTATATTCAATATTTCTTCTTTCTGTAAAGAATGTTTCGCTAATATTTACTAAATGTTTTCAAAGTTGTCTGCTGCAGATTTTTTGTATGTGGGAAAGCCTTTTCTGGCAGACGAAATATGCGTTCCCTAAAACAAAGTCTCGGGTTCTGATTTGTCTAAACAATTTACAAGATATGAGCATTTTATAGAAGCTTCATTTTTAACTTGGAAGTATAATCTTTTCCCAAAGTTGAAAACATTACGGGAAAAAGAGAAATAAAGTCATGTTGTCTGTATCAAGGTTTACTTACAACCTTAGATCTGACTAGCTTAAATCTTCTGTCTTGAGAAAATTTTCGCACTGATGAACATACAATATAAATTACATTATAATATGTTAAAAAAATTAGGTCCACTTGGGTCAGATCCAGTCTGCTCTGCTACTCATTTTGGACGGATGAATTGTGATAAAATGAGTGGATGTGATTAGAGAATCATTTATCACACAAAAAAACATAAATGAGAGTGGTATTTTAATTTTTCCTTTGCTAGAATTTTATCACAACATTGTTGTATTTTTTGGTGAACATGACGGTTAGCATCCGTTGTTTTGGGGCTTTACCCATTTCCATATACAGCGTTTCTGCAGCAGATGATTTTGAAAACTTCTAGGGGAAAATGTGGAAAAGCTCTAAAGATGAAAGCTTAATTGTAAAAAAGAGTTGAAAACATTGTGACACAATGAGGAATTGCTCATTAAGAACAATGTTTTCAAAAGTTGTCTGTATCTGCATTTTGGTAAATATTATTAAGAACATTATAAGGTTTCTTTCTGATAATTGGATAAATTCTCCTTTGTAGATACAATGAAGGTTTACTGGATATAACAGCATCTTCAGTGGAAATGGTAGACAAACCGTTGGAAATATTTAAAGACTGTACCAAAGGTCATACAATGACAAGGTGTGTATCAATTTGATGCTTAACCTGTCCTTCATACAGTTGCATTTTTACACTTTCCCACATACAACAAATCTGCAGCAGACGTCTTTGAAAACATCTTGACAAAAATATGGACAATCTATATAAATGAAGGTAAAAATACTGAAAAAAGTTGAAAACATTGTGGCAAAAGGAGAAATTGCTCATCATGAGAAATTTCTACTTTTGGCACAATGATTTCAAAAGTCTTCTGCTGCCAAGGCGTCGGAAAGCGTCTATATGTGGGAAAGGGAGCAATTCAGGAGCAGATGACTGAAAACATCTAGGCAAAAATATGGTCAATGAATAAATGTTAAATTATTGAACACAATTGATAAACATTGTGACAAAAGGAGATATAGTATCTTTTGAGTAATTGCTACTTTGCCAGAATGTTTTCATAAGCAGTCTACTGCAGATGGGTTCAAAATTATTTTGTGTGCATAAAGGGGTTAATTATTGATCTAACATGGTATCGTTTAACTCCTACACACAGATGCATTTTGACACACTTGCAGCAGACGTGCTGTGAATACATTGGGACAAAAAGAGAAATTGCTTGAGTATAGTTGAGAACATTGTTGCCAAAGGAGAAATTGCTCGTTGTGATCAATTTCTTCTTTTGCTGAAATATTTTCAAAAGTCGTCTACTGCAGAGGTGTCAAAAAAAACCTATATGTGGGAAAGGATTAAGATAAATTGCCATAAAATTAATGGAGCTACAGTCCTAGTTTTTTGGGGTCAAAAGTCTAGTACTTAATTACATGTAAACAGAAAGTGAAGGAGTGTCCCCTGTATGCAGATTCATTGAGACTTCCAAATTGCTAGTCTTAGCTTATATATTATTATGTCTCCCCTTCTCCGAAAGGGGGGACATGCTGTATTTGTAGTTATTACGATTCCCCAACAGAGTTGGGAATCGTATTGTTTTTCTATTGTTTTTTATTATTATTATTCTTTATTCTCCTATCCAAAAATTTTGCCAAATTTTGTCCAGAGCAATACTCATAAACTACTTGATGGAATTGATCGAAACTTGCAACATAGATAGATGGCAATGTGAACTTGTGTAGTTTTCAAGAATGATAACTCTGAGCCACTTTTTTGCAAAGTTATCTCCCCTTTTTCAATATTTTAATCAATTTTTGTCAGAGCGATATCTTGTGAACGAATGGTCAGATATAATTGAAACTTGGAACATAGATAGATGGCACTGTGCAGTTGTACAACATGCAAGAATTATAACTCTGGGCCACTTTTTTGCAAAGTTATCTCCCCTTTTTCATTTTTTTAATAATTGGGTGATTTGAACTTGTATAACTCAATAACGAAAAGAGATAGAGACTTGAAACTTAGTACAAATGTTCCCAATCAAGTGACCTACTTTCTCATGTGTATTTGAGCTTGACCGAATACTCGTTTCTGATTGGTCGATTTTTCGGACTTGTATAACTCGAAAATGACTAGTGATAGAGACTTGAAACTTAGTACATGTGATTCTAATCAAGTAGTACTACTTTCTCAAGTGTATTAGCGCATGACCGAATACTCGTTTCTGATTGGTCGATTTTTCTGACTTGTATAACTCAAAAACGACAAGTGATAGAGACTTGAAACTTAGTACATGTGTTTCTTATCAAGTAGTACTACTTTTGCATGTGTATTAGCGCATGACCGAATACTCGTTTCTGATTGGTCGATTTTTCGGACTTGTATAACTCAAAAACGACAAATGATAGAGACTTGAAACTTAGTACATGTGTCCCTAATCAAGTAGTAGTACTTTCGCAAGTGTATTAGCGCATTACGGAATACTCTGGGCCATTGTGTTATCTGCCCTTGTTCAATAAAATGGCAAGGGAATCGTTCGTAACTGTTGCTACAGTTACAATCTCTAGTTCTTATTCTTCTTCTTATTATATCCCCAAAACAGAGTTTGGGGATATATTGTTTTTGCACTGTTTCTTATTATTATTATTACGATTCCCCAACAGAGTTGGGAATCGTATTGTTTTTCTACTGTTTTTTATTATTACGATTCCCCAACAGAGTTGGGAATCGTATTGTTTTTCTACTGTTTTTTATTATTATTCTTCTTCTTATTATTATTATTATTATTCTTTATTCTCCTATCCAAAAATTTTGTCCAGAGCAATACTCATAAACTACTTGATGGAATTGATCGAAACTTGCAACATAGATAGATGGCAATGTGAACTTGTATAGTTTTCAAGAATGATAACTCTGAGCCACTTTTTTGCAAAGTTATCTCCCCTTTTTCAATATTTTAATCAATTTTTGTCAGAGCCATATCTTGTGAACGAATGGTCAGATATTATTGAAACTTGGAACATAGATAGATGGCACTGTGCAGTTGTACAACATGCAAGAATTATAACTCTGGGCCACTTTTTTGCAAAGTTATCTCCCCTTTTTCATTTTTTTAATAATTGGGTGATTTGAACTTGTATAACTCGATAACGAAAAGAGATAGAGACTTGAAACTTAGTACAAATGTTCCCAATCAAGTGACCTACTTTCTCATGTGTATTTGAGCTTGACCGAATACTCGTTTCTGATTGGTCGATTTTTCGGACTTGTATAACTCGAAAATGACTAGTGATAGAGACTTGAAACTTAGTACATGTGATTCTAATCAAGTAGTACTACTTTCTCAAGTGTATTAGCGCATGACCGAATACTCGTTTCTGATTGGTCGATTTTTCTGACTTGTATAACTGAAAAACGACAAGTGATAGAGACTTGAAACTTAGTACATGTGTTTCTTATCAAGTAGTTCTACTTTTGCATGTGTATTAGCGCATGACCGAATACTCGTTTCTGATTGGTCGATTTTTCGGACTTGTATAACTCAAAAACGACAAGTGATAGAGACTTGAAACTTAGTACATGTGTTTCTTATCAAGTAGTTCTACTTTTGCATGTGTATTAGCGCATGACCGAATACTCGTTTCTGATTGGTCGATTTTTCGGACTTGTATAACTCAAAAACGACAAGTGATAGAGACTTGAAACTTAGTACATGTGTTTCTTATCAAGTAGTACTATTTTTGCATGTGTATTAGCGCATGACCGAATACTCGTTTCTGATTGGTCGATTTTTCGGACTTGTATAACTCAAAAACGACAAGTGATAGAGACTTGAAACTTAGTACATGTGTCCCTAATCAAGTAGTAGTACTTTCGCAAGTGTATTAGCGCATTACCGAATACTCTGGGCCATTGTGTTATCTGCCCTTGTTCAATAAAATGGCAAGGGAATCGTTCGTAACTGTTGCTACAGTTACAATCTCTAGTTATTCTTCTTCTTCTTATTACGATTCCCCAACAGAGTTGGGAATCGTATTGTTTTTCTATTGTTTTTTATTATTATTATTCTCTTTCAGCTATCCAAATTTTTGTCCAGAGCAATACTCATAAACTACTTGATGGAATTGATCGAAACTTGCAACATAGATAGATGGCAATGTGAACTTGTGTAGTTTTCAAGAATGATAACTCTGAGCCACTTTTTTGCAAAGTTATCTCCCCTTTTTCAATATTTTAATCAATTTTTGTCAGAGCTATATCTTGTGAACGAATGGTCAGATATTATTGAAACTTGGAACATAGATAGATGGCACTGTGCAGTTGTACAACATGCAAGAATTATAACTCTGGGCCACTTTTTTGCAAAGTTATCTCCCCCTTTTCATTTTTTTAATAATTGGGTGATTTGAGCTTGTATAACTCAAAAACGACAAGTGATAGAGACTTGAAATTTAGTACAAATGTTCCCAATCAAGTGATACTACTTTCTCATGTTTATTTGAGCATGACCGAATACTCTCTTCTGATTGGTCGATTTTTCGGACTTGTATAACTCACAAACGACTAGTGATAGAGACTTGAAACTTAGTACATGTGTTTCTAATCAAGTAGTACTACTTTCTCAAGTGAATTAGCGCATGACCGAATACTCGTTTCTGATTGGTCGATTTTTCGGACATGTATAACTCAAAAAGCACAAGTGATAGAGACTTGAAACTTAGTACAAGTGTTCCCACTCAAGTGATATTACTTTCTCATGTGTATTTGCACATGACCAATTACTCGCTTCTGATTGGTCGATTTTTCGGACTTGTATAACTCAAAAACGACAAGTGATAGTGACTTGAAACTTAGTACGTGTGTTTCTAATCAAGTAGTTCTACTTTCTCAAGTGTATTAGCGCATGACCGAATACTCGTTTCTGATTGGTCGATTTTTCGGAATTGTATAACTCAAAAACGACAAGTGATAGAGACTTGAAACTTAGTACATGTGTTCCTAATCAAGTAGTACTACTTTTGCAAGTGTATTAGCGCATGACCAAATACTCGTTTCTGTTATCTCCCATTGTTAAATAAAATGGCAAGGGAATCGTTCGTAACTGTTGCTACAGTTACAATCTCTAGTTATTATTATTATTCTTTATTCTCCTATCCAAAAATTTTGTCCAGAGCAATACTCATAAACTACTTGATGGAATTGATCGAAACTTGCAACATAGATAGATGGCAATGTGAACTTGTGTAGTTTTCAAGAATGATAACTCTGAGCCACTTTTTTGCAAAGTTATCTCCCCTTTTTCAATATTTTAATCAATTTTTGTCAGAGCCATATCTTGTGAACGAATGGTCAGATATTATTGAAACTTGGAACATAGATAGATGGCACTGTGCAGTTGTACAACATGCAAGAATTATAACTCTGGGCCACTTTTTTGCAAAGTTATCTCCCCTTTTTCATTTTTTTAATAATTGGGTGATTTGAACTTGTATAACTCGATAACGAAAAGAGATAGAGACTTGAAACTTAGTACAAATGTTCCCAATCAAGTGACCTACTTTCTCATGTGTATTTGAGCTTGACCGAATACTCGTTTCTGATTGGTCGATTTTTCGGACTTGTATAACTCGATAACGAAAAGAGATAGAGACTTGAAACTTAGTACATGTGATTCTTATCAAGTATTACTACTTTCTCAAGTGTATTAGCGCATGACCGAATACTCGTTTCTGATTGGTCGATTTTTCTGACTTGTATAACTCAAAAACGACAAGTGATAGAGACTTGAAACTTAGTACATGTGTTTCTTATCAAGTAGTTCTACTTTTGCATGTGTATTAGCGCATGACCGAATACTCGTTTCTGATTGGTCGATTTTTCGGACTTGTATAACTCAAAAACGACAAGTGATAGAGACTTGAAACTTAGTACATGTGTTTCTTATCAAGTAGTACTATTTTTGCATGTGTATTAGCGCATGACCGAATACTCGTTTCTGATTGGTCGATTTTTCGGACTTGTATATCTCAAAAACGACAAGTGATAGAGACTTGAAACTTAGTACATGTGTCCCTAATCAAGTAGTAGTACTTTCGCAAGTGTATTAGCGCATTACCGAATACTCTGGGCCATTGTGTTATCTGCCCTTGTTCAATAAAATGGCAAGGGAATCGTTCGTAACTGTTGCTACAGTTACAATCTCTAGTTATTATTATTATATCCCCAAAACAGAGTTTGGGGATATATTGTTTTTGCACCGTTTCTTATTATTATTAAGTCACCCAAACGGAGTTTTGGGGACTTATTGTTTTTGCTCAGTTTCTTATTATTATTATTATTTTTTTGTTTTTTCTTAGTCCTGAACTTGTCCGCCAGTTTTCTCGGACATCGATGGTGCGATCTCTATCAAACTTCACACATACATAGATACTCACTCAAAGTGGTGCATCTAGCTTTTTTTTTTTTTCAAAATGGCCGCCATTTCTAGATTTTAAGTTTTGATGTCCGATCTCTATCAAACTTCACACATAAATAGATACTCACTCAAAGGGGTGCATCCAACTTTTTTTTTTTTCAAAATGGCCGCCGTTTCAAAATGGCCACCATTTCGTTATTTCAAGTTTCCGCGCGATTTCTCAGATATCGATGGTGCGATCTCTATCAAACTTCACACACACATAGATACTCACTCAAAGTGGTGCACCCAACTTTTTTTTTTTTCAAAATGGCCGCCGTTTTAAAATGGCCACCATTTCTTGATTTTATGTTTCGATGGTGCGATCTCTATCAAACTTCACACATGAATAGATACTCACTCAAAGGGGTGCATCTAACTTATTTTTTTTCAAAATGGCCGTCATTTCTTAAATTCAAGTTTCCCTTGAATATAAGTTTCAAAATGGCCTTCATTTCTTGAATTCAAGTTTCCCTTGAATATAAGTTTCAAACTTCACACATGAATAGATACTCACTCAAAGGGGGTACATACAACTTTTTTTTTTTTCAAAATGGCCGCCGTTTCAAAATGGCCACCATTTCGTGATTTCAAGTTTCCGCGCGATTTCTCAGACATCGATGGTGGGATCTCTATCAAACTTCACACACACATAGATACTCACTCAACGTGGTGCAGTCAACTTTTTTTTTTTTTTCAAAATGGCCGCCGTTTTAAAATGGCCAGCATTTCTTGATTTCGTGTTTCGATGGTGCGATCTCTATCAAACTTCACACATGAATAGATACACACTCAAAGGGGTGCATCCAACTTTTTTTTTTCTCAAAATGGCCGCCATTTCTTGAATTCAAGTTTTCCTTGAATTTAAGTTTTAAAATGGCCACCGTTTCAAAACAAATGGCAGTGGGTGACTTTTTGTTTTTGCTTTAGCTAACACAGTATTACTTGTTATTATTATTATTATTTTTTTTTTTTTTCTTATTTTTCTTTCCATTTACCTTTGTCCGGAGTTTTTCTCGGAGATGCTTCAACGGATCTTAATGAAACTTTGCACAAACATAGGCCACCACTCGCAGATGTGCATGTGTGTTTCAGAATTTTTAAAATGGTTGCCATTTCAAAATGGCAGCCGACGGGGCGAAACCTAAAAAAACCGCAAAGTGCTCCGATTTCGATGAAATTTGGTTTAAAGGTAGATATAGATGTTGCGAGTTCGAATCCGGTATCGAAATTTTATTCTTGCGTGCGGCTTTCAATATGGCCGCCAAAAAGGCGTGAAACTTAAAATGTTGTCTGATTTCATCGCAATTTGATTTAAAAAATAGATTTTCATGTGGCGACTTCATATCCGGAATCTAAATTTTATCCCGCGTCGGCCATTTTTCATTCAAAATGGCCGCCAAAACATAAAAATGCTCCGATTTCGATGAAATTTGGTTTTCAAGTAGATATAGGTGTGGCGAGTTCATTTCCGATATTGAAATTTTATCCCGCGGTCCATTTTTAGCTCACCTGAGCTTTGCTCAAGGTGAGTTATTGTGATCGCCTTTTGTCCGGCGTCCGTCGTGCGTCGTCCGTCGTCCATCAACTTCTTCTCCTCAGTAACCAGTGGGTCAATTGGGATGAAACTTCACAGAAAGCATCCTCTCAATGACCTCACCAGATTTCCTTCAAATTTTTGGGATCCATGCAGAATTCTGGTTTCCATGGCAACGAAATGAAAAAAACTTCAAAATTCTTCTTCTCCCAAACTGGTTGGCAGATTTTCAAATAATTTTGTAGAAATGTTCCTTGGATGACCCTCTATCAGATTCCTTCAAGCCATGTTGATTGGTCGAAAAACATGGCCGCCAGGGGGGCGGGGCTATTTTGCCTTATAAGGCTATAGTGAAAACTTAAAAAATCTTCTCCTCCGAAAGTGTAAGGCCGATTTTCAAATAATTTTGTAGAAATGTTCCTTGGGTGACCCTCTATCAGATTCTTTCAAGCCATGTTGATTGGTCGAAAAACATGGCCGCCAGGGGGGGGCGGGCTATTTTGCCTTATATGGCTATAGTGCAAGCTTAAAAAATCTTCTCCACCAGAAGTGTCTGGCCGATTTTCAAATAATTTTGTAGAAATGTTCCTTGGGTGACCCTCTATCAGATTCCTTCAAGCCATGTTGATTGGTCAAAAAACATGGCCGCCAGGGGGCGGGGCTATTTTGCCTTTTATGGCTATAGTGAAAACTTAAAAAATCTTCTCCTCCATAAGTGTCAGGCCAATTTCAAATAATTTTGTAGAAATGTTCCTTGGGTGACCCTCTATCAGATTCCTTCAAGCAATGTTGATTGGTCGAAAAACATGGCCGCCAGGGGGCGGGGGCTATTTTGCCTTATATGGCCAAAGTGAAAACTTAAAAAATCTTCAACATCTTTTCCTCAGTAACCAGTGGGTCAATTGGGATGAAACTTCACAGAAAGCATCCTCTCAATGACCTCACCAGAATTCCTTCAAATTTTTGGGATCCATGCAGAATTCTGGTTTCCATGGCAACGAAACGAAAAAAACTTCAAAATTCTTCATCTCCCAAACTGCTTGGCAGATTTTCAAATTAGTTTGTAGAAATGTTCCTTGGATGACCCTCTACCAGATTCCTTCAAGCCATGTTGATTGGTCGAAAAACACGGCCGCCAGGGGGGCGGGGCTATTTTGCCTTATATGGCTATAGTGCAAACTTAAAAAATCTTCTCCTCCAAAAGTGTCAGTTCGATTTTCAAATAATTTTGTAGAAATGTTCCTTGGATGACCCACTTTCAGATTCCTTCAAGCCATGTTGATTGGTCAAAAAACATGGCCGCCAGTGGGCAGGGCTATTTTGCATTATATGGCTATAGTGAAAACTTAAAAAATCTTCTCCTCCAAAAGTATCTGGCCGATTTTCAAATAATTTTGTAGAAATGTTCCTAGGGTGACCCTCTATCAGATTCCTTCAAGCCAAGTTGATTGGTCGGAAACTATGGCTGCCAGGGGGCGGGGCTTATATAGCTAAAGTGAACAAAAAAAATAAAATCAGGTGAGCGATTCAAGGGCCATCATGGCCCTCTTGTTTTATTCAAAATGGCCGCCAAAACTTAAAAATGCTCCGATTTTGATGAAATTTGGTTTTCAAGTAGATATAGTTGTGGCGAGTTCATTTTCGGTATCGAAAATTTATCCCCCGTGGCGGCCATTTTTAGATCACCTTAGCCGAAGGCTGAAGGTGAGCTATTCTGATCACTTTTTGTCCGTCGTCCGTCGTCCGTCCGGTGTTAACTTTTAGCTTTAAACATCAACTCCTCCCAAACTCCTAGGACAATTTTCGTGAAACATCACAGGACTGTTCCTCTGGTTGGCCTCTTTCAAAGTTGTTCAAAGATTTAAATTCCATTGAGAACTTTGGTTGCTGCGGCATCAGAAAGGGGACAAAATGTCCAAACTTTGAAAATCTTCTCCTCCGAATCTGCCTGTCAGATTCAAATATAATTTGGTAGAAATGTTCCTTGGGTGACCCTCTATAAAAATTGTTCAAGCCATACTGATTGGTCGAAAAACATGGCAGTCAGGCGGCATCAAAAAAGGGGCAAAATGACAATACTTTAATAAAGTATCCTTATAAAAGTGCTTGTCTGATTTAAAGATAGTTTTGTAGAAATGTTCTTTCATTGATCATCTACATACTTTGTCAAGCCATATTGATTTGTTGAAAGGCATAGCAACTAAGCAGCATCAGAAAAGGAGTAAAATTAACTTTTTGCTTCAAATGACATATGGTTATTAGATTGATGGTCTAAGGGAGGTAACACTTGGCAGAGTATTATGCAAGGGCAATCTCCTTCGCAGAGTTGTCGTTCCTTACACTCACCATACACTATCAATCAGGTGATCGATTTAATGTCCAAACTTTAAAAATCTTCTCCTCCGAATCTGCCTGTCAGATTCAAATATAATTTGGTAGAAATGTTCCTTGGGTGACCCTCTATAAAATGTGTTCAAGCCATACTGATTGGTCGAAAAACATGGCAGTCAGGCGGCATCAGAAAAGGGGCAAAATGACAAAATTTGAAAATTCCATTTTTTATGAAAGTGTTTGTCTGATTTTAAGAAAATATAATACGAATCTTACTGTAATGATCCTCTATTTAATTTGTTTAAGCCGTTTTGATTGGTTACACAATCATATCAACCAGGCGTCGTCACAAAAAGGGTAAATTAAACTTTTAGCTACAAATGACAACCAACTCCTACCATTCCAATAGACCAATTTCCACAAAACATCACAAGAATGTTCCTTTGGTGGTCCTCTTTCAAAATTGTTCAAAGATTTAAATTCCATTGATAACTTTGGTTGCTGCGGCATCAGAAAGTGAGAAAAATACCCAAATTTTAAAATCCTTTTCCTCCATAATCTACTTGTGCGATTGCAAGATAATTTGGTAGAAATGTTCCTTAAGTGACCCTCTAAATAAACTGTTGAAGCCATATTGATTTCGTTGAAAAACAGGGCAGCAAGGCGGCATCAGGAAAGGTGCAAAATGACAAAAACTTTATAATTCCATTCTTATTAAAGTTCTTGTTAGATTTCAAGATATAAATGGCCTTTACTGATAAGCTGTTTCTTGAGAAGTGTCCACTCCTTTGCAGTTTCATTTGCATTCCCTGATAAAATTTTCCAAGATATTTGCAGTTAAATATTTGCTACTAATTTACTATCAATTAGGTGATCGATTTAGGGCCATCTTGGCCCTCTTGTTTATTCAAAATGGCCGCCAAAACTTAAAACTTCTCTGATTTTGATGAAATATGGTTTAAAAGTAGATATAGGTGTGGCGAGTTCATTTCCGTTATTGAAATTTTATCCCGCGGTCGCCATTTTTTATTCAAAATGGCCGCTAAAACTTAAAAATTCTCCGATTTCGATGAAATTTGGTTTTCAAGTAGATATAGCTGTGGCGAGTTCATTTTTGGTATCGAAAATTTATCCCCGCGGCGGCCATTTTTTATTCAAAATGGCCGCCAAAACTTAAAACTTATTCGATTTTGATGAAATTTACTTTTCAAGTATCTGAAATTTTATTGTCGCCCGCCACTTTCAAAATGGCCGCCCGAAAACTAAAAATGCTCTGATTTCGATGAAATTTGGTTTTCAAGTAAATATAGGTGTGTCGAGTTCATTCCCGGTATCGAAATTTTATCCCGTGGCGACAATTTGCCGGTTTTGGGGATATATGTGACTTGCTTGCAATCACAATCAGTACTTGTTATTATTATTTTTTTTCTTATTTTTCTTTCCATTTACCTTTGTCCGGAGTTTTTCTCGGAGATGCTTCAACGGATCTTAATGAAACTTTGCACAAACATAGGCCACCACTCGCAGATGTGCATGTGTGTTTCAGAATTTTTAAAATGGTCGCCATTTCAAAATGGCAGCCGACGGGGCGAAACCTAAAAAAAACGCAAAGTGCTCCGATTTCGATGAAATTTGGTTTAAAGGTAGATATAGATGTTGCGAGTTCGAATCCGGTATCGAAATTTTATTCTTGCGTGCGGCTTTCAATATGGCCGCCAAAAAGGCGTGAAACTTAAAATGTTGTCTGATTTCATCGCAATTTGATTTAAAAAATAGATTTTCATGCGGCGACTTCATATCCGGAATCGAAATTTTATCCCGCGTCGGCCATTTTTTATTCAAAATGGCCGCCAAAACATAAAAATGCTCCGATTTCGATGAAATTTGGTTTTCAAGTAGATATAGGTGTGGCGAGTTCATTTCCGATATTGAAATTTTATCCCGCGGTGGCCATTTTTTTATTCAAAATGGCCGCCAAAACTTAAAAATGCTCCGATTTTGATGAAATTTGGTTTTCAAGTAGATATAGTTGTGGCGAGTTCATTTTCGGTATCGAAAATTTATCCCCCGTGGCGGCCATTTTTTATTCAAAATGGCCGCCAAAACTTAAAACTTCTCTGATTTTGATGAAATATGGTTTTCAAGTAAATATAGGTGTGTCGAGTTCATTCCCGGTATCGAAATTTTATCCCGTGGCGACAATTTGCCGGTTTTGGGGATATATGTGACTTGCTTGCAATCACAATCAGTACTTGTTCTTATTATTCTTCTTCTTCTTCTTCTTAACTTTTGTTTGTCCAGAGCAGAACTCGGAAACTACTTGAAGTAATTGATTGAAACTTGGAACATAGATAGATGACAATGTGAAGTTGTGCACCTTGCAAGAATTATAACTCTGGGCCACTTTGTTGCAAAGTTATCTGCCCTTGTTCAATATTTTAATAGTGTAAACTTTGTCCAGAGCAGAACTCAGAAACTACTTGAAGGAATTTATTGAAACTTGGAATATAGATAGATGGCAATGTGAAGTTGTGCACCTTGCAATTATTATGAGTTATCTCCCCCTTGTTCAATATTTTTATATTGTAAACTTTGTCCAGAGCAGAACTAAGAAACTACTTGAAGTAATTTATTGAAACTTGGAATATAGATAGATGACAATGTGAAGTTGTGCACCTTGCAATAATTATGAGTTATCTCCCCCTTGTTCAATATTTTAATAGTGTAAACTTTGTCCAGAGCAGAACTCAGAAACTACTTGAAGGAATTTATTGAAACTTGGAATATAGATAGATGGCAATGTGATGTTGTGCACCTTGCAATAATTATGAGTTATCTCCCCCTTGTTCAATATTTTGATAGTGTAAACTCTGTCCAGAGCAGAACTCGGAAACTGCTTGAAGGAATTTATTGAAACTTGGAATATAGATAGATGGCAATGTGAAGTTGTGCACCTTGCAATAATTATGAGTTTTCTCCCCTTGTTCAATATTTTAATAGTGTAAACTTTCTCCAGAGCAGAACTAAGAAAGTACTTAAAGGAATTTATTGAAACTTGGAATATAGATAGATGGCAATGTGAAGTTGTGCACCTTACAAGAATTATAACTCTGGGCTACTTCGTTGCAAAGTTATCTCCCCTTGTTCAATATTTTAACAGTCATTGACAAACTGCAATGGGGAGACATATGTTTTTCATAAAAACAACCTTTCTAGTTATTATTATATGTGTGGAAATATTGCAATTTCCATTGTGGGAAAATAACTTGACTTGAGTCATAAAACTGGTCATATAGGAATTATACCTTTAAATTTTTTGAGAAATTATTTTGTTATCATAGTTTTTTAGAGTTTACAGATTAAACATGTTTACTTTTGAGCAGCTTCTGGCGACTTAGTGAAGATGCAGATGCGTCCCTACATAAACACAGTATCACCAGATCAGATGTATCAATTGATGAAGAACTAGAATTATAGCCCTATGAAGTTTCACAGCCCTTATCTACGGACATTGCTCATTTGTAATGCGTCTTATTTTGTAGATTGGTAGAACTTGAAATAGATCGAGGAATGAGCTGGGACCAGGCTGTAAGTAGGGCAGATCTGTATAAAGAGAAACACGACAGATTTTATATATCTAAGAGAGATGTATGGGGAAAGAAGCTGTATATTCTAGCCACCCAGAAAGAAAATTCGACTCATCTCTTTAGAATTGCAAGGTTTGTATATACTTGCATGTCTGGCATGACCTGAATTATCAGATTTAACCCCTCCCACTTGCGGCAAATTTACAGCAAACGTTTTTGTAAACGTCTTGCCAAAAATATAGAAAATCGCTTTATGTGAAAGTATAATACACTTTAGCAAATAGAACAAAAAACACAATGTTATAAAATGTCATCTAAAACATATGCATCGGCATTTGGGATTAGCATACAGTTGTAACTTCATCATCAGCTTACTAACCCTTTCCCCCCATACGACAATTCTGCAGCAGACGACTTTGAACATATTTTGACAAAAGATGGAAAATCTCTATAATTGAATGGATAACCTATGATGAAAAGGGGAAAACATTGTGGCAAAAGGAGAAATTGCTCGTTTTGAGCAATTTCTTCTTTTGTCACTATGTTTTCAAAAAGCCGTCTGCTGCAGAGGTGTTAGAAAGCGTCTATATGAGGGAAAGGGTTAATACACACAACATTTAATGCTTTTCCATATTCAGACGTTTTCTGGCGCCTATGAAGCAGACGACTTTTGAAAGCATTGTGACGAAAGGAGAAATTGCTTAAGTTAGCAATATCTTTTTAATAATAATACTTTCACTTGGAGAGAATTTTCATATTTTTGCTTTAGATATGTTATATTTCAAGATGTCCACTGCAGATTTGTTGTATGAGAGAAATGTGTATGATATAGCTCACATTTGAGATACACCACTCAGAAACAACCTTCAGCACGTGCCAATTATTAATAATCCAACTCAGTCTACACTTCTGCAAAGTCTTTTCAGGATTGTTCCTGTTTTTTAGTCCCCTACCGGCGTGCCGAAGGGGACTATTAGGTTTGCACTCCGTCCGTCAGTCCATCTGTCAGTCAGTCAGTCAGTCAGTCAGTCCGGCAAATTTTTGTCCGGAGCATATCTCCAAAACTGTACTAGCTATGGCTATGAAATTCCATATGTGGATACATCTCATCAATGCGGAGTGCAGTGCATATGAACCATAACTCTTGCTTCCCTAATTTTTGAGTTATTTCCCTTTCTTTATTTTCATACTTGATTTTTGTCCGGAGCATATCTCCAAAACTGTACTAGCTATGGTTATGAAATCTCACACATGGATGCATCTCATCAAGGGGGAGTGCAGTGGACATGAACCATAACTCTTGCTTGCCTAATTTTTGAGTTATTTCCCTTTCTTTATTTTCATACTTGATTTTTGTCCGGAGCATATCTCCATAACTATACTAGCTATGGCTATGAAATTTCACACATGAATACATCGTATCAAGGGGGAGTGCAGTGGACATGAACCATAACTCTTGCTTGCCTAATTTTTGAGTTATTTCCCTTTCTTTATTTTCATACTTGATTTTTGTCCGGAGCATATCTCCATAACTATACTAGCTATGGCCATGAAATTTCACACATGAATACATCGTATCAAGGGGGAGTGCAGTGCACATGAACCATAACTCTTGCTTCCCTAATTTTTGAGTTATTTCCCTTTCTTTATTTTCATACTTTATTGTCTTGATATACCTAAACATTGGGTTGCTATGACAACAGAAACAGACTCAAAAGTGCAAACCGGTAGGGGACTATGGTATTGCTTGCAATCCTCCAGTTACTTGTTCAATTTATTATCCCCTCGGCTAAAGAATTTTGCGATGGGGATATAGTAACGGGACTATTTGTTCGTCCGTCCGTCCGTAACAACCTTGTGACCACCCTACATTGAACATCTTCTGACTGATTTTAACCAAACTTGGTATACAGTATATGGCAAGGTCTAGAAGCCTAAATATTTTCAAGGTCATACATTAACAGTCAAGGTCAAAATTGGACTTTGACTATTTTCCCATATCAACAACCTTGTTACCACTCTACACTGATTATCTCTTCGCAGGTCATAACCAAACTTTGTGATGATTAAATACCGAGGGGATGCATCCGCTTTGCGGTGCCCTTGTTGATGTTTACATTCTAGAAGCTACTGAAAAGCTTCATTGACCGAAGACAAGATAATGAAATTTGATCATAATTGCTATTAACTTGATGCATACAAGTCGAAGATTTTGTCAACTAATGATGAATTATGCAAACTGGCCTTATAAAATGTGGTGTCTGATCTGAGATCCAAAATGTGTGACACTCAGATTCTACTTCTGCAAAATATTGAAAGAATTATTATATTTCTCAAAAGTATTGCAGACAATAAGATGAAAATAACATAATGTGCAAAACAGGAGGTTTGTGTGTGATGTTGCTACCGTAATAATAATTTAAATATAAAACCATTAATATCTGATAAACAATGAACGCTGCTCATGGATAACCAACCTTAGTGCAATTATTACAAGTTTAACCCTTTCCCAGATGCAACAAAATTGCAGCAGACGTCTTTGTGAAAACATCTTGGCAAAACTATGAAAAATCTTTGACACTTCTGCAGCAAAATGATTGGCCTAATGTCCTCAAATTCTGAAGAGACGTTGGCCACGACTAGAAGATGACCCCTACTGATTTTGAGGTAATTTGGTCAAAGGTCAAGTTCATAGTGACTTTGAACACCAAAAGCTCGTCCAATTGACGTTCCAATTGACAATGTGACGTTCAGGGGGGGGGGTATAATGTTTGACAAAATATCTCTTGCTGAAAGGGAGTTTCCATACTTTTGTATGCCAATATGTTTTCAAAGTTGTCTGCTGCAACTTGTTTGTATGAGGGAAATTATTAAATCTTTCCCTCATAAGACAATGATGCAGCAGATGACTTTGACCATATTTTGTCAAAACATAGAAAATCTCTATAATTGAATGGATAACCTATGACTAAAAGTGGAAAACATTGTGGCAAAAGGAGAAATTGCTCGTCTTGGTCAATTTCTTCTTTCATCACCATGTTTTCAAAAATCTGTCTGCTGCAGAGGTGTCAGAAAGCGTCCATTTGAGGGAAAGGGTTAAAAGGATGCAAATCAGCATAGATAAACAGTCAAACCTGTACTAAAGACCACCTTTGTATAGCAATTCCCTGTCTGTAGCAACAAGACTTTTAATTTTTTCCAATTACTCATATTGTGCATAAATCACCCTGCAATTAAAATAAAGACCACCTGTGTGACGAAAGACCAGATTGTTCTCTTCCAATGGGTGGTCTTTAACCCTTTCCCACATACGGCAAATCTGCAGTAGACGACTTTTAAAAACATGGTGACAAAAACCTGAAAAGTCTCAATAAATGATAGCTTAATTGTTGAATAAAGTTGAAAACATTGTGGCAAAAAGGAGAAATTTCTCATCAAGAGCAATTTTCCCTTTGGCCACAATATTTTCAAAAGTCGTCTGCTGCTATTGTGTCAAAATGTGTCTGCAGGTGGGAAAGGGTTAATTACAGGTTCTGCTGTACATGTATATGACTTGTATGCATTTTCATTTTTACCTTTGATATTTTGCAGACCAAACACAGGTGTATCTGCATTTGATGAAGAGAAGACGGACCTGTTTACTAGATATCAGCCTATCGATAGGGAAGAAGCAGGTAACTTAAGTGTTATATTGTGGGAGAAACTTGGTTGTCCTTGTATCCATGTGTGTTAACCCTTTTTGGCCAGATTGCTCTAGCAATTCCGGTCTATAGATTGGCGATGTTCGTCAACATTTTGGTTAAAGTTTCTGGTTGAGGCAAAATTTCATCACTGGAAAGGGTTGCAAACTTGAAACTTTGCCTGAAGGTAACCAGTAACAAGTTCTATTGATTTCTATGGTTACTTTGACCTTTGACTTTGCTGATTTTCAAGGTCAAATTGCCAACAATCCGGCCTTACCGATGAGCAATTTCTCCATTTGCCACAATGTTAACTATTTTTTAGCTTGTCTGTTTTTCAAAGAAAAAAAGTTGGGCTATTGTGATACCCTTGGCATCGTCACATAACTTTAACCTTACCTTATAACACAAAAACAGCTATATTCATGATATAACTGAAATAATGTTGAAAATGGCATTAAACAAAACTAAAAGATCTGAATCTGAGGTTTATACAACCTTTTAAAATTCTCCTTTGCCACAATATTTTCAACTCCTTTCAATTAATACAATTTCATTAACTGAGATTTCCCTGGTTTTGCCAAGTTGTTTTCACAGTCATCTGCTGAGGATGTTCTTGTATGTGAGAAAGTGTTAACCCTTTCCCTCATACGACAAATCTGCAGCAGATGACTTTGAACATATTTTGTCAAAAAATTGAAAATCTCTTAATGAGCAATTTCTTCTTTTGCCACAATGTTTTCAAGGCTTTTCAATGATTAAAACTTTCCTTATATTTAAATATATTTTGTCAAAATATAGAAAATCTCTATAATTAAATGGATAACCAATGACTAAAAGTTGAAAACATTTAGTCAAAAGGAGAAATTGCTCGTTTTGAGCAATTTCTTCTTTTGTCACTATGTTTTCTAAAAGCCGTCTGCTGCAGAGGCGTCGGAAAGCGTCTATATGAGGGAAAGGGTTAAAAAATATGCGCATTAAAAGGGCATTGGTTTATGGTGGACTTTAATTTTACATAGGCTCGGCCAACATTCTTTCCCGACGTTTGACCAAAGTCATTGTGACCTGCATCATTCATCTTTCACCAATGGGCTGTTTAACTGTCTAAGTGGAAAAGCAGTCAGTTGCTTGGAAAGTACAGGGTTGTCAAAATGTTTAGTTACAACAGATGAAATGAGAAAAGTAACCGATGAGGCTTGGGATCAGGTCAAGGGCAAATCCCTGGTTGGGAGCCCAGTATAGTCCAGGTTTCTGTACTAGGAATGACATTTTTTATTTTGATTATTCGCGTCCTGTTACAATACATATCGAGGGCTTGGCGTGAAACGGTTGTAACTAAAATTGATATTTTTTTACCAAGGTTAATCACCTCGCCATAAAGTCTTTATAAGTGTTAAATCACTTTTCTTGGTAAACAATGTAAATTTAGGTGCCATTGCTCGTTCTGGGTGCCATTGCTCGTTCTGAGCAATGGCACCTAAATTTGCATTGTTTACAAAGGGGTCAAAATTGCCCCTAAACCAGAATTTTCAAAATAGGTTTTTAGTTACAACCGTTTCACGCCAAGCCCTCGATATATTGAGACAAGGGGCCAAGGGGAGCAAAACTAACAGATCAAAAACAGATTTTAACAGATCATTTTGATCGGCAATTGGTTAATTTTGAAAACCCTGAAAGTATGTTGTGTGGTGTACTGGTGTGGGAAAACCAGAAAAACGCATGAGTAGATGAACTGGTGGCCGTGACATGACTGAAAATTTTTTGAAAACGGCATTAAACCCCAATCAATCAATCAATAATTTTTACAGAGAAAGGATGGAAGGTCCAGTATGACAAGACGAGGGACAGCTGTGTGCATGGGCCTCAATGTAAGAACAAGGGGTTTTGTAAAGGTAAGTCAAGACATTTCCAGCAACAGTCTGTCTGTTACAGAACTGTTACGTCACATCTACTTTACACCAGGGATCTTAGGTATTAGAACGTGTTAATAGTATACAGTTATTTTATGGTTATTTGGGTAACAGTCAGAACTGTCGATAGGCCGAGGGCAACAGTTCAGAATGTCATCCCCGAACACCAAGGGACAACAGTTTTGACTGTTACCCAAATAATCATGAAATAACTGTTTTATTACTTGATCAAAAGTTAATCTTAACAAAAAAGAAAAAACCTGATCAAATTTATTATACCCTCAATAAACTAGGTTTTGGGGAGGGGGGGTATATAGGAGTCACTGTGTTTGGCTGTTGGTCGGAAGCCATATTTTTTCCGGCTAAATAAGAAATTGTTCTTAATGAGCAATTTCTTCTTTTGCCACAATGTTTTCAAGGCTTTTCAATGATTAAAACTTTCCTTATATTTAAATATATTTTGTCAAAATATAGAAAATCTCTATAATTGAATGGATAACCTATGACTAAAAGTGGAAAACATTGTGGCAGAAGGAGAAATTGCTCGTTTTGAGCAAATTCTTCTTTTGTCATTATGTTTTCAAAAAGCCGTCTGCTGCAGAGGGGAAAGGGTTAAATTCCTCAACAGATCAGCTTCATTTATCAATGGTGAATTTATATTATCTTCCACAGTTGGTAGCAGATGTTACAGACTTCACTTACTGTGTGGGAGTATCGTGTCAATTATGAATGTACTGGAGTATACACTCAATAGATACGCTACATCACTGAATCTTAGGTAAGTCTGTCATATAGTGTCATTGAATGATGAATGTACTGGGGAATATACTCAATAGATATGCTACATCACTTAATCTTGGGTAAGTCTGTCATATATTGTCAATGATGAATGTACTGGAGAGAATGCACTCGATAGATACGCTACATCACTTAATCTTAGGTAAGTCTGTTATATAGTGTTCAATGATGAATATACTGGAAAAAACACTCAATAGATACACTACATCACTTAATCTTATGTAAGTCTGTTATATAGTGTCAATGATGAATGTACTGGAGAATACACTCAATAGATTGCTACATCACTTAATCTTAAGTAAGTCTGTTATATAGTGTTCAATGATGAATGTACTGGAGTATACACTCAATAGATACACTACATCACTTAATCTTAGGTAAGTCTGTTATATAGTGTTCAATGATGAATGTACTGGAGAATACACTCAATAGATCGCTACATCACTTAATCTTGGGTAAGTCTGTTATACAGTATCAATGATGTATATACTGGAGTATACTACCAATAGATATGCTACATCACTTAATCATAAGTCTGTAATGTAGAGTCGATGATAAACAAACCTTTAATACACTCAATAGATATGCTATATCACTTAATCATAAGTTTGTAATGTAGTGTTGATGATACACTTACTGAAAATACACTCAATAGATATGCTTTATCACTTAATCATAAGTCTGTATTGTAGTGTTGACGATAAACTTACTGGAAATACACTCAATAGATCTGGCGCCTCTACAGCAGACAACTTTTTGAAAAACATAGTGACAAAAGAAGAAATTGCTCAAAACAAGCAATTTCTCCTTTTGCCACAATGTTTTCCACTTTTAGTCATAGTTTATCAATTCAAATATAGAGATTTTCCATTTTTTAACAAAATAAGTTCAAAGTCAACTGTTTAATCTTAGGTAAGTCTGTGATAGAGTGTTCATTGGTGAATGTACTGGAAATACACCCAAAAGATACTCTACATAAATAAATCTTAGGTTAAAGAGATTAACGTGAACACACTTTAAGACGCGTTCTGATGCATCAAATTTTGAAATCATTGTGACAAAAGAAGAATGAGCAATTTCTCCCTTTGCCAGAATGATATCAACTCTATTGAATGATTACATATTTATTTATAGATACTTTCCATATTTTTAATGAGATGTAATCAAAGTCATCTGCTACAGGTTTATTGGGAAGGGTAAAATGGTAGTTTTATATCGATCGCTATTGTTCTTTCATAATTCGAGTTAGAATGTAAATTATAAACTTCTGTACATTTCAGTAAATCTGAGTCGACCATTCGAGTTGTCCGAGTACAACTGAATGACGGAGAGAGGGTGGTTGGAGTGAGATATCCAAAAGCACTTATTAAAGAAGTGGAAAAAGCACTGAAAGAACAGAAACTGTTGGAGCACTATCAACAACAGGTGAGTTTTGAAACCCTTGGAACCCTTGCCTTGGTAGTTGGTCATTCTGCAGCAGATTTGTTTTGGAAATATTGTGGGAAAATGAAGTATTCATTGAATTGTAAATTGTGCACAATATATCTTTGAGAAGAAAATAAATCAGAAGAATTTTATTGTCTCGCGATGAAACTCCTCCTCCATAAGTAGAACTGCTTTGGTTTTAGGTACCTTTAACCCTTTCCCTCATACGACAATTCTACATCAGACGACTTTGTACATATTTTGTCAAAAAATAGAAAATCTCTATAATTGAATGGATAACCTATGACTAAAAGTGGAAAACATTGTGTCAAAAGGAGAAATTGCTTGTTTTGAGCAATTTCTTCTTTTGACATAATGTTTTCAAAAAGCCGTCTGCTGCAGAAGCATCAGAAATCATCTATGTGAGGGAAAGGGTTAATACCCTTCATCACACTGTAAATGAATTAAAAATCCAATGTGCAGGCTGATCTTCGCCTACATTGCTCACAATAGTAGTTTAAACCATGCATAGTACACATATGAGCCGTCCCGCGAGAAAACCAACATTATAGCCTCATCATATCAGCCTGTGCAGTCCGCGCCAACACATTCCATCTCAATGGGATAGAGGTATAGAGTTATGATTCCTGAAACAGAAAATCCACAGGAGGCGAAAAGTGTCTATCGGGGTAAGCCTGTGCGGCATGCTTAGGCTGATTTGGGTCGATACTTTAAGCAGAGTGAACAATGTTGGTTTTCTCGCGGGACGGCTCATATGTGTACAGTTGCAGACAACTGGATAAGGGTTAACATAGAACAAAAATATATATCGACAAAACAGAATGACTGTTTAAGGCTAATGACTAAAATCATTAAATACAACACATTTATTCCCTGACAATAAATAATAACAACACGCATTCTTAACACTATAATTGTGGAGATATTTGGACGCAAGTGGTATTCAGCCATCATGGAGGACGACACAGTGATCAGTAGACTGTTATGCAGTTGCACGCACCAAATATGTATAACTAGTAGTTTTATATGAAAGCCTGACCTTTTCCGCTTTCATTCCAGTCCACACTCTTATTAAGCATTTATCCAGCCTACCTTCCCAATTTAAAAGCATTTCCCAACCCACAAAGGTTTGTCAGCCCCAAAATAAGTGAGATTATAGCTAGGGCTATAATCTGTATTGTTTTGTTCTTCTTTCAGACACAGATCACATCTTTCCTAGGCCAAAATCACCTAGCGTCATCACAGTTGACAGCCTCCCAGCTATCTTCATCACAGATGATGGCATCACAGTTACTCTCATCACAGATACCGACCTCGTTGACATCACCTTTAAGAACAGGCAGTGATAAACTACCGATGTCTCCTTTATCTTCTAGTCAGTCTGTTGAACTGGGAAACGTTTATGGCAATGTAACTAAGAAGGATTCAGGTGTAAGTGGTGAAGGTGCAATGAATGCACCTGCTTCACCCGTAAAGGCTGTGATAGAAACTGTGGCTACAGTCTTGCCTAAATGCTTGTCTAAAGCCATGAGACCTCCAGTGACAATACGAAGCTTTTTTAAAGCATCAACAAAAGTTCAAAAGCCAAACGTTGATTTTAAAAAGGCTTCTGTATTTCCGAGTAAGTTACCTGTTGAAACGAATTGTTCTGGAGAAAGTGAGAGTCCTGAAAAGAAAGTGGCAGAAATGAGCTATGCAGATTTTCTAAGTAACAAGACCGGAGCTGAAAGTGAAATTAAAGAATTAGAAGCTAAAAATGAAAATGGAAAAATTAATCCTCATATAAAAACTGAAAGTGATGAAAAGATTGAATCGGATTTAGGAAATGATAAAGGTATTGAAATGAATAGAACAGAAAGCCTACCTAGTAGGTCAAGAAAAAGGACCAATGAAAGTGATTTGAGTGCTCAACCAATCAAAAGATCTAAACAGGTGACCTTGTTTTCTACATTCCAGAAAATGAGCACAAAGAAAGTGGTAGAAGAGAAAAAGGCAGTATCATGTCCCATATGTGGTAAAGAATTTGACAAGGGAATCTCTAATGCCGATCTAAATGCTCATATAGACAACTGTATAATAGAGTAGAAAAATGTAAAGAACTTTTCCAAGTATAGATGCATGATTTTACAGTAACAACATTTATATTTCGTGAGGTGCTCATTGCTTTGAAAACATTCTATATTGTAACATTTAAAAATATTACATTATGGTCTGTTTGTTTAACCCTTTCCCACTTGCAGACGCATTCCGACGCATTTGCAGCAGACGTCTTTTGAAAACATAGTGACAAAAGAAGAAATTGCACAGAACGTGCAATTTCTCCTTTTGTCACAATGTTTTCCACTTTTTGTCATAGGTTATCCATTTAATTTTTGAGATTTTCTATGTTTTGACAAAATACGTTCAAAGTCGTCTGCTGCAGAATCGTCGTATGAGGGAAAGGGTTAAATTTATTTTCTATCCCCCTGCCAGAATTTGATGTGTCGCACAAAGTGTTGCCCTTCGCAGTCTGTCTTTCCTTCCTGCATTCCATTATATGTTGGTTTCCATTCATTTCCTTTGCAACTCCACACCGATATTTCAATGATCTATTGTGGGTAATTTTGTTAGGACAAGACATGTCAAGGCGTGAACATTTTCGAGGGTTTACACACAATTTCTCTACAATGCAGGCCTATCTTTCAATGTTTTGTGATGGTTAGTTGTGATGTAAAATGGAACAGGTCAAGTTCAAATTTGGTTCTTGTTAGATTATTTCTAGAAGGGTTATTTCCTTATTACAGGAACATTTTATACATTTTGTTTTTGAACCTACAGTACAAACTGTTAGGCTTTTAACACTTTACCACATACAGACGCTTTATGACGCCTCTGCACTTTTGAAACAAAAGAGAAAATGCTCAAAACGAGCAATTTCTCCTTTTCCATAATGTTTTCATTTTTGTTCAGTAAATATACCCTCATTTATGAAGATTTTCTATAAATTTGTCCACATGATTCCAGGGTCTTCTGCTGCAGATTTGTTATATGTGGGAAAGGGCTAAACTTGGATCCAAGTAACATCTTATACCATTCGTCAGACTGTATGCTGTAAATCCATTCAAACCTTAACCCTTTCCCTCATACAACAATTCTGCATCAGACGACTTTGAACATATTTTGTCAAAAATATAGAAAATCTCTATAATTGAATGGATAACCTATGACTAAAAGTTCAAAACATTGTAGTAAAAGGGGAAATTGCTCGTTTTGAGCAATTTCTTCTTTTGTCACTATATTTTCAAAAAGCTGTCTGCTACAGAGGCGTCAGAAAGAGTCTAAATGAGGGGAAGTGTCAATGGGCAGTCTGACCTAGGACTTAACTGTTTGCAATAGTAGTTTTTATTCATTTATAACACAACTGTAACCTTTCCCAACGTACAATAAATCTGCAGCAGACGACTTTGAAAAATGATAGGAGACACTAGGGATTTTTTTTAACCATTTCCCTCAAATAGACGCTTTCTGACGCCTCTACAGCAGACAGCTTTTTGAAAACATAGTGACAAAAGAAGAAATTGCTCAAAACGAGCAATTTCTCCTTTTGAAACATGTTTTCCACTTTTCGTCATAGGTTATCCATTCAATTATAGAGATTTTCTATATTTTGACAAAATATGTTCAAAGTCGTCTGCTGCAGAATTGTCGTATGTGGGAATGGGTTAAACATGTATATATGATTATTGGATGAAGTTGAAAATGTTGTGGCAAAAGCTGAAATTGCTCATGATGAGCTATTTCTTCTTTGCCACAATGTTTTCAAGTGTTGTCTGCTGCAGACGCATCAAAAGGGCATATGGGGCATTAAATGATTTGGCTACCAGCTGGAACATTTCTATCATTACAGAACACTGGCATTTTTGTATTCTTCGATGCAATGTTGAACTTAAAATGTGCTTTTTTAACTATTGTTGTTTTACATGTTTAGCTCGCCTGAGCAAGAAGTTCAGGGTGAGTTATTGTGATCACTCGCTGTCCGTCGTTGTCATCTGTTTGTCTGTCTGTCTGTCCATCTGTTCACGTTTTCCTACAAACAACTTCTCCTCCTTTATAAATGAAGCACTTTAAAAATCGTCTTGCTCAAAAGTACTTGCCAGATTTGAAAAAAAGTTTGCACATATGTTCCTTGGGTGACCGACCCTCTACCAAGATTGTTCAAATAATATTGATCCGTTAAAAAACATGGCTGCTAGGGGGTGGAGATTGTTTTCTTAATACTCGTTTGTGTATTTTAAAAACTTAAAAATATTCTTATCCAAAGGTACAGGCCTGATTGTAAAATAGTGTGGCATAAATGTTCCTTGGTTGACCTGTTTATAAGATTGTACAAATCCAATTCATTGAAAGATATAGCCACAAAGCGGCAGGGATTGTTATACTTATATGTAGTTAAAACATAAACAAATCTTCTCGATCAAAAGTACTGGCCAGATTTGAAAATAATGTGGCACTAATGTTCCTTAGGTGACCCTCTACCAATATTGTTAAAATATTTCTGATCCGTTAAAAAACATGGTGGCCAGGAGGAGGGACTTGTTTTCCTTACATGTATATATAGGGAAACTTTTGGTGACCCTCTACCAAGCTTGTTCAAAATATTCTAATCTGTTGGTAAACATGGCCACAAAGGGGTAGGCTTGATTTCCTTATATGTACATTGGAAACTATTTAAACCTTTCCCTCATACGACAATAATGCAGCAGACGACTTTAAACATGATTTGCCAAAAAATAGAAAATCTTTATAATTGAATGGATAACCTATGACTAAGAGTGGAAAACATTGTGGCAAAAGGAGAAATTGCACGTTTTGTGCAATTTCTTCTTTTGTCACTATGTTTTCAAATAGCCGTCGGCTGCAGAGGCGTCAGAAAGCGTCTATATGAGGGAAAGGGTTAAGATCTGTAAAATCAGGGGAGCGATATAGGTCCATCATGGTCCACTTGTCCTTCTTTGCTGGCAAACATGAATACATAATGACAATTTACTTATCCCATGCTGATGATGATGGGAATATTGATTGATTTATTTAGGTGTAATGCCGTTTTCTACAATTTTCAGTCATATCACGGCAGTTAGTTTCCTGGCTTTCTCACGTCAGCCCTCCACGTCAAGTTTTCTAAAAAATCTGGCTGCTTTTCCACATAGACTGTTAGCGCTGGGAATATGGAGTCTGTGAGTCCTGAGCAAAAACTGTGACATATAATTCTTCTTCAGTTTGAAAACAAACAGATGTTTGTGATCAAGATAATGAGCAGGATATATATTTACATGTTGATGGATTGAGTATTTGAAGAGTGATGTCCCTTGGACTGATACTTTCTGGGTAATGTGGCCACCATGTCCCAACATAATAATAACCATTAAAAATCAATTTTATTTTCTCTTGTTGTTTATTTATCTTTTCCTCAGTAATATTTTGTTAATGCATTTACTACCACATGCACATTTGTGTTGGGCACCAATTAATCTAAAAAGGTTTAACACAAATTCGGACAAATGTTGGGCATTTTGGGTCCGCCAGCACTAGATGTGCATTAGTCTTGTTATAATGAACTCAGATTGTTTTTTCCCTCAATACACTGTCATTCCTTCCGATGATTGACAAGAGTAAATATTATTAGCGTTGTTATTCTTCTACCATCAATGAGATTAGTAGTCGTATGTTTATCCAGTTGCCCGAAAATAATGTCTGGAGAGCCCAGGAAACACAGGTTAGGTTAACTGGCAGCCTTGATCTTGTAATATGACTAATATACCGCTCAAAAACGGCACCCATCAATCCCATCACAAACATCTCTAACACATGGACATGACAAATACCATCTATCATACTACAGGAAAACCATATATAGCACAGTTTTAACTAGTGTGAACAGAGCTTTAGATAATGTGCTGGTGCTTTTTTCTCATTCTTAAATCATTTTTGGACCTTTAAACGCTATGGTGTAGATACTCAAAATAATCGTCTAAATGAGACACTTCTTTTGCGTACCCACAGCATATATTTGTTTTTGATAACAATAGAGATAATGGATGGAAATGATCGGCGCCCATTAACCCTTTCCCACCTATAAGACGCATTTTGACGCAATATCAGCAGACGACTTTTGAAAACATTGTGGCCAAAGGTGAAATTGATATTGCACACTAGTTTTTGTCGCTATGTTTTCAAAGTCGTCTGCTGCATATTTGTTGTATGTGGGAAAGTGTTAACACGACCTATTGCTTCTGATCAACCTGCCTGTTTCTAGTCAGATCCACACTAATCGCTAATTTCTAGAACTGTTCATTGACTGATTGCTAACAGTGTTAGAGCGTCCGCCTGAAATAATCGGTTGCGGGTTCGATCCTCAGCTTGGTTTATACCAAAGACTTGAAAATGGTTGTAATGGCTTTAACTTTCCTGGCGCTCAGGTTTGTGGGGTTAGCATTACGGCTGACTCACTGGTGTCATGATAAATGGACCAGTAGTACTGGTAAATTACCCTGGAAACTCGTGATAAAACTGAAAAATTGTTGAAAGCGGCGTAAATCTCCATTCAAACACACACATCGTTGATCAAATCTACTATGGTGCCAAAACAACACGGCGACTGTGGCTAGGCAACGTTATCGTGATGCAGCAGAATCCCACACCTTGCAAGCTGTAAACGCTTTGTATAGCCCTATAACGGCAACACATTTAATTTAAGTATTGTCTCGTAATAGTTCCTAGGAACAGTGCATTTATGTGGGAAAATGAGATTCAAAATTGCACAATGTATCACAAAATAGTATAGCCAACAGTCGGGAAATTTGCAACCGTCACTGGCCTGGCGGTATGCGTCAGTTGCTCTCCTACCTCCCTAGGAACTTTTCACCCACCCAACGGTCAATTTAATTTCAGAATAAAATCCCGGATTTACAGAGGTTTTGAGGAGAGGTGTGATTGGCCGATTCAGTTTAAACCACCAATGAAATAACAGTATACAACCATATCAGAAACAATTTAATTTTCGAACATACACACATTTTATGTGATAGCAGAGACATATATATGTCTTTGATATATATGTCTCTGGTGATAGTGAATAAACAAAATGTGCTAATGAAGTTAAATCACTCATTAGTTTCATATAAATGTGTTTATTTTGAGATGCCACAGGACATAAATGCTGCAACTAGTTTGTAGCATAGGTTTATAAACAGAGATGCGCTCGAAGTATGGTTGCATACTCGTGTCCGATCTGTCAAATTTCACCGTTAGTGCTGTGATCTGGTCGAGGGCTTGGCGTGAAACGGTTGTAATTAAAAACCTATTTTGAAAAGCCTGGTTTAGGGGCAATTTTGACCCCTTTGTAAACAATGGAAATTTATGTGCCATTGCTCAGAACGAGCAATGACACCTAATTTTCCATTGTTTACCAAGAAAAATGATTTAACGCTTATCAAGACTTAATGGCGAGATGATTAACCTTGGTAAAAAAAAATACCAATTTTAGTTACAACCGTTTCACGCCAAGCCCTCGTGGTGTTCTTAAACCGATCGTTTGTGGATAAAATCCTCATGACCAGTGACTAGGGCTGGCGTAATGCGCTTTATTCGATCATCGTTTTTTGTGTCGATAGACGTTTAACCTCAGTTTTGACCTAGATGTTAAACAAATGATCTAGATTGTAGACCAATCAAATGTTGCATTTAATGAATAATGTCGACGCAATAAAGGAAATGAAACGTTTTGCATGATTGGTTCGTAGTTAATTTGGCGATCCTTCGAGAGGCCCCAATAAGGTGAAGTTTTAAAATGAAATGTTCTGCATACTAAACTTTAATTGTTTTCCTTAAGAAATAAATTTCAGTGAAACAAATCAGTGAAAACGTATGAAATATTTAAGAGCAAAATATTAATTATTTTTGAAACATGATAAGTTTTCAGTTATTTATCGTCAATTGAAACTTATAACTCGCGTAATCTCCAGTCATGTGATTAATTATCGGCCTTGAACGTCAGTTGCTGTCGCGCTAGTGTAATGGATGTTGATATGGATTGTCAAGTGAAAGGTCTGTGGTTCGCTTCCCGGCAGGGGCAAGCTTCTATTTTTTTTCTCTCTCATTCATATCAAAACCAAAGTATATGTATATATATGAACTAAAACATTTATAAACCAAATATTACATATTTAACGTTATTGTTTTCTGTATCATATGCGAATGTTCCATTTCTTAGTGTTTTCTCAAATTGATCGACGTTTATCTTTTTATAACTTAATTATTATGTGTTATTAGGTCTTTGGTGCAAACATGGGTCAAATGGGACGAGGTAGTTACATCCCTTGTTTATATACATAATAGCATATACATTATTTAATTGAAAAGCGTGCCAGGTCCATATGGTGACATATATTCATTGTGTTACATATATCACTGTGTTTTAAGGACTACAACTAGATCAATTTAGAATGTATCGTTCGACTGTTTTGCTATATAAGGCGCCTATGCTGGATACAACCTCTGTTTTATGTCTTTCAATACTAAATTATTAAAATGGACCTTTCCAGTTTTGTATTTGCTCATTTTATAAAAGAAATATTTTATTCCCTGTCTTGAAACCATAGTACTCACTGTCCGTGTTGTCAATTGCCTTTGCATTGAAACCATAGTACTCACTGTCCGTGTTGTCAATTGCCTTTGCATGTATCAATAGAGCGATTTCTCCTAATTCCATAATAGGGATTTACACTCCGTATCGAAATGAAGCTTACATTTTTCCAGTACCAAGTCATCATTTTTAAACAGATAACGTTATATTTCTTTTAATCATGTTCCCACATTCAGACCCTTTCTGACGCTTTTGCAGCCGACGAATTTTGAAAATGTTGTGTCAAAAGAAGTAATTACTCATAATTATACTTTCCTTTATAGAGACCCATTTTTTTTTTTTTTTTTTTTGGCAAAGAACATTTTCAAAGTCGTCTGCTGAAGATTTTTCGTAAGTGGAATATGGTTAACTGAAAAATAAGTTGCACACTGTTGGAATAGTGCATCTTTGTAATAAAGGTATACTCTAATAAGGCGAAAACCAATTAACGTCATACCCAAAGAGCGTACCCCTAGTATACGTGTTTAACAATTACAATACGATACCAAGAAAGTACCCTAGTAAACGTATTAAACAATCGCAATATGATACTAAGAACGTACCCCTAGTACAATGGTTACAGATTTACAATATGATACCGTATGTTAACAACTCAAAACATATATATGGAATCTTGATAACGACGAGTGCTATCAATCCAGGGGTCCTTCGTCTTTCACTAAATTAATGGGCTCAAATAGTCTATGTTGGAAGTAGCTACTTTTCATGGAAATAATGTTGTGTGGTGTCCAGAGGAAGCCTAGAGGAGGCCAGGAAACACACGTCTAGGTGATCTGATAGCTGTGATTCAACTGGAAAACTATTTAAAATGCGTTAAAGTAAAATTAATCAAACAAACGTTTTAAACTTCTATAACAATATCTCTCATTCATTTCTTCAATGATTAAGGACGACGGTTAATGGCACGGCTTCAACGTCATCATCAGCGTTACTGTTATCCAGTATCAACGTGTCAACCTCAACCATTGTTTCACACGCTGTCGATTCAGGATAATTCAGATTGCCCTTATATCTGTTGTTCTGTTGCAATTCTCTATTTGCCCTTGTTTTGGAAAAGCATCCCGTATGTATCAGATCAGACAGGAGATCTTTGTCCGTATCGTCTGACTTTGTATATCCAGTTAGAAAGCTGACAAGAGTTGCTATCGCCAAATGGGCTACAGTTCCTATAATAGCGTACAACATATATGATATGGAATAAAACCATGTTAATGACGTTGGTAGTGTCGAACCGAAATCTGGTCTTGTTGACAGTTGAGATGTTTTCAAATACGTTTCATTTCCGCTTTCGTATTTCCTTAGTTGTTTTTCTAAAGATGATAGAGTTGAATGTTCATTATAGGTTACCGCTGTTGATACATCTAAAAAAGTTGTAAAATTTCTTTCTGTGTATACAAACGTAGTAAGGTTGGTTAAATTTCCTTCGGATGGGCATGCATCAGTAGAAACTGGTAAAGGGAACATGGTCTTTATATTGTTTACCTTGGCGCCCACGACAATCCAACCGACTAACGAAATTGAACATATCAGGCCACTTATGGCACCAAATGTGTTTGTCCATGGAAGCATCATCCCAGAGAGATAGAGCCCGAGTAATGGACCAGCGGTAACGGCCATTAGAGTGATGGCAACTTCCAGTATCAGTCCTCCAACACATGAAGTGAAAATTGCTGTACCAAGTACCATACAACCTGATGTAACAACTAGCAGCTTACTAATCGTAACGTCATTTCTAAGAAAATCGCATCTATTTGGGCAAAACGGCTTGATAAAATCTTCAACAAGAACCGCGGACAATGCGTTAAGACCTGATGATACAGTGCTAAGGGCTCCGCTGAAAACGGAAGCAACGAAAACACCTGATAATCCGTACGAGTTTCCCAATATGTCCAATATAAACAACGGGATCAGTTGATTAGGGCTGGAAATCAGTCCAGATAGCACAGGGTCACACTGGCTGTAGAATGCAAACATTACAATACCAACCGTTATAATTAGAAGCCATAGTATGGTCAGACAAATAACGTTTATTCCTAGGGAAAGTTTTGCCTTTCTTAGTGTGGGGGTCGAGCATGCTCTTTGTACCGCGGCCTGGTTTACGCCATATAAATACATCCATTGAACGGCTCCTCCGATAATGATATTCCAAATTGTATGCCTTTGTATAGGATCACCAGAAATGTCCGTGAGTACCACACGTCCACCTTTATCTGCGATGTTCCACGCATTCGTTATGCCACCAACTTTACTCGCACCTTTAAATATTGCACATAATAAACCGCTTATTATGATTATAAACTGGATTGTATCTGTCCACAGTACAGACTTCATACCACCGAGGGTGGTATACAACGTGCACAACACTACGGTACCCACTATTGACGTCATCAGGGGTATAGTGACTACCTCTGAAACAAGCGCCGGTGTGTACGAGACGATACCTAACAGTAGTATCGTCTGGATGATGTAAACGACTGATGCCATTCGGCGCACCGTTTTGTCAAAACGTAGCTCTAGATATTCAAAGCAACTTGTGAGACGCAGTCGGTAGAAAACCGGTATGAAAATGTACGCAACTCCTGCAGTCGATAGAATATATGATGGAATCATCCAAAGCATCATGGTACCATTCATGTAAATCTCCGCCGGTATCCCAATAATTGACAATGAAGATAAGAACGTGACCGTTAATGAAAAGCCAACCGGTATAACAGACATTTTTCTGTTTCCAAAATGGAAATTGTCTGAATGCGTCGCCTTCCTGTCTTTAAATGCATAATATATTCCAACAGCAGAAGACAAAACAAACACAGATGCAAAACATATATAGTCTAAAGTATCAAATGTATTTTTCCCCATTTTATTGATGCGCTGTTTGAATATATACCGTATACTTGTGTTTATTTGAAAAACGGTATGAATTAAACACTAGTTGGTAATTCATAGATATTAAAAGTCAACACTTATCCTATCTGTCCTATCAGAAGATAATATACGAGTGTTATTAAACAATTTCAGTCTATATCATACCGCTGCATAACCGCATGTACTTTTTGTAAACGCCTCACTGCTCTTTAATCCGGTTTTCAACAGATAACACATTTTATTATGATTTAACTTTGCCATGCATAATTGCATTTTTGGCGTTCATAAGGAAACTAGATTGAGTATCGGGTTATATCGTATGAATTGTTAGCATTCGAATATAATCTACCTGCACTGCGTTCTGTGAAATATGGTTTTAGTAAACGTTAGTCACTCCACCAATCACAATCACCTAGCTGTGGAAGTTCTAGTGCGATGAAAACCAGGAATCACGTGGTTATGTGAGCTGACCGCCGTCGTTTATCTGAGTTTCTGTTGGAAATTGCGTTACGAGTTAATCAATCATTCCAGATCAAAAATGCTGTGACCAAAATTTACATTGTTTCGATTAGGAGACCATATAAATGTAAAGCATTGTAATGCCTGCAGTGCTTTCATTAAATCGTTTGCGTTTAGTGCGTTCATTAAACCGTTTTTGTGCAGTGTGTTGATTAAACCGTTTACTTGTAGTGCGTTCATTCAACAGTGTTTGCGCAGTTTGTTGATTAAACCGTTCACGTGTAGAGCGTTCGTTCGACCATGTTTATGCAGTGTGTTGATTAAACCGTTTACTTGTAGTGCGTTCTTTCAACCGTATTGGTGCAGTGTGTTGATTAAACAGTTTACTTGTAGTGCATTCATTCAACCGTGTTTGCGCAGTATGTTGATTAAACCGTTTACTTGTAGTGCATTCGTTCAACCGTGTTTATGCAGTGTGTTGATTAAACCGTTTACTTGTAGTGCGTTCGTTCAACTGTGTTTATGCAGTGTGTTAATTAAACCGTTCATTTGTATTGCGTTCGTTCAACCGTGTTTATGCAGTGTGTTGATTAAACCGTTCACTTGTAGTGCGTTCGTTCAACCGTGTTCATGCAGTGTGTTGATTAAACCGTTTACTTGTAGTGCGTTCATTCAACCGTGTTTATGCAGTGTGTTGATTACACTATTTACGTTTAGTGCGTACATTCAACCATGTTTGCGCAGTGTGTTGATTAAACCGTTTACTTGTAGTGCGTTCTTTCAACCGTGTTTATGCAGTGTGTTGATTAAACCGTTTACTTGTTGTGCGTTCATTCAACCGTGTTTGCGCAGTGTGTTGATTAAACCGTTTACTTGTAGTGCGTTCGTTCAACCGTGTTTGCGCAGTGTGTTGATTAAACCGTTTACTTGTAGTGCGTTCATTCAACCGTGTTTGCCCAGTATGTTGATTAAAACGTTTACCTGTAGTGCGTTCATTCAACCGTGTTTGCGCAGTGTGTTGATTAAAACGTTTACTTGTAGTGCGTTCATTCAACCGTGTTTGCGCAGTATGTTGATTAAAACGTTTACTTGTAGTGCGTTCATTCAACCGTGTTTGCACAGTTTCTTGATTAAAACGTTTACATTGTAGTGCATTCATTCAACCGCGTTTGCGCAGTGTGTTAATTAAACCGTTAACTTGTAGTGCGTTCATTCAACCGTGTTTGCTCAGTTTGTTGATTAAACCGTTTACTTGTATTGCATGTATTCAACCGTGTTTATGCAGTGTGTTGATTAAACCATTCACTTGTAATGTGTTCATTCAACCGTGTTTATGCAGTGTGTTGATTAAACCGTTCACTTGTAGTGCGTACGTTCAACCGTGTTTGCGCAGTGTGTTGATTACACCGTTCACTTGTAGTGCGTTCGTTCAACCGTGTTTGCGCAGTGTGTTGATTACACCGTTCACTTGTAGTGCGTTCGTTCAACCGTGTTTGCGCAGTGTGTTGATTAAACCGTTCACTTGTAGTGCGTTCTTTCAACCGTGTTTGCGCAGTGTGTTGATTAAACCGTTCACTTGTAGTGCGTTCATTTAGTCTGCCATCAACCAGTTTGGAGTAATGCTAACCCCGCAACCCTGAGCGCCAAGGATTGCAGCCATTACTACCAATTTTAACAATCAATCAATCTACATAACATATAGAAGGAAAATAAGGACTCTGGCGAAACTGCGCGTATGTACAGGATTACCTGAGTTTTTGCAAATGCAATAAGTATCCTAAACGATAGGCACGTTTATAAGAATAATTTCCTATTGAATGAATTGAAAATTTTATTTTCAAAAACATCAAAAGTCCTGAATAGAAATATTTAAAAGTTGAAGTTCACGGTCATAATATATGAAATTATGACTTTAACAAAACTCTGTCATACACATATTTTATTGAGGAAAAAAATATATTTACAGCATATGTACATGTACATAGAAAATAATGAAAATGAAACGTAAACATGACTGAGCATTGATGTTCATAGACACATTCCCTTAACCCTTTCCCTCATATACAAGCTTTCTGACGCCTCTGCAGCAGACGGCTTTCAAAACGAGCAATTTCTCCTTTTGCCACAATGTTTTCCACGTTTAGTCATAGGTTATCCGTTCAATTATTTTTTGACAAAATATGCTCAAAGTCGTCTGCTACAGAATTGTCGTATGAGGGAAAGGGTTAATATGAGTAGACACATAAAGCACTTTTAGCAAGCAATTTTGTTCCCGTCGATAGGAAACGTGATTTTAAAGATTGGTTTGTTTAACCGAAATATATAGGCATATGTTTTTACTGATTTTACTTTCATTTAAAGGGAGTTTCTCAAAATGTTCGGGTATGATTTCAAAGTCGTCTGCTGTAGAATTGTTGTATGTGGGAAAGGGTTAAACTTGCTCAAGGTAAATGAAATGGCTTTCACAACAAGACATAGAAATTCATTGAGCCTCGTCACACACGAATCTTACTTCGGGACTTTGCGACGAGGAAAGATCCAGATCAGCCCACTCATACCTGTTCGCTATCTTCTTGTACAAGCACCCTGGACGTTCCTACAGTGTAGTTAGTTTAAATACTTTATAAATTTATTTATTTTACATCAATCTGGAAACATGCTTTCAGCTTATAGTTTTCACGCTCGATGTCTGCTTCCTGGTGACATAACCAGTACTAGCGTAGTTTGTGTGAAAAAAACCCAAGACCTCTGTTCCACTGTCTTCTACTCTTCCTAGTTAGCGATTATGACTTAACACCGACATAAACATTGTGAAATAGGATTGTAATCTAAACTGTCATTGATTCCAAATTATCCGCCGGTTCGTGCGTAATTCGGTTCATATATTTGAGCCGTTCCACGAGAAAACCAACATTATTACCTCCGCGTAAAGTATCGACCCGGATTAGCCTAAGCATGCCGCGCAGGCTAACCCGGACAGACACTTTTTGCCTTCTGTGGATTTTCTGTTTCAGGAATCATTACTTTACACCTCTATCCACCTGAGACGGCATGTGTCGGCCCGGATTAACCCGCGCGGACTGCGCAGGCTGATCTGGTTCGATACATTACGCAGATCCAATTATGTTGGTTTTCTCGTGGAATGGCTCATTTGTATTGCGACCACGTTTAAAACTTCACCAATTACTTTCAAATCACACTCGAAGATATGGAAGACCTGACTGTTAACATACTTAAAAATAATCCTCCAAGTAAGAGTAAAAAATATTTTGAACACGTGATCAAGTTTTCCCGAAAGCAAATCGTCTTCCTTTAGTCGGCGACCTCGTCATTGCTCCAGCTTTATGTTCCTGTAGTAAAGTCTTCAATGTAATCTTCCGGTATTGCATCCAATTTACCCTAGTCTGTAGGTTTTCTTGAAGAACCTCGTCGCTTGGATATGGGGATAGCTGAAGAAAAAAAAAAGGGTATTTTGGGAGGATAAATAAATGATACACACTTGTAAAATCAGCAGATGTACCCATTGTAACAATATAAAGGACCGTTCTATTTCTTCCAGTAATGTTACCGTAGAGAAATAGTGCACAACAATAAGTGTAGACATTTTTTTTTTAGTTGACCTCACACCATGTAAGCGATGCAACATGTTGGACCAGCTAAACAACTAGTTTCTAAACGAATGAACAGCCATAGGTTTGAAATATTTGCTTTTGGATGCATAAGCTCCTTAAAGGACTAAAGTCATACATGTAGTCATACATGTAGTTGTAAATTGATTTGTATGTACTGTAATACGTTATACATGTTGATACATACATGTATATATGAGCCATTCCACGAGGAACCCAACATTATGGCCTCTGCGAATTGTATCGACTCCGATCAACCTGCGCAATCCGCGCACGCTAATCAGGGCCTACACATTCCGTCTCAGATGGATAGAGGTATAGATTAATTATTCCTGAAACAGAAAATCCACAGGAGGCGAAAATTGTCTATCCGGTTAAGCCTGCGCTGCTTAGGCTGGCTGATCCGTGTCGTTATTTTACGCAGAGTTCACAATGTTGGTTTTCTCGTGGGACGACTCACATCTCCTTTACACTCTTTTGCAAGGCCGGGACATAAACTCAGCTTCAAGAATTCGAGAAAAATAGACTTGCTTGGCATGCTTAGACTGATCCGGGACGATACTTTACGCAGAGTCCACACTGTTGGCTTTTCTCGTAATTCGGCTCATATATTTTAATCTCGTCATTCAAAACCGACAGTCGTTGAAGATGTTAATCAATCTGCTCATACGTGCAGCTAAATGAAATACTTGACTGATTATTTCGAGGTCTTCGCGTGAAACGGTTGTAACTAAAAACCTATTTTGAAAACCCTGGTTTAGGGGCAATTCTGACCCCTTTGTAAACAATGCAAATTTAGGTGCCATTGCTCAGAACGAGCACCTAAATTTCCATTGTTTACCAAGAAAAATGATTTAGCGCTTATAAAGACTTTATGGCGAGGTGATTAACCGTGGTATAAACATACCAATTTTAGTTACAACCATTTCACGCCAAGCCCTCGATTTGCTAAGCCGCGTCAGGCGGAAACCGAGTGTCATTCGGGACTTTGTGACCTGTGCAATCTTCGCTGTACGTATATTGGATCTGACTTTCCCGAATAAAAGGTCGTTTTGGATTGACCTTATGCTCTTATAGACTCAACAGCACATACCCGGTTTTGATAAGTACAATGTGAATCGCATGATACAAATAATTATTTATTTATTTATTCTTTGATTTTGTTTACCCTCGCCATGCAGAAGTAACTATTTGAGCGAGCATTTATATACAAATACAATACAAATACAAATAGTTTAATTCAGTAATACAAGGCCTCCGGCCCAAAATACACATGATTTTACCAAATTACGTTTGAACCATTGATTTAACTGGAATACTTACAGGAATAACAATTGAACCATCGATTTAACTAGAATACATACCGGAATTACCTTGGAACCGTTGATTTAACTTGAATACTCACCGGAATTACCTTGGAACCATTGATTTAACTTGAATACTTACCGGAATTACCTTGGAACCATTCATTTAACTTGAATAGGTACCGGAATTACCCTGGAACCATTAATTTAACTTGAATATTTACCGGAATTACCTTGGAAACATTAATTTAACTGGAATACGTACCGATATTACCTTGGAACCATTAATTTAACTGGAATACGTACCGATATTACCCTGGAACCATTAATTTAACTGGAATACTTGCCGGTATTACCTTGGAACCATTAACTAACTGGAATACGTACCGATATTACCTTGGAACCATTAATTTAACTTGAATACTCTCCGATATTACCTTGGAACCATTAATTTAACTGGAATATTTACCGATATTACCTTGGAACCATTAATTTAACTAGAATACTTATCGATATAACATTGGAACCATTCATTTAACTCGAATACTTACCGATATTACGTTGGAACCATTAATTTAACTTGAATACTTGCCGGAATTACATTGGAACCATTAATTTAACTTGAATACTCACCGATATTTCCTTGTAACTATATTTAACTGGAATACTTACCGGAATAACAATTGAACCATTCATTTAACTTGAATATTTACTAATATTACCTTGGAACTATTGTTTTAACTGGGATACTAACCGGTATAATCTTTGAACAAATGATTTAACTCGAATACTTACCGGAATTACCTCTGAATGATTGAGTTAACTGGAATACCATTAAAAACACCGGCATTAAAAACAAATGATAATATACGATAACATACGTGCTGTTTAATGTTTTGCGCCATGTTGGGGTTGACGAGATCTTTGTAAATTTTCTTGTTCAACATGACACATTCTGCCCCAGCACTAATTAAATATAGACCAGGCTGCTCTTCAAGAAACACCTGTTGTATCCCCTTAAACAAACAAGAAAGAACAACATAGTATTCACACAAGCTATTATTTATAAAATATTTATACTGAGTTGAAACTGGGTACACATAACTTCGCCCAAACAATTTATATTTTGACAGGTAGGTATGACCGAGGACTCGGAATTCAACATTCGTTCCACTGTACTCACAGGTGCCAGTCCTGTTTAAAATCTAAAAATAGCATTTTACTATATATAGGCTAAGTTCACGCAGGGGGCACGTGTACGCACATCTCCACTCTGGAGACAAAATTCAAAATGGAAGCCTCCGTGTTGTATCCACTTATTTCATTATCTACACCAGAAAGCTCGTTTTCTTGCTGTCTTAATTACGGATCACAATTATTTGCAAGGCCCAATTAATCAAATCCTTATTTATCTGCCTTACAAATAAAAATATCACTGATTACTGAACTCAGAGATTCGTATTTTAGGATTATTTACACACCAGCATCAAGAATTGCCACCATCCGCCATTTTGGAACTCGTCTAAATCTCGCTTGAAGCAGGGTTGCAAATAGTCGGGGTCAGAAGTTCATATGACGTCATTAGGGTTAAAACTCTTGCCGTTCATGAAGAATCCGTGTAACTCTAGTCGGAACTCGGGTTCGTCGTGAACTTAGCCATTGACAATATAAAGTCAAATGCTATTTTAAGATTTTAAACGAGACTGGAACCTGTGACTGTACTCGAATAAAATGTACACATGTTAAATCGAGGATGTTCGAGCGTTGTATTGCATAGAGGTAATGGGGAATACGAACATTCACGAACGTACATTGTCTACCAATGTTTCGATTGCAGTGGACCGAATTATGTATTCCCGGTCCGTGGTCATTGTGAGTATTGCTATGCGTCTTGCACATGTTTTTTTTTATCAGTTTTGAAATATGTTTGCTTATATTTCGTGTTGGAGGCTCATATTTAATACAGCTTACATTTAAAAATGTATCACATGACAATGCTTGTATCCGATGTAATATACCCATTACGTATTTCTTTATATGTGACACGTGTAATATAACATGACCGAATCATTATTTGTGTATTCATCCGCAAATGTTTACAAAATGGCTGAGAACGTGTATCCGGTAAACACAGATGTCACGATAGATGGATGAGGTAAAGGGACCATTATCGGTCATAAAAATATATTTTTGTGTGATTCGTTAACAGTCTATTAAGTATTATATGTTGGGACAGCAAAAAGCGATTTTCTTTATGTGTTTCGTCATGTGATGAAAAGAATCTGACATTCGTTGTCATTTCATAAAGTTTTATTAAACTAGTCCAAGAAATTCGTTTTTAAGCTCGCCAAAGGCTCGCTTAATAACAAATTGCTTGAACTCATTTCATAAAACTTTATACAAAATGACAACTCATGTCAGATCCTATATATATAAAGATGTCTAGTATCGGCAGATTAATCAGTAATGATGATGGCTTTCAATTCAGCGGTCGTTAGTTTGGACCCCTGCTCTGTCATTGCCCGGTATACATTAACTCTTTTAATATATAAACATTCTCCGACTCTCATTTAGCAAACGTCTTTTTAAAAAACATTGTGGTAACAGAAGAATCGCTAAAACATATTTCAATTATATGACAACATTCCTACCGTTGTTTCAATTTCTTTTTGTGGTGTTTTCAAACTAGAAGGGTGGTTTCAAACATTATCAGGTAAACAGCTAAAATGGGAAACTCTACTTACAAACGCTTGACCTTTGGTTAGAATCTGCACTAGTACGAATTCAGGATCTAAATCAGCATCTGTCAGGTCTTTTTTCTGGGTAAAATATTGAAACAAAAGAAGATGAGATACAAGAATGGACTGCACATAACTTTCCGTTGTATTTCTTTAATCTTGATAAAGACCAAGTCGTAGAAGCGTTTTGATGATATATTTACTGACTTTCTTTCCTTTGGAAGACATAATATACAAAGAAGATGAGATAATTTTAGGTTTATTTGGGTCAGACTATGCATCTTGGTCTAATAGCATATATCTGAACCGTGAAAACTAATGGTGAGTTTGTGTGTATGAATAGACACACCAGCGTCTTCGCCGTACTGAGTTACCAGATGACCAAAACTCGGAAGACGCTGTCAATATATTTCTTGCGAACCTTACTTTGACACAGATTATGGAAGCCAATAAGTAACCAAACAATGTTACACATGTTATTTGAATCTTATCAGATATATTCAGATATATTTGACCTTATCATTAAATTGGCAGCGGGTAAAATCAGTTCTTTTGAAAAGAAAATTGTCGAATGCTTGTGAGATTATATATATAACGAACGAATTGCCAAGATACGTAGTAGACTGTACGAAGGCACGTACTGGTGTGTGTCTTCGTAAGTCGCAAACTATCCGTAGTTAGTTTCCTATAGTCTCGAGTGTCTTGTGACCTGTCCAATGTAAGATGTACAACTTTTAATTAGAGATTAAAAAGCCTAATTCTGAAAACAGTTACAATCGTTCTAAAGGCGGTAGTGTGACATAATTCTCACTCAATTAATCAGTCTTATTGTACGTTTGAACAGGGTTATTTCATTAATGAATACATACATTCAAATTAGTATTGTCTGTTCTTTATCTGCAAATGTTAAAAAAGGTATATTCTAAATTTCAAAAAGATGTTACTGTAAGGCTACGTGTACAGACTTTGTGTGTACAGACTTTGTATTTTGCTACTCGAAGCATAGAATATTGTTTGTTTGTATGGTGATAAACAGATTTTCAGTTATATAAAGCCATTTCTTTTGATTTGTAGATCAGTACTAATGGTAATTATATGCTGACACCAGCGAGTAAGTCTTACTGAACGCCAAGGAGGGAAAGCCATTACTACAAATTTAGAGTCTTTAGTATGACCCGAGCGGGGATCGAATCTGTGACCTCACGCACCAGAAGCGGACAATATATCACTACACCACCGAGACCATTGACTATGATGCAATGTCCCTCATAGGAAACCTTAATGTATCATTTCTTGAAGAACTACAGTTTACTGTTATTACTCGAACATGTGATACTCTGAAAAATTCCAATTCAATTCAATTCGATTAATTTATTAAGAAATACGCATACAATACGCATACAATACTTTCTTTCCATAAATATGCAATGGAAAAAAAAGACAATAAAAGTCAGGAAATTAGGCGAAAAGTCTGAAAAACAAAGTACTAATCAACATCTTATCTTTCAGTTATTAGTTTTCGAGGAAGAGATATTCGTTTTTAATTACATTTCTATGATAGGCTTGGAATAGTCTTTCGTTTCATGTTTTTTTCCCCGAATATACAATTATCAATGTTTAGTTCATGAGTTCGTGAGATGAAACTCTGAATTTACAAAGTGCGACTCTAAATTTATGGTCAGCGATAAACTCTGGATAGGTTTCAAATATACAAAATGTTGAATGAATTTATTCTACTTCGACACTCTTATCATATAACCATATTTCTGATGCATAACTTAAAATGGGTAAAACTAAATAATCGAGCAGTTTTCACTTTTCTGAAGGGTTCAAAACATAGCTCATGGATATTGAACGATTGTACATAACTCTTTTTGCATTATAAGCTATTTTCGTCGGAGTGTTAAGCCATTTATCCTTTTCCTTCATATAGACGCTTTCTGACGCCTCTGCAGCAGACGGCTTTTTGAAAACATAGTGACAAAAGAAGAAATTGCTCAGAACGAGCAATTTCTCCTTTTGCCACAATGTTTTCCACTTTGAGTCATAGGTTATATATTCAATTATTGAGATTTTTCTATTTTTTTTACTAAATATGTTCAAAATCGTCTGCTGCAGAATTGTCGTATGAGGGAAAGAGTTAAAACCTAATTTTATGAAGGATGAGACGACTTCAATTTGTTTTCTATCTTATATGTAAAAGTAGTGCAAACTTGCACGTCTACATTTCTCAAATATCATCACTTTATTATTTTCAACATTTATTTTCGGATAACTTTGAAGAGATTCTTGTGATGTTGCAAATAGAGCTTTGTCACCTGCAAACACAATTTAATACAAGCGCAATTCATCAATAGAGAAAAACGTCAACGTTTGAGTATATGTGTTGCAATATATCATTTACAAACATGAAAAATAATAAAGAAGAACTCAAATCGCCCAACTATGATATCTGTCGTTTTAGAAATTTGGTTATTGTGATTTAAGGTGGAATCATACCTTTAAAAAAAGACGCTTTGAACGTCAAAATGTATGTTTTGGCGACAATTATAGTGTGGTTAATGAAACCGCCATCACTTTCTCGTTTGAAGTTGTATTCGGATAAAATAGACGGCAGACAGTAGGAAATAGAATTACCTGCGTGCTTCTATCAATTTAATACATCTGCCATCACAAATAAGATAACTAAATGCGAATTAAAAGGAAAATTTCGCCCGAGAGATTTTTATTTAAAAGATATATAATTTAGGACACTTTTTCAAGAGTTTCCTAGTGATTGATTGGTATTTTGTTTCTCGAAAAATGATCAAACTTGCAAATTCACAATGCATACAACGATGTAATAGCACCACAGCAGACCTATCGGGTTGTTACCAAACTATGCTGGGAGACCGTGCCGAAATAAATTTTCATTCGATTTTTTCTTAACATATATTGAATAGCACAACTGCTTGCCATTAATAGAGTAATGCGTGCTGATATTAATTCAATACATCTGCCATGACAAATAAGATAACTAAATGCGAATTAAAAGGAAAGTTTCGCAAACATTTTTTAACAGTAGTAAGATTATTTCTGATTGTTTAAGAAAACAAACAGACAAACTAAAACATTATAACTGATAAATTGTCAGAAATGTTTGCATCAGACAAGTCTTATCGTGATAATTGTGCATATATACGTAACGCAACCATATCAAACTTTGTTGAATTAATGAGTAGTGACGGATTGATACTTATTCATGTGAATTTAATTACATTGCAGGTAGTTACGCATCACAATAAATGTGTCAGTGTCATACGAGGGGTGATCTAGAAGTATTAGGAATTTTGTTATAATTTCGACACAAATCAAACTTGTAGAAAATAATCCTTATTTTTGTCAACAGTCAACATTTATTTTACAGACATGACAAATGTTTGATTAATCGGTTGACGAACAACATTTCTGAGAGATTATGATAATTGTAAGTACAATGGAGGCGGTCCAAGGTAGTAACGTCACTCTGAAGTCGCCGTTTGAAAGGAAACGAGGTAGGTTTGAAAATGTTAATTAATATGTTGCATCAATTTCCATAGAAGGCATTGCTTACAGTCATTCAATAAACTTTGTTCAACGAAATGCGTAACATGTGGTGTGTGATAAATGACAATTGTTATGGGGAAAACGAGACTCACACTGTTCCTTTCAACATCAGAACTTGATCTTTTGCAAGTGACATCAGTTTACCACTGACCATGGACATATTTGTATGTATACATCGCTAGTGACTGCTTGACTTCTGGTGAACTTCACCGAATAAACATTTCAAATGACGATTTTGATTTGTGTCTACGTTGTGATATAATATTATTATTTAGCATATTTCAATTGTTTATTTGACGTCATTTTGTACGTGACGTTCTTGCACGTCGGTAAACAACTTTACTATTTCGATACCCTTGTTATAAGAACAACATAACAACAATTGCAAATTTTCGGTATCTTTTGTTTGTGTATATGTGAAATATACGCAGCTTAAACTGGTACTAAAATTACGTTGTTGCCTGCCTATGCCTCAAATCGTTTCTATGACAACAATTTTTAACTAAACTAATGACGCTATTAGAAATATAAATTCGCCATAAGGTAGTGAAAAGAAAAATATACACATGATATGAATTTCCTAAACATATATTAACTAATACAAGAATTACTAAGAAAGTCCTATTTCTTTTGGATCACCCCTCGTATATATATATATATAATATACTATATATAAACAGATTTCCAAGTATGATTACCCTGTAAGAAATAATTGTTGTTTATGCCCACATAATATATTTTATAGACTTGTTTAGGTTCGCATTTTAGCTAAGGGACCCGCTCTTTATACACTATCTTCTGTGGTGTAGTCATAAGATATACATAGGTCAAATCTTATCCAATCACTTCACAGTAATGGTTCACGTGCTTAAAACCACCATCTTTGTGGATTTTTTCGAAGATCCAGCACACATGAATTAAAATATCCAATTTTTTGTAGGGAGTATATTTCATGATACGATACAATTGATGATTATTGTGATAAAGGAACTGCGTTTCAGCTAAAATAACGCAATGTTCGTTCCGACGCGAGACATCGGTAAAACGGCACTCTGATTGTACTTGTAGTAGAAAGGATGATCGTAATGATATCTACTTCTTAAAATAATCTCTCGGGTAAATATTTAGTAACTTAAAAATTATGTAATTACTTTGAAAATATTACGAAATTTTCATTAAAAATCGGGTATTGTTATATGAATCGTCATGGCATATGCATATAATTTATATCATGACACAGGTAACTTTATTTTCTATAATTCGGTGTTATTCGTGTTTGAATACCTATTCAGAAGTACTTAGCGATTTCTTTAACCACACTGTTAGTGTCACAAAAACATACGTTTAACGAAATTGTAAGTACAATGGAGGCGGTTTTTCGCCTCCTGTGGATTTCCTATTTCAGGAATCATTACTCTATACATGCAACGACGTTATTTCAAAAGTATGATTTCACCTTACTGTGACTGCAGCTTTTACATTATGATGCCTAGACTTTAAAGCATTGGCCATCTTAGTGCTGAATTTATGCGTAAAAAGATATTTCCAAATTACAGAACGATTCACTTTATCATATCACTTTTTGTAATATATAGAAGCTGTGTATACCCCTCCCCCTCCAGAATGTAATTATAAAGAGGATAATTGTTTTTTTCAGTGAAAGATCGATTTTTATTTCATCGAATGAAGAAAAAACAATTATTCTCACGAGTGGCTTTGCATTACTACCTGGAAAAAATAGTCCAGTCTTTTCTGTGGAGATTAACGTGAAAATAAATTTAAGACATTGCATAAAGTTATCATTTTAATTTACATGTTATTATTTAGAGGCATATTATCTAATAAAATATAAGTAAACTCCATAATTAAAAAAATAAATCATGAAAAAAAGTAGTTCCGGCAAAAAATGGTTATTTCACTGTTTGAAAAGTGGTAATTTCACTGTTCAAAAATGGTAATTTCACTGTTTGAAAAAGTGGATTCCCAGTTTCTATTTCACTGAGATATCTCTATAATCCATCGATAGGCATAAAATAAACCTTTGTAATAACTGAGTGCAATATAAATATACAATTTAAGAATGGCAAAAACCCTTCTCTAAAAAGACACAAAACAGCAATCAAGTCGATACACGGAAACACACATCAAAGCACAGCAGATATTCTATAATCCTTTAGTAAAAAAGTAACTAATTGAGAATTCACAACATTCGACCAATTGATTCACCAAAGTGTTTATCCACTGTACAATTTCTAATTGAAATGATTATTCGAAACCAACCGTAGTGACGGAATCCTAGACGATTCAAATGTATTTTAAGTGAATATAAAAAATAGCGACGGTGCTTTTGTCACAAAAGCCTACTCGTTTTTATTTAACCATGGTAAAACAAATCAATATTATTGTTTTCTAAAGTGAATCTTTAGTTCATAACGTCGACCGTTATTGACACAATTCTACATGATTCTAATCAGAAGTGAACACTAGATAAACAAAACTTGTACACTCTTTGGACGTGCGAACATACAAATGTATATGAGCCGTCCCGCAAGAAAACCAACATTGTGGACTCGGCGTAAAGTATCGACCCGGATCAGCCTAAGCGTGCCGCGCAGGCTTACCCGGACATATATTTTTCGCCTTCTGTGGATTTCCTATTTCAGGAATCATTACTCTATACCTATATACCCATGAGACGGAATGAGTCGTCCCGCAGGCTGATCTGGGTCGATACATTACGTAGATGCCATACTGTTGGTTTTCTCGCGGGACGCCTCATATATAGGGGAATATTTTATATTTTATTTCCACCGGGAATCGACAGGGGGGCTTTATACACATCTCTCAATATATCGTTTTTTGTGTAAGGCAGTTCTTTCGAAGGTAAGTACAAACCCCGCCCTGCCAAACAATACATTTTGGGCAGCACATTATGATAGAACTCGGGAACTAGACGTGCTAAAGTGTTTCATGCGTATGTCAGAAAAGCCTGGCCATTAATATAGGAATGACACTGTAATAAAAAAACAATGGACTGTTGATGAGCACGCAAACGAAACCACACTAGTAACACACGCCGACACCATGCTAGGATTTAATGCACCAAAGACGTAACTCCAGCTTAATTTTAATCTGCAGCCCATTTAATTGAATATAACGCCAGCTGACAAGATGATCCAACAATCAAATACCAGCTACCTTAGAGTAGCTAATTGTATTGGTGCATTTGATACCATTATATAACACAGCTTCTGTGAAGCAGCTGTAATTTTCTTTTACAAGTATGAATATGTAAGCTAAGGTAGCTACTCGGAAGAAGCTGTAATCTGATTGGTGGAGGTACTACCGTTAGCTGACGTAGCTACTTGGAAGAAGCTGTAATCTGATTGGCAGAGTTGCTACCGCTAGCTGACGTAGCTACTTAGAAGAAGCTGTAATCTGACTGGCAAAGTTGCTACCGTTAGCTGACGTAACTAATTGGAAAAAGCTGTAATTTGATTGGCGGAGTTACTATCGTTAGCTAACGTAACAACTCGGTAGTAGTAGCTACTGAACACACTGCTAGTTACGACATGGTGGGAGTAAAACCATATATCTATACCGTAATTTCGGTAACAAATGGATGAATGAACTGCTGTATCGCAGTGTATTTATCGGATTCCGGTCTCCTTTCTGGTGGTTCAGTGGAAATACGCACAGAGTTCATCGGTTTGTCGTCCTATATAATTATAGCATAGCGTGATAGAATTTTGCAATAAAGTCAAAGCTAATGTTAATGGTTATATTAATGGTCTGAAACGTGAACTGAACAAGCTTATGAATAGTATAAAATTGACTATATGTAGGGTCAGATCTCATGTAGTCAAAGATTTATGTGTCTTCTTATCGAAGTAGAGCATGAACATTATACGTATAAACAGTAAATAATTATACTAAACATTAACACCTTATTAACAGGTTGAATATAAAAGAAATGTAAACCAACATTATGGCCTCTGCGTCTAGTAATGTATCGACCAAGATCGGCATTCGCAGGAGGCGAAAAGTGTCTATTATTAGGCTGATCCTGGTCGATACTTGGATGTCTGTTTTGTATTGAAGGGATAGTAATACCATTGCAAACAAATATTATTGAGATGTAACCATTCCAAAGTGTTCTTCATGTTCATAAATGAGCAAAATGTTCATAACAGAAAGACTAATGCATATACGGTTACAGGGTAGTAGTTATAGCGAGAGTTACCTTTTCTAAATGTTCATAGCGGAAGGTTTGTATTGTATGAAAGGAATTACTTATACGGTTAAATGATAGCAGTAAAGAAGGAGTTACCTTTCCTAAATGTTCATAAATGTTCATAACGGAAGGTCTGTATTGTATGAAATGAATAACGTATATGGTTAAATGATAGCAGTAAAGAAGGAGTTACCTTTCCTAAATGTTCATAATCATCTACTAGTGTTCTCTTTCCGGTGCCTGATTGATCAGTAAATATTGCTGCTTCCTTTGCTACAGAAATGAAATAAACACAAAACACGTTATTGTCTTTAATTTTTCCCGCATATAAACGCAAACGACTTTGCAAACACTGACATTAAAGCAATACAAACATAGTTATCACATGTCAATGCTTGTTTCCGATCTAATATACCATTACGTATTTCTTTATATGTCACATGTGTAATATAACATGACCGAATTAAAATGTTTGTGTTCATCCGCGAATGTTTACAAAATGTCTGAGAATGTATCCGTTAAACACAAACGTCACGATAGATGTACGAGGTAAATGGACCATTATTGGTCATAAAAATATTTTGTTATGTGATAAGTTAACAGTTTATTAAGTATTACATGTTGGACTATTTTCTGACAGCGAAAACCCGATTTTCATTTTGTCTTTCGTCATGTGTCAGTCGTGTCAAATCATAAAGTTTTATTAAACTCGTCCAACTAACGTGTTATTAAGATCGCCAAAGGCTCGCTTAATAACACATTTCTTGAACTCGTTTAATAAAACTTTATATGAAATGATAACTCATGTCAGATCCTATATGTATACGATTTTTTTTATGGCAGAAGTTACAAACATTTTACAAGTATGACTCTTCAAAAGTGTGCGAAAATTGCCCCCCCCCCCCCCCCCCCCCCCCAAAAAAAGGCCGACGAATACAAAGATTCGTCTGTGTCTTAACACTTCGTATCATGTATCAAGATTCCTTCGTCTGGTGCAATTAAAACCGTAACTTACCTTCTTTGTGTTCTGTTTCATCGACCGGTTTATCTGTGACTAGTAGCTTTTAAAAAAAAGATTAAAAATAAACAAATGTAATAAGCATAAAACAAGAAACATAAATGAATGAATACGTGAATAAAAAGATGCATGGATGAATAAAAAATAAACACATCATTTAATTAACATCATAATAAAAATCAATCAATCAATCTGTCAATATTCAAATGAATAGAAATATATATAAACTAAATCTATCATTTAATGAAAAGTTACAACGGAATGTTACATACATTAAGGCCTATTCAGCGGGTAACTGTTCTTATCTTTAGTATATGTGTTATGTGTCTATTCGATTGATTATATGAGGTCACAAAATGAATTTAAGTACAGTATCCAGATTCTTAACACGTTTACTGAGTTACTAGGTAGAACTGAAAAGGCGCCAGTAAAAAAGACATATCATGAGCAGTCCCGTGAGAAAACCAACATAATGGCCTCTGCGTAATGTATCGACCAGGATCAGCCTGCGCAGTCCGCGCAGGCTAACCCGGGCCGACACATTCCGTCTCAGAGGGATACAGGTATAGAGTAATGACTTCTTAAACAGAAAAAACACAGGAGGCGAACATTGTCTCTCCGGGTTAGCCTGCGCGGCATTCTTAAGCTGATCTGGATCGATATTTTACGCAGAGTCCACGGTGTTGGTTTTTCTCATTGGACGGCTCATATACATACTGAAGGAGTGACACGCCTCGATTTACTTCCGTCACTCTTTGCCGATCTTAGATTTCTCTTCGAGGACGAGTGACCGTACGTTGAAATGACGCCCGACGCCGTTCTGGGACGTATCATCTTCTCAACACGTTGTAGCAGAGGTAGGGAGAGTAAGTTCTCTTTGTCTTTATCATACGTCTGAAAATAATTAAACATGTTTTACATATACTGCTAGGGTTAATAGAAACTTACGGCTGTGAAATGTTTAGAATAATCCCATGCGATGTTATCTGTTAGCTGGGTGCTATGAAATAACGTCGTATATTACGTCAACACATATAAGACGAAACAACCACGAAACGCCACAGTTACTTTAATCAAAATATAACGAAAAATACAAGAACATATAATATATATTCATCGATCGTATATGTAATTCATTATTTATATACCATTGCATATCTAGTACCAGAATTCGTATCCCTCGTGATACTACCCGCTTATAATAAACTCGTGCAGGCGCACTCGTTTTATAACACGCGCGTGTTATTAACACTCGGCATAGAATTCCCGTATCAAAATATCAATGGTTAAAACACTTTTTATCACAACAGATATATACCAAAGCATTTGTAGTACTGCGAGCTGATTTATGTAATCGTTACTAGCAACAATGTCGCCGTGTTTCTTCGGAATCGTTATAATTAATCGAAGATTCGGAATAACAGACCAAACAAACATATAGGTGACCTTCCGTTAGCCAGGGATCTGTGAGTAATTAACGATTATCAAATTAAGTGTGTATTACTCAATGTAGTAACTCAGATTTTCGACAAAGACGGTCAAAAGTTATGTAGAAAGTATTTGTATGTTATGTTATTTGAGCCACAATACTCTGCGTAAAGTATCGGCCCGGATCAGCCTTAGCATGCCGATTATGCTAATCCGCTCAAACACTTTTCGCTTCCTATACTCTACGCTTCCTACTCTATACCTTTATCCCCATAAGACGGAATATGTCGACCCGGATTAGCCTGCGCGGACTGCACAGGCTGATCTGGGTCGATACATTACACAGAGTCCTTCATGTTGGTTTTCTTGTGGGACGGCGTATTTGTAATTGTTGTTGAGTCAGGTCAACATTGCTTTAAGTAATACGTATAAGAGTGCGAGTACCTTATCCATGAGATATAAATCATCGTCAGAATCACTATCGGGTGACAGGGGTGTCGGTAGATCTAGATTGTTGTACACGGCATATCTGTTAAACTCGGAATCCTGACACATAAAGCAATGGTAACCGTCGGTATGGGCCCGTGAAGGGTAGTTCCCGGTTCGTTTGTTAACTTTAGGGTAACATCGCTGTAGTTTCTTGTATACTTTAAGTGAACCCTGTGTTTAAATCAATTCAAACATTTAATAGTTTAGTTTAAACATATTTTATTACCAAAATAACATATAGTATTTACAAACATATATATTTGTACATAGTTTAACATTTATATAAAGGCAAAAGGGTCTGGCCACAAGTTCTCTCAACTTAGGAAAGGCCATTCCCTAAACATTTAAATTACACATTTGTAATGTCTTCTGTATTACAATAATTGTATATGTTTTAGCTATTTTGTTTTTGAAGACATATATTTAGTTCCAGTGTTGAAATTTTTTACAAGAAAATGCTCAAAATTATTTATTTGTAAGTAAATGAAAAAGAAAGAAAAAAAAAAAAAAAAAAAAAAAAAAAAATTAATACATTTAATATGATATTGGTAGTGAATGTTTATAATACATTACATGTATTCGATACTTATGGTACACCTCAATAGCAGTTCGTATATATATAGGAATAGTAGGGTAATACCACTAAAGGCTTTAAAATAATCCAAATAAAATTGACGGTCATGTATTATGCACGAAATAATTCAACCCGCGAAGATGGTTACAGACATTTTGGACGAAAACGGGATGGGACGAAACTGGTTTTTCAAATTCACTTTCAAACAAGGTCAAACTACTAAAAAAGATAAAATAAAACATTTCAAGTGCATCCTATACATATTAACAATGAACATAAACTATATATATCATATATTCCATGTATTCTGGTGAAGGTATACACTCATTTCTACGTAAACAAAGGGATTATTTAGATCAGCATGACCGCGGATGTACTTGGCGTAATTTGACTTTTTTTTTGAGAAACGTTAGAAACATTACTTTTTAAGCCTTCTAATATCAGCTGTGTGTGACGTAGTTCATTTATTATTTAAAAATCGGGTGAAACACTTACTGATTTGACTATATATATCCACTCCGAGTTGTTACTATTTTTGACCATAACTGTATTTCGCCTGTATAAGATAAATACATCATTACTTAATGTTATTAGAGTACAAGATAATGTGTAGCTATCATTAACTGTAAATTAAATCAATCTTCAAGACAAATCGAGTCCTGAAATATATTTGATAAACCATTAAACAGACGCAAGTATTACTAAAAACAGTGTATATAATCAGAGCTATGTTTTTTCTTTATTTATTCTATTCACGTTTCCTAAACTTGTATATTCCAATAGTTTGATATAAGTCCTTTGACAGACTGACATACATTGTATTCCCCAACACAAACTATCAACCCTTTCATACATGCAGACGAATTTTAACGCAGCTACAGCTCACGACTTTTAAAAAAACTCACCATAATTTATACTTTTATCAAAATGTCAATTTATTTATTCAATAGTGATCATTTTATATATAGGTAAATCACATACTTTTGCCTAGATGTTATCAACGTCGCGTGCAACATATTTACTGTATATTTGAAAGGGTTAACGCTAATAGATACACGTAATGGAAGGCTTATAGTTTTAATTATCTCCCTTGTATGATTAACTCAAGCGAACACAAAACTCATGTTGGTCCATTCATTTGAAAACCTTGGTCTTATTCGTGTTTCTCTCATGCAGATGGTGAGCTTTATTTCTGACACAATTTACCATGGATGCATTAATTATAAATAGTAATGCCATTAATGAATGCCTACAAATGATACAATGAAATGAAACAAGGCTAAGATAGAGCGTTATAGAATGGTCCATGCAGTGCAACAGATTCAAAGATAAATTCATGGGTACCAATTCACTGGGCATATATATATATATATATATATATATATATATATATCTAAAGAAGAAGCTAAACACAAGATGGTGATCAAATATTTGTAATATGGAAACTTCTGCAAATATTGCTAATAGTGACAACAAAGTAAGTAATAAATAGTTCAAAACTATTTTGGCAATTAATGTTGAAAAACAATCAATTGAAAGTCATGAAAATGTACACAATTTGGCTTACTTGGTATGTCTACCCAGTAAAAATGAAGCATAATCGAGCACTATTTAGATGTAAATTGTACTGGAAAGTGAAATTATTACTCTTATTTTATCCAAGAATTCTAATTCTAATATTTCAAGACAACTTTTGAACAGTTTTAAAACGTTGACAATACTATCTATAATTAAAATAGTTTTGAGGGGAAAATTATCTGAAGCTCATCCAATTTGCGGACGTAAACCACTTACTTAAAATAGCAAAACTCCATTGCTTTTGGATTGTTGTTTATTTTCTCTAATGGGATATCTTTTAAAAAGAATAATGCCCTGAAATATATCAAACATATTCGATTTATCAAATGTCAATCAGTAGTGCAACGTTTACAATTCCAGAATAAACAATTATGAATAGTTATGAACTACACACAATTGTACGATACAGACGGTCGGACAGTTGACGTCTTTGTAAGACAGAGGTCCAGATACGGAGAGATTTACAGCTCTTTTCCTTACAATATATTTCTTATTATCCAACCAAAGCCTATGTTGTGGGTACTCAAATGAATCGTCATAGGGCTAGCGGATAAAATAATTATTCTACAACAAGCAAAATGCTCTTTATCTAGAGCTCTGGTAAGAACAAGATTTCTTGACTAACATGTGTCGAATTGCATCATTTAATCTCGTTTTCTAAAGTTCCCACATGACCGTCTCGGTGGTGTAGTGGTAAGAGCATCCGCTTTGAGAAAGGGAGACTAGGTCTCGATCCTCCGTCAATTCATACTAAAAACTTTTAAAATCGTAGTAATTGCTTTCCTTCTTGATGCATAGAGTTGTAGAGATATCATTACGGCTAACTCATTAGAGTTAGGATACATAAGTACTCGTAATTTCTTCCCCAAAACGACGTGATCTAACTGACAAACTGTTGCAATCGTTGTTAACACAATTTAATATTTTTAAAAAAATAAATAAACTGTTTCTCAATTACATCACTATGTGTCCGTGCTTCACGACAATGACGTATCATTCGAACTACTATAAGACAGAGGACCAAAGAGGGAAACCGCAACTAGTATAGAGTATGTTGTATAAACACTGAAGCCAGATCTCAAACCCAGGTCTCCCGCTCAAGATGGACCCTTTAACTCTTTCACTGCCGAATTTCACAAAGTCGTAGTGGCAAACAAATGCAGATTGCAGAAGAGACAGCTCTTTACGAGCTGTTTCACCTAAATCTGCATTGTTTGCAAAAGAGTTTAATGGCCTTTGGCAGCGAAGAGTAAAAGTCATCGTTACATCATCCAGTTAATCTGAGTAAAATGCAATGGCATACAAACGACATTGACGATACCACTATTGGACGGAGTTATAAAACGTTCCTGACTATCCTTCTTATGAATTCGTTAGTTATCCTATAAATCATGTTGTACATTCTGTATGTACTTTTATTTATGCAAATTTATATTATATGAGCGGTGCTCCGGTAAAACGAACATTAACGTAATTATTACACGTGTTTAAAAAGCTCTGCCTGCGCATCCATGCTTTGGATCGAATTGAACACTACTTTACAGAGATGTCTTCACATGTTGTACGATTAATTGTCGAACAGTGTATTACTAGACCAGAAGATGCGGTTGCGCTTGCTGATCTGGATATACATTGATCACAAATGCCTGAATAGTTGGTTTTCCTAGAGCATCGCTTATAAGTTAACTAAAAGTCTTACTTCATGAAGCGGTTGTGATCGGGATCGTGGATTGTTTTCACTCCTCCTGCCATGAAAATATTTTCATACGTCTGCAAATAAACAGTTAAACTAGGAATATTGGGTTTGGATGTATCTCTTCATTACAAGTGATTTATAGACTGAATGTAATTTTATGGCTGGTATATAGATTCAAAACGTACTTTTTATCAATGTATTAATGAAAACTTATTTACGAAGACGACTCTGAATGCACGAATACATTGAATAAAGAGTTTGGTGTCAAAGATAAAAGAAACGGTTATTTGATAACATGATAAATCCTATTTTGAGGTGTGGATCAGACTTATGGGGGTTTCTCAAATCTCCTGAAATAGAAAAGATCACAGGATTAACTAAAGTGATAACTTACATCACAATCTATCGTAAGAAACTCAGCATACTCCATTGTAAGGACCGTGGATTGACGTGCTGACCGATGGGCTATTGCAAGTTCCTGGAAATATCAAATGTTTTTACTTAAAACAGTTCCATACTCTTTTCTTCACTTTCTATACACATATATTTTAGTTTTTTTTGTGTTCATCACTTTTGCTTGTCTGTGATTGGCTGAAATATTTTGTTCATAACCTCATGAATAAAAAAAATTAACATTGGCGACGTGCTGTATTATGGAAAATAAAGTTGTAAAATACTATTATGTTTTATTACTCACTGAAATAGCCAAAAATTATGCTAAAATATAAGGAATGGAGCGGTTTTTTTTTTCGTTTTCATGGGGGTATGAACAAAAAAACCTGATCACACATTCTATGAAACCGCTTCGCGATTTCATAGAGAGTGATCAGGTTTTGTTGTTCATACCCCCATGAAAACGAAAAAAAAAAGCTCTCCATTCCTTAATTAACCTTTGATAACCTATTGCAAGTTCACAGACAATTTTAAAAATGATTTAGTCCAAAACATTTACAGACTCTCGTCTTACCTTCATGCAAAGATAGTTACTTTTGTGTGGGTTTTGTTACCTAATTAAACTATGTGACATATATTTAATCTTGTGAAAGCTCATAAAACAGATTTACACATCTGATGGAAATAAATGTCGTCAAACAGTAACTTGTTAATTACGTCAAGTTATAACAGATCAAACATATTGCTATGCCATTGTATGTCATCAATCTAAAACACGATTTCGGTTTTCCCATAGTCATTTATCTTGATTATAAGCTTCCCAATGGTCAATCTGATACAAATAGCGAAATCGGACATTTTTGCAATTGAAAACAACGAAACGACAGGTGGTGCAGCGCATAGCACAGTTTCACTAGAGACTAAAATCTAAAGATGTAGTCACACATGTGTCAACTTCACGCCACATTCTTTACATTTATATACATGTAGTTATATTTGAGCCGTTCCATGAGAAAACCAACATTGTTGACTCTGCGTAAAGTATCGACCCGGATCAGCCCAAGCATGCCGCGCAGGCTAACCCTTACAGACACTTTTCGCCTCCTGTGAATTTTCTGTTTCAGGAATCATTACTCTATAACTTTATCCCCCTGAGATGGAATGTGTCGGTCCGGATTAGCCTGCGAGGACTGCGCAGGGCTTATCTGGGTCGATACATTACGCAGATGCCATACTGTTGGTTTGCTCGATGAACGGCTCATATTTATATAGTTATATGTAAGGTAAATCTAAATACAGACTAGGTGTATTTCCCGTTACCATGACAATCAGTGATTATATACTTACTTCTGACTAAAAATGAGAATAAACCATGGTTAGACTAGCTTAAGGAAAGGGGAAACGTTTCACTAAGCTTGCAACGTATCTATCATGAACAGATCAGTTAAAATATCATGGATGCTACTTACTTAGTTTATGACTTAGTTCATGACAAACAAGGCTTTAATTTTCAAATGCATTTTGATGTACAATATTTTAAATATAATCCAGCAAATTAAATATAAATGTTTTTCGAAATTCTTTAATGCACATATATGGTGTTTATTTCGTGTCAGACCTTGGCCATATGGGCTTGATCAGTTATACAAAATATATCTTCGTGAAAGCAATAAGTTTCAATGTTTGATTTGTCTTTGTCTTAACCCTTTCCCTCATACGACAATTCTGCGGCAGCCGACTTTGAACATATTTTGTCCAAAAATGGAAAATCTCTATAATTGAATGGATAACCTATGACTAAAAGTGGAAAACATTGTGACAAAAGGAGAAATTGCACGTTTTGTGCAATTTCTTCTTTTGTTACTATGTTTTCATAAAGCCGTCTGCTGCAGAGGCGTCAGAAAGCGTCTATATGAGGGAAAGGGTTAAATCCGTCCCTTCATTACATCATTGAGTAAAAGCATAACATAGAAAGAATAATGGTTTGATAAGTTGCAAAATCGAGGTATATTTTCCATTCGGAAGCATGATACGAGTTTTTTTTAGACTCTTTTGGTTTTTGTTCATTGAAAATATATACATATCTTACAGCGGTATAAACAATTATTCTCCGTTTAAAATGAATTGGGTAAAAAACCTTAATTATTTTATTTAAGATCACACTATCAGAAAAAGAACATTTGTCCGATGTCGGTATTTTCTCCTTTATCCACCATATCTTCTGAGGAGATTTTGTGCAAGGGTGTCAACACCTTTTTGAATCGATAAAAGAATTATTGTAGTCAAATAACCATACTTACCCCGAAGTTTTCCCCTCTCCGCAAAGCCACCCTCGTTTTTGCATATGGTTCGCCGGGATCTAATGTAGCAACTACAACTAGAAACATAACTACCTCCCTTGAGTTTACGTTTAGTAAGGCATGGTTTTACAATTCCGTTAAATAATACCATTACCAACAGTGAAAATATATTGCAAATCAGAAAAAGTATGTTTAAATATAATTTACAACGCTAGAATCCAGGGAAGTCGGTCAAATACAAGGACAGTCATTTATAGATCTAGCGGCTTCTAAAATCGACAATTTATTAAATCCATATGAAAGTAAGTTGTGTTCGATATAAACGTTATTCCTCATGCACCATTGAATTATCTCGTCACACGACTAATTCAGATATATTGATTGATTGATTGTTTGGTGTTCGAAGCTTTCAACAATTTATCAGTTTAATCATGGTGTATTTTGGATTTATTACTAGTACAACTGGTCCATTTTAACTAACACCAGTATGTCAGTCGTAATGCTAACAACGCAACCACGAGGGAACTCTATTCAACTAAGTAATGTTTATCTTAATCTGAGACACGTATATCGATTTTGGTTCTGCATGCATGTTGTTACCCTGAAGACCCAGTCGAGCACGTGCATCTGCTCAAACTCACCAGAGTCTTCTGCGTATTTGTTAAACATACACGAATGAACCTTCTGACAAATCCGTGGAAGTGTAGCCTCATAAGTTGTATGCCAATATACGTTTAAACGATGTCAATGTGGAGTGCCATTAAGACCCCAACTCGCAGGCGTATAATTGAGCCGTTCCTCGAATAAACCAACATTATGGACTCTGCGTAAAGTATCGACCCGGATCAGCCTAAGCATGCCACGAAGGCTAACCCGAACAGACTCTTTTCGCCCCCAGTGGATTTTCTGTTTCATGAATCATTACTCTACACCTCTATCCCCCCTAAGACGGAATGTGTCGACCCGGATAAGCCTACGCGGACTGTGCAGGCTGAACTGGGTCGATACATTACGTCCATAATTTTGGTTTTCTCGTCGAACAGATCCATTGCTTAAACACGATTTGAAAACAGGGTGGTAATAGGTTCCATTTCAAACGCGTCTTAACGCGTCTGCTTATTGGAAAGTGGGTTTATACATGAACGTAAAAAATATCCCTACCTGTGCCGTATAGTATAAAGTAAAAGAAACACGGCGCGTGCGTCTGTTTAACAATTATTCTCTTTGGTCCAAAGCTGAAATATATAAACAACATAATACGAGAAAACCAACATCATGGACTCTACGTAATGTATCGACCCGGATCTGCCTACGCAGGCTAATCCGGGACGACACATTCCGTCTGAGAGGGATAGAGGTAAAGAGTAAGGATTCCTGAAACAGAAGATTCACATTTAGCCTGCGCGGCATGCTAAGGCCGATACAGAGGTCGACACTTTACGCAGAGTCCACATTGTTTTCTGGTGGAACGTTTCACATACCAAGGTCAACATAATATGACCAAGGTCTCGTAACATTCTCCCTAGTAAACTGGCTAAATCTTCTAGCGTAGAGTATTTAGCTTGCTTGTGAAAGACGTCTGATGCTAGTCACGATGAGTTTGATCAATCATCAGAAAGAATGAATGACCGAGTCGGAATTTATACTTACAACCCCTGGATTGATAGTCCTCGTCCCGTTACCTACTATGCTATCGGAGCTGACATTAACAAAAATAGGCACAATATAAATCGATATAAAGTATGCTTATTAAAGTCGCTCTTCATTCAATGTCTTAATCCCTGCATTTAACGTCAACTTAAATTCCACTTTGAAAAAACATCGGAGGACAAAACAGGGCACATCTCTGCATACGATAGAATAATTTAAGATCAAAGTAAAAAGCATTTTTAAGAAAAATTAGTAATTGCATGTTTCCAATGCATTTACTAAAATTGATTTGCTAAGGTGTTACAAGTCGTCTATATAAGATAAATGACTCTAAAAGACAGACCATCTCGTCAATAGAATTAACTTGGTGCTTTACCGATTCAAGATCGTCGTAATGTGGACTATTTTACCAAATGAGCGTTGCTCCAGGAAAAAAAAATCTCAGCGTAAATTAATAACTGCCTGTGAAGTCATGCTATCGGATCTAAGTTAAGACATTTGCCAGAAATGTCTTGAAACCCTTTAATTAAATAATTAGCAAACAGTTAAGAGTCAGATCAAGCTGCATGGATGCGCAGGTTGATCGTGATCTACACTGGTCGAAAACGCCTTAAGTTGTATGTGCCTGGAGCGCCGCTCAAATTATGTTTTTCGTTCCAGTGCTCCGATTAGCTTTCTTAGATCTAAGAGATAAGTCGTTCCCTTATAACTCACCTTTGAAACAATCCATGTTGAGCGAGAGCTTGCTGCATTCTCAGTGGGTATTCAGCTATTGAGTCAATTGCTCGTAGCGCAATCATTGCCTGAACATATAAATAGGCAGACATTAAGTATATTACTCGCAGCACAATTAATCTCTACAATAAGAAATAGGTAGACATTAAGTCTTATTACTCTCATCGCTAGCATTGCCTAAACTACATACATAGGCAGACATTAAGTATATTGCTAGCAGTACAATTAATGCCAAAAATCAGAAAAAGGAAGACATTAAGTCTATTACTCGCAATGCTATCATTGCCTAAACTACAGAAAAAGGCAGACGTAAAGCTTATTACTCGCAGTGCTTTCATTGCCTTAAATACAGCAATGGGCAGACATTAAGTATATTACTCTCAGTGCTTTCATTGTCTTAAACAGAAATATTCAGACATTGAGTCTATATTCACAGACCAATCCTGTATCGAGTACATATCTCAAGGTGCTATCATTTCCTATTATACATACATAGTCAGTCACTAGGTCTATCGCAGTGCTTTCGTTGTCTAAAATTCAAAACTAGGCAGCCATAACATATATTACTTAGCAGTATCACCATTGCTTAAACTACAGAAATAGGCATTAATTAAGTATATTACTGGCATTGCTATCATTGCATAGAATACAAAAGCCAATAAGTATAATACTCGCAGTGCTATCATTGCCTTAACTACAAAAATAGGCATCAAGTGAATACGGACAAGGCCCGATATTAAGTCTTCTACTCGCAGTGCTATCATTGCCTTAACTATAGACATAAGCATCACTTAAATACAGAATAGGCCAGACATTAAGTCTTCTACTCTCAGTGCTATCATTGCCTTAACTACAGAAATAGGCATCAATTAAATACATAATAGGCCCCGACATTAAGTCTTCTACTCGCAGTGCTATCATTGCCTTAACTACAGACATAGGCATCAATTAAATACAGAATAGATCCGACATTAAGTATTCTACTCGCAGTGCTATCATTGCCTTATCTACAGAAATAGGCATCAATTAAATACAGAATAGGCCAGGCATTAAGTTTTCTACTCTCAGTACTATCATTACTATATCTGGGAAGACTTTAGGTATATTACTCTGATTGCTATCATTACCTAAAATACAGAATATGAAGATATTGAGCAGACATTGAACATATTACTCTTAATGCTATCATTACTTAAAATACAGAATAGCAGGCATTAAGTAGACATTGAGCATCTTACTTGCAGTGCTTTCATTACCTAAAATATAGAATAGGCAGACATTGAGCAAACATTGAACATCTTACTTGCAGTGCTATCATTACCTAAAATATAGAATAGGCAGACATTGAGCAAACATTGAATATATTACTTGCAGTGCTATCATTTCCTAAAATATTGAATAGGCAGACATTGAGCAAACATTGAATATATTACTTGCAGTGCTATCATTTCCTAAAATATTGAATAGGCAGACATTGAGCAAACATTGAACATATTACTCGCAGTGCTATCATTTCCTAAAATACAAAACTAGGAAGCCATTACTTATGAACCGTTCCACGAGAAAACCAACATCGTTGACTTTGCGTAAAGTATCGACCCGGATCAGCCTAAGCATGCCACACAAGCTAACCCGGACAGACACTTTTCGCCTCCTGGGGATTTTCTGTTTCATGAATCATTATTCTATACCTCTATCCCCCTCATACGGAATATGTCGGCCCGGACTGCGCATGATGATCTTGGTCGATACATTACGCAGAGTCAATAATGTTGGTTTTCTCGTGGAACGTCTCAATTATATTCCTATTAACAAACATACGAATCGTATTACTATAGCGGTCAAAACACATCCGGGAGTGCCTGCACGTTCTACCCTTCAAATGTTGATGCTTTTTCCCGTTTTTATGTTGGACTTGTCCAGCTTTTCACTCGGAAGAGTTCATACCAAAGTGTAGGAATATTAGTAAAAATGCGAAGATTTGTGAAGGCATCTGTATAGAGACGGGACTGCAACAGTAAGCCTCGTCCCTGTACAAGTGGCTGCATCCAACAGCGGTCGGTTCCAGCCGTCAATGAGGTTAACTTATAAGACTGCTTGAAATCTAGGTTTCCGGCAAAACTCGACGGTCACTGAATATCTAATATAATATTAGCTCTTTCACTGCCACATGCAATTGAAGGGTTTTGGAAAACTTTCAGATGCAGGTGATAAGCTCGTAACTTGCTGTCTCTCTATAATCTGCATTGTTTGTCACTGAGACTTATCAAATTACTTTTTGGACGAACAACGGCGTAGTCCATTTTTCAACATGGAAGAGTCGACTTTGTGAAATTCGATAGTACAATAGTTAATAAGGTTGGGTTAACGTTGAACTAAGGGAGGTGACTGTAAACCACTTACATAGTACACTTCTTCTTTTGTCCTTACGTATGACGGTAATGTCAGTATTCGTACGGCTTCCTGAGACATTTTCATCTGAAATCAATAGACATAGGTGTTCTCTTTTTGTCTTAATTGTATATCAGGTGATGATGAAGAGTTTACTTGCTAAATCTTAAGATGTATCAAATAGCCCCTGCATTATGTATTAAATAGCCCCTGCATTATGTATTAAATAGCCCCTGCATTATGTATTAAATAGCCCCTGCATTATGTATTAAATAGCCCCTGCATTATGTATTAAATAACCCCTGCATTATGTATTAAATAGCCCCTGCATTATGTATTAAATAGCCCCTGCATTATGTATTAAATAGCCTCTGCATTATGTATTAAATAGCCCCTGCATTATGTATTAAATAGCCCCTGCATTATGTATTAAATAGCCTCTGCATTATGTATTAAATAGCCCCTGCATTATGTATTAAATAGCCCCTGCATTATGTATTAAATAGCCCCTGCATTATGTATTAAATAGCCCATGCATTATGTATTAAATAGCTCCTGCATTATGTATCAATTAGCCCCGCATTATGTATCAACTAACCGCGCATTATGTATCAATTAGCCCCGCATTATGTATCAACTAACCGCGCATTATGTATCATTTAGCCTCGCATTATGTATCAGCTAACCGCGCATTATGTATCAACTAACCGCGCATTATGTATCAACTTACCGTGCGTTATGTATCAATTAGCTCCGCATTATGTATATATATTCTCTTAACACTTCCTTAATGATATAATTTAAAGAATTATAACAAAATAACTAAAATGTGTATAAACTAGCCCCGGTCTCCACAACTCCAATTATGACGTGCATAAGGAAAACCTACGCTAACGGAACCATGTCAAGCACGATATATGGACAACACTGAACGTATATATAGATGTAATTTAGTCATAGATGTTTCAATTGACGAAACACTAGAACGACATGCCCACTAGTTTTACGACTTTTATCGTTATTTTTATTTGATCATTTACGTGGAATCCGTAAGGCCCTTAAATCGCGAGACACAGCTCATGAGCAAATGCGAACAGTGCATACCCAGGCCCGTGTCTACGTATATGGTCCAACCACAGTCAACAACGTCCGTCCGTTCGTCCGTCCATCTATGTGTGGTTATTACATAAATGCATCTTCTAGCAAAGAAACTAGAGAAGTGTAGCCCAACTAGTTGAACGTCACTGTAACTACAACTGATGCAAACCGGAGAGTCAACAAGACCCCACATTAAGGCTAATATAAATGAGCTGCGAATCCGCTGTGGTCGCGTGGTAAGCGTCGGGGATTTGAAACCGGGAGTCCCGGGTTCGATCCCCAGTCGCGGCACAGCGGTCATGGTGGAGTGCCCTTTGGGTAAGGCACATATTCTAGCCTAGTACTGGTTTGTTTATCCAGGGATCATGGATAAGTGAACCGTCGCCGTGAAATAACTGAAATAATGTTAAGAGCGGCGTAAGACCCCAATAAAACAATGAGCTGCGTCTGTTGATTTGGGGTCTCGTCGCCTAGAGCTGTGTATAGGCAAGACTCACATATTCCGATGTAAATACACGCAGATGGTCATGCGCAGTTCGAACACGACGAATTGTAGACATCGGTCAGTTATCTCACTTTAATACTCTCTACATCTAGCTAGGTCCTATCATTTGGTTTCCTCTGTTTTTATCATTGGTTTCTTTGCACTGGATGGTGCACTTATAATTGCATTTTCTTGGCCAACTGTTATTAGATTGATTAGTAATTCCACATTTGTTTTCTTTAAACACTGCTATGTAAATGTTCCATTTTGAATCATCACTTTAATTAACACATTTATGATTAATGTGTACAGAGTAATTGCAATATCTCATTGCAAAATAGCGATAAAGACAAAGGATTCCAACTTAAAGGACCTACCAACTATTTGGTCTTCCTTGGTCTTTATCTGACAATGGAGATAATACAATTATCACTAATGTCCCTCATTGAAATTTCGTACTTGACAAGGTTAAATAAAGTACCAAATATGGTAATGGTACGTCACTGAAATATTATGTGACGCCATTGAAATATGCTCTTACGTCATTCAAAATCTGGTAGTGGGGCTTGGTTCACACGCAAAAAGTCGAGCCCCGGTAGTTCAGTCGGTAGCGATGCGGGCTGTCAATCCAGGGATTGTGAGTTCGAATCCCGGCTCGGCCAACTTTCTTTCCGACGATTGACAAAAGTCAATGCAACATGCGTCATTCGTCTTCCACCAATAGGTGGAAAAGCAGCCAGTTGCTTGGAAAGATTGTTGTGTGGAGTACTGGTGTGAGAAAACCAGGAAATGCATGCGTAGGTGAACTGGCCGCCGTGATATAACTGAGAAATTGTTAAAAACGGCGTTAAACCCCAATCAATCAATCAATTCACACGCAAATAATGAAATTTCTTTTGAGTGTAAATTTAGTTATTTCGTTATAATTACACTTTTCAGTTATAAATATTGTCCTTCATTTATCTATCTTGATTTCATCGTCGTCTGCTGCACATGACGTGAGCCGTTCCACAAGAAGACCAACAATATGGCCTCTGCGTAATGTATCGACCCAGATTAGCCTGCGCAGTCCGTGCATATTAATCCGGACCGACACATTCTGTATCAGGGGGATAGAGGTATAGAGTAATGATTTATGAAACAGAAAAATCACAGAAGAAGAAAATTGTCTGTCCGGGTTAGCCTGCGCGGCATGCTTAGGCTGATCCGGGTCGATGCTTTACGCAGAGTCCACAACGTTGGTTTTCACGCAGGACGGTTTATGTGTTGTTTGTCGGGATGAGTTTATAAGTGGCATGATGATGCATACGAATGTATAAGAAGTGGACCAAACCTGTTTGTTGGCTTTAAAGTACGAAGCTTTAAAATCGATGGCACTGTCCGCGGGCGCTTCCGTGAGATCGTTGATCATTTGGTATTGCGTGTAGAACGGGTGGGTCTGTGTTACTCTGAAATAAGCATAATATTATAGTCAAAACCCGTGCTAAACGGGTGGGTCTATGTTACTCTGAAATTAGTATAATGTTATACAGTCAAACCCGTAAAGACTACATTTGAGCAGTACCGCGAGAAAACCAACATTATGGCATCTGCGTAATGTATCGACCCAGATCAGCCTGCGCAGTCCGCGCAGACTGATCCGGGCCGACACATTCCGTCTCAGGGGGATAGAGGTATAGAGTAATGATTCCCGAAACAGAAAATCTACAGGAGGTGAAACGTGTCTATCCGGGTAAGCCTGCATGGCATGCTTAGGCTGATCCGGATCGATCATTTTCATCAGAGGCCACAATGTTGGTTTTCTAGCGGGACGGCTCATTTGTTTATCAATTCCTTGTCTAAACAACCACTCTATCATTTTACCAATTGCTAATTGTATTCATGAATGACTATGTAATTAAGACCAAATTCGAACAGACACCAGATCGATCTCTAGCCATAGGTAATCTGTATACACAGTGTGTGTATACCACGTGACTTTTGACGTCATATTTGCATGGTCAGACAGCAATAATTGCTCTTGTTAAGAATGTAAAAACAATGGTAACTTTTTTTTTTTATTTCTTTTTTTTTAATGAGACATGGCGCAGTCTACGCCGCTTACAATATCCTATATCCGATATTTTACAGGAGTTTGATTGGTGGTCTAGTTTTTTCAAACACTTCGACGAACCTGTTCTCAAAATCCAGTTCTGATAATGCTCCGGCTGTCGGCGATATTAATACATTTTGAGAAAAGGTTCATCGAAGTGTTTGAAGAAACTAAACCACTAATCCAACTCCGTTGAAAACCCGGAGATAGGGCTCTGTAAGCGGCGTAGACTGCGCCATGTTTCATTAAAAATGATGAAGAAATAAAAAAGATACCTTTGTTTTTACTTCTAAACCGAAGTAAAATATTTCTGTCCACCGTAGCATTTGTGACGTAAAAGTCACGTGTCATACACACACTGATACACAGGTTGGACTGTTCAGTCAAACTTGTCGTATGCAGTCACCCAGAGGGAAAGTTTAATTAACAGAGATGACCACTTACACAAAAGAGAGATTTGTTAAGTCTAATTTTTTCGCGACGACTTTATAAATATATTTCGTGAGGGCGCTGGTGAAATATAGAGGATAACTATTTACTGCTGTATAAGTCCGAAAGATATATAGAGTTGAAAAGTCAAGCCAAATTTGTGAAAATAGCTCTCTGTGTTGTTCATGCAGTGGACATATAGCTCAATCTTTCATCTAAATAATCATGTCCTGTATTTGTTTCGTGCTTATAGTACATATTGATGCTATGTGGCGATGGTTGAAAGACAAAGTAAACAAAGTGAAAATTTAAAGTTGTGTATGTATTTTTCGACGCACGGGCCCTACGGCCCCCGGGTAATCCGCCACTGTATATTCCACGTGTCTCCTTTCGTGGGGTGGGGGGAGTCAGGCACGGGCACGGGCCCCTGCTACATCCGCCACTACATTTACCACGCTTTTTCTTTGTTTACCATTAATATTTCGACGCACGTGCTATGTGGCGATGGTTGAAAGACAAAGTAAACAAAGTGAAAATTTAAAGTTGTGTATGTTTTAAAACAGTTTAGTTGTGGCGATGGTTGAAAGACAAAGTAAACAAAGTGAAAATTTAAAGTTGTGTATGTTTTAAAACAGTTTAGTTTCAAACGTCTTTTCTGAAAACGATTTTAGGGTTTATAATATTTTGAAACAATAGATTAACCCAATTGATAGATAGCTAAATAATTGAATGAAAAAGTAAACATTGCTCATGGTGAAATAGTTTTACGTGTTCCCAAATGTTATCCCAAGTCCATCCTCGGTACCCAGGCTATTCATAAAATATATGATACCCTGGGCAAATTGGCTAGCGAAACTTTGTAAAGCATGCACCACGATTTCCTCCGTAACTACACTGTAATTTTCGTATCGCACGAGGTTTGTGCCATGCGGCCAATCAAGCGGCTGCATTTCACCTCATAAATTATTCATGAGTACGAGATTTTAACAGCCAATTTGCCTTTATGAATAGCCTGGGTACCGAGGATGTACCAAGTCATGGTCACATCAGAGAAGCTGTACATTTATACGTACTCTGTCAGGCAATGTTCTCTCCACCAACGGCTAAGTAAAACCTGGAGCCGTATGTAAAGTCTCCATTTTGTCATCAATTTCTGAAAGGTATAATATATATATATATATATATATATAGGATCTGACATGAGTTTTGTCATTTCATATAAAGTGTTATTAAACGAGTTCAAAAAATGTGTTATAACAAAAAAAAATCTTGCTGCGGCGATACAGATCTGCGTAATGTATCGACCAGATCAGCCTGCGCTGTCCGCGCAGACTGAACCGGCCGACACATTCCGTTTAAGAGGGGATAGATAGAGTAGTGATTCCTGAAACAGAAAATCCACAGGAGGCGAAAAGTGTTTATCCGGTTACACCTGTGTGGCATGCTTTAGGCTGATCCGGGTCGATATTTTACGCCGAGTCCACAATGTTGATATTCTCACGCTAAGGCCTACACATTGATTATTGCCAAGCTACGCCCCTGACAGAAATATGATGTGACTGGTGTACTTGAAGTATGAATTCAAGTTAATTCATCAACGTCGTGCAACTTAACAGCTCTTTTATTCGAACGGCTTTAAAAGACAAATATAATCATCTAATATACTTATATGGCATATTTTGGCTTCGTTCTAACAATCGAGAAAATATGTTTTATAGATATCGCATGATTTGATACTTGAAGATTTGTCGTTCAGTTAGAAAATACTTCTACACTGATACTCGACACTATTGACGTGGTTGTGACCTCTGTACAAACATAATTTATATGAGACGTTCCTCGAGAAAATCAACATTGTGGACTCTGCGTAGAGCATCGACCCGCATCAGCCTAAGCATGCCACGCAGGCTAACCGGGGGGGGGGGGGGGGGTCGGGGGGGGGGGGTCGGGGGGGGGGGGGCGTAGGGCCCGTGCGTCGAAATATTAATGGTAAACAAAGAAAAAGCGTGGTAAATGTAGTGGCGGATGTAGCAGGGGCCCGTGCCCGTGCCTGACTCCCCCCACCCCACGAAAGGAGACACGTGGAATATACAGTGGCGGATTACCCGGGGGCCGTAGGGCCCGTGCGTCGAAAAATCCAACCTTCCAGCAGCCCCCATGCCGTCAGCACTGCAGTGCTTTTATTTTATCTACGTCCCTGGTGTCAGTTATATGATCATACGTGCTTTAATAATACAATTTTGATATTTGATATTCGATATAAAAAAACATGTACGTTACAATAATATACGTATTTTTGCAAAGTTTTCGGATAAGGTCAATGTTGTCGAATAATAACTACATGAACAAAAAGCGCACTGCTACTGTACCTTTCGTTTAACATCTTCTCGGATCGCCATAAGGTTCAATAAGTTCAACGGGCTGGATTTCCCTCTTTCTGCTGCATCTTTGTAAACGTTCCCGACAGATTTCCGCGGAGGTTTGGAAATAACCCGGGAGTTCCCGGAAGTCCGGGGCAATCCGGCGACGGTACCGCGACGCATTTCGAGGTTTGGTTGTACACTATCTTCAGCGAAAGACTTTGATCTATTTTCTCGAATTCTTGAAGCTGAGTTTATGTCCCGGCCCTGCAAAAGAGTGTAAAAGAGATGTGAGCCGTCCCACGAGAAAACCAACATTGTGGACTCTGCGTAAAGTAACGACACGGATCAGCCTAAGCATGCCGCGCAAGGCTTAACCGGATAGACACTTTTCGCACCCTGTGGATTTTCTGTTTCAAGAATCATTACTCTATACCTATATCCCCCTGAGACGGAATGTGTCGGCCCGGATCAGTCTGCGCGGAATGCGCAGGCTGATCCGGGTCGATACATTACACAGTCCATAATGTTGGTTTTCTCTCAGGACGGCTCATATATGAACACACTGTCTTTTGGCAACTTATAATTATTGAAGGTTGCATAGTTTGTGCCTTTTGTCCTCTTTCAAAACAGTATTTTTTATCCAGAGGCTTTGAAGGTCGCCTGTATCAGAGAAGGTTTAGCTAATTTTTATTAAAATATAGATATATAGGTGCTACCCATTTACGAAAAAAATATGATATTTACATATTATAAGACTTGTTATTTTATATGACAAGCTTGAATAATCGGATATTTGTTTCAATTATTCCATGTTTGCTTTTGTTAGCATTCGTAAATTAGTCAAACAAATTTGCACTTAATTGTTGGCGTACTGATATTTGGTATAATTGGTGTTCTGCGGGCATTTACATCACGTGACTTTAAAATCCAACCTGTAACAATGGTCTCGTTTGCGCAAGCGCAACTCTACCAAAAACGTTAAATAATTGTAAATAAAAATTAAAGAGCATACTTTGGCCATAACAATTGATTTCAAAAGTAATTGACTAAACGAGGATAATGTTCATGTCATGTTTTTTGCATGATCACAACAAGTTTGGAATTCGTATGATGTCGTCTATTATTTCTAATAGTAAATAATAAGGCAAAGACTTTCGAAGAATTTAGAATTAATTTATAATGAACGAGGTTTAAACATGATGGCCAATATGACCCTTAATCGATCATATACATGATGGCATAGAAGCAAATGTGTAACTGATGATATCGGTGGAAATTTGTTAATTTCAGCCCTTTTCTGATGCCACCTGGCGACGAACCTTTTTCAACCGGTCAATATGGCTGGAACAAATTATGTAGGGGCTCACATTTATGCTTAACCCTTTCCCTAATACAGACGGTTTCTGACGCCTCTGTAGCAGACGACTTAAGAAAATAGTGTGGCCAAAGGAACAATTGCTCATTATAAGCAATTTATCCTTTTGGCACAATGTCTGATCAAAGATTATACGTTCATTTATAGATCATTTGGATCTCCTTGCCAAGTTGTTTTCAAAGTCGTCTTTTAAAAAAAGAGCAATTCCTCCATTTGCCACAATATTTTCAACTCCATTTAATATTTATACTTGATTTGAGAAAATGATATACTTGTGTGTCTTTCTCGCGTGAGCAGGTTCATGTTAGAGCTAACCCTTTACCTCATATATACGCTTTCTGACGCCTCTGCAGCAGACGACTTTTTGAGAAACATCGTCGCAAATGGATAAATTGATCATAATGAGCAATTTCTCCATTTGCCACAATATTTTCCCACATATATACGCTTTCTGGCGCCTCTACATGAGACGACTTTTCGAAAAACATTGTCGCAAATGGATAAATTGTTCATAATGAGCAATTTCCCCATTTGCCACAATATTTTCAACTCCATTTAATATTTATACTTGATTTGAGAAAATGATATACTTGTGCGTCTTTCTCGCGTGAGGAGGTTCATGTTAGAGATAACCCTTTTCCACATATAGACGCTTTCTGACGCCTCGTCAACAGACGACTTTTGAAAACATTGTCGCAATATTTTCAACTCCATTTAATATTTATTCTTCCTTTTATAGAGATTATCCTAATATATATGGGTTTGTTTTTAACCCTTTCCCTCATATAGACGCTTTTTGACGCCTCTGCAGCAGACGGATTTTTGAAAACATAGTGACAAAAGAAGAAATTACTCAAAATTAGCAATTTCCCCTTTTGCCTCAACGTTTCCCACTTTTAGTCATAGGTTATCATTCAATTTTAGAGATTTTCTATTTGTTGACAAAATATGTTCTAAGTCGTCTGCTGCAGATTTGTTGTATGTGGGAAATGGTTAAAGTCGTCTGCTGCAGATTTGTTGTATGTGGGAAAGGGTTAAAGTCGTCTGCTGCAGATTTGTTGTATGTGGGAAAGGGTTAAAGTCGTCTGCTGCAGATTTGTTGTATGTGGGAAAGGGTTAAAGTCGTCTACTGCAATTTTTTGTATGTGGGAAAAGGGTTACTCCGAACGTGTTCACCCTACCATAAACGTGTTTTCTAGATTTTTCAATATTTGAGAAACGGATTATTCAGCCATTTCGGTTTATTTGATTTGATCTCATGTGCTGCTATTTTAAACGCAGATTTATATTTCGAGTGTTTGTACAAAATGTAATAATTTGAAATTATTTTGAAAAGGAAAAAAATAAAGATATATGTTTAATAGATCTAAAAGGAAATTAACTAATTGGGTAAAAATAAAATATAGTGTGAACTGATATGAAAGTTTCTTTTAAATAATAGCAATACAAAAACAATAATGAATTTGTATTTTAAAGCTTAACCCTTTCCCACATACAACAAATCTGCAGCAGACGACTTTGAAAACTTCTTTAAAAAATGTGAAATACCTCCATATTAAATGGAATTATAATAATAAAATAAATATTGAAAATATAGTGGCAAAAGGGGAAAGTGCTCATTATGAACGAGCTATACATAACATAACATAACATAATTGTATTGGCATACAATAAATACATATTCATAGCCAACATGAGTGATATACAATTAGAAAAATGAATAAACATACAGAAGTTGCCAGGTGGTGTAGCTAAAAAGACCTGACATATCAACATATAAAGTTTACAGTTTACAGAGAAGTGTCAATAATTGAATAATTATATTATCATAAATCATTTAATCATTTTTTCACTTGATTTAAACTAAAAATCGTTAAATAATTATTGTGTCTGTTTTTAAAAATACAATGTATAAATGTTGACCGGTTGATTATTAACCTAAGCGAGTTTGATGACATAAGAATCCAAAATTGATGTATTGATGGCCAATGGCAGAAGTATGGTGTCAAATACTCTCTTCTTAAAGTTGCATATTTTGCATATTTGGGCAAACTAGTAAAACATGATATTCATTTTCAACAATATTTATATTACAGCTACATGTTCTTTCCGCATGTGGAATATTTATGTATACATGTATGTCATGACGGACTTATCATAATTGACCAATCCATCAATCGGATCAACCGACCACCGATCAAAGGAACCGTCATTAAGTAGAATGAACGAGCAAACGACACGGATTTATCATAACTGACCGACTGACAAACTGACCGATCAAAGGTCTGTCATTCCTGTCACAGTGACCTATCCGACGAAAAACAAATAAATCAATCGATAAATCAGTCTAGCAACCGACCAATCAATCTAACACTCAATCAATCAATCAATCAATCAATCAATCAATCAATCAATCAATCAATCAATCAATCAATCAGTCAATCAATCAATCAATCTAGTAACCGACCAATCAATCTAACAGTCAATCAATTAACCACCCACCTACCTGTGTGCTCCTCTGTATTAGACGTACCACACTACGTAGATGATGCTTTTTGTGACCACGTGGTGCCGGGGATATCGTCCGAGATGTGGAATCACCTGAAATAATAAATGGGTCGTGGCAGACATATCTTGAGTAGGTCATGTGATGTCTGGTCATCTCACACCATAACTCTTCACTACAGTCTTTCCAAGTAACTGGCTGCTTTTTCATAATGACTGTTAGCCCATTGGTAGAAGGCGAATGACGTTTCGTCACACTGACTTTTGTCAAACGTCGTATAAAGAATGTTTGCCAAGCTGGGGTTCGAACTGACAACCCCTGGATTGACAGACCGCGTGGCTACCGATTGAACTACCGAGGCTCGGCAGTAGCCGCTTGAACCGTTTTGTATGGATGCGCTGGTAGGGTTCTTTGTCACGCGTGTTTGACATACGTTATGGTTCGGTTTCCTTGCGAACCGCCGAGCACCGGTAGCTCAGTCGGTAGCGATGCGGGCTGTCAATCCAGGGGCTGTGAGTTCGAATCCCGGCTCGGCCAACTTTCTTTCCGACGATTGACAAACGTCACTGCGACATGCGTCATTCGTCTTCCACCAATGGGCTAAGTCTATGTGGAAAAGCAGCCAGTTGTACTGGTCTGAGAAAACCAGGAAATACATGAGTAGGTGAACTGGCCTCCGTGATATAACTGATAAATTGTTAAAAACAGCGTTAAACCCCAATCAATCAATCAATCCTTGCGAACCGTTAAATTGTTATGTATCTCTATTGTCCCAACACCTTCTAACTTTAGTTTATTATTTACGAAGCTTCATTTCTTTTCTATTCTTCTCCATTTCATTTTGGTAAACTACATGTTTTAAAAACAAAGTTCCAATATAAATGAAATTGAAATCAACTTTCAAAATTAGACTGTAATTTACGTATGTTTTATTTTTTATAATCATTTCACTGTCATCAAATTGGTTAACTATAAGATCCTTCGAAATCCTTCAAAAATCACTAAACGACATAAACAAAAATCAAAACAATTTTAAAAGAATTACAATTTATTCCTCAAAAGCACTAGGTCTATGTTTCCATTATGACGAAGATTTGTTCAATATTTTAATCGTCTGTCAATTACCGCTCTTCCTTAACCCTTTCCCACATACAACAAATCTGCAGCAGACGACTTTAAAAAAATCATAGTGATAAACAAACTGAAAAAAATCTCATAAAAGATAGCTTAATTGTTAAATAAAGTTGAAAACATTGTGGCCAAAGGTGAAATTGCTCATCCTGAGCAATTTCACCTTTAGCCACAATGTTTTCAAAAGTCGTCTGCTGCTATTGCGTCAAAAATGTGTCTGCAGGTGGGAAAAGGGTTAACTCTAATATGAACCTCCTCACGCGAGAAAGACGCACAAGTATATCGTTTTCCCAAATAAAAAAACACTTTTCATTGTCATTCTGGTGGAGGTGCTATTATAGTTTTAACTGTTGCACAAAAAGTCCATTGTCACTTAAAGATTGTATCGCCCCATAATAAAGGGAATTTATGCAGTTACTACATGTAGTGCTCAACGGAAGCGCGGGTGAGCCAGTACGAATGTTGATACACTTCGACATAAAGGCGCTGGGGATTTGAAACCGGGTGTCCCGGGTTTGATCCCCAAGTCGCGGCACAACGGTCATGGTGGAGTGCCCCTTGGGCAAAGCACATTTTCTAGCCTAGTACTGGTTTGTTTACCCAGGGATCATGAATGAGAGAACTGTCGACGTGATATAACTGAAATAATGTTCAAAGCGGCGTAAAACCCCAAATAAAAAAAATATAATAAAAATATTGACATAAAGGGCTTACTACGTCTTTTGATAACACTGTAGTTAAGGGAGAAATTGCTCATGTTGAGAATATCTGCTTTTGCCAAAAAAATATTATTTTTTTTAAATCTATCCAAAAACGTTTGTATATATATGAATGAATGTATATTGTTTTATGGCGCATCGACAGCTAAGGTCATTTAGCGCGCAATTAAATTTAATTATTCATGATCCCTGGGTAAACAAACCAGTACTAGGCTAGAAAATGTGCCTTGCCCAAGGACACTCCATGTATATATATGAATGTGCCATAGTGTTGCCTATATAGTTCAAAGTCGTCTGCAGCAGATTCACCACACGACAATTCTGTAGCAGACGACTCCGAACATATTTTGGCAAAAAAAATAGAAAATCTCTATAATTGAATGGATAACCTATAACGAAAAGGGGGAAAACATTGTGGCAGAAGGAGAAATTGCTCGTTTTGAGCAATTTCTTCTTTTGTCACTATGTTTTCAAAAAGTCCGTCTGCTACAGAGGCGTCAGAAAGCGTCTGTATGTGGAAAAGGAGTTAAGAAGCCTTTTCGTGTGTGACCCGTACCACCCAGCTGTAGTTTAATTTATACAGTAGGTTTACCCACTCAAACAAACCGGTCCATAACATTTTCAGTAATTAGGTAAATATTTGATCATTTTCCTACTACTATAATAGTACATACTGTTTGGGCCTTCATTTGCAATGAAAATACCGCTCTCATACGAGAGTGTATTGTAATTGTGGATTGAAGGCTTAACTTTCTTTCTTTTTTGTTTCACAATTCTCGTTTTTGAACTATGCATTTGTCGACACACCTCTTTTTTTTTTTTTTTTTTTTGTATTGTTCTTCACCTCGTTTTCTATATATATTTATTTTATCCTCATGTATTCTGTTTGTAGAACTGAGAGAAATAAAGGAATTTGTATTGTATTGTATTGTATTGTATTATATTGTATTGTATTGTATTGTATTGCTACGGGTCATGCCTCTAATACAGACGAGTTTGTATAAACGAGTTGTGAAAACATGAACTGGTCATAACGAGAATGGTTTTTCCTGTTTCTAACAGTGTGTTAGAATAACATATATTTTCTAAATACAAACACTTAACCCTTTCTGACGCCCCTGCAGCAGACGGCTTTTTGAAAACATAGTGACAAAAGAAGAAATTGCTCAAAACGAGCAATTTCTCCTTTGGCCACAATGTTTTCAACTTTATAGTCATCATGAGGTTATCCATTCAATTATAGAGATTTTCCATTTTTTGACCAAATATGTTCAAAGTCGTCTGCTGCAGATTTGTTGTATGTGGGAAAGGGTTAAACACTTTCCCTTAGACGTTTCCAAAGCAGTCGTCTCTCAATATCTCGTAATAAACATAGCGTGGTCGGTATTTGTCTTTCAATACGGATTACCATCATAGATCTGAGGCGACCCACGATAAACACCAACATTGTGAACTCTTGAGTAAAGTATCGACCCGGATCAGGCTAAGCATGCCGCGCAGGCTAACATGGGCAGACTCGTTTCGCCTCCTGTGGATTTTCTGTTTCAGGGAATCATTATTTTATTCTCCTGAGACGATATGTGTAGGCCCGGATTAGCCTGTGCGGACTGCGCAGGCTGATCTGGATCGATACAGACCATAATGTATTTTTTTTTCTTCAAACGGCTCATATGTAGATTGTTTTCATGTTCTCTGTTTTCCAACCATTTTCGCTTTCCCTAATACAGACGACTGGTTATGCACCACTGAAGCAGTCGAGATTTGAAAATATTTTGACAAAAGGAGAACTTACCTTTAACGAGCACTTTCGAATTTTTCCTACAATGGTTTAAAAAAAAACCTGTTTTCAAAATAAATCACTTTAAATTTTCCAGAGACTCACACGTTCCTTCAAGCGTTCCTTTTTTAAAGCAGACGATTCTTAAGTTATTTTTATCATAATAAACCTTTATGATAATAATAAGTATCTCTGCCCTTTCAATAAACAAACTAAATTGTTATTGATTTTAAATCAATCAGACAAGACGAGCTTAAGTGCTGAATATTTTACTTAATCATTTCCGTAAGGAAAGCGTTTCTAGTTAGCCTGACTTAATATCTCATTTTGCAAACAATGCAAATTAAGGTGGGACAGCTCGTAATGAGCTGTCTCACCTGAAATCTGCATTGTTTGTAACTTAGGCATTAAATGTTACCACATTTCCTTGCTGGACGAAAACTGGAGTGGTCCAATTCTCAACATGGAAGAGTCGACTTTGTGATATTCGGCAGTGACAGAGATATAATGACCGAATTTTGAAACAACAGCATTTGATTGATTGATTGGGGTTTAACGCCGTTTTTAACATTTTTTCAGTCATATCACGGCGACCAGTTCACCTACTCATGCGTTTCCTGGTTTTCTCACACCCGTATTCCACACAACAATCTTCCCAGGCAACTGGTTGCTTTTCCACATAGACTTAGCCCATTGGTGGAAAGACGAATGAGGCATGTCGCATTGACTTGTGTCAATCCTCGGAAAGAAAGTTGGCCGATCCGGGATTCGAACTCATAATCCATTGATTGACAGCCCGCGTCAGTACCGACTGAGCTACCGGGACTCGGCACACATGGGGCTACTGCATTGGCAGTCGAGATATGAGCCGTCTCGCGAGAAAACCAACATTGTGGACTCTGCGTAAAGCATCGACCCGGATAAGCCTAAGCATGCCGCGCAGGCTAATCCGGATATACGCTTTTCGCCTCCTGTGGATTTTTCTGTTTCAAGAATCATAACTCTATACCTCTATCCCCCTGAGACGGAATGTGTCGGTCCGGATCAGTCTGCGCGGACTGCGCAGGCTGATCTGGGTCGATACATTACGCAGAGGTCATAATGTTGGTTTTCTCGCGGGAAGGCTCAAATGACTGAAATGTTGTTGAAGACGGCCTGAACAAATTGTTAACCTTTTCCCACATGAGACAAATCTGCAGCAGACGACTTTGAAAATATCTGGTCAAAGACACTGACCAACCTCTATAAATGAAGATATCATTTATGAAATAAATTTGAAAACATTGTGGCAAAAGGTTAACTTGCTCGTTTTTGAGCAATTCCTACTTTTGTAACTATGATTTTAAAAAGTCGTCTGCTGCAGAGATGTCAGAAAGCGTCTATAGGTGGGAAAGAGTTATCCATCAATCTTCACTATCAGTCACCGCCCGTACTTATTTTGAATACCCGTGAATAGGATTATAGAAAGAGAGACTTGGAAACCGAAACCCAAAAATAAATTTCTAATTAGGCCTACGCGGTCAACTTATTTTCAACATTATCCTAAAAAAATGAATCATTTGTGTGGCTATTGGTTTGACAATCGCCACAATGCTAACAGAAACAACAACAACGAAAATATTTACGTAGTCAGTTGTGTACAGCCCGTTGACTTTTTATTCCTTACTGCAAACCAATTAACCTACATCCGTTAAACCGCCAAATATATAGTTCCGTCTGTGATGCAGAGACACGATTAATAATAATCATGTCAGTGCTACTTTGGTACCGGATTGATACTAAGATTTGAGATTTATTGAGATAATATCTACATAGAGTTTAATTATGTAAATATTATCCTTCTTAATGCATGGGCAGATAATAAATATCATTGCGCGTTCTATAACAGGGTTTTAAACCAGGGTTTTCAATAAGGACCGGCACCCGGCGAATCTTTGCCGTTTCGTTTTTTCAAAATCGCCGGTTCAAATCTGTGCCACAATAAAAAATATATTAAAAGTGTTTTTTAAAATATATGAATAGATAGTGTTCTCGGGAGTATTCTGCGAACGCTGCTAGCACTCGCCGAAAGTCGACGATTAAAGATGACTTATGCTTTGTTTAGGTGTCTTCGACAAGGTCCGCGTCTAAATTCCCGATTTTCATCAAATCATTTGAGCGCTTTAAATTACGACGACTGGCAAACGCTTGCGAGTCAATGTACTAAATCGATCATTTCTTTCGGCCGAAATCAGGTAAACGCCGCCCCGTTTGATGCGTTTTGTTTCGTTCACAGAGTTGATAACTTACAGATGACCGAGTTGGTGATGGAAAGAACATAACAAACTAGCATTATTATACTGTCAAAATATGCAGCTTTTCTCAAATTTACCCGCACCAGAGTGCACTATTATTGAAAATCGCAAGGCCTACATCGAGATACTGCTTGTTACTTTGCAGGATTTTCTATACGACCGCCACTACAGTGCCATTGGCGCTTTGATGTTGTTAATAAATGCATGATGCCCCAATATTTCTATAAATAGAAAACATTAAGACATACATGTAATTACATAAGACCGAGGTGAACGGCCTTTTGTGTTATTAGAATATATATTTTTTTAGCGCGACCTTGGGAAAATGTACACGTTGACATTTCTAATTAGTGTAGGTTCAGGTCGACCTGTACATCTTCTGCGTCCTATCAACACCTACACAACATGACATCAGTTTCTAAAAAACGTTATAGTACAGTATATGTGAACAGGGGATATCTTGATCAGACTGTGCGCATGCACATACTTATCTGAATCAGCACTGTTCGTAGAGGCCAATTTGTACCCTATCCTCCAGTAACGACGACGGTATCAAGCTAAGGATCGTGGGTTCGAACCCCAGCTATACCAGCGTCATTCGCCTGCCAATAATGGGATAAGTAGTTTATGAGGGAAGGTAAAGAGTGCCATGTAAAAATGTTTGTACTGGTGCAAAATGGCCCGAACAAAAACCCATGTGAGATGAGATGTCAGCCGTGATATAACTGAATACATTTACCGTTGAAATGGCATTAAACAAGATGTCCAGATAAGGAGGGTTTACAGGTCTTCAGCACCCCCCAATATATATCCTATTAATCAACCAACTATATGTTGTAGGTACTCAAAAGAACCGTCTCATTGAGTCGATTCTTTTGAGAACCCACAACATAGGGTCAGATGATACAATAAGGATTTTAAAACAAGCAAAACGCTCCTTATCTAGAGCTCTGAATTAAACTCAAATAAATATTTCCGAAAATGTAATTTGTCACGTCAGGCAAAAAGAGGTTTTTATTGAATCTTCGACCAGTGAAGACCCAGGCGAGTATATATGCTTTCGATACAGTCTATACGACACCTTTACCTTCCGGCTATAGACTTGACGAGTCGTAGATGTTATTACAGACCGGAAGAAACACTAGAATTACCGCACGAATTAAATCAATCCAATACCTCATTGTAAGTTTCTAAACTGGACCGCAAAAAGGCCTCATAACCGCCTGATGCAGTTAATTAATCAGTTGATTTAACGTCGTGAATAGGGTAAATATGGGGGAAATGAAAACAGTGCAAAACCCTTATAAATCGATTTTTATAAAACTGAAAATCGGTAGGGAAATTTGTGACATGTTTTCGTCTAATTTCTACAATAAGATAAACAGATAATTAACTTGAACCTATCAAATTACACGTTCATGTATGATTATATTTAAACAGTCATTGTGTATTTAGATATACGAGAGAGGCGAGTCACTCATAAAAAAACACGCTTCTTAATTATGGATCTGTTAAACGGTCCCCTTTACGCACGTCACGGCTTAATATTGACTCACGTTACACTAAAAACGGACAATAATTATAGGTGCTGATAACCAGATTACAGATAGTATAGTCGAAGTTTTAAAACTGTTTAAAAGTTGTCTTGAAATATAAGAATCATAATTTTGAGATGAAATTAGAGTAATAATTTCACTTTCCAGAACAATAAACATCTAAATTTTGATCGGTTATGCTCCATTTCATTTTTACCAGGTAGACATATTTTATACATTTCCATTGACTTCAATTGACTGTTTTTCAACATTTACTGCCAAAACAGTTTTGAACTATTTATTACTTATTTTGATGTCACTATTAAAAATATTTGCAGAAGTTTCGACATTTCAAAATGTTGAATCTCCATCTGGAGTTTAGCACCTTTAAGGGATATGCTAGGAGCGAAATTCAAAATGAGCCTGCGCCGACGTCCCCTCGCAGCCAAATCAGGTTTATCACTGTTCGCATCATAGTCGTTCTACTATCATGCAAGCATGTTGAGACTATTTAAAACCCAACACAGACTGCACATTTGTGCAATTTTGTCGCAGTTTCCATGAGCCTTTTCCCACATAGACATTATCTGCAGCAGACGACTTTGAAAGTATCTGGGCAATGCTATGAAACATATCAACATTATTTAACCATTATCAAAATAAGCAATTATTTATGGTATATAATGACATTGATCACTTTGAGTAATTTCTCCATTTGTAATGTGCAGATTCATGATTAAAATGCTAGTTGAAAATGGTTAAGTAAAGAAAAAACAAACCACAGTTTCGTTTGGCTAATATTTAGATAGATCACGTTCATTTCGCACTTAGCGAGGACGTGTGAATGAAACGAATTGTCAATATAACACTTCAGTCTTAAAAGAAATGGATAACTGTTGAGTTTTACAATTCAAACATAGAAACTACCAGGCTATTAAAACCGATCCGTCCAGTGATTGACGGATGAATATATCACGGAATGAAACTAGATATTTAAAATGTTAAAAAATTATAAAACTTCTCTTCGCGAGGTCGCTCCCCGACCGGGTCATAAAAAACAACTTTAAAAACGGTTGTAGGCACTTTCCATGCTTGACGCTCACCCAGGAGCGTACGGCTAGGGTATACAGAGTGTGTACGCAATTTATTTAGGGGGGTCCGGGGACATGCTCCCATGAACCCCCCCCCCCCCCCCCCCCCCGCCCCCTTCTGGGAGCATTTCAGTAGCAAAATATGACTGATCTTGATGGTAAAATAAACGTGTTTTCCAGGGAAATTTTGAGATAGTAAAATGTGTTGCATTTGTCATTTTTCGTCAAATCTATCAAGTCAGATGGGTTGTTTTATACTTTAAACGCCTATCCCATATAACGTTTTTATTACAGATTTGAACTTTTTAAGATTTGAGAACTGGAGACAATGTAGTACGCAGCTGCGTATTTTGCGTACAGTCAGCTACGCGCCTGTCAGCATAACGACCGATTCGTCGGTGTGAGCATAAACAGACCAGAAGAATATGAAGCTTACCCAGGAAATAACATGATATAACTGAAAAGTTGTTGAAGGCGATGTTAAACACAACACTAACAAACAATCGAGCACAGAGCCGTGACATATCACTTTGTTTGTTATTCGATGTTTTAACTGTTCCTTTAAAAAAGCAGAATATAGTGCAGTCATAAATAGACACTCGAGATAGATTTATAGAAGGAATACGTTACGTTGAAGTGATTTACAGATAAATATGACCCACGCCAGGCCAAAACGTAAATTTGTTGTATCATGACCATATATACATGTGTTGAATCGTAATACCATTGTACGGAATCCAGTTGGGGCCATCGTGTTTTCGCGCTCTCTTAACGTGTTTTCTATGAAATTTTGAGATAGTAAAATGTGTTGCATTTGTCATTTTTCGTCAAATCCATCAAGTCAGATCAGTTGTTTTATACTTACGCCTACCCCATATCAAGTTTTTATTACAGATTTGAACTTTTTAAGATTTGAGTACTGGAGACAATGTGTACGCAGCTGCGTATTTTGCGTACAGTCAGCTACGCGCCTGTGACAGCATTACGACTGACACGTCGGTGTCAGTATAAACAGACCAGAAGAATATGTAGCTTACCCAGGAAATAACATGATATAACTGAAATGTTGTTTAAAGCGGTGTTAAACACAACACTAACAAACAATCGAGCACAGAGCCGTGACATAATATCACTTTTTTATTCGATGTTTAACTGTTCTTTTAAAAAAGCAGAATAACTTTCGTTTTTGGTCCAGGTTGTTGTCCTTTTTTCGCGAATTCGCGAATATTTCAAAGGAATTAACATACGTAGAGAGAACAAATTCAAGTTATTTTGGTATAGTTCGACAGAGAAAAGCATTATTGATCGATTCCGTACTTCAAATTAATATATTTGTTTGAATACTTTGAAAAAAATGAGTTGAAGCGAGGCGACCCAGAAAACTGTGTCCACCCTTGTTAATATCTATACATATACAGTCAAACTTGTGATCAGCAGCCACCCAAGGGACATGATGAAACTGGCTGCTTAAGACAGGTGGCTGCTGATCACAAATTTCATGATTTGGTTGCATTTGTTCAAGGTTTTTTAATTTACATAATATTACATGTCACTGTTAGGAAAATAGATAATTCACATTACAAATAGTAAATTGTCTTTATTAACTTGTATTTAAACAATGTTAAGTAGATTTTGAGTTTTATTCTATCAATTATTACAATGTGCTATCTATTATTTAGATAAAACTGTCGTACACAACTAACTTGACTATCAATTTTTTTTTTTTTACCTCACTTTGAAATTCGCCAAATAACGTATCCGGAAAAACAGTGTCCGAATATATGTCCACTGTCATTTTTTAAAATATTTTACTCGATAATCTTTAGATTTAAATAGGAACTATAAAATGATGTTGGATTTCAAAGTGGACATTATCTTTCATTTTAATATATAAATGTGCTGTCTTTCGGTCCAAAACGCTCATAAAACTCTTTTTCAATGTGTCCGACATCGTAAACAGAAAAGACCAAAATCGCAACTTTTTGTTGAATCATGCAACTATCTCATTTGGCACACATCGGCTGATTTCGGTACCCTACATCTAACATGTTTACAAACAGCTTTCGCGTATGAAAAAATTCGATAATGTGTTTGTCACAGTATGTTTTATTACCTGTATGTATGAAAAATCTATAATTTAACACCTGACAAATCTGGGTCGTGTGTTGGCTGACCGTTATACACAATAGGATTACAGTTAATCTCGACCAATTAGTGTGGCCGCTGGCCGCGGAACGAAGGGGACCGCTGATCAAGGCAGTTTATAGAGTACAATTGGTTGGGAGGGTTTCAAAGTGACCGTTTAACGCCGGTGACCGCTGATCGCACGTGACCGCTCACACAAGTTTGACTGTATAGGGTAATATTTTTTTTAGAGGAGCAATTCCCTGTGGTAGAAGTAACTTTCCCTGCTTGACGCTCAGCATTATGACTGACTCGTCGGTGTCAGCATAAAAGGACCAGTAGAACATGTAGCTTACCCAGGATGTAACTAAACAATTGTTGAAAGCATTGTTAAACACAACAAAAACAAACAAGCAAACAATCTAGCACAAAGCAGTGACATATCCCTTTTTTTATTCGATGTTTTTTTTTTGTTTTTTTTTTAAAGCGGAATGATGCAGTCATAAATAGCCAGTCGAGATAGATTTATAGAAGGAATACGTTACGTTCAAGTGATTTACAGATAAATATGACCCACGCCAGGCCAAAACGGACATTTGTTGTATCATGACCATATATACATGTGTTGAATCGTAGCACCATTGTGATGCAATACTGTCTATTGCTGAACGAGTAACATAACCCTTTCCCATATAATGGCGTATTTTGACGCATCTGCAGCAGACGACTTTTGAAAACATTGTGACAAAAGGAGAAATTGCTCAAAACGAGCAATTTCACCTTTTGACAAAATGTTTTCAACTTTTTTCGGTAATTATACTTTCATTTTTTTTTTTAGATTTTTCATGTTATTTGATGAGATGTGTTCAAAGCCGTCTGCTGCGGATTTGATGTATGTTGGAAAAGGGATAATTTAGGGCTGTTACACACGTGTCCGGACAGTGCAGAATCTGTAGAATCTATAAACTATGTATGTATATTGAAGTCAGTCACTATATTCCCATCATCCGAAGCGATTTGTGTATAAATACTTCATGAAATGGTTCATAAATAACGATTTGGACCTAACTAAAAGCGCATCACGTTTGAGATATTGACATGTTCTCGTTTTAGATGATACATTGTAATAGATAGTTTACACACAGTTAAGATTTATGTAAATAATTGCGTTTGAAAAAGTTCTACTTTCAGTTTGAAAACAGTTAGGTATCACACGATTGTTAATCATCTAATCAAATGCCAGCTACTGTGTAGTAGCTCTTATTTGATTGAAGTATTGGCTACTGTGTAGTAGGTCTTTTTTGATTGGTGTATTGGCTACTGTGTAGAAGCTCGTATTTGATTGGTGTATTGGCTACTGTGTAGTAGCTCGTATTTGATTGGTGTATTGCCTACTATGTAGTAGCTCGTATTTGATTGGTGTATTGGCTATTGTGTAGCAGTTCTTCTTTGATTGGTGTATTGACTAATGTGAGGTACAAAACGCAGGGAACAATTCGACCCTCAACCAGGTCAAATCAACGATATACAAATTAATAATTGTATCAGCTACTTTCTTCTTTAGCGCTGCATTGCATTACGAGCGATGCGCCGTTTTCAGGATATTCATGTCGCGATATTATCAATATACAGTTAAAAGAGGCGCTAACCCTTTCCCCCCATATAAACGCTTTTTGACGCCTCTGCAGCAAAACGTGCAATTTCTCCGTTTGTCACAATGTTTTCCACTTTTTGTCATAGGTTATCCATTCAATTATGGAGATTTTCTATGTTTTGACAAAATACGTTCAAAGTCGTCTGCTGCAGAATTGTCGTATGGGGGAAACGGTTAAGCACCATCAAACACAGTTGGTATTCAGTTATATATAGATCAATAAATCACGATATTGAACAACCCTGTACGTAAAACAGTGCAAATGAGAAGCGTCAAATGAACACAAAGAATTAAAAAATAGATGTGGACCGAAAACCAATTGGGGTACACCTTTAGCTCTTCCTCACAAATTACATCATTTACCCTTCTAAGTGTTGTTGGACAGTGAGGACTCTGGTGAAACTGTACGAATGTACAGACTCGCATGAGCTCTTATTGTTGGCAGATGTTCGCAGATGCGATAAGGCCGCTTTTCATGTGACACGGCTCTTATAGTATTCAAGTTGTATTAACATTTCAGAGCGTGATAAACAAATAAAGAAAACTGAAGGATATTGTAATTTTTTACGATGGAACACAATGTGCTGCCTGTCAATATTTCAGCTATAATGAAAGCGTGACAGACAGTCGGTAGGGCAGGCGGACCAAACATACGGACAGGCGACTCAGAAGTGATTTTCGTGTGTCTTTCTTTCAAAGGAGGCGACATGAAAACATTTTGATATGTTAGTTACATTATTTAGAAAATTATAATAATAATGATAAATATGATTGTTTTAATAATAATAATAATAATAATAATAATAATAATAATAATAATTAATAATAATTATTACAACAAAACTAATAATGATAATAATAACACTACTACTACTAATAACATTCATACAACTACTACTTCTACATATACTAATAATGCTTAAAACTACTTTAAAGGGACTGAATCCCATATGAGAAAAAAGCAAAAAAAAAAGAAAATTATTAAAAATTGCTATTACATTGTACCTTGATGTTTTTGCATGTAAGGCATTGAGATTTGTTGACTGATGTACTACAATATATGCACACTATTAATATTGCGGAGATTTTTCGTTATTTTGCATTGTAAAATCTACTGGGTTAGTAACCCAGTAAATCTAAAAATATCGCTGTATATTTATCACGTGATCACTACATCCGAATTGACAATCTCCTTCGCAGAGTTGTCGTTCCTTACACTCACGCATACATGAATGTAATGAGTCGATAGTGTTAGAGAATGCCGAATTGAATCCACAAATTCAAATGAGCAAGAGGAAATTCCACGGTATTTTTAAACGGGAAAACACGGAGCGGACGTTTTTTTAACTGCTTATTTCCTGTGAAATAATGAAAAACAAGACTTGTACGACCTTCTACAACATTCCGTTACTTATATATCGACGTATTTTGGATTAATTAGAATAAGTATAAAATATAACGATTTTGGACCATTATGGTGTTCAGTCCCTTTAAAGAGACCTCTACAGTATGGATATTACCTGTTAAGTTAAACTGTACTGTCCTTTTTCTTTCCATAGTTATATTAGCCATTATATATGTGATAACGTCTTATCTCGATAGATTCCTTTCGCAACAATGATTGTTTTGCATTTAAAGATAACACAATTTCCGTCCATTTGTCTAGAGCTTATAAGCTTTGAACTGTAACAATTTAACCATATTTATTATATTTTTAAAACTACTTTGCAACCTCTTAGTTTTTTAAATTTAATTACACTAACTGTTTTGCCATGTAACGATGAATCTAGCTACCCCTTCTCAATATATATCATTTCGTTTTAGTTAGTTACAGAATGCCATGGCCTAATTAACTGTGCACACGGCCACTTTCTCCATATTTAAAATGTATGTTTTGTTTTTTAAATCCACATTGTACTACCTAGATATTATAATATTACATTAAATGTATATTATACATTGAATCGATGAATGTATTTATCCCTTTTCATACATCCTTTTCTTTTTATTATGTTTCATGGGCTAAATAACTGTGCACGTGGCCACTTTCTCGATATTCATAATGGACGTTTTTTGTTTTTCAAATCCACATTGAACTGTCAAAAGCATCAACTGTAAAACAAATTCATACATCTGATAATTATCCCTTTTGATGTCTTCTTCCTTTATTGTCAACCTGTATTATTTGAGCGGAGCGTTGCAAAACCCAAACTTAAAGAATTATTACAGATGTGGTAAAAACGCTGTCAGCACACATCCATGCTCCTTAATTCTCATCCTGTATTATTTGAGCCGAGCGCTGCAAAACCCAACCTAAATGTAATTATTACAGATGTGGAAACAACGTTATTAACACATCCATGCTGAAAGATCCAAGTGGATACCGCTTTGCATAGGTTTATTGATACATGCTATGTCTAATTGACGAGCAATTTCACAGAGCACCGCTCTCCCTTACAAGACAAGTTGCCCGTGAAATTTCAATCGCGAAGCCGGCGCTCTACATCTCTTTCACTATCACTATATTTAACCATTTCAACACAAGACAAATCCGCACTGAAATTGACCGATCGAAACTATACTGCACTTAACGGATTATGAAAACATAAATATCACAGGACGTTGACAATGTATCGCTTATTCATTGGGTCAAGGTAATAAACGTTTACCTTTTGAATTAATATGAGCCATTCCACGAGAAAACTAACATAACAGACTCTGCGTCCGCGCAGGCTAATCCGGACCGACACATTCCGTCTCTGGGAGATAGAGGTATAGAGTAATGATTCCTGAAGTAGAAAATCCACAGGAGGCGAACAGTCTCTGCCCGGATTAGCCTGTGCGCACTGCTTAGGCTGATCTGGATCGATACTTTACGCAGAGCCCATACTGTTGGTTTTCTCGCGGAACGGCTCATGTTTGGAGCGAAAATCAAGATGGGCCTACGCCTACAGAAAATCCACAGGATGCGAGAAGTGTCTGCCCGGGTTAGCCTGCGCGGCATGTTTAGGCTGATGGGTGGATACTTTACTCAGAGTCCACACTGTTGGATTTCTCGTCATTCGGCTCATGTTATAGTAAGTGTATAATTTACTGCCCGATTGGTTCTTTTCTTCATTGAATGACACATTGATTAAAATGTACAAGGTTTTGACCGACTGATTTCCCCCACCGTCAGCACATGCAAAACTAAAAATAAAATAATAACTAAACCTTTTATAGGAAAGTCCAAACGTAACATTTAAATGCAAACTCGCACTTTTAATTTGTGTATGTAAAACAGCTGGAAACAGCATACGAAATATATTTATACACAATTTAGTTGTGCCATTTATGTTAACAAGGTGAGTTGATGTGTTGTTTAACCCTGTCCCACATGTTGACGCTTTCTGACGCCTCTGCAGCAGACGACGTTTGAAAACATTGTGACATAAGGAGAAATTGCTCAAATTTAGCAATTTCTCATTTTGCCAAAATGTTTTCATCTTTTTCCAGTCATTATACTTTCATTTACTAAGGTTTTGCATACTTCCAGCATACCACATGCTAGGACGTGAATTGATATGCTAGGCTATAGTCACTGTTTTTTTCAAATTACGTCACTATATCTGCTCTTTCCTGAAATATATTTGCTTATTTACCCGAAATTGCTCTATTTGGCCAAATACATCGAATCGTATGATGCCCGACTTTTAATTTACTTCGAGCCCCGGTAGCTCAGTCGGTAGCGACGCGGGCTGTCAATCCAGGGGTTGTGAGTTCGAATACCGGCTCGGCCAACTTTCTTTCTGAGGATTGACAAAAGTCAATGCGACATGCGTCATACCTCTTCCACCAATGGGCTAAGTCTATGTGGAAAAGCAGCCAGTTGCTTGGGAAGATTGTTGTGTGGAGTACTGGTGTGAGAAAACCAGGAAATGCGTGAGTAGGTGAACTGGCCGCCGTGATATAACTGAGAAATTGTTAAAAACGGCGTTAAACCCCAATCAATCAAGCTTCCATGAATATTGGTTGCATTAAACCATGCTGAATTAATACAATTCCTAATTCGTAGAATACTCTAGTTTTCAAATTAACGCAATTACTTATGGGCTAATAGGAAAAGGGTGTTTTATTGAATTTAGAATTATAAGTAGACTTATATTTAAAATGAATTTTATTCGCTTTTGCTATTGTTTTGAAACTATATTAACATTTAGACAAATAAGCCAATTCTGAAATGAAATGTAAAGCGTAGTATTAGTTTATAACCAAACAATTATCTCTGCTCTTGCATTTTGTTTACACTTTTTTGGATTGTTTTATATATTTTTTTATTTTGCAGTGTCCGCTTTTCCCAAAATGTGTTTGAAAGCCGTCTGTCTAAGTATTCATATATATATTCTTTTATCTTTCGATGTCCGTTTTTCCCACAATGTTTCAAAAGTCGTCTTTCTTGTAGATACATGTATTTATCAAAGAAACGTTATTATATAGTTGTTGACCAATGCCAATCGATGTGTATCACTGTTTGGACTGAGTTTCGTATATATTAAAACTTCACGTATAATCGATCTGTCGGCATTGCGTTTAACTCTTTCAGCGCCGAATTGTTTAAAGTAGAGACTCTTCCATGTTCAAAATCGGGTGTGTCCATTTCTCAATTTATGAAAGTTTTTGGTCTATTTTGGTAACTAAAAGGCGAACAATGCTGATTTCAAGTGAGACAGCTCGTTACGAGCTGACTCACCTGAATCTGCATTGTTTGCAAAAACCTCAATATTGCCTGTGGCGCTGAAAGAGTTAAATGATTGATTGAATGACTGTTTGTTGTTCTACGCCGCTTTAAACAATGGGAGACATCGGTCAGTTATCTCCCTTTAATACTCTCTACATCTAGCTAGGTCCTATCATTTGGTTTCCTCTGTTTTTATCATTGTGGTTTTTTTTTGCACTGGATGGTGCACTTATAATTGCATTTTCTTGGCCAACTGTTATTAGATTGATTAGTAATTCCAAATTTGCTTTCTTTAAACACTGGTATGTAAATTTTCTCTTTTGAATCATCACTTTAATTAGCACCTTTATGATTAATGTGTACAGAGTAATTGCAATATCTCATTGCGAAATAGCGATAAAGACAAAGGATTCCAACTAAAAGGACCTACCAACTATTTGGTCTTCCTTGGTCTTTATCTGACAAGGGAGATAATATAATTATCACTAATGTCCCTAATGGTTCAGTTATATCACGGTAACTTATCCTGGATAAGTTACCAGTACAACTGGTCCATTTAATCCTGACACCAGCTAGTCAGAAATCATACTAACCCCGCAACCCTGAGTGTAAAGGAGGGCAGCCATTACTCGACATGTGTCCGTCGCCGACGCAGTAGTGTTTATTGCATATTTGGGAGGCCTTTTGAAAACATCGTGGAAAATGAATAATTTCTCGTTTTCCCATCTCTGTTTTCAGCTCTTAGTCAAGACGTACGTATTCTTCAACTTTTTATGATGCAATTTCAGAAAAAACAACAAAAAAACATGCACTATGATGGTTTTTAATTGAATGATATAATAAATAATAGACGCGGGTTTCTTTTGTTAAAAGTCAGTCATATCACGGCGGCCATTTCATCTACCTATGTGTTTCCTTGTTTCCTCCAACCTGTCCTCCACACAGGTCTTTCAAATGGACTGCATTTTCCACAAATGAGCCGTCCCGCGAGAAAGCCAACAGTGTGGACTCTGCGTAAAAGCACCGACCTGGATCAGCCTAAGCATGCCGCGCAGGCTAACCTGGACATACATTGTTCGCCTCCTGTGGATTTTCTGTTTCAGGAATCATAACTCTATACCTCTTTCCACCTGAGACGGAATGTGTCGACCCAGATTAGCCTGTGCGGACTGCGCAGGCTCATATGGGTCGGTACATTACGCAGAGGCCATTATGTTGGTTTTCTCGCGGGACGGCTCATTCGGACGATGGATGCGTGTCCCTGTTGTTCAATAAACTCTTTCAGTGCCAATTGCAATATTAAGGCTTTTACAAACAAAACAGATTCAGGTGAGCTGTCCGATCAGAAATCAACACTGGTTGCCTTTTTAATTATCAACATATTCCAAAACCGTTATATCATGAAACAAATAAAGTCGCCCGATTATGAACATGCATGCAGTGTCTACTTTAAACAATTCGGCACTGAAAAGTTAACATAACGTAAACGATTAATCCAAATGAGCAAGTTCTTGCAAAAAAGTTCGATTTGACTTTTGTGAACACTATATATACAGGTAAGCACTAACCATGTTAGAGTCTGCCCATGGGACAAGGTTGGCATTTAATTAAAGTGAAGATCCGCAACCACACACTCTGATAAAAATCTACTCCGTTCACGCTTCTTTCAACTTGTACACGTATTCTGATAAATATCTACTCCGTTCACGCTTCTTTCAAGTTGTACACATATTATGATCAATATCTACTCCGTTCACGCTTCTTTCAACTTGTACACAGATTATGATCAATATCTACTCCGTTCACGCTTCTTTCAACTTGTACACAGATTCTGATAAATATCTACTACGTTCACGCTTCTTTCAACTTGTACACAGATTCTAATAAATATCTACTCCGTTCAAGCTTCTTTCAACTTGTACACAGATTCTGATAAATATCTACTGCGTTCACGCTTCTTTCAACTTGTACACATATTCTGATCAATATCTACTCCGTTCACACTTCTTTTAACTTGTACACATATTATGATTAACATCTACTCCGTTCACGCTTCTTTCAACCTGTACACAGATTCTGATAAATATCTACTCCGTTCACGCTTCTTTCAACTTGTACACAGCTTCTGATAAATATCTACTCCGTTCACGCTTCTTTCAACTTGTACACAGATTCTGATAAATATCTACTCCGTTCACGCTTCTTTCAACTTGTACACATATTCTGATAAATATCTACTCCGTTCACGCTTCTTTCAACTTGTACACATATTCTGATAACTATGTACTGCGTTAACGCTTCTTTCAACTTGTACACAGAATATGATCAATATCTACTCCGTTCACGTTTCTTTCAACTTGTACACAGATTATGAACAATAACTACTGCGTTCACGCTTCTTTCAACTTGTACACATATTCTGATAATTATCTACTCCGTTCACGCTTCTTTCAACTTGTACACAGATTAAGATCAACATCTACTCCGTTCACGCTTCTTTCAACTTTTACACATATTATGATCAACATCTACTCCGTTCACGCTTCTTTCAACTTGTACACATATTCTGATAATTATCTACTCCGTTTATGCTTCTTTCAACTTGTACACATATTCTGATCAACATCTACTGCGTTTACGATTCTTTCAACTTGTACACAGATTATGATCAATATCTACTCCGTTCACGCTTCTTTCAACTTGTACACAGATGCTGATCAACATCTACTCCGTTCACGCTTCTTTCAACTTGTACACAGATTATGATCAATATCTACTCCGTTCAGGCTTCTTTCAACTTGTACACAGATTCTGATAAATATCTACTGCGTTCACGCTTCTTTCAACTTGTACACATATTTTGATAAATAGCTATTCCGTTCACACTTCTTTCAACTTGTACACAGATTCTGATCAATATCTACTCCGTTCACGCTTCTTTCAACTTGTACACATATTCTGATCAATATCTACTCCGTTCACGCTTCTTTCAACTTGTACACATATTTTGATAAATATCTACTCCGTTCACACTTTTTTCAACTTGTACACATATTTTGATAAATATCTACTTTTTTCAACTTGTACACATATTTTGATAAATATCTACTTTTTTCAACTTGTACACAGATTCTAATTAGACTGAGCAGATTGACGGACTGAGCCGCAAACATGCACTGAACCGAACTCGAACATTTTCTCATGCACTGGCTCAATAATAGTAAAACTAAGTGGTATTTGATTGATATATAAATCATTCATAAATGTACCACTTCAACTCAAAGAATAACTCAGTCAATACGTAACCGATCTTTTTGGAGTTAGAAAGTTTGCTTTATCTGTGTTTTCCTCCGCTTTCAACGATATTTAAATTATATCACGTGCGTTTCATGGATTATTATCAATACTGCTAGTAATTTCATCTTGACACAAGCTCTTCACAACCCCAAAACAATGTCGGAGGTCGCGGGTTCGACCCCCGACCGGGTCATAGAAAATGTAGTAATGGTTGCACTCCTTGGCTCTCAGGGTTGCGGGGTAAGCTTTACGATTATCTTGCTGGTGACAGGCTAAATGGACTACCATTGTTAAAATATTTGGTATGACCCACCCGGGGATTGAACCCACGTCCTTCCATACCGAGGCGGACGTTCTACCACTAGACAACCAAAGCGGTCTCAAAAACCGAGGAAGGGAGAGGGTTAGCATGCCCCTAAGTCCCTAAATAAAAGAAAAGGGGCGGACCTACAACTTCATTTCGGCCTAGCTACGCACCTGTTGTAGGATTACGCAAATATAGTTTAACGCCACAAACATTCTGATAAGGGTAATTTTCCTATTCGACCCTAATTGTTCTGTTTATTCACATTTTTATCTGAATGTATAACCTGTCAATTTTTACATTATTTCAAAAAATTTTGGGGCCATTCGAAGGTTATTACTATACTCTTATCGATCAATGTAGATAAACATCTTTAGTCTGTATATAAATCGTCGCGGCGGTCGGGGTGAAGTGCCCTTGGGCGAGGCGAATTACCTTGCCTATAAAGTCTTCTCACAAAAATCCAGATTTGTGGAATCTTGGAAAATACATTTATCATGCCATTCTATTAAGACAAGCTAATGCCAACACTGTTATATGAATATAAGTTTGGTTGTTACCTGAATTAGAGTTCCAGACATATATTTGTTTATGTGTGATGTTTGGTTCACCCTCCAAATATAATGTTGTTTCAGTGTATTGATTGGTTGAGCTGTGCTGTGAAGATTCGCAGCAGGGCTCAATTATCAATATACTTAAAACTATTATCACTAAGATTTGAATTGAATTATTATCATTTTGACTTGAATATATATGTCGTACTATTATCATTACTACTAGCTTTAACATACTGCTGAAATTATGTCACGTTGATATCTAAAATGTATATACACTTATGATATAACAAGAAACATGTATGTTTACGTTACGAAATAAAGAATTTGAATCTGAATCTTAATCTCATACTGGTTTATTTACCCAGGGATCATGCATAAAAGTGTACTATTGCCGTGATATAATAGAACTAATGTTTAAAACGGCGTAACACCCAAATATAGCAATAATTTGACAAGGGTACATAACTCATATGAGCCATCTCGCGAAAAAACCAACATTATGGCATCTGCGTAACGTATCGAACCAGATCAGCCTGCGCAGTCCGCGCAGCCTAATCCGGGCCGACACATTCCGTCTCTGGGTGATAGAGGTATGGAGTAATGATTCCTAAAACAGAAATTCCAAAGGAAGCGAAAAGTGTCTGTCCGGGTTAGCCTGCGCGGCATACTTAGGCTGATCCGGGTCGATAATTTACGCAATGTTAGTTTTCTCGCAGGACTAACCAGGTTAACTAGGTAACTAACCATTTCCTTAATACATTAGACATTTAGCAGTCTTTACAACAGTTTGTTTTTTAAACATTTTAGAAAAGATAATTTGTTGGCTCCTTTTCCCAAATTGTGTTCAATTCAGTGACATAAAATGTTTTGCAGTTGTTTTCCTGAGATGTAGTCAAAGAAGATGATATTTAAAAGTAATGTTGTTAATTTAAAAGGATTTTATCTTTAACCGGTATGAGGTACGCACGTTGTAAGACTCTACATAATTTTACGAAATGACTTTTTAAGACATTTGCTTGTTTGTATGTTGTTTTGTGCAGCTTTCATACAATATTCCAGCGTCCGCCTCGGGTGCGAGAGGTCGTGGGTTTGATACCCGGCCGGATCATATCAAAGACATTCAAAATGGTAAAAATGGCTGCCCTCTTTGGAGCACAGGGCAAACAATTACGACTGGATGACTGGTGTCAGGCTAAATGGACCAGAAGTACTGAAAACTTACCCAGAAAACACCGTGATATAACTGGGAAATTGTTGAAAGCGGCTTAAAACACCAAAACATTAAGCACACGAATTAGGTCAGCATCGTGCAGTTTAATCTTGGTCTACCGTCAGCGATTTTCATGAAAAGAACATCGCAATGCATCATCATTTGCAATAACCTCTCAAAAAGAGCAATGGCAAAATCATTATTCAGTTCCAGGAATTAAAAATAAATAAAAATACGGCTTAAATTGTGCTCCAGAAGACCAAAACAACAAAGAGTTACGTACCTTTTGCTTCGTTTGTAGGACCACTAGGTGTCTCCTCATTCAGTCCGGTACTAGACCTATTAAACGATAAGTCGACGTTTGTCGACATGTCAGCTTTCCAGGAAATGACGTTTCTTTGTATTGTTTTAAGCCATTTTCAACATTTTATATATTTTTACAGTTTTGTTAAATCAAGGGTACGGTACATCTATCCCGGCTGTGGAGCATATTTGTAAAACATTTCGTTTAGAGAAACAACAAAACTCTCCTCCAGTTCGTGAATATTATTACACTTGCGTCACTCGGATCACCTCAGCTAAAGCGCAATTCAAGTTTCAGATGTCAATCATTAATTGACATGATTTAAGAAAAAGTTCAAGTTTGCTTTTCTGCACAGTGTAGGATCAGAACAGGCTTTAGATAAGCTACGTCTTATCAGAATCTTCACGAGTTGACAGATAGAATCTTCGTTAACTCGATTTAGACCATTTTGCGATATAGCCGAATGCATCGTTAACTCGAATTAATTCTCGAACAACAATCGGAACTCTTCGGCAAATTTCGTTAACTTGTTTCAGACCATAAACGCAAATCGGTACTAATCGGCAAACTTCGTTAACTCGATTATGACCATAAACGCAAATCGGTACTATTCGGCAAACTTCGTTAACTCGATTATGACCATAAACGCAAATCGGTACTAATCGGCAATATTCGTTAACTCGATTATGACCATGAACGCAAATCGGTACTAATCGGCAAACTTCGTTAACTCGATTATGACCATGAAGGCAAATCGGAACTAATCGGCAACATTCGTTAACTGGTTTAAAGCTCTTCGGTCGAACTCGTAAAACCATGTATTGGTAAAAAGTAGTATATCGAAAAAAAAAAAAAAAAATGATAGTCCATGTATCAATTACACTAATACTTCATTATGAATGAACTTAAAACATTCTATTATTTGATTTTGAATGTATCGTATACATGTTTACATACGACGGCTTGCCTTTACATTGAAGTTTTAACTATTTCCGTCATACAACAAATCTGCAGCAGACGACTATGAATAGGTCTATGCAAAAGCATGGAAACTCTTTACAAATGAAAATGTATGATTAACGAACCTACAAATGACAAACAGTGTGGACAAAATGTTAAACTGCTCTTTTGAAATTTCTCCCTTTTGCGACTTAGTTTCCAAAAGTCGTTTTGCTGTAAATGCGTTAAAATGCGACTTCAAGTCGGAAATGGGTCCAATTGCAACAAGCACAATAGGCACTTTGATTGATTGAGGTTTAACCCTTTCCTTCATACGACAATTCTGCAGCAGACGACTTTGAACATATTTTGTCAAAAAATACAAAATCTCTATAATTGAATGGATAACCTATGACTAAAAGTGAAAACATTGTGGCAAAAGAAGAAATTGCTCGTTTCTTATTTTGTCACTATGTTTTCAAAAAGCCGTCTGCTGCAGAAAGCGTCTATTCAAGTTAATCATTGCGGCCATTTCACATACCCATGTGTTTCCCGGCTTTTCAATATTTTTTAGCCCATTAGTTGAAGACCATTGACGCCTGTCGCATTGACTTTTGTCAAACGTCGGAATAAATGTTGGTCGAGCTAGGGTTCGAACTCAAAAACCTCTATAATAGACATGTGAGAAAAGTGTGTGCCTTTCCCATCTTTGTAATATATTGATCTAACCTGTACGTAGGCAAGGTACCTGATATAGATCTAGCACACGTTTCAATCTGTGCGACTTCTTAGAATTTCGTAATCTACTGATTGATCTACCAAACATTTTCAAGTCGTCTGCTTTGAAAATATCGGAGGAAATCTATTAACATCTGGGAAAATGAAGGATAATTTTTTATACAGAATTGACCACATCAAATAATATGTAACATTTTCTCAATTAATGCCTTCCTTCAAATGAAACTATTTGTATTTGTCTTTTATTTTATTTTACAGCAGTCGAACGCTTTAAATTATTAATTTTCCAACGATATTTTTATTTTCGTCTAACAGAATACTGTTTCAGTGGCCAGTATATACGTCAGATACATGTAATTAATGTTATTTGATGATATGTTAGGAGCGTCAACAATATATACCCAGAGGACTAGATAAGGGGGAGTAAACTGATATTTTCTCCACAATATCTGTCTTATTACTCAACCAAACATTATATTGTAGGTACTCAAAAGAATCGTCTCACTGAGACGATTCTTTTGAGTACCCACAATATAGGGTTTAAATGTCAAATAAGGATTTGGAAGAGGAAAAATAAATCGCGCCTTATCTAGAGCTATACTAATAAATGATAACAGTGAAGTTTATCCTGATCTAAATCTCTCTCACTTTATTAAAAATCCATGTCACACAAGATAATCCAACACTTTTGAAATATCAAAGACAAATCCATACGAGAGACATTGAAACATTCCTATATTTCTTTTGTTTATTATCACATGCGTAGCAAAGGTAAATTCGCTTCGCATAAATAACGGTACACACTATTCTGATCAATCTGATCTATCTGGGCTATCCATATCACGGAAATAACCGAACACTTCCGAATACATATCCGACCGCCTCGTTGGTGTAGTGGTAGAGCGTCCGCTTAGGGTTCGGGAGATCTCGGTTTCGATCTCCGGCCGGGTAATTCCAAATACTTTAAAAATGGTAGTAATGGCTTCCCCTTCTTTGCGCTCAGGGTTATGGGGTTAGTCTTTGTTTAAATGCAGCCAGTTGCTTGGAAAATCTGTTGGGCGGAGTACTGGTATGAGAAAGCCATGAAACACATGGGTACGTGAATTGTCCGCCATGATATGACTTGATTTTTTTTGGGTAAACGGTGTTAACCCTTTCCCACAGACGACAAATCTACAGTAGACGACTTTGAAAACATAGTGACAAAAAACTGAAAAATCTCCATAAAAGATGGCTTAATTGTTAAATAAAGTTAAGACAACATTGTAGCCAAAGGTTGAAATTGCTCATCATGTTTTAGCCACATTGTTTTCAAACGTCACCAATCTTTATTCGTGAAGGACGGACGGATTGGAATACTAGGGCTGTATCACGTAAAGGAGTCTCGTATTTCACCAAGCTTTATTCGTGAAGGACGGACGGATTGGAATACTAGGGCTGTATCACGTAAAGGAGTCTCGTATTTCACCAAGCTTTATTCGTGAAGGACGGACGGATTGGAATACTAGGGCTGTATTACGTAAAGGAGTCTCGTATTTCACCAAGCTTTATTCGTGAAGGACGGACGGATTGGAATACTAGGGCTGTATTACGTAAAGGAGTCTCGTATTTCACCAAGCTTTATTCGTGAAGGACGGACTGATTGGAAATTCGTTGTAATGATACTAGGGCTGTATCACGTAAAGGAGTCTCGATTTTCACCAAGTTTTATTCGTGAAGGACGGACGGATTGGAAATTCGTTGTAATGATACTAGGGCTGTATCACGTAAAGGAGTCTCGTATTTCACGAAGCTTTATCCGTGAAGGACTGACGGATTGGAATACTAGGGCTGTATCACGTAAAGGAGTCTCGTATTTCAGGAAGCTTTATCCGTGAAGGACGGACGGATTGGAATACTAGGGCTGTATCACGTAAAGGAGTCTCGTATTTCACGAAGCTTTATTCGTGAAGGACGGACGGATTGGAATACTAGGGCTGTATCACGTAAAGGAGTCTCGTATTTCACCAAGTTTTGTTCGTGAAGGACGGACGGATTGGAAATTCGTTGTAATGATACTAGGGCTGTATCACGTAAAGGAGTCTCGTATTTCACGAAGCTTTATCCGTGAAAGACGGACGGATTGGAATACTAGGGCTGTATCACGTAAAGGAGTCTCGTATTTCACCAAGCTTTATTCGTAAAGGACGGACGGATTGGAATACCAGGGCTGTATCACGTAAAGGAGTCTCGTATTTCACCAGGATTTATTCGTGAAGGACGGACGGATTGGAATACTAGGGTTGTATCACGTTAAGGAGTCTCGTATTTCACCAAGCTTTATTCGTGAAGGACGGACGGATTGGAATTCTAGGGTTGTATGATGTAAAGGAGTCTCGTATTTCACCAAGTATTATTCGTGAAGGACGGACGGATTGGAATACTAGGGTTGTATGACGTAAAGGAGTCTCGTATTTCACCAAGCTTTATTCGTGAAGGACGAACGGATTGGAATACTAGGGCTGTATCACGTAAAGGAGTCTCATATTTCACCAAGCTTTATTCGTGAAGGACGGACGGATTGGAATACTAGGGCTGTATCACGTAAAGGAGTCTCGTTTTTCATGAAGCTTTATTCGTGAAGGACGGACGGATTGGAATACTAGGGCTGTATCACGTAAAGGAGTCTCGTATTTCACCAAGCTTTATCCGTGAAGGACGGACGGATTGGAATACTAGGGCTGTATCACGTAAAGGAGTCTCGTATTTCACCAAGTTTTATTCGTGAAGGACGGACGGATTGGAATACTAGGGCTGTATCACGTAAAGGAGTCTCGTATTTCACCAAGCTTTATTCGTGAAGGACGGACGGATTGGAATACTAGGGCTGTATCACGTAAAGGAGTCTCGTATTTCACCAAGCTTTATCCATGAAGGACGGACGGATTGGAAATTCGTTGTAATGATACTAGGGCTGTATCACGTAAAGGAGTCTCGTATTTCACGAAGCTTTATTCGTGATGGACGGACGGATTGGAATACTAGGGCTGTATTACGTAAAGGAGTCTCGTATTTCACCAAGCTTTATTCGTGAAGGACGGACGGATTGGAATACCAGGGCTGTATCACGTAAAGGAGTCTCGTATTTCACCAAGTATTATTGGTGAAGGACGGACGGATTGGGATACTAGGGCTGTATTACGTAAAGGAGTCTCGTATCTCATCAAGCTTTATTCGTGAAGGACGGACGGATTGGGATACTAGGGCTGTATTACGTAAAGGAGTCTCGTATTTCATCAAGCTTTATTCGTGAAGGACGGACGGATTGGAAATTCGTTGTAATGATACTAGGGCTGTTTCACGTAAAGGAGTCTCGTATTTCACCAAGTTTTATTCGTGAAGGACGGACGGATTGGAAATTCGTTGTAATGATACTAGGGCTGTATGACGTAAAGGAGTCTCGTATTTCACGAAGCTTTATTGGTGAAGGACGGACGGATTGGAATACTAGGGCTGTATTACGTAAAGGAGTCTCGTATTTCACCAAGCTTTATTCGTGAAGGACGGATGGATTGGAAATTCGTTGTAATGATACTAGGGCTGTATCACGTAAAGGAGTCCCGTATTTCACCAAGCTTTATTCGTGAAGGACGGACGGATTGGAATACTAGGGCTGTAATACGTAAAGGAGTCTCGTATTTCACCAAGCTTTATTCGTGAAGGACGGACGGATTGGAATACTAGGGCTGTATAACGTAAAGGAGTCTCGTATTTCACCAAGCTTTATTCGTGAAGGACGGACGGATTGGAATACTAGGGCTGTATCACGTAAAGGAGTCTCGTATTTCACGAAGCTTTATCCGTGAAGGACGGACGGATTGAAATACTAGGGTTGTATGACGTAAAGGAGTCTCGTATTTCACGAAGCTTTATTCGTGAAGGACGGACGGATTGAAATACTAGGGTTGTATGACGTACAGGAGTCTCGTATTTCACGAAGCTTTATTCGTGAAGGACGAACGGATTGGAATACTAGGGTTGTATGACGTAAAGGAGTCTCGTATTTCACCAAGCTTTATTCGTGAAGGACGGACGGATTGGAATACCAGGGTTGTATCACGTAAAGGAGTCTCGTATTTCACCAGGCTTTATTCTTGAAGGACGGACGGATTGGAATACTAGGGTTGTATCACGTTAAGGAGTCTCGTATTTCACCAAGCTTTATTCGTGAAGGACGGACGGATTGGAATACTAGGGTTGTATGATGTAAAGGAGTCTCGTATTTCACAAAGTATTATTCGTGAAGGACGGACGGATTGGAATACTAGGGTTTTATGATGTAAAGGAGTCTCGTATTTCACCAAGTATTATTCGTGAAGGACGGACGGATTGGAATACTAGGGTTGTATGACGTAAAGGAGTCTCGTATTTCACCAAGCTTTATTCGTGAAGGACGGACGGATTGGAATACTAGGGCTGTATCACGTAAAGGAGTCTCGTATTTCACCAAGCTTTATCCGTGAAGGACGGACGGATTGGAATACTAGGGCTGTATCACGTAAAGGAGTCTCGTATTTCACCAAGCTTTATTCGTGAAGGACGGACGGATTGGAATACTAGGGCTGTATCACGTAAAGGAGTCTCGTATTTCACCAAGCTTTATCCGTGAAGGACGGACGGATTGGAAATTCGTTGTAATGATACTAGGGCTGTTTCACGTAAAAGAGTCTCGTATTTCACGAAGCTTTATTCGTGAAGGACGGACGGATTAGAATAAGAGGGCTGTATTACGTAAAGGAGTCTCGTATTTCACCAAGCTTTATTCGTGAAGGACGGACGGATTGGAATACTAGGGCTGTATTACGTAAAGAAGTCTCGTATTTCACCAAGCTTTATTCGTGAAGGACGGAATGATTGGAAATTCGCTGTAATGATATTAGGGCTGTTTCACGTAAAGGAAGGAAGTATCGAACCCCGGACTCTTGCTCCAAAGGTTGAAACTGTGACCACTTCACCACGGAAAATGTTTGTATAGAAAGATGTCATCAACGGCGTTTTTTTTCCTGCATCCAAAAAATCTGATGAAGATCTACAACGTTTATTTACAGAAGCTTGTTAGAAGATTACGTCAGCCTTTGTACACCCCGATTAGGCTGAGCAGATCGACAGGCTGATTTGAACCTACGCTGTTCAGAAAATTTAACTTGTACCTTTTCGAACTTAAGGACTTATGTTATATCAAGTTTATTTATTTATAGGCGTTACCTTACGGAGAACAAAAACTCAGTTCTGGCTATGATCAAAGACAATAGCGTCCGTGATAGTGATATGCCTTCTTTAACCCCTCTTTCCCCTATACAACAATTATACAGCAGACGACTTTGAAAATATCTTGAAAAAAGTTGAAAAGATTGTGGCAAAAGGAGAAATTGCTCGTTTTAAGCAATTTCTCCTTTTTGTCACGATATTTTCAAAAGTCGTCTGCTGCAGATGCGTCAAAATGCGTCTATAGGTGGGAAAGGATTAACACTCGGTTTATTGTGTTTACTCGAGCACATGTGAAAACAGCCGTTATTTTCGAATTGTGCTAGGTGCACTAGCTTCATTTTCTTATTAATGTTTGATATCAAATAAAGGGTTTTGCAGATCTGATTGTTTGGATGCTTTAATGCCACTTTCATCATTATATGCTTTAATGCCACTTTCATCATTATATGCTTTAATGCCATTTTCATAATTATATGCTTAAATGCCATTTTCATCATTATATGCTTTAATGCCATTTTCATCATTATATGCTTTAATGCTACTTTCATCATTATATGCTTTAATGCCATTTTCCATCATTATCTGCTTAAATGCCATTTTCATAATTATATGCTTTATTGTCACTTTCATTATCATATGCTTTAATGCCACTTTCATCATTATATGCTTTAATGTCACTTTCATAATTATATGCTTTAATTTAACTGTCATCATTATATGCTTTAATGTCACTGTCATCATTATATGCTTTAATGTCACTGTCATCATTACATGCTTTAATGCAACTGTCATCATTATATGCTTTAATGTCACTTTCATCATTATGTGCTTTAATGTCACTTTCATCATTATATGCTTTAATGTCACTTTTATCATTATATGGTTTAATGTCACTTTCATATTTATATGTTTTAATGCCACTTTCATCATTATGTGCTTTAATGCCATTTTCATCATTATATACGTTAAATAATGGCATTTCCTGGATAAATTATCGGTGCTAACAGAATGTTTGTTCTGAACTATTGTATTGCTGAGGGAATGGCCGTATCGAATGTAGTGAGAACTTGTGGCCAGGCCAGACCCTTTTGCCTATAATACGAAAAAACCCCATGAATGGGTTTTTTCGCTTATAGTTAACAGGTGTGCGATTTTTTTTTTTTTTTTCAATTACCCATGAAGCTTTCTGAAATGAAACTGGAAAAATCCATGGGGGCCGCCATTTTGGATATGTATAAAAGGCAGACGTAAAACACAGATTGAAAATTATTGTCGTCTTTTTAATCATTTTTTTAAATCGGTATTTTGGGTATGTAGAAGATGAGCAGAAAAACACGGATTGAAAATTATTGTCGTCTTTTTAATCATTTTTTTTTAAATGTATATTTTGGGTATGTATA
>JASEVX010000008.1:54765411-55190367 GCA_031761405.1 Serripes groenlandicus
AGAGAGAGAGAGAGAGAGAGAGAGAGAGAGAGAGAGAGAGACACACACAGACACAGACATACAGACAGACATACAGACAGAGAGAGAGACAGAGACAGAGACAGAGACATATAGAGATAGAGAGACAGAGACAGAGAGAGACAGAGAGAGACAGAGAGAGACAGAGAAACAGAGAGAGAGAGACATAGAGAGAGACAGAGAGACAGAGACCGAGATGCAGAGACAGACAGAGACAGACAGAGACAGAGACAGACAGAGACAGAGAGACAGATACAGAGACAGAGAGAGATAGATAGAGAGAGAGAGAGAGAGAAAGAGAGAGAGAGAGAGAGAGAGAGAGAGAGAGATAGAGAGAGAGAGTGACAGAGAGAGAGAGAGAGATATTTTCAACGCTGTACTCTGAATTTTCCAGTTGTTACAAATTTTCATCTCATATTGTTTGAAACGATTCTTAAAATGTCATATCAAATAAACAGTTAAATAAAGAACTGTGGCTACGTCCGATTTGAAATGTATTTGTTTTACTTATCGTGAATTTGTTCGCGGATTCTAACCGAACAAACAGGCGGATTAGCATAAGATCTCAACCCGTCAAATAGATCTTCCTTATTACCCTTAATGCGCAATGCAAGTGACAAGAAAAGTATAAGACACTATGCAACCCTTTATTTCATACAGACACCATTTAAGTCGCTAGATTGATTGATTGATTGGGGTTTAACGCCGTTTTTAACATTTTAACAAGTTATATCACGGCAGCCAGTTCACCTATTCATGCATTTCCTGGTTTTCTCACACCAGTACTCCACACAACAATCCTCCCAAACAACTGGCTGCTTTTCCTCATAGACTGACGATTTAGAAAAGAAAACATCGTGGTAAAATGAGATATTGTTCAAAACAAGTAATTGCTTGTGTTCCCACTATGTTTGTTACTTTAAAACATGTTATAACTAACAGTATTCCATATGTAACATGCATCTGTTACATTGGAGTGTGTCATACGAGCATGTGCAATCGTATATGAAGTGAGCCGTCTCTCGAGAAAACCAACATTGTGGACTCTGCGTGAAGTATCGATCCGGATCAGCCTAAGCATGCCGCGTAGGCTTAGCCGGATATACTCTTTTCGCCTCCTGTAGATTTTTTATTTTAGGAATCATTATTCTATACCTCTATCCCCCTGAGACGGAATGTGTCGGCCCGGATCAGTTTGCGCGTACTGCGTAGGTTGATCTTGTTCGATACATTACGCAGAGGCCATAATGTTTGTTTTCTCGCGGGACTTAGTCTTTTTAGATTGTACCTAATGTGTTTCACGTCCGTACCTTTTATGATACCAATACCGGAGGGATACAACAATACCTTAACCCTTTCCCTCATACGACAATTCTGCAGCAGACGACTTTGAACATGTTTTGTCAAAAAATGGAAAATCTCCATAATTGAATGGATAACCTATGACAAAAAGTGGAAAACATTGTGACAAAAGGAGAAATTGCACGTTTTGTTCAATTTCTTCTTTTGTCACTATGTTTTCAAAAAGCCGACTGCTGCAGAGGCGTCAGAAAGCGTCTATATGAGGGAAAGGGTTAACGCCTGACGTTAGAAATTTACCCAATAAAGGTTTACAATTCAGACCTTTTTTTATTCACTACAAAACTAATACAGTTTACCTATAGGTCATATTTGGGTTGATAAGAATATTAATACATAATAATTAATTAACTGACGTTAGAGACCAAGGTCAAGTCAATATATTTGTGTGAGAACCGCCCGCCTCGAGGATGTAGTGGTAATGCGACTGTCTCGGGTACGGGAGGTCGCAGGCACGATCCCAGGTCGGGTCAAAACAAGGTACTTTATTAATGGTAGTAATGGCTGCTCTCATTAGCATTACGACTGACTGGCTGGTGTCAGGATAAATGGACCAGTAGTGCTAGTGATTTACCCAGGAAACGCCGTAATATAACTGACTGACTGGCTGGTATTAGGATAAATGGACCAGTAGTGTTGGTGACTTACCTATGACACGCCGTGATTGAACTGAAACAATGTTGAAAGAGGGGTAAAAACACAAAATAATTAATCAATCTACATGTTCATTGATTGATTGATGTTTAACGCCGTTTTCAACAATTTTTCAGTCATATCACGGCGGCCAGTTCACCTACTCATGCGTTTCTTGGATTTCCCACACCAGTACACCACACAACACACCTTCCAAGCAACTGGCTGCTGTTCCACATATACTGTTAAACAGCCCATTGGTGAAAGACGAATGACGCAGGTTTAACGCCGTTTTTAACAATTTCTCAGTCATATCACGGCGGCCAGTTCACCTACGCATGTGTTTCCTAGTTTTCTCACACCAGTACTCCACACAACAATCTTCCCAAGCAACTGGCTGCTTTTCCACATAGACTTAGCCCATTGATGGAAGACGAATGACGCATGTCGCAATGACTTTTGTCTAACGTCGGGAAGAATGTTGGCCGAGCTGGGATTCGAACTCACAGCCCCTGGATTGACAGCCCGCGTCGCTACCGACTGAGCTACCGGGGCTCTGCGGTTTATATATATATGCATGTTCAGAAAAAAGACAATGTTTTTTGTATTCAATCCGAACACTGCTTATGCTTAACCCCCTAGAGACGACATTTGATCTCTTTGCAACAAAACATACTTTATTACATTTTTGACATCATCGTTTTGAGGCATTTTCTCCATTTCTTACGATGTTATAAGAATAATATTACCCAAAGCTTTTTAATATTGAACATACGTTTTCAAAGCAGAAGACTTTTTAAAAAAGGGTGACAATGGAATTATTATAACATTTTGGACAATAATGAAACTGCTCGTTTCATCACTTACAGCCATTTCCCCCATTTCTTACGATGTTATAAGAATAATATTACCCCAGCTTTTTAATATTGAACATACATACGTGTTTTTTTTCAAAGCAGACGACCATTGAAAAGGCTTGTCAATGGAATTATTAAACAAACTTTGAGCAAAAACGAGGAAAGCATTACAATAACTTAACAATCCACTTCAAATACATTAGATTGTGTGTATACCACGTGACTTTTATGACGTCAAAAGTCACGTGGTATACACACTGCATTAGATTATCACTGAAATACGATTCAGACCTAAACGTCATCTCAATATGAGCCGTCCAGCGATAAAACCAACATTGTGGACTCTGCGTAAAGTATCGACCCGGATCAGCATGAGCATGCCGCGCAGACTTACCCAGATAGACACTTTTCGCCTACTGTGGATTTTCTGTTTCAGGAATCGTTACTCTATACCTCTATCCCCCTGAGACGGAATGTGTCGGCCCGAATCAGTCTGCGCCGACTGCACAGGCTGATCCGGGTCGATACATTACGCAGAGACCATAATGTTGGTTTTCTCGCTGGACGGCTCAATACTATGTATTTCGTGACGATAAACATCAAAATGATCAGCCAAATCACACAAATACAGACTTTCAAGATTGTTGCAGTCTGCTCACAATCTAGGTGTTTACCGCTTAAGGTTTAGAAGCGTCATCGGTGCCTTTGGCACATGTTATCCCATTCCCTCATATAGACGCTTTCTGACGCCTCTGAAGCAGACGGCTTTTTTGAAAAACATAGTGACAAAAGAAGAAATTGCTCAAAACGAGCAATTTCTCCTTTTGCCACAATGTTTTCCACTTTTAGTCATAGGTTTTCCATTTAATTATAGAGATTTTCTATCTTCTGACAATATATGTTAAAAGTCGTCTGATGCAGAATTTTCGTATGAGGGAAAGGATTAATCCTCTGCAGCAAACGGCTTTTTGAAAACATAGTGACAAAAGAAGAAATTGCTCAAAACGAGCAATTTCTCCTTTTGACACAATGTTTTCCACTTTTGTTACCCCTTTCCCAGATATTTCTCCTTTTGCAACAATGTTTTCAACTCAATTCAATAATCGTACTATCATTGATAGAGATATTCTATATTTTGGACTTGATCATTTCAAAGTCGTCTGCTACAGATATATCGTATGTGGGAAAATCTAATGCGACACGCGTCACCCGAGTTCCACCAATGGGCTACATGTACCACAGACGTTGTGGAAAAGTAGCCAGTTGCTTGGAAATACCGTTTTGTTGAGTACTGTACGAGTTACATACATACATACGGACACACATAGGTAGATCAAATGGCCGTCGTGACATGAATGAACAATTGTTGAAGAAACCTTTCTCTCATACGACAATTCTGCAGCAGACGATTTTGAACATATTTTGTCAAAAAATAGAAAATCTCTATAATTGAATGGATAACCTATGACTAAAAGTGGAAAACATTGTGGCAAAAGAAGAAATTGCTGGTTTTGAGCAATTTCTTCTTTTGTCACTATGTTTTCAAAAGGCCGTCTGCTGCAGAGGCGCCAGAAAGCGTCTATATGATGGAGAGGGTTAAACCTCAAAATATCAATCATATGCAGACTACTCAATAGTTATGCAAAACATTCGTGTCAAATCTAAAACATTGATATCAGTTGCAGGGATACAGCAGGAAAGAACTTGAAACATCGACGTGCGCGCATGCGTAATCGTCATCATTTATCTCTTTTCCTTTTGCAGACACATTAAAAGCATGAGTAGCTGACGACCTGTTAAATGTTATCGCCGAAGCAGAACTTGCCCATTTATCCTTTCGCCGATTTGTTTTCATCTCTATTCAATAACTAAACTTTCATTTGTATAGATTTTCCACATGTTTGGCGTAACATTTTCAGATTGGTCTCCTGCAGAATTGTTGCTTATTGGAAAGGGTTAATACGAGAATATTTTTATTTAATATCGCTGTATGTTTCGTTCAAGGGAGGTAACTCATTGTACGATTTTTTTTATCTTCCATGTAGATTTATGAACCATTTTTCATCAAACGTTTCCAGATTCGGCTCCTGCAGAATTGTTGCGTATGTGAAAGGGTTAATACGAGATTTAATATTTTTTTTTAATATCGCTGTATGTTTCGTTCAAGGCAGGTAACTCATTGTACGATTTTTTTGTCTTCCATGTAGATTTATGAACCATTTTTCATCAAACGTTTCCAGATTCGGCTCCTGCAGAATTGTTGCGTATGGGAAAGGGTTAATGCGAGATTTTTTTTATATTTGGTATTGCTGTATGTTTCGTTCAAGGCAGGTAACTCATTGTACGTTTTTTAATCTTCCATGTAGATTTATGAACCATTTTTCATCAAATGTTTTCAGAATCGGCTCCTGCAGAATTATTTGCGTATGGGAAAGGAATAATACGAGATTTTTTTTAATATTGCTGTATGTTTCGTTCAAGGGAGGTAACTCATTGTACGATGTTTTTAATCTACCAAGATTCATGAACTATTTTTCATTTAGCTGACCGCCGACTCTGAATACACTTGTCGGTCTGCTGCCCTCGGACAAGGGTAAACACAGTACGTGCGTGGATTGGTTTACATGGGGAGACTTCGAATACGTACAAAAGATATCACCAAAAGATTCGTACTAACCTATATTTCGAGGCTATGGAAAATACGCATTTTGGAAAGTCCAATGCCACGAATTCCAGTCTATTTATTTTCCCTAAACAGTGAAATGAAGTGACTGTGTCACTGTTATTCCCCTAACAGATCATAATTGAGCCGTCCCGCGAGAAAACCAACAGTATGGCCTCTGCGTAATGTATCGACCCGGATCAGCCTGCGCAGTCCGCGCAGACTGATCCGAGCCGACACATTCCGTCTCAGTGGGATAGAGGTATAGAGTAATGATTCATGAAACAGAAAAACCACAGGAGGCGAAAAGTGTCTATCGGGGAAGCCTGCGCGGCATGCTTTAGCTGGTCCGGGTCGATACTTTACGCAGAGGCAATGTTGGTTTTCTCGCGGGACAGATAATGGTGAATTGAGAGTCCTCAGTTAGTATCCGTTAATGTTAAAGGTATAGTAATAAAATACATTCTTTATGCAATATGACACCTTGGGATTTAAACCAATAATTAGTTTCAACTTTATTGTTCCACGACTTTGAATACATCTAGTTCAATCAACATTCCTTTTAAAACCTGTCTTTAAATGAACGTATAACGTTTTAATAGACTAAAACACATTGTCCCAAAATGAGAAAATACTCATTATAACAATATCACATTTGGGCACAATGTTTTAAAAAGACGCCTGCTGTATATATGTTTCAAAATGTGTCTACATGTTGGACAAGTTGGCCTCTTTCTGACGCCTCTGCAGCAGACGGCTTTTTGAAAACATAGTTACAAAAGAAGACATTTCTCAAAACGAGCAATTTCTCCTTTTGCCACAATGTTTTCCACTTTTACTCATAGGTTATCCATTCCATTATAGAGATTTTTTATTGTTGACAAAATATGTTCAAAATGTCTGCTGCAGAATTGTCATTTGAAGGAAAGGGTTAAAATTATTAACAATGGCATTTTCCGATCCAAGTGAGTGATTGGTAAAGAACAAAGGGCATTTCATTTCTTTTCCCTTCTTTTTAAATGCAATTACAAGTTCATTCGATTTTAAGTTTTCCAACAATATTTTAACTCTGTTTCATTATCAAGTTTACAGTTTATGAGATATAAAACTTTTCCTTGGATGTTTACACTGTAGAAGACTTTTGAAAATGGAAACATTTCAAGACTGTGTTGACCAGAAGATTGAAGGAATAATTACTGACCACCGCTTTGTTAATCTATAAGGATAAACTAAACACTGTATAATTTAAAGAATCTATAAACGTAACAGTTATTATTTTTAAATCGGTGACGCACAAGTAAAACTTAAATTTGGAATATATTTAAAGTAAGTCATATACGTACATTTCAGGGAACAAAATTTATTGCGCATATATTATAGATGTGGTTTTTTTAAACTTATTAAACAAATCCATTCCGTTCTTCAGTGCGACATGCAGTACATTGCATACACATTGATTAATTTGAATAACGTGAAACGAGAAAGTATTACTAAAACAGCATTAATCAAAACTATGTAATCAAATGTCTTTAACATTAACTTTGTAAGCTAGAGTAGGTTATATACCAATCCTATCTGGTTGGTATTTAGAATCTTAAGGTCATAAAGGAACACTTCGAATATCAATTGTACCCGAAGTGTCTGGCGACTCGGGGTATCATTTTATGTGTTTCGTACGGTCGTAGATGACCCCGAACATTCGCACAGTCTCGCCAGTCTTCGCTGTACACCTACATGTGACAGACATTTTGTCAATATTTCACGACTCTACGGTAGGCAGTAAGAACCTTTGTTTTGAAATATTTAAAAGGCAGTTAAAAGCTTTTGCAAACAATGCAGATTTAGGCGAGACAGCTCGTTATGAGCCTTCTCTCCTGAAATTTGCATTGTTTGCCACTTTTACATTAAATTTTTCAGAATTTCCTGTTGGACGAAAAGTAGAGTGGTTAAATTTTGACCATGGAACGGAGTCGACTCTGTGAAATTCGACAGTGAAATAGTTAAATACACTACAATTCAAACAAAATTGTTGGTCACAAACTACGTTATCTCTCGTGTTTTCTTTCAGATCAAAAGAGGGCATTGGCATGATTAAGAGAACATCTCCCAATCTAGGAAACATTTGTTATATAAGTGTTAAAAACACGAGGTGTTCGTAATTCAAACAAAATCAAGGAAAATAGAGAAAATATTAGTTTACAGTGTATGTAATGCTAGATTATCTAAAGTTATAAGGTTTTCTTAAAAACGCGGTTGATACGTGTCAAAATGTCGTCCAAACAGGAATTTTGCACACGGCACAAATCTGAACCCATTAACATATACTCCGTGATACATGAACGTTGTATGTGTCTAAAATGTGCTATGGTGGAACACGAACATATATCGGACTTCATTCCAATCTCCGAGGGCGCAAAGCGGGTTAGAAAAGACGGCAGAGAACTTCTAGAAGAGATAAAATTGCTAACTGATAAGACGAAACAAATTAAGACAACTCGCCAGGAAGAATTTCACAGAATGGGTCTTTCTGAGAAAAGGATAAAAGCAAACATGAGGAAGCTGAGAGATCAGTTCAATAGAAAACTCGATCTATTGGAACAAAAAGTTATTAATAAAGTAAAAGTGATTGTAGACAAAAGCGCTAGGAGTTTTAGCACAGATCAGCAAAGTTTGACAGTGTTACAATCTGAACTGAAGAAAATGAACGATAGACTATCAAAACTATTGAGTTCTGCCTCCGATATGGAAGTTATACGAGCGGTCGTAGAGGAGAAAAATGCACTTGGTGAAAGAAAATATAAGGTGAGCAACGTCAAACGAAAGCCGACCTTTTGATGCGAAATTTAACATTTCAATGCTTGATTTTAACAAGAACTGTCCGTAAGTCAGCGCGCTCGACTATTCCACCGCTTATTAGTTACTGTGATATGGACTCTAATGTAGTTGCTTGCAAAATTTTAACCATAATTTCTGAAAGGGTCATAATTTGCATTATATATAGGATAGAGTTTTTTTAAATGATTATTTACATAGGTATGATTGTTGGATAGGGATGTATAACGTTTCAATGAAATGCATCAAATATTTACTAAGATATGGACTCTTAAGATAATTGTACGCAAAACTTTAACCTGAATGTCTAAGTAAAAGAGGACCATAATTTGCATTGTATGCAGGATAGGGTTATATTTCTTGATAGTGTACACAGATATGATGGGTGGAAAGGCTTGTATTAAGTTTTATTACAATGTTTCAAGAAGTTATTGAGATATGAACTCTTAATGTAATTGCACGCAAAACTTTAAAAAAAAAATGCGAAGTCCGAAAAGTGCCATAATTTGCATTATATGCTGCCTAGAGTTATCTTACTTGATTGTGTTCATAGTCGCGATGATTAAATATGGAGGCCTAAATTGTAGTTTAGCCTTGATTCATATACAAGTTTGTGTGTTTGTTTCATAGGGGTTTTACGCCGTTTTCAACATTATTTCAGTTACAACAAGGCGACAGTTCATTTATCCATGATACCTATGTAAGCAAACCAGTACTTAGGCTAGGAAATGTGTTTGTCCAACGGGACTCCACCATGTAGTTTAGCATTGATTCATAAACAAGTGTATCTGCTTACATAGATATCTATTTTGGTTGTGTCATAAATGTTTTACGCCATTTTCAACATTATTTCAGTTTTATCACGGAGACAGTTCATTTATGCATGATCTCTGGGTAAACAAACTAGTAAATAGTCTAGGAATTGTGCCCTTTCCAATAAACCGCCCTCGCGACTACAACTCCAACCTGCGAAGCCCTGTTCCGAATCCCTGATATAAACCACTCAGCCACGGAGGATTCCGACCTGGATATATATCAGCCAATAATGTTTGTCCCGATTATACTACTTTGTTTTTATATTAACCTGAAAGGGAAGTTGATTGGACTAAAACTATTTAATGATATTATATTATATTTATTCTATTCTAAGGTAGTGGAACAAGAAGATAAAACAACATATAAGAATATTGAACTTAACATTTCACCAGTGGTACACAACTTTCTTGATGCCGTTGACGAATTGGGCGAAGTGACTGCAGATGGTGCACAACCGATTAACTTTATGAAAAAATCTGTCGGGTTAAATAAACCTCAAGCATCTGTCGAAACGCTGTCTTTGCAGTCTGTCGTAGACGAAGAGTCAACAAGCCCATACGCCAGTCCAGGAAGATGGTCAAGAAACAAGTACGGAATACATGCCAAAAGCATTCGAAGACCACAAGATGACGGCAGAATGACCTCTGAAGACACTACGATAAACTTTGTTTCAGATGAGGATTATCTCATCAGTACAGGATTGATCCTTCTAACTGCCAAACACGAAAGCCCGTGCAGTATAAGTGGAATCACTGCCTTGTCAAACGGACGAGTCGTGGTTTGCGACGCAAAGCATAAATGCATTCAGCTCCTTAATCGCCGTAGTAAGGTTATCGACTATCTGATCTGCAGGAACAAGCCATGTGACGTTGACTCGATCTCGGATCATAGCGTTGTTATTAGCTTCTATGAGAAGGATTACATTAGCGTGTTTAACGTCTCCGACTATCGCTTCATCCACATGAAGGATTTCGTCATCAGTGGACGCGGTGGCAGCTACAGTGTCAGCCACGATAACGATAAATTTGCTGTGTGTCGGAGAGGGGAGATCAAAGTAATCTCTGGTAAAACCGGACGTCTTATCAACACTGTCGAAATAGACTCTCACTTTCCGAAAATAGCAATGGCGGATTCGAAAATTTATCTGTCGGATTTTGTTGGTGGTAAAATCACGTGTATGACTGACATCGGAAAGATTCGCTGGGAGTATGGTCAAGACGGATTTGAACCGAGCAGTCTCGCTCTAGACCTGAATAAAATATTTGTTTCCGATATCAAAGGTGTACTGTCGATATTGTCAACGTATGGGGTACTGCTAAGGGAGATCACCTGTCCTGGCCAATTAAATTCTATCTGCGTTGATTCCTGGACGAGCACGATTCTTGTTTCACAAGAAAGTAGAGATCGAACGAAATCGAGGGAGTTGAAGATATTGCATATATGATACAACTGATACTCATCACTATTTTGATAGTATTGGGTACCTTTTTAGTGTTTGTGATTTCATACATAGCATTATGACACGTTTCAAAACATCGTCTGAAGTATAGAACCTGTGATTAGACATAGTCGGCTGACGATAAAAACTATTGTCCGAATTATGCAGTGGTTAAATAGTATTATAATAATCAAAGTGAACTTTTGAATGACCTACACAAACGAAAAAAACAGCAAAACAATTAGTATTTGGCTCTCATTATCATTCGAGAAATTTGGTCTAAATTTAGATTTTTCGAGAAACAAAGATCAAATATCTCGAGTCAGCAGACGACTTTTGTAAACATTATGAGCAATTACTCCTAATGCCATTTTTTTTTACAACTTTATGTTTCCAATATATTTTCAAATTTGTTTGTTTCAGATTTGTTGTATGTGGGAAAGGGTTAAGTATTTTATCCAATTAAAAACTGATGTCACATATATTTGTTTGTTTGCTTGGTTGGGGTTTTACGGCGTTTTCAACATTTTTTCAGTTATATCACGGCGACAGTTTACTTAATCATGATCCCTGGGTAACCAAACCAGGACTAGGCTAAGAAATGTGCCTTGCCCAAGGGCACTCCACCGTGACCACAGCGCCGCGACTGGGGATCGAACCCTGGACGTCTGGTTCCAAATCCCCGACCCTAACCATTAGGCACACATATTTGCTTTTACTACTGCTCTACATACACATTTGCTGCTACTACTGCTCTAACAGGTTCGAATCACATTAGAGAGGTTTCTTCTCTAGTCATTATAATTTATTTATGTGGAAACAATACTTAAGGCAGAACCTGCTCATACGGGATTCGAACCTGGGACCTTTGGCCATTACAATTTGATAATGATCTTTTTATATTGTTAGGATTTGAGATGTTAGGACAATTATGTTAAGTAAATGAGAAGAAACATGTATACCTAGCATAAGAATCGCTCATACGGGATTCGAACATGGGACCTTTGGCCATCACAATTTAATATTGATCTTTCTATATTGCAAATATGTGAGATGTTAGAACAATTATATTAAGTAATGAGAAGAAACATGCATACCTAGCATAATAATCAAACTGTCGAATGGTTAAAGTCGTGTTCTTACCACCTAGAGTGCGGTGTTTGAAACACCTGCCTTTACACATTTAGTTGGTTGACCAACGAGTATTGTATCGAATGCTAACGAAGATAGGCGTCAATTATAGAGTGTCATATCAGTTGTGTTTACTAATACATTATGATTTCACTGATTAACTGTTTATTAGTTTTGGTAATTAATTCATAAACATACATTCCGTATAAAAATACCACCCTTCCACTGAGTATAGATCTCCAAGAATAACAATATTCCAGCCCAAACTTGGAATGATCTTACAAAGGATGTGCTTTAGGTTGCAATACACCAACTAAATTCTTTCTTTGTTTCCATGTCAATCGACGATTTTCAGTCCTCAATTGTAACACTTTTTAACGGTTCCCATGTAGAACACTATATATCCTTGAACAGAATTACCTCTGAGCTTTAAAATAATCCAAAGAAAATGGGAAGGGGGGGGGGGGGGGGGGGGGGTCATGCATTATGCAAGAAAGAACTCTACAGGCGAAAATGGTTACCATCATGTTGGACCAAATCGGGCTCGGACAAAACCGGTGTTTATTCAAACACGGTCATTATACTTAATATGATCAAATCAATCATTTCCAGTACATCTTATACACATTTACAATGATTTTAAACTCAATGTCATATATTCAATGCATTCTTATGATGGTAGACACTCATTTCTACGCAAACAAAGTTTGTTTAGGGACTATTTGGGTGTAGATCAGCATGACAGTGGATGTATTTGGTTTAAGTTGACCTTTATTATTTAAGTTACAGTTCAGTAATCACTATTTAAATTTTATTCCAAATTCCTTTGATTCATTTACCCCTTTTCTTTGTTTGGTCCATGTTGGTCAATGTTTGTTATCAACAATGTATCGTGGGCGCGGTATAGTTATTCACCCATAGAAAGCTGAAATTTAATCGATGTTGTATGAGTAGCGGGAACCTGCCTGGGTGTTATATTTGTATATAAACAACACGTTTTCTTATATACAAATAAAACATCTGACAGGTGCCCGCTACACATACGTCATTGAAACAATTCAAGCTTACTTTGTTTAACCTTTGTTCATAAACATTTTTGTCGCAAAGGTCAAGATGAGTTTCATTTCATGTACGTACAAAGTGAATAACCAAAGATAAAAGAAAAAAAAATATCGTATTTGAAAAACCCGAATAGTCTCTTAATTTTTGGACAAACAGGCTTAATTGTTAAAACTCAAAAGTGTATACTTTGAAAGATTGTCCGACAAGTACAAGAAAGGAACTTTTACGTAATTCTTTACTGTACGTTTCAGCTTTATCTTAATCTCTGTTATGATTATGGTCAAACGGACCGCAATGACCTGTCTGTGTATTCGAACTTAAACCCACATGCAGACGTATTTTGACGCATTTTGGAATTTTCAATAACGAACAATTTCCATTTTTATCACAATGTTTTCAACAGTATGCAAAACTTTCACTTGCTTTTTAAGATATTTTCCATATTATCGACATGTTGTTCTCAAAGTCGTCTCTCTGATGTGGGTTTGTTGTATCTGGGAATGTTTAAGATTGTGTGAAAAGGCTCGATTCACTTTAGATTTTAGTTCAGAATGATTTTCTCAAGTCTCAACATTTTTTATTTTTCATTCCTTCTGTCCTTGTGAATCAAGAGGCTACATTGATTATCTATTTCAAGACCCGACCGGGTAGCTCAATTGGTAGCGTATCTGACTCGTGATCTGGAGGTCACGGGTTCGATACCCGGTTGCGGCGACATTCTTTCGGGCGATGTTTTCCATTGCCTCTCACCTCTGATCTATGTGAGAAAGTAGTCAGTGGCTTCGAAAGAATGTTGTGTAAGTACTGGTGTGGGAAAGCCAGGAAAACATGGGTAGGTGCACTGACCGCCGTGATATGACCAAAGCTGTTGAAAGCGGCGTTAAACTCCAAACAAACAAACAAAATTATCTATTTCAAGGGATCGAAGGCACTGAGTTGTTAAATGGATTTGATGTGAATCCTGATAAATGTTTTAGCTTAATAGAGCATGCAACTTATGTTAGTTAAGTGGATTTTACATGAATAATAAATAAATGTTATAGCTTAAAAGCCCATGCTTTTAATGTTATTTTTAAAAACATGTTTTTCACATGAATCTTTTATAAATGTTCAAGCTTAAAAGCGCATGCATTTTAGCTTTTACGTTGTGTGTGGTCTTTAGGCTAAAATACCCGGTGAACTCGACAACGCTTATTTCGATTTATACTGAAATCAATCTCCTTTAACTAGCAATTTCCGATGCATCTCAAAGCAAGGCTTAATGTTTCATCTTCTTCTTCATCTTATTCTTCATCATCATCATCTTCTCATTCTTTTCCCTCTCTTTTTCTTCCTTGTTTTTCTTCTTTTTTCCTCTTTCTTCTTTTTCTTTTTCTTCTTCTTCTTCTGTATCTACTTCTTTTATTTGTCTCCTTTTTCTTCTTTTTCTAGAGTGAAGAGTCAGGTGGAGGTTTGTCTGAACACTTCAGCGAATGTTTAAATATACCTCCTTCACCAACATTAGTACACTTCAAAGATGCAGACACTGATCTAAATTTAAACATGCAGGTCCTCAAAGTACAGAAGAATTCTGAAAAAATATCATATCTTTTACATTTGGTAAGCCGCTGGAAGATACAACAAAGTTGCAGAGTATTTTGAAGCGTTTGCCTGCAGACAACATTTGAAACATTATGACAGAAGGAAAAGTTGATCGAAGCGAGCAATTCGTCTTTTATCACAATGTTTCCAACTCCATTGAATATGTAATGATCTTATTTCGATAGTCTTTTCAAGATGCTTTCATATACGTCTGATGCAGTTTTGATATATGATGGAAAGGATTAATTAAAATCAGACCCCGATCTTGCAGCCAAGATTGTCATTCCTCTCTTTGAAATGACATGAGAGCGAAAGAAAATGGCAAATGACTGGACAAAAAACACAATATATCGATAAAAGGCAGCTTTAATAACATAACTTGCGGGGAATAACACATTTAACAACCCCAAATAAGATTATAACACCAGAATATTATAAATGATGTAGATTAACAACTTAGAACCGATCAAGCTGGTTTCTGCTAAGGTAAAGGGTGCGTCGTCTAGGTATTTGCATTACGGAACATCAAAGAGCATATAAATGAGACGCAGAGACAGGTTTATATTTAAGTTTTAAACCTTGACAAATTTGTTTAATTGTCTGTTTGATTTCCACATTCGACATTTTTCAGTTATATAACGGCGTTTCCTGGGTAAGTTACCAATACTACTGGTCCATTTATTCTATCATCAGCCAGTCTGTCGTACTTCTTACCCCTGAGCTCAAGGGGGCGGAGGGGGAAGCCATTACTACTATTTGTAAAATCTTTGGTATGACCCTCACAGTTTTCAAAGAGGGAGTCTTTGGAGAACACTTAGAATGTATGGAAAACCATTAATATCGAAGACATCATGAAATGAATTAAATAAAGCTTACATGCAGAGATTGACTGAAATCATCTAGAAAATACTACGGAAATGGAAATAAAGATGAAGTGGGAACGTGCTTAAAACAAATCACACTATGTAGTCTTACGTTGGCCACCAGAAATTAAGGGAACAAAGCAAGTCAGAGGACAACACTAGGTGCTGCACTGTAAAGTAAAAACGGAAGATTGATTGATTACTGTGGGTTTAACGCCGTATTCAACATGTTTTTGTCATATTACGGCGCCCATTTAACATTTCCATGTGTTTCTTGACTTTCTGACACCAGTACTCCAGACAAGTCTTTCCAAGCATCTGGCTGCATTTCCACATATACTATTAGCTAATTGGTGGAAGACGAATGACGCATGTCGCATTGACTTATATCAACGTCATACATAAGGTTGGCCGAACTGGGGTTCAGACTCACAATCCCTGGATTGACAGCCCGCATCGCTACCGACTGAGCTACCGAGGCTCGACGGAAAATAAGTAACGTAGATCAGATGTGGGTAACTGTTTAGGAGGTGGTCCAAAATTAACAGCAGTTGGTATTATTTCTTGATGGCCTGCGTGTCAACATGAATCTTTAATGAAACATTTTAGCTTAGTGGTGCGTAACTCGCTCTTACATTTGTTTGTTATGTTTTAACTCTTTCAGCGCCAAATTGTTTAAAGTAGACTCTTCCATGTTTAAAATTGGGCGTCTTCATCTCTCTTGTAATAGGGATTTCGAATATTTTTATAACTAAAACGCAAACAATGCTGATTTCAGGTGAGACAGCTCGTTACGAGCTGACTCACCTGAATCTGCATTGTTTGCAAAAACCTCAATATTGCCTTTGGCGCTGAAAGAGTTAAAACAAGTTGAAAATATTACAATGTCTTATCTGAAATACAAAGGCTCGCCTGTGTTCAAAGTATTAAAGATGAAGGATAAATAAATTACGTTTCAGGAAATAAAGTATTGTATCAAAGATGAAAACGTTTTCAGAATAATTCTTGTACATACTTTGAGCTAAACATGTCGTCTATTAATTGGAAATAATTTCTCAAATACTTACAAGAAGAATGAAACAGTTTACTCGTTCAATGCAGGATATTTGAAATGGGCTTCACATTCGGAAGAGTACATAGTCAATATTATTACTATCAATATTAAAATGTTGCATTGGGCATTTTCTAAATAATCGAAGTGTTAAAAAATCAGTAACATGACAAATCTTTAATAGACAACATCAAAATATATACAATTAAAAGGTTATTGCAATAATATTGGAAACTATTGTGTTTGGAACCCGTTCCTTTTTCGGAGTTATGTCCAACAGAATAGTTTCCAATACAAATGCAATAAACTACAGTATTAAGAGGAAATGTGAAACAAAAGTAATATGACTTTCTTTATAAGTTGTATATGGTGTATATACATAAACGTACATATAAATGTGTGTATGTAATCAAATAATTCCTTTTGATGTGTAAGGGCCTGTTTATTCCCTTACGTTTGTTAACACCTTGTCTTTGTGAACAATTAACCAAGTCTTTATCCCCAGAATTCACATGCCTCAATATTTAATGTTCTTGAATTTTAAAAGAAAAAGAATCCAATTGCCGAATGCTTTTGTGGTGTATAAACTTCTGTCGAGAATTCATATTGTTTTCTTTCCTTTGCATTTATTTTTTATTCCTCACGCTGTACACTATATGTACATGAAAGATACTGTTCTGTTCTGTATAAGTCTTATCCATTAAAAGCAAACAACAGCATGGGTGTTCAACGATTCGGCAATTAAGCATTCGTCAGGTGCTTTTCTTTCTAATATAACAATAGTAGATATATCACATCAAAACATTTAACGAAATCAAAGTCAGATATACCTTTGTACGATTAAAACAAACATACACTTATTATTTGAAGAATCAAGCAGAAGAAGAAACTAGCAGCGAAACATGAACGATCGATCAATAGAAAAGATACACATTTTGTTATAGTTGACGTACGTTGATGAAATGCATAATTTGACTTAACATTTTGAGTATTGCCATATGTGAAGTTATAAGCTGTTGTCGAAGACATAGACATCAAGATTTCTAGTATCATAGAAAATGTATGATACATAGACGGGGCACTCCGATGCTATACACAAAAGTAGCATTTTAAACAGTAAAACTCTTGTAAATATATACACCGACAACAGATTACGAACATTTTCATGAAATTAGTTTGGTTCTATGTTGTTCTTATTACAGACGTGTATGCTATTGTACCGTGATTCACATCACAGAAGTGAAATTGAATATCAATGTTCTTGAACGCCATTAAATAAAATGAGAATCTGCGATGAATAGTCCGATTTGTTAACCAACACATTTGCCTTGAAACGGCGACGACATAATGTCGATACTACTGTGTTTTGGTTTTTGAAATCCCGCCTGGTAGTATGCCATACATATATAATTTATCCGATTCAATCTAAATGTAGAAGCTATCACTAACTACTTTTTGAACAACTGTCCTGTCAAACACGTTCGAATTCTATTGAAAACGAGGAACAGTTAGAACTGTCTCCTTGTACCATTTACAAAGATATAAGAATAGTTCACATCAAACCTTTCATCAAGTAATTGCATTCGCTTAAACATCTGTATAATTAACTAGAACTGGACAATCCATCACAATTCATCATGACATCTCTGAAAAGGATAGATCTTGCAATAGCTGAAATAATTAACCTCTCATTCGATCCATTGTTTTATGGTTTTCATAGAATTAATCCGGATACCTACATAATTATATATACTTAGTTGTCTAAAAAAGCCTTTAAAACGATAACAAAGGTATATATATATATGCACATTGGTATGTTAACTTTAACAAATGTTTAATTATACGTATTTCATTTTGTACACCATCACACCGCCAGGCGCACCACATATTTGCCTGGCATTTCCCGAACATGGAGTACTGCATCTGTACTTCTTTACTTGTGCCTTAAAATTGCAGTGGCACCAGTATTGCTGAAATTCAAAAATAACAGTATATAAAGATAATATGAGCCAGTGCATGATCAAATGTACCCGTTGGCTTTTCTGAACAGTATAAGTCAGATCATCTTGTCCACCTGCTTAGTCTTATCAGAATCTACACCAGTTGTCAGAGTCTTCTAACCACCTTGTATAAATCATATGCGAATAGTTTAAATATTGATCAGAATGTGCGAATGTACAAGCTGATCTGGATCTATAATGTTCACAAAGCTCACGTGCACAATATCTTATGCACTGGCTCATATACAAATAACAAAATACCCTTAAATATAAATTAAACAGTATTGTATCTTTGGACAACCCTTCTTATTGTTATTCTGATCAAAAGGCATGCTTGTACCGTCGATTACCAAAACTAACAAAGAAATAATAATCTCCGTATATTCGATCAGTTAACAAAAATAAAAAAATTGGTACCTTTGTAGCAGGTGGCTTTTGATTATGTAGTAGGAATTATTTCTCCTTTTCCAATAATGAATTCACATTTCATATTGTCCCACATTCCAGATAACTTTAACAAAGGTTTTTATTGTAGATAAAGCAGCATATGAGCTAGTGTATGAGAAAAGGTATAAGTTAGGTGGCATTTCTGAACAGTGTAATGGATCATCTTGTTCATTGACTCAGTTTTCAAGCATATACACAAGTTGACAAAATCATCTAACAAGCTTTTCTAAGTAATATGTAAACAGTGAAGATCTCGACCAGAATGCTTGAATGTACAGTCTGATCCGGATTTGTGTACTGTTTACAAAAGTCAATTTCTATCTTTTTCCATGTTCTGACATTTTTTAGAATAAGAATTTTACTTTTGGGCTTAAAAAGATATAATTATGATTAGCTTATATATATTAATACAAACAACAACTTATCAAACATACACAGGAGTATATAAAGCCAATAACACGTGTTTTTATGAGCAACGCAACATCCGTGCATTCAAATCTGGACCTGCACTACCTCCTACATAAGAAATCGAAATATATTCAAGAAACCTCTGATATACTGGGTTCGTTTACAGACGCTTAGAACCGCCTCGGTGGTGTAGAGCAGAGAATCCGCCTCGGTTGCAGGAGGTCGCGGGCTCGATACCTGGCCGGCTCATACTAAAGTCTTTAATATGGTAGTAATAGCTGCCCTCCTTCGCGCTCAGGATTACGGAGTTAGCTAGCATTACGTCTGACTGGCTGGTGTTTGTTTAAATGGACCAATCGTAATGGTAACATACCAAGACAATGCCGTGATATGAAAGAAACATTGTTGAAAACGGCGTGAAATACCAAACAATAATGAGGCTTAGATACGGATAAGTATACAGGTCTTCATAATAAAAAGAATCGTGTCACTGAGAACGATTCTTTTGAGTACCCACAACGTATGCTTTAGAGATCAAATAAGATTATATGAACATTAAAACCACCCTTTACCTATAGCTCTGTTTTAAAAAAAATACCATGGTTTGTGAACAAAAGTGAGCGTTTTCTTAACTTGTCCAAAAAAATACTTACGCATTTCTTTCTTATTGGATCTAGATTTACCTGAACAGCAAAGGGTGCCCTGCAATAGGCAAGGCACCATTCCTTCGTTATTACTGTCGAATATACATCGCGGGTACTTGGGCATTTTGTAGATCCACAATAATAACTATAGCAACCAGATAGAACGGATGCGACCTCTGCAAAATAAAAAAAAAATAAAAAAATGGGATGAAATAGTGTTTTGGTTGTGTCAAAGATCTAAATTTGATATTTAACGAGTATATGTATGTCTAACGGTTTGTAGAGGTTACCAGCAGTTTTCAAGCTCTGAATGAATGTATATTGTTTTATGGCGCATCGACAGCTAAGGTCATTTAGCGCGCAATTAAATTTAATTATTCATGATCCCTTGGTAAACAAACCAGTACTAGGCTAAAAATGTGCCTTGCCCAAGGGCACTCCACCATGACCGTAGTGCCGCGACTGGGGATCGAACCAGGAACACCCGGTTTCGAAATCCCCGACGCTAACCACTCGACCACAGCGGATTCCTTTTTCAAGCTCTGAATAGAACAAATAAACTGTGTGGAAGACAGTTGTTCAGAGGTAGAGCGTCGGCTTCTCGTACATAAGGTACCAGGTTGGAATCCTGTGGTGAACGGGTTCTGCCTTTTGGATTTTTTCCACTAAAACGGCGCGAGTACTGGTTAAGTATCCAGGAAGCAGACATCGATTGGATTAATATAAGCTAAATGCTTGTTTCGAAATTGATGTCAAATAAACAAAGTAAAACTGAACTAAATAAAATGCGTGAGTTTGAGGGTTCTCACTTTGCGCACAGCGCGGAGCCATATCAAACTGTGCAGTTGTGATAGCTTATCTCTATCTACACTTTTCGCAAATAGTTTCCGTTTAGTTTTTCGCAGAGCTTTATTCCCATTGCTTTCCGTAAGTTCTTAGAAAAATATCAATTTAAAAAAACACGAAACTGTTCTACATGACGAATCAATGACATTAACGTAATTATACTTGAATTATAACTGTGCAAAGCGATTCATCGAAAACATTTAACGAACCGCATATTATCAATGTGCATATATCAAAAGGAATTAATAAAATAAAATCCACACCAGGGGGAGGAACCCTTGCGTTCTCATGATGTGTATTTGTCGAGGTAGGATTGAATGCCTTTCACTTCTGAATTTCACAAAGTTGAATATTAGACGATTCCACTTTGTGTCCAATAGGAAACTTTAAGAAATTTAAGATACACATGTTGAACAATGCAGATTTCAGGACAGACAGCTTAGTTCCCCTGAAATCTCTTTTGTTTGAAACAGGCTTTAATTGCCTTTGGCAGCGAAAGGGCTACTTTATAACATTACTTTCATGTTCATTTATTAAATGTTTACTTTATCTCTACGAGACACAGACACAGAGAGATATCTTTCTTTTTCTCTTTCTTTCTTTAAAGCAACTGAACTCGAATCCCTTAAGTAATGTTCGCCTCTGAGTACATTGATAGCGACATAGGATCACACAATATTGGCTAATCTATGAATATATTCGAAAACGTGTGACAAGGGTGTTTGTACCGTAAGCAGGAACGTCATTAAGAGTTACGGCCATGCAGCTCGAAAATATGTTTAAGTCATACGATTTGATTACCAATGAAGTCCTTATATGTTCAGGTAATACTGATTATAAATAAGATGACATATATTAAATTTTCAAGACAGCTAAATCAAAATCAAATATTCCATCAACTAAGGGCCTTTACAACAACTTCTATTTGGCATGCAATATATATATAAAGAGACAAAACACAACATATTCTGAATTAGGACGATTTGCAATTGTAAAACATGTCATTCAATTCTACTCGTAATGAGAAGTACATAATAAGATTATACATTGCATTCAATTTCGTTATATCTGTGGTACACACACTTTTCGGTTAATTAATCGGACAAACAAAATGAAGTCATACAAAAAAAAAACAAACTGCAGCGTTAAATTTGTACTATCAGTGGTACACGAACCTATTGGTGAATAAATCGTAATAGACAAAACAGAATCATGCCTCTGTAGCGTCAATTTTGTAATATATGTTGTACACAAACTATTCAGTGAATTAATCGTAATAAACAAAAATGATTCATGACACTGCAGCGTTCATTTTTGTAAAATCTGTGGTACATTTACTTTTCAGTGAATTAATTATTGAAAACATAAAAGGAGTCATACTTCTGTCGTCAACAGGTACTTTTGAGTAGAATCGACTGCCTTCCATCCTCCCAGTCAGCTGAACTGTATGTGTATATGTTTCATTACACCCAGCGCATGTTGATTTAGCTGGTGAGTAGAAGAAACTTGCGCACGAATCAAGTTGTTTGCACGACAAAGCACATCTAGCCAAGCTTGTTGCATATAACGTGCCGAATACGGCATTGTTGTTGTCACATACTTTATTTGTGATTTTCGTGTACAAATAAAATCGACGAAGTAAAGTCCCATCCTCTGCAGAAACGCATAGCCATATCGCAAAAAGCAAGATGAGTTTCATTTTATGTACGTATGAAGTGAATTCCAACACAATGTCTTCGCTTTATAAAATACACGTTAATTTAAAACAATTACACAATTAATCCATATAATTACTTTAATTGTTATGAGCTAAATAGCTTTAAAATAGTTATCTTGATTTGTACGAAGTGAACGGATTCAAATAAAATCAAGCCCACTTTGAATAAAAAGTAAATTAATTAAAATTGTGTAGAATTTGCTTCTGTTCTTAAGCAAGTTTGAAGATCTGAACAGTCTATGATACCGGTTTCAATAATGCTAATTATGTGAAGCAATTCTATATTTTAACGGCATTAGATAAAAATTAACAAACAACATCTAAATTATTTAGACACGTTTCACCCTTTGACCTATTACAGTACCGGCTTGTGCTGACTCTGCAGTAAACATTTTTGATATCGTTGCTTAAGCTCATTTAAACCTTTCTCATGACTATGCATTTTTAAGGCATCCATAGGTGACGGATTTTGAAAACATTGTGACAAAAGGAGAATTGGTAATACTAAGTAAGCATGGCCAATTCTAAAATCCAACTTTCCGAGGTCTGGGAGGTCGCCGACTAAATCCTCGACCGGGTCATACTAATGCTACTTTAAAAATGGAACTAATGGCTTACATTTCTTGGGGCTCTGGATTTGATGATTAGCATTACGACCAACACACTGGTATCAGGATAAATAGACCAGTACTACAGGTAGTTTGCCTAGGAAACGCCGTGACATGACTGAAAATAATTTAAACACCAACCAATCAACAACAATATCCCATTTTGGCTTCATAACAAGGAATATAGAAGTGAAACGAGTTGGACTGTATAATAACAGTTCTCGAGTGTGCTGTGAAGATACACATGTAGCTCGTCTCAATGTAGGCTAACAGTGAAGGCTCTGATGAGATTGCGTATTCAATCCGATTATTGACAGAAGTATAAAAGCCATTATAACACTCTGCATGCGTCTTCCACTAAAAGGCTTTAATTGTTCCGGTGTGGAAGGCAGCAAGTTTCCTGGGAATAATGTTATGTAGAGAACTGGTGCGAGAAAGACAAAAAGACAAAAACATGTTTCGTCGTCTTCTCCCTTTCTTTCAATATATTTTAATTGTTTTTTTTTATATGAATACATCATAATTTGTGTTCTATGTACAGTGTTCGGGAACTCTTACTAACTGTGGTATTCAGATATGTTAACGTGAATCTATAGTCTGATGACGCACGATCTTTGCTTGAGCTTTTATATTTCTGTTTGAACACCAGTCGAAATTGTTAATTCTTTCACTGCTAAATTCGATTCTACCATTTTGAAAATTGACCTGCTCAAGTTTTTGCCCAACAGGACATTTGGTAGAATATAATTTATAAGTAGCAAACAATTCATATTTCAGGAGAGACATCTCGTGATGAGCTGTCTCACCTGAATATGCATGGTTTACAAAAGCCTTTAATTGCCTTTGGCAGCGAAATGGTTAATATGTATAAACCCGTATACAAAGACTCACCTGAGTTTAAAGTATAACAGATGTAGGATCAAAAAGAAATTGCCCATAACGAGTATCGTCGTCTTTAGTCTTAAGTTATATTCTATGTAGAGTGTTCAGCAGCACATATGTACCTTGCGATTTAAGAGTACTTTTACGTAAATATTTAATAAACGTTTTAGCTTGATGAAGCATGAATTTATTTGAAGTGTTACTTATCCTTTTTTTTACAAAGTCTTCGTTTTACTATTGCGATTCAAATCAACATCACTTTCGTTGGACAAGCTTTTATATTTTTAAGTTTTGAAGAAAGTTAACAAAGGTAGAATTACACTGTATATAAATTTGAGAGCTACACATCAAACAAGTTTTCCCATTGAGTTTAAGCAATTCTTTCAACATTATTCTTTATTCACGAACACATTTTAGATAAAGGCTTCGTTTATGCACAGTTCGGAGTGAAAATCGTGCGCGTAAAGTTCCGTCCAGTTTGGGTATCCGTCAAGGTAATAATACATGTGAACTTATGACACTTATTTGCTCGCAAAAAGGCTATATAGCAGAGTACGAGGTTAAATAAACCGATGAAAGCAATGACAATAATAATAATACTTTATTGTGTAATGTACTTTGGTTAACATATTATTCTATTTCAAATAAAGGATGGACATAAATAAATGAAAATAACTGTTTAACGTTGATAGAAAGACGACAAGCCAATTGTACCATATGATTGCTGACGAAACAATTAAGATGGTCTGGCTTATAATGATTTAGTTCTTAGTTCTCACAAATTGTATAAGTAGACGAGACACATATCGTAGAGTGCCGATCCGATCATTGAACAATTAATATGGTCTGGCTTTATAATGATTTAGTTCTTGGTTCTCACAAATGTATAAGTAGGTGAGACCTCTCATACACATATCGTAGAGTGCCGATCCGATCATTGAACCCGTGTGCTTAGTACACAAATTATAGCTTCGATAATGCAAGTTAACCGATTCCTTCCGAAAGTCTGTACGATCATGTATGATTGAACCCCATATTTACCAATTATCGAGTGCGATGGTCCGAATAATCTGTTCAGGCGTCCATGGTCAATCCATCGTCACTCTTCTTCGATTGAAACTAACATGTTTAATAAACTGTCATGTGGTTTTATCAATAAATTTATCCCACGTACATGTCAATTTGTACACTCGACAAAATGTTTAATTAGTTACATATCTTTTGACCAGTTGTATGAAATACAACATATCTAAGTCAGCCAGTTGATTGGAGTTGAAATGGTGTCCAAAGACAGCGATAATTGAAATACTGTTGCATTTAATATATAAGTAAAATCAAACAGATATTCTTAGTAAAGAAAGCGGATTTCATTTAAGTTTTCTCGAAGTTTACATCATATCCGTGTTTAAAAATCAAAACACTGAAAGTACTTAGAGCAAGTTGCTATCTTCCGATTAATTTGGACATGGACGTACTTATCCAGTAAGTCTAACAAGAACACTTTACAATTGCACTTTGTTATTTCCATATATTGATTGATATAGGAATTGAACGCAAAATACTGTACACATAGTATGAGGGTCTAACGACATACTACAATTTGACACAAACTACATCGCTTAAGTATGCGCGTCTGCTATCTTGGTAGTTACTGTTTAGAACACATTCTGGATTTGATTGGTTTTCATAAGTATTGTATGCAATTAACAAATATACATGTCATATAAAATGAAATGAAGGTTTCTGCATAACAATGACAAATAATATGAGAGTCCAGTTCTAATAACAAAACAGAAAAAAATCCTGTTTATTCGATATTTTCTACATCGTAATAAAACTAAAGTATTGTTAAAAGTGGCCTAAAATATCATACAATACAAACAAACTAATCTTTTTCTAATTTCATAAAGCATAGGTGAAAAATTAAATGCAATGGTTTTGAATTATTTTAAATACTAACATTTTGAAGGAGTTGGTTGCAGAGGTGTCAAAGGACGTTTGCATCACTGATATGATGAATTTATGAAAAAAGATAAATTGAGATTAATTACGTGTATTCCAATGGTATTAACATATTAACAATATGTTACGAGAATAGGTGTTATCGGGGATGGGGGATGGGGAAACGAGTTCTGAAAGGAATACTTTTTTCAACTGATAACACCCATTGGACTTTATTATAATAATCTGTTTAATCACAGAATCAATCTATTTTTAAATGATTTAAAATCGAAATTAGCAGTAGAATTGAAAAGGAGCAATGACACCAGAATCCACGCCGACGTGACCTAACTGTCGCGCATCAATACACAAGTACCGGTAACATTGAAATTTCCTCCATGTTGTTTCTTTGTAGCGAAGCCTCGAAAGTGTGCTAACGGTGGTGTTTTGGATAAATGCATATAAGACTTTGAACATTGTAACAAAAGAATGCAACTTGAGTATTCTTTCAACATCAAGCAGACAATATGCCTTACTTACCAAGCTTCTGTGCATTATTATTTGGTGTGGAGAAAACATGTTCTGTCTTGTCAGATATGTACAAACTTAACCTTTTTTTTATACAGAAACTTTAGGACGCATCCACAGCTGACAACATTAGAAAACATTGTGTCAAAAGAACAAAAATGCTAATAACGAGCAATTTCTCTTTTTGCCACATTGTTTTCAAATAATTCAACAATCAATCTTTCTTTTATAGAGATGTTTCACATTGCTGCTTAGATATTTTCAAAGTTGTCTGCTCCAGTTTTGCTGTTCCTTGGAAAGAGTTAAACTTTATGCCTTACTTACCATGCTTCTGTGTATTACCATTTGGTCAGGGGAAATATATGTTATGTCTTGACAGATATGTACAAACTTAACCCTTTACCTTATACAGACCCTTTCAGACGCTTCCACAGCAGACAACATTAGAAATCATTGTTGCAAAAGAAGAAATTGCTAATTCAATGAGCAATATCTCCTTTTGCCAAATTGTTTTCAAATATTTTCATCAATCAAACTTTCTTTTATATAGAGATGTTTCACATTTTTTACTAGATATTTTCAAAGTTGCTGCTGCAGATTTGCTGTACCTGGGAAAGGGTTAAACTTTAAGCCTTATTTACCAAGCTTCTGTGTATTAAAATTCAGTGTGGGGAAATATATTTTCTGTTCTGTCTGATATGTACAAACTTAAACAGCTTCAAACACTTTTATTCTTTGTTTGTACATGTAACTTAATGATCTGAAGTTAATTATGTTTTGAGATGAAAGTAGAATTAAATGTTTTGAGATGAAAGTAGAATTAAATGTTCTAAGAATGATACATTTTTACTACATGTATATATAATTTAAGCATATTATGTTTATTGTTTTGTTATCAGAAATAAAAAAGTATTAAATTTGAATAAATCCCATCATATATACTTTTTAACTGTACTTAACAATTTCCCTCATGAATTCAACAAATCTGTAGACTATTTTGCAAATGTTTAACAAAAAAAATGAAAAATATCTATAAATGCAAGAATATTTCTTTAATAGAGTTGAAAACATTGTGGTAAAAGGAGAAATTGTTCATTCATTTCTTCTTTTTCCACTTTGTTTTCAGGAGTCGTCACTCTATTATGCATCAAAAAGCATATATATGAGGGAAAGGGTTAACCATGTTCACACTTTTGATTTATAACTTAAATAAAAACTATATAAAATGTACAAAGCAGGACAGGAATGAAACAGATTGAGAACTTCATGTCAGTCATGGAAATCCCAGTTCTACATTATTCATTAATGAAGAACAGAGAAAACAAGACGAATGTTTGACGCAAAGCGTCAAAGAGAAACGCAATATTTCGTTGCACATGTAGAAATAAGAAAAAAGAACATTTAAATCCACAAACAATAGAACAATTTAAATTGTAGTCAGTAATGCTGATATCGGCATTTGAAGATATAACTTTTATGTAGGATATTTAACCTGGCAGGGTCAGTGTTTTAAGTAAATGAGATGATTAAGAGTTAAACTGATCATGGAAAGTGACTTATATACTATTATAGATAAATGGACAAGAGGTTATGATCAATTTCAATTTGTACCAAAAACTATTCTTGTTGAACACACACTCTGTTATGATTATGTTTTGTCAAATAATGCTGACATAGAACATCTGTTTTTGATTAATGGTAAGTCATGATAGTGGCTAAGGGTTTAACCATTTCCCACATAAAACAAATCTGCAGCAGATGACTTTGAAATTATCAAATACAAAATATAAAATGTCTCTATAAATGATCGTATGATAATTGAAAAGTGTTGAAATTATTGTGACAAATGCACTATATGAGCAATTTCTCATTTTGTCACAACGATTTCAATGATGTTTAACTTGAAAGACTTTGAAATAATCAAGTGTAAAACATAGAAAACTCCATAAATGATAGTAAGAGTTTAAATTATTGTTGCATATGGAGCAATTGAAAATGAAAGCTTTCGGATTACATACGCTCAATCTCGAGTGGACGACAATAATGTGAACTCTTGTCGTGATTAGCATTCAGAAATTCAAGGAAACGCATTTCAATGTTAACGTATTCTGAAACACTGATGAGAAATGTAGACACGTCTACACTGTTCGTACAGTCAACATTAATCTTAAAGCGGCAAATCTTTCACTGGTAAGTTTTTCAATGAAACAATAAATGTACACTTCAATGAGTAAAGTCCATATAACCATTTCCTTATAACATATGCATTTTAAAGCTGCTGCAGCAGACGACTTTTGAAAACATTGAGACAAAATGAGGAATTGCTCACAAGGAATTTATCCTCTTGCTACAATTTTTTCTATTTTACGTCCATAAAGTATACCTTCATTTAGCAAGATGTTCCCAGTTTTGACCGTGACATGAATGAAAATCGTTGAAATAGTGTCAAAATATAATCAACCATAAGAGTTTTGTACACAGTTTTGCCTAGATGGTTTCAAAGTTGTCTTGTGCAGATTTGCCGTATGTGGGAAAGGGTTAATTGTCCAAAACTGTCCATTATGTCTTATTTGCACACCATTCCGTTTTATTTCAATTATGAGATATATAATATATTATGATTATTGGTATACTCACCAATTAATTTGGATTATCCGCACATAACAAATTCTGAAAATCTATTTCACTTCTGTCCCAAATATGTCGTGTAAAGGATTTGTACCAGAACATACGAAAAGGGGAAACCTTGCGAGGAAGAGATCAGTCTGATCATGAATTCATGACGATTCATTACCAAAAACCTACCACACAAAAATGCAAATTGATTTTATTATGCAATTAACACTAAAACTATCCAAATGCGGAATTTGTGCTGACGCGGTTGCTCACGCGCTATGACGTAGCCATTTCCCATATAGGCTCTCTCAAATTTCGGTGTTAAAATCTGTGACTATTTGTGTTTGTGAAATTGGACGATTTCATTTGGATTATAAGGGATTTTTATGCAGGTTTGTGAGAAATCATTTGGATTATAAGGGATTTTTATGCCGGTTTGTGAGAAAACTTTTTACAATTCATTCTTTAACACACAAATAAATCTTTTGAAAATTTGGTCAAATATAAAAAAAAATGAATTTATCCTTTTATTGAACACGTCGACCATTGACGCGTTTGTAGCAGACGACTTTTGAAAAACATCGTGACTAAAAGAGACATTGCTCAAAATCAGCAGTTTCTCCTTTTTCCATAATGTTTACAACTGTTTTTCAATGATTATACTTTATAGAATTTCCTAATTTCCGATGTTTTTTACACATATGAAGGTCGTGTTTTTGTTTCGCCTTTTGCATAATGTTTTCAACTGTTTTCAATGATTATACTTTATAAAATTTCCTGATTTCTGATGTTTTTAACACATGTCAAGGTCGTGTTTTTGTTTCCATTCCATGGTCACGCGATGTAAGATTTTTTTTTTTCTTTTACGGAACGAATGTCAGATTATTAAAATCAATGCAAATGAAAAGTTAGGATGATTGAAACATTGAGATGCCATCTATGTGAAATTACGAAAAATGCATGGTTAATTGAGATCGGTTTTAAACGCTTTGGAAAATATGGACTAAATCTAAATTACAGGGAATCCAAAAAGTGAACTGAATATTAAGATTTAGCTTTAGTCAAAAATCTAAATTGAACAGTTTGGTGAATACGGCCCGTGGCTTCTTTATCTAATTCCTGCGTTATATATCATAGCATGTAAGGCACCAGATTACATTTAGCGCGCGCCTCTTGTTTATGATTCCCGGTTTAACATACTATCGAAGTAATAACGCGTATGAGGTAGGTAACCAATTCAGTTTTACTGTTTAGACTAGATACAGTATGAATTACGCTTAAATAAAAATGTACATACATTCAATTAATATACTGGCCTTTGTCTTTTGTCTTTAATTTGTAAAACTCACACATGTATATAGAGGGTAAAAGGGATGTTTTAAAAGTCATTACCTTAAATTAATGTACTTAATAAGGACAAAGAGAAATCCCGATATGTGGTCACGCTGGCAGGTCTAAATATTCTCCTTGTTCTAAATTTCTAGGTATCCCTTCAGGAAGCCGCCTCCTGGCGGCTTCTAATGAGTTGGCTAGTGAAATCAATGATGTAGCATTAATGAATGAAGTTCAACTGATACACAATGATAACAGGTATAAAACACTAACTAAATGTATTTATTGTGGTTTTGAATTTGAGGTGGGGCTAGTAATACAAATTTGAAATATAAACACAATAATGACAATACAATAAAGTACCAGAAAGTATAATACTGGTGTTACAATGTGTTCACTCAAGGACACACTGATGTCACAAGGAGAGAAACATATGCAGCCCGGCTGGGACTCGAACCCGGGACCCCTTGCTAACATGGGGGAGTGCTCTACCGACTGAGATACAGGACCGCTTATACAAGATTCTGCCCTGCTGTGGGAACCAGTAGAAAGTGACAATCTACAACAAGTTTATTGTATTTTCTTTCATGGTTACAATGTAGAGGAAAATAAAATGTATCCTTATAGGGCATAACTTCAGGACGTTTGATCTTCCTAGAATGATCAGAGCATTTTAAATATGGAAACACCTCAGTGCTTTTCAAGAAACTGTGTTAGGGTCTGTTGATATATTACCTTTATTCAGATCTGTGTATCCAGATCTTGAATGTTACAAACAAGAATATCTTGTGACAACATTTATAAATGTTCAATATTCAGCATATTGTGCTCGTTCAGGCATTTATTTATTCACTCATATGTCGCTCAATTTACTTCATGATTTCACATGATTTATTCCGCTATTTAAATGTAGTTTCACTTGTTTTTCTGTGTTTTGTGTGTTTTGTGTCTAAAGAACAGTACCATAATTTTACATTGCTCATCCTCAAAAGGTTTATATAATTCTCATGCTGTATCCTTGTTTAATTCATGTTAAACTCATGTTTAATTCATTCATGTTTAATTCACGTTTAACTATAAATATTGTTTGTACGTATTTTTCTGTCATGTATATTGTATGTATATGTATGTGTTAAGACAATAATCTTGTACACGTAGTTGATAACATGTTCTGTCTGTCTGTCTCTCTGTTTCGTCGGTGTCTTGGTTATTGTTCTTCCTTAGAGGTTTTAATGATAAGTTTGTGACTAGATAGTGAACAGGTGCGATTTTGATCACATATTGCAGAGTTGCGAGCTGATCTGGATAATTGCTAGGATCAATGTCCTGAAGGTCTGTTATCGTGTGACCTGGTGAATGGTGCTCTGCTTAACCGAAATCGTTGCAATCATTAAACATGTGGCAAAATACATTTCTGTTTTACCATGCTAAGGATCCCCGGCCGGATTATACCAAAGACTTGAATGGTTTGAAAGTAAAAAGTGTTTCCGAAGTTTCTCTATCAGAATTGTCTCCCTTCATCGGGTATGTGTACCCAACAGGCCGTTCCAAGTCAGCTTCCTTTTTTCTGAAATTCGTGGAGGGCATAGCAGTCTAAAGTTTATTGAAATTTAAAATCCCAGCAATCTGTGTTAATAATGGCACCCAAGTGGAGAATAATTTCAAAGAAGGTTGAAAAGGAGCCAAAGGGGTCCAGACAGGCGGAGAAGAACCAGTTACCCATGGGAAACCAGGAACATTCAGGTTTAGTCATGCATGTCAGTCATGTCGCGGTACAATCCGAAGTCAAGTTGCATGCAAAGCAAATAGTACAATTAGCTTATATAAATTAGGGAAAACACCTCTTAAAATACATAATTTACTTGCATCGTTAAAATACTACCATCATAAGGATGCTATATTCTTAAAAAAAGGTCTACAAAATAGATTCTCTTTAAATTACACATGACCACTATTTGCAGGTGAGTCACCTAACTTGTCTGCAAAGCAGCACCCATATATCATGAGGGGAAAACGGATCAGAGAAATTAATTGGGATCAAATTGCCGGTCCTTTCAGTACTAAACCATCCAAGTATCTCCTGTAGGACTAGTCGCCAAACAAATGGTAATCACAGAATGTTTCATCACTTGTCATACTTAGACATCCAATCTGTTAACGATTTCATTGAGGAAAGACACTGCACAGTCACATATTCAAATATTGATCAGGCAGCCTATCTGATTTTGAAGTTAGGTAAAGTGTCACTTTTAAGTAAAACAAATATTAAATCAGCCTTTCGATTACTTCCTATCACCCCATCAAATTTTGATTTGCTAGGTATTAAATTTGAAAACCAATATTTTTGATAACATGCATACTATAGGCTCGTCAGCCAGTTTTGCTATCTGGGCAGGTTTCCTATATTGGTCGATAGGTGGGAAAACCAAAAGTAGAGACATCCTGCATTATCTAAACGATTTCCTATTTGGGGACAAAGCTTCGAGTTCTAGGGCAGGTTTAATGCTAACAGAATTTCAATCAGTGTGTTCAAATTTCGAAGTCTCTTTAGCTGAAGATAAAACAGTTCAACCTACAACAAGTTTGTGTGTTTGTTTCATTAGGGTTTTTCACCGTTTTCACCATTATATTAGTTACAACAAGGGCAACAGTTCATTTATCCATAATCACTGGGTAAACAAAGTAGTACTAGGCTAGGAAATGTGTTTGTCCAACGGCACTCCACCATGTAGTTAAACATTGATTCATAAACAAGTTTATCTACTTAAATATATATTTCTTTTGGTTGTGTTATTTATGTTTTACGCCATTTTCAATATTATTTTAGTTATATCACAGAGACAGTTCTTTATCTATGATCTCTGGGTAAACAAACTTGTAGGAAACAAGGCTAGGAATTGTGCCTTGTCCAATAACCGCCCTCGCAACTAGAGTTATAACCTGCGACGTCCTGTTTCGAATCCGCCGATGCTAACCACTCAGCCACGACAGATTCCTACATGGATATAGATTAGACAATAATGCTTGTCCGGATTATACTACTTTTGTTTTTATATTTACCTGAAAGGAAAGTTGATTGGACTCAAACTATTCAATGATATTATATCATATTTATTCTATTATAATGTAGTGGAACAATAAGATAAACCAACATATAAGAATATCGAACTTAACATTTAACCAGTGGTACAAACTTTCTTGATGCCGTTGACGACTTGGGCGAAGTGACTGCAGATGTTGCACAGCCAATTAATTTTATGAAGAAATCGGTCGGGTTTAATAAACCCCAAGCATCTGTAAAAATGCTGTCTTTGCGGTCTGTTGTAGACGAAGAGTCAACAATCCTATACGCCAGACCATGAAGATGGTCAAGAAACAAGTACGGAATACATGCCAAATGCATTCGAAGACCATAAGATGACTCGATCTCGGATCATAGCGTTGTTATTAGCTTCTATGAGAAGGACTATATTAGTGTGTTTATCGTCTCTGACTATCGCTTCATCCACATGAAGGATTTCGCCATCAGTGGCCGCGGTGGAAGCTACAGTGTCAGCCACGATAACGACAAATTTGCTGTGTGTCGGAGAGGGGAGATCAAAGTAATCTCTGGTCAAACCGGACGTCTTATCAACCCTGTCGAGATAGTCTCTCATGGGGTACTGCTTAGGGAGATCACGTGATCACGCCTTGGACAATTAAATTATATCTGTGTTGATTCCCGGACGAGCACGATTCTTGTTTCACAAGAAAGTAGAGATCGAACGAAATCGATGGAGTTTAAAATATTACATATATGATAACACGGATGTTCATTACTATTTAGATAGTATTTGGTTTGTTTGTAGTGTTTTCTATTTCATACATAGGATTATGAAACGTTTGAAAACATGATCTGAAGTATAGAACTTGTGATTGTACATAGTCTCCCCGGCAATTAAATATTTTGTCCGAATTATGCAGTGGTTAAATAGTATTATAACAATTGAACTTTTTAATAACCTACAAAAACGATAAAAACAGATCAATTATCGCAAAAACCCTTTCAGCAGACAACTTTTAAAAAAAGTATGACAACAGGAGATATTGTTCATACTGAGCAATTTCTCCCTTTGTCAACTTTATTCAATAATTGTTCTTTCATTTATAGAGATTTGTAGAGATTTTCCATAAGTTTGCCAATATGTTTTCAAATTCGACTTTTTCAGATTTGTTGTATGTGGGAAAGGGTTAAGTACATAACCAGATTTAAAACGGATAGCACATAGATAACAATAAGATATGTACGTAGCGCACATATTTTCTAATACTACTACTCTAACAGGTTCGAATCTCATTAAAGAGGTATCTTCTTTATTCATTAGGATGGGACTCCCTATTATCGGAGTACTTACGTTTGTTTTTGAAAAAATAAAATAAAACAAATTTAACTTTAAATTATATCCAGTGTCATTCGTTCCTTTATATGTCCTTGTTAATTAACTTACACAAAATAATCATTCACATCTGTGCAAAGTTCCAAAAATCGAGTCCATCAGCAGCCATTTGACATTAAAGGGAGGCAATCACTCACCGGTGTAATTTCAAAAAGCATTAGTATGGTGGTCCTGTTGTATCAACTCTTTACAAGATTTTTGAGATTTTTGAGATTTAATGTAAAAATTATTATCCTATTAATCATTTGTCATTATATTTAATTGAAATGTTAATTTATTAACTGTTTCAAACTATTAACTTATTAACACGATATTTTCAGAATCAATTTGTTAAATGTTCTTATTGGCACAATTTAATCATATTTTCCAAAAATGACAAATTTCTTTGTAATTTTTTTAGTCCTTATAATAACATTCTTATTTTTTGTAACACAGTATATGATTTAGAAGTTTAAAAATAGCATATGTTAAAATTAATAACCAACACAAACAAACAGGCCAAAAAAACGATTTCTTTTTTTTAGAATTTTGGTCCTTAATTTCTTCCATGTTGTCTATAGTCGAAACTTCACGAAATGTAATCATGGGACTTAATATTCCTATGATGTCATAATCAGTTAATAGACAACATGTTCAAATGTGAAAAATCAACAAAAGGTTTTCTACTAAAAAAATGACGATTTTGTTGGTGAGGGGTCAGGGCATGTAGGATTTTCTTTTTATTATGGGTAACAATCATGATGTGTCGTATTTTTTGAGAATATTGATTTCTTTGATAAGAAAACATTGTAGTATTTGAAAGTTGTGATAACGGGGTTTCCTGATGGAATCATACGGCATCCGGTTTTGCGCGAGCAACAAAGAAAACACCGGTTTTGTGTTTACCATGGTATTCGTGATAACACGGTATTCGTAGAACCTACAATACTATTTAGTTTGAACTTGTGTATTACGAAACACGCTTATTAATCACGCTCGATGTCTGCTTCCTGGAGACATAACCTGCTCATAGGGATTCTAACCTGGGACCTTTAACCATTAAAATGTAATAATGAATGTATATTGTTTTATGGCGCATCGACATCTAAGGTCATTTCGCGCGCAATTAAATTTAATTATTCATGATCCCTGGGTAAACAAACCAGTACTAGGCTAGAAAATGTGCCTTGCCCAAGGGCACTCCACCATGACCGTAGTGCCGCGACTGGGGATCGAAACCGGGACACCCGGTTTCGAAATCCCCGACGCTAACCACTCGACCACAGCGGATTCCTAAAATGTAATAATAAACTTTATATATTGTAGAGATGTGAGCTGCTAGGACAATTATATTTAAGTAATGATAAAAAACATGTATACCTTGCATGAGAATCAAACTGTCGAAAGGTTAATGCCGTGTTCTTACCATCTAGATTCCGGTGATTGAAACACCTGCGATTAAATATTTAGTATGTAGACCAACGAGAATAGTATTCCAAGAATAGCAATATTCCCGCCAAACTTGGAATGATCTTACAAAGGATGTGCAATACACCAAATAAATTCCTTTTTCGTTTCCATGTAAATCGACCAGTTTCAGTCCTCAATTGTAACACTTTTTTACGTTTCTCATGTAAAACACCATATATCATTGAAAAGAGTAACTGTTACCTCTACGCTTTAAAACAATCCAAAGAAAATGGGGGCGGGGGTCATGCATTATGCAAGAAATAACTCACCCGGCGGAAATGGTTATCGTTATTTTGGACCAAATCTGGCCCGGACAAAACCGGTGTTTAGCATTCTCTACTTTTCATACAAGGTCAAAATACTAGATATGATAAAATCAATCATTTCCAGTACATCCTATACACATTAACAATGATTTTAAACTCAATATCATATATGCAATGCATTCTGGTGATTGTATACATTAATTTCTACACAAACAAAGTTTGTTTAGGGACTATTTGGTTGTAGATCAGCATGACAGCGGATGTATTTTGCGTAATTTGACCTTTCTCATTTAAATCATGGTTCTCTAATTACTACTTAAATTTTATTCCAAATTCCTGTATTTAATTTACCCATATTTTTTGTTTGGTCCATTGTTTCAATGTTTGTTATCAACAAAGTATCATTGGCGCGGTATAGTTTTGTTAAATCGTAGTTTAACCATAGGAAGCTGAAATTTGATCAATATTGTATGAGTAGCGGGAACCTGATTGGTGTTCTATTTGTATATAAACAACCTTTTTCTTAATATACAAATAGAACATCAGACAGGTGCCCGCTACACATACATACGTCATTGATAACATTTCAGCTCACTTTGTTTAACCTTTGTTCATAAACATTTTTGTCGCAAAGGTCAAGATGAGTTTCATTTCATATACGTACAAAGTGAATAATCAAAGATAAAAAAATATATCGTAAATGAAAAAACTCAATACTTTCTGAATTATGGGACAAAAAGGCTTAATTGCTAAAAATCAAAAGTGTATAATTTGAAAGATTGTCAGACAAGTACAAGAAAGGAACTTTTACGTTATGCTTTACTGCACGTTTCAGCTTTATCTTTATCTCTGTTGAGTTTATGGTCGAACGAACCACAATGACCTGTTTATGCGTTCGAACCTTAACCCACATGCATGACGCATTTTAGAATTGTCAATAATAAACAATTTCACTATGTTATCACAATGTTGTCAACTGCATGCAAACTTACTCTTTCTTTTCTTAGATATTTACCAAATTGCCATGGTGTTATCAAAGTCGTCTGTGTGCAAAGACTTAAATGTGTTTGCAGAGGTATAAAGAAAGAATGAACGCATATGAGCATTTTTGAGATTTTTAGTTCAGAATGATTTCACAAGTCTCAACATCTTTTATTTTTCATTCTGTCTGTCCTTCAGAATTCAGAGGCTAAATTGGTTATCTATATCAAGGGATCGAAGTCACTGAGTTGTTAAATGGATTTTACATGAATTTTTAATAAATGGTTTAGCTTAAAAGCGCATGATTCAAATGTTATTTTTAAAAATGGATTTCCAATGAATCTTTTATAATTTTGTTTAAGTTTAAAAGTGAGTGTGTTCATTATGCTTAAATACCCTGTTAACCCGACATTGACAACGCTTATTTAACAAGAGTTGTCGGAGGACAATATAGCTCGCGTATCAGGGCCATCGTCTATAAGGGCCTACTTCAGAACAGTAATAGCATTAGGTAAAGTCACACAGTATCACCTATTGCAAGATAAAACACCTTTTCAATACTTGCATGCAAATGTTAACCAAGTCCATACAGGCCCTTTTGGGCCTTTTAAATCTGTAAATATATTTATATACGATAAGCAACAGCATACACAGTGTCTGAGAAAAGGCCTTGCACGCAAAGGTTTGACCAAAGTCCAAAAACGGGCACAATTCTGTCAAAATCCATTCCAGAGTTATGGGACTTGACATACAAGGTCATCCAATGAACCTGAATAAGTGTGCGAAGTTTCAAAGCAACATCATACAAATCCAAAAACGGGCACAATTCAGTGAAAATCCATAGGTCATCCAATGAACCTGAATAAGTGTGCGAAGTTTCAAAGCAACATGCATACACAGTGTTTGAGAAAAGACCTTGCACGCAAAGGTTTAACCAAAATTCTAAGTCCAAAAAGGGGCACAATTCGGTAAAAATTCATTTCAGAGTTATGGGACTTGACATACAGGGTCACATAATGACCCTAAATAAGTGTGTGAAGTTTCAAAGCAACAGCATACACAGTGTCTGAGAAAAGAACTTGCACGCGAAGGTTTAACCAAGCTGGCAACGCGTACGCCAACGCGGACGCCAACGCCGGGGTGATTACATAAGCTCCCCTATTTCATCGAATAGGCGAGCTAATAATACTCAATATCAATCAGACAATGTACATGTAGACAACAAGAATATTTCCTTTACTAGCCCTTTCAAATGCATCCCAAAGCAAGTCTTAAAGTTTATTTTTATTCTTCTTTGTCTTTTTCTTCTTCTTTTTCTTCCCCTTCTTCTTCTACAGTGAAGGGTAGGCTTACGTTGGCAAGCAGAAAAGGAAAAAAAGCAAGGCACAAACAATGGGAGTTTAAAGCGGTGACTGCAATTCCACATAGACTATTAGCTCATTGGTGGAAGACGAATGACGCATGTCGCTATGACTTCTGTCAAACGTCATACCGAATGTTGGCTGAGCTTAGGTTCAGACTCACACTCCCTGGATTGACAGCCCGCCTCGCTATCGACTGAGCTACCGGGGCTCGGCGGAAAATAAATAATGTCAACCAGATATGGGTAACAGTTCAGGAGAAGGTCAAAAATTGACAGCAGTGGATGTCATTTATTGATGGCCTGTATGTCAACTTGAATCTTTAATGAAACGTTTTAGCTTTGTGGTGCGTAACTCGCTCTTAAATTGTCTTGTTGTGTTTTAACATCAGTTGACAATATTACAATGTCTAATCTCGAATACAAAGGATTGCCTGAGTTCAAAGTATCAAAGATGAAAATTAAATAAATTACGTGTTTAGGACATAAAGTATTGTATCAAAGATGAAAACTTTGTCAGAATATTTTGTATACTCATTTTGAGCATTCGGAAGAGTACATAGTCAATATTAGTACTATAAATATTAAAAGGTTGCATTGGGCATTTTCTATATAATCGAAGTGTTAAAAAACGGTAAATGACTAATCTTTAATAGATAACATCAACATATATACAATGAAAAGGTAATTGCAATACTATGGGAAACTATTGTGCTTTGAATGCGTTCCTTTGTCGGAGTTATGTCCAACACAATAGTTTCCAATATATATGCAATAAACTATAGTATTAAAAGGGAAGGTGAAACAAAAGTACCAGGACTTAAATTGTAAGTTTTATATAAGTTTATATACATATACATATTAATGTGTGTGTATATACGTATATAATCAAATAACTCGATTCCATGTGTAATTGCCTGTTATTCCCTTACCTTTGTTAACACCTTTTCTTTTTGAAAAAATAACTTATCCCTGTATTCATATGCCTCCATATTTATCGTTCTTAAATTGTAAAAAGAAAAAAAATCAAATTGATGAATGCCCTTCTGGTGTATAAACTCCTGGCGAGCATTCATATTGCTTTTATTCCTTTTTAAAATAATAGGCCTAATCAATTAAAGAGAAAAAAAGAAAAACCCATATCTAAGTGTCCATATATATATTTTTGTTATAAACGCTTGTTCGCGTGAATGAAGTGAATATTGACAAAGTATGTATTTATTGTTATTCATCATATTGTACAATATAATAAAGATAATGTGCTGTTCTGGACAAGTTGTATCGATTAAAGGCAAACAATGGCACGTGTTCAATAATTCGGCGATTAAGCCTTCGTTAGGCTTTTTTCTTTCAAATCTGACAATTGTACTATTCTTATGTCACGTCAAAACATTTAGCGGGAAAACGCCAGATATGCGTTCGTACAATTAAAACAAACATACACTTATCATTTAAAATCATTTGCAGAAAGAAGAAATTAGCAACGAAACATGAATAATCGATCAATAGAAAAGGTACAACTTTTGTAATAATTGACTTACGTTGATGAAATGCATACTTTGAACTGACTTAAAACTTTGCATATTGTCATTTTTTAAGTTATAAGCTTTTGACATAAACATCTTGATTTCTAGAAGCATAGAAAATATATGATGCATTTGTAGGACACTCCGATTGTATACACAAAAGTACATTTTTTTTAAACAAGTAAAATCTACTAAATACACTGACAATAGTTAATGCAAAGATTTGCATCACATCAATTTGGTGCTGTGTTATTATTATTACAGACGTTTGTGTTATTGTTCCGTGATTAGTCTCACAAAAGTGAAATTGAATAACAATGTACTTGAATGTCATTGAATAAAATGATAAGCTGTGATATAACAATTGTACGATTTTGGTATTTGGATTTACCCCTTGAAGTATGCCATACATATACATTTGTTTCCGAATCAGTCTAAATATAGGAGCTATCACTAACTACCTTATGAACAACGGTCCTGTCAAACACGTCCGAATTATATTGAAAACGAGGAACAGGTAGAACTGTCTCCTTGTACAATTTACAAAGATGTTAGAACCTTTCACCAAGTGTTTGCAGTCGCTTAAACATCTGTATAATTAACTAGAACTGGACAATGTATCACGGTTCATCATGCAATCCCTGAAACGGGGAGATCTTGGAATAGCTGAAATAATTTACCTCTCATTCGATCCATTGTTGTATGGTGTTCATAGAATTACACCGGATTACAACATTATTATATTTTCTTACTTGTCTAAAAAAGTCTTTTAAAACGATAAACAAGTCATATATGTGCATATTGGTATGTTAACTCTAACACATGTTTAATTATACGTATGTTATTGTGAACACGGTCACGCTGTCTGGCCCACAACATATTTGCTTGGTATCTCCCCAACATTTCCAAGTGCAGTTGTTCTTCTTTACTAGTGCCTGAAAATTGCAGTGGCAATAGGTTTGCTGAAAATCAGAAATAATAGTATATAAATATAATACGAGCCAGTGCATCATAACATGTACGTCTTGGCTTTTCTGAACAGTATAAGTCAGATCATCTAACAAGCTTGTGTAAGTAATAAGGGAACAGTTTAAATATTGGTCAGAATGTGCGAATGTACAGGCTGATCTGGAGCTATAATGATCACAAAAGCTCACTTGTACAGTTTTGTTACGCACTGGCAAAATGCCCTTAAATATAACACTTTTATCTTTGAAAAACCCTTCTAAATGGTAACTCTGATCAAGAGGCATGCGTGAACAACAGTCCAGTTAACTGTACCGAAGGTTTTATTGTAGATGAAGTATCAAATGAGCCAGTGCATGAGAAAATTTATAAGTTAGGTGACATTTCTGAACAGTGTAGGTTCAGATCATCCTGTTATTTAACTCAGTCTACCAGCATCTACACAAGTTGACACAATCATCTAACACGCCTTTTTAAGTAATATGTGAACAGTGTATATCTTGATCGGAATGTTCGGATGGACAGTTTGATCTGGATTTGTACTGTCCAGAAAAGCCAACTTCTACCTTTTTCCTTGAACTGACATCTTTTATGAATTAGAATTTAACTTGGGGTGAAAAGATCCAATTATGATTATGTTATATATTAATACAAACAACAACTTTTCAAACACACACAAGTGTATATGAAGCCAATAACACGTGTTTTTATGAGCAACGCTACAGAAATATACAACAGGATATTTGAAAATATAGAGCAAATCAATATGCACATCCGCGCATTCCAATCTGGACCTGCACTGCCTCCTACATAATAAGTCAAATAAATATTCAGGAAACCTCTGATATACAGGGTCCATTTACAGACGCTTAGAACCGCATCGGTGGTGTAGAGCAGAGCGTCCGCCTCGATTGATGGACGACGCGGGTTCGATACCCGGCCGGGTCATACTAAATACTTTAATATGGTAGTAATGGCTGCCCTCCTTGGTTCTCAGGGTTACGGAGCTGGTAAGCATTTCGGCTGACTGGCTGGTGTCAGTATAAATGGACAAATAATACTGGTAACATACCAAGACAACGCCATGATATAAATGTAAAATTGTCGAAATGGTGTAAAATACCAAACAATACAGTGGCTGATACAGATAATTATACAGGTCTTTCATGCACAATATAGCTTTTAGTGCTCATTTAATTATGAGTGCGTAATAAAAAGAATCGTGTCACTGATAACGATTCTTTTGAGTACCCACAACGTATGTTTCGGAGGTCAAATGAGGTTTATGAACATGAAAAAGACCCTTACCTAAAGCTCTTTTTTAAATAAGATACAATGGTTTATGCAAAAACAATAGCGTTGTCTTAAGTTGTGTATGGTTTTCCTGAAACACGACTTTTTTCTTTTCGTTTATAAATATTTTGAGCCGGCTCACGAAAAAACCAACATTATGGTCTCTGCGTATCGTATCGACCAATATCAGCCGGCTCAGTCCACGTAGACTAATTTGGGCCGACACATTCTGTCTCAGGGAGATAGAGGTATTGAGTAATTATTCCTGAAACAAAAATCCCCAGTAAGCGAAAAGTGTCTGCCCGGGTTAGACTGCGCGGCATGCTTAGGCTGATCCGGTTGATACTTTACACAGAGTCCACAATGTTGGTTTTATAGTGGATCGGCACTTTTCTTTTCCTATTGGATCTAGATTTACCTGAACAGCAAAGGGTCCCCTGCAATAGTCAAGGCATCATTCCTTCGTCACTACTGTCGAATAAATATGGCGGGTACTTGGACATTTTGTAGATCCACAATAATAGCTATAGCAGCCAGATAGAACGGGGGCAACCTCTGCAAGTTTTTGAAAAGGATATGGGATGAAATATTGTTTTTGTCGTATTAACTATCTGAATCTGATGTTAAACGAGTACTTATATGTCAACGGTTTGTCGAAGTTGCCAGCAGTTTTTAAGCTCTAAATAGTACAAATAAACTGTATGGAAGACAGTTTTCCAGGGGTAGAGCGTCGTTCTCTCGTACCAGTAAGGTTAAACTGAACTAGATAACAAAATAAAAGCGTGTGTTGGAGGGTACTTACTCTGCGCACAACGCAGAGCCAGATCAAACAGTACAGATGCGCTGGATGATATGTTTAAGTCATACGATTTGATTAGCGCTAATGTCCTTATAGGTTTGGTAAACTCGATACTATGTTTTTAAAAAGATATAAATCAAAATAAAATATTTCGTCAACTAAGTGCCTTAAAAAAACTTCAATTCGGATGCAAATGATTCATGCCACTGCATCATTCAATTTTGTAATATCTGGGATACACCAACTATTCGGTGAATTAATCGTAATAAACATAAAGGTGTTATACCTCTGAAGCTTTCAATTTTGTAATATCTGGGGTACACACACTATTCGGTGAATTAATCGTAATAAACATAAAGGAGGTATACCACTGCAGCTTTCAAGTTTGTAATATCTGGGGTACACACACTTTTCGGTGAATAATCGTAATAAACATAAAGGAGTCACACCTCTGCAGCTTTCAATTTTGTAATATCTGGGGTACACACACTATTCGGTGAATAATCGTAATAAACATAAAGGATTTATACCACTGCAGCTTTCAAGTTTGTAATATCCGGGGTACACAAACTATTCGGTGAATTAATAGTAATAAATATAAAGGATTCATACCTCTGCATCGTTCAATATTGTAATATCTGTGGTACATTAACTATTCGGTAAATTCATTCTAAATAAAAATAGAAAGGAGTCATACCTCTGTCGTCAATAGGTACTTTTGAGTAGTATAGACTGCCTTCCATCTTTCCAGTCAGTTGAATGGCTTGTGTATGTTTCATTACATCCAACGCATGTGGATTTATCTGGTGAGTAGAAGAAACTTTCGCACGATTACACCACAAGGCACATCTAGCCCGGCTTGTTGTATAGAACGTGCCGAATGCGGCATTTCTGCTGTCACATACTTTGTTTGTGATATCCGCGTACAAATAAAATCGACGAAGTACACTCGATTTTCATTTTATGTACGCATGTAGTGAATTGCATCACAATTTCTTCACTTTATAAAATAGCCGTTAATTTAAAACAATTACACAAATAATCCATATAATTACTTTAATTGTTATTAGCCAAATAGCTTTAATATAGTTATCTTGATTTGTACGAGGTGAACGAGGCTTCAAATAAAATCAAGCCCACTTTGAGTTAAAAGTAAATTGTGCAGAATTTGCCTCTGTTCTTAAGCGAGTTTGAAGTTCTGAACAGTCTATGAAACCTGTTTCAATAACAGGTATGAGCTAAAGGAATTCTCTAGTATTACGCAATTGAAATGCAAATTAACAAACAACATCTAAATTATTTAAACACTTTTCACCCTTTAACTTATTATAGCACCGGGTTCTGCTGACTCTGCAGTACATATTTGGTTATCGTTGCTTAAAATCATTTAAACCTTTCACACGACTATGCATTTTTGAGGCCTCCATAGAAGACGGATTTTGAAAACATTGTGACAATAAGGAGTTGTTTGTACTTTAGCATTGCCAATTATAAAATCCAACTTTCCGAGGTTATTACGGATAATGTTGTTCAATCATGTGAACTCGTATTTTGAAGCTTACACAGCAGACAACTTTTAAAATCACTGTGGCAAGTAGAAATATAGGATCCATCATGAGTTTTCTTTGGAGATCAAGATTTCTTAAATGAGTCTAGAAAAAGACGGTTAATAACTCTCTTTTTCGAGACGAATTTAAGAAATCTTCTCCAAAGAAAAACGAGTGATGGATTCTTTTTATCACCTAAACAGTGTGTTTTAATGAAATATATTGACAACATCAAAACAAAGACCGAATAACATATTCTTCATAAGAACTTGTGATTCACCGCATACAAAAGTAGTCCTCATCATTTTTCAATAAGAAGAAAAAAAAACAATGTTTTAAACAATTAAGACTCGTTATTTATTCAAAATAACGTATTATTGCATTTTTCAATGTGTAAAATTTAACAACTTAACAATAAACATAATAAAGAAAAAGGTCAAAATGACGTCATCAGTAGTCGCGTGTATGACGTGTTTTTGTTATCACACGTCTCAACTTGAAAATAAGGGTATTTATGTGATAAGACATTTCTCTTAACGAAAAACGTTTTGTTATCACATTGTTCTCCACTCTATTCAATAATTATACTCTAACTTTAAGAGATGTTTAATCATTTTCTGGATGATTTTAAAACTATCTGGTACAGAATTGGTGTGTGCCTGAAAGGGTAAATAATCTTGACACTTGAATATTGTTATTTCATTTCATTGCCTCGGTGGAGAAGTGAAAGAGCGTCCGTCTCGGTTATGGGATGTCTCGGGTTCGATCCCCGACCGAGTCATACCACTGATAACTTAAATATGGAATTAATGGCTTACCTTTCTTGGGGCTCTGGATTTGATGGATAGCATTACACGACTGACCAACTGGTTTCAGGATAAATGGACCAGTAGTACTGTGCCCAGGAAATGCCGTGACATGACTGACAATATGTTGAAAGCGGCGTAAAACGTCAACCATTCAATCAACAAGACCATATCCAACTGTGGCATCATAAGGAATATTAGAGTGAAACGAGTGTGACAAACAGTTCCCGAGAGTCATATGATGCTACATGCTCTTCTCAATGCTGGAGAACAGTGATGCTCCGATGGGATTGAGTATTCAATCCAATTATTGACAGAAGTATAAAAGTCAATATGACAGGCTGCATTCGTCTTCCACCATTGGGCTTTACTTGTTAATGTCTGAAGGCAGCAAGTTTCCAGGGAATACGGGCTGTCTCACCTGAATCTGCAAGGTTTGCAAAAGCCTTTAATTGCATTTTACAGAGAAATGTTTAAGATGTCTAAACCCGCATACAAAGGCTGACCTGAGTTTAAAGTATAAAAGATGTAAGATCAAAAAGAAATTGCCCATAACAATTATCGTTATCTTTTTCTTAATGTGTATTCTGTGAGAAGGGTTTAGGGACACATACATCGTTGCGATTTTAGAGTACTTTTACGTTAATATTTTAAACGTTTTAGCTTGATGATGCATGCATTTCATTTTAAGTGTTGCTTCTTCTTTTCTACTCAGTCTTTGTTTAACTATTGCGATTCAAATCAACAACACTTTCGTTGGACAAGCTTTTATCTTTTTTATGTTTTGAAGAAAGTAAACAAAGGCAGAACTACACTGTATATAAATTAGAGAGCTACACATGAAAAAGGTTTTAACATTGAGTTTAAGCAATTCTCTCAACATTATTCTTTATTCACGAAGAACACATTTTAGATAAAGGCTTCGTTATGCAGAGAACGGAGTTGAGAAACGTGCGTTTAAAGTTCCGCCCATTTTGGGTATCCGTCTATGTAATTCTACATTACACTTATTTGCTCGCCAAATGGCTATATACATGTAGCAGAGTACGAGGTTAAATAAACCAAGGAAAATATTGACACTAATATTACTACTTTGCTGTTTAATGTATTTTGATAGAAAGACGACAAGTTCTGCCAATTGTACAATATTATTGCTGACGAAACAATTAAGATGGTCTTGCTTTATAATGAGTTAGTTCTTAGTTCGCTCAAATGTATAAGTAGATGAAACCTCTCATATACATATCGTAGAGAGCCGATCCAATCATTGAATCCTAGCTGTGCTTAGTACACAAATTACAGCTTCGATAATGCAAGTAAACCGATTCCTTCCGAAAATCAGTACGAACATGTATGATTGAACCATATATTTACCAATTATCGAGGGCGATGGTCCGAATAATCTATTCAGGCGTCCATGTTCAATCCATCGTCACTTAAAATCAAACAGCTATTCTAAGTAAAGAAAGCGGATTTCATTTAAGTTTTCTTGAAGGTTACATCGCATTAGTGTTCAAAAATATAAGCACTGGAAGTACTTACAGCAAGGGGCTAACTTCAGATTAGATTTGGACATGAACTTACTCATCCAGTGAGCCTAACAATAACACTTTACAATTGCACCCTGTTATGTCCATATATTGATTGATATTGGAATTGAACGCAAAATACTGTACACGCAATATGAGGGTCTAACGACATACTAAATGTTGACACAAACTACCTTGCTTAATCATGCGCATCTGCTATATTGGTAGTTCCTGTTAATCACACCTACTGGGTTCGATTGGTTTTTGTCATAATTCTTGTATGCAATTAACAAATAACATATCATATTAAAATGAAATGAATGTTTCTGCATAACAATGCAAAATTATATGAGAGTTCAGTTCTAATAAAAAAACAGAGAAATAAATCCTTTTTTTTCTACGTTTTCTACATTTTCTACATCGTAATCAAACTAAAGTATTGTTAAAATTGGCATAAAACATCATACAATACAAGCTAATCCTTTTCTAATTTCACAAAGCATAGGTGAAAAATTAAATGCAATGCGTTTGAATTTATTTTAAATACTACCATTTTGAAGGAGTTTATTGCAGAGGTTAAAAAAGACGTTTGCATCACTGATATGATCATTTTATGTAAAAGATAAATTGAGATTAGTGTATTCCAATGATATCAAAAATATGTCACGAGAATTTAAAACATACTATCAATCCATTTTTAAATGATTTAAAATCGAAATTATCAGTAGATTTGATTGGGAGGAGCAATGACACCAGAATCCACGCTCACGTAACCTAGCTGTCGCGCATCAATACACAAGTACCGGTAAAATTAAAATTTCCTCCGTGTTGTTTCTTTGTAGCGAAGCCTCTAAAGTGTGCTAACGGTGATGTTTTGGATAAATGCATATAAGACTTTGAAAACATTGTAACAAAATAATGCAACTTGATTATTCTTTCTTTTATTCATCCAGGGGTAATGATGATAATGTAAGTATTTGTAATGGATGTTGTAGATTAGCATATATTCACTAACATTAGTACTCCTCTCAGAAATTGTCTTTTCTCTCTGAAATTATTTGTGGTTGTTTCATTTTTTAACTGAAATAAAATGGGTTTTTTGACGCATAACTTTGCATAACTTTATCGTTAAAACATTATATTATTATGTTTAAGGGAAATCAACAACAAGCAGACAACATGCCTTAATTACCAAGCTTCTGTGTATTATTATTTGGTGTGAGGAATAGTTTGCTCTAATATATCTGCTGCAGTTTTGCTGTCTCTGGGAAAGAGTTAAACTTTATGCCTTACTTAACAAGCTTATGTGTATTACCATTTGATGTGGGGAAATATATTTTCTGTCTTGTCAGATATGTACAAACTTAACCCTTTCCCTCATACAGACACTTTCGGACGCCTCTACAGCAGACAACATTAGAAATCAGTGTTGCAAAAGAAGAAATTGCTAATTTAATGAGCAATTTCTCCTTTTGCCAAATGGTTTCAAATATTTTCAACAATCAAACTTTCTTTTATCGAAATGTTTCACATTTTTGCTTGGATATGTTCAAAGTTGTCTTTTGCTGATTTGCTGTACCCTGGAAAGTGTTAAACTTTATGCCTTACACACCAAGCTTCTGTGTAATAAAATTCAGTGTGGGGAAATATATGTTCTGTTCTGTCTGCTGTGTACAAACTTAAACAGCTTCAAACACTTTTATTCTTTGTTTGTACATGTAACTTAATGATCTGAAGTTAATTATGTTTTGAGATGAAAGTAGAATTAAATGTTTTGAGATGAAAGTAGAATTAAATGTTTTCAGATGAAAGTATAATTAAATGTTTTCAGATGAAAGTAGAATTAAATGTTCTAAGAATGATACATTTTTACTACATGTATATATAATTTAAGCATCTTATGTTTATTGTTTTGTTATCAGAAATAAAAAAAGTATTACATTTGAATAAATTCCATCATATATACTTTTTAACTGTACTTAACCATTTCCATCATGAATTCAACAAATCTGCAGATGACTATTTTGCAAATGTTTAACCCAAAAAATGAAAAATATCTATAAATGCAAGAATATTTCTTTAATAGAGTTGAAAACATTGTGGTAAAAGGAGAAATTGTTCATTATGAGCTATTTCTTCTTTTTCCACTTTGTTTTCAGGAGTCGTCACTCTATTATGCATCAATGAAGAATAGAGAAAATGAGTTGGCTAGTAAAATCAATGATGTAGCAAAAGAGACATGGATGAATTAATCAGGCATTAATGGGTGAAGTTTAACTGATACACAATGATAACAGGTATAAAACACTAACTACATGTATTTATCGTGGTTTTGAATCCGAGGTGGGCCTAGTAATACACATTTGAAATATAAACACAATAATGACAATATAATAAAGTACCAGAAAATATAATACTGGTGTTACAATGTGTTCACTCAAGGAAATACTGATGTCACAAGTAGAGAAAAATATGCAGCCCGGGTTGGACTCGTACCCGGGACCCCTCGCTTACATGGGGTAGAGCTCTAACGACTGATATACACAAGATTCCCCCTGCTGTGATATAATTATATAATTAGCATGCTGTATCCATGTTTAATTCATGTTAAATTCACGTTTAATCAATTCATGTTTAATTCACGTATAAGTATAAATATTGTTTGTTTGTATTTTTCTGTCATGTATATTGTAGTGTATATGTATGTGTTAAGACAATAATCTTTTACACGTCATTGATACAATTTTCTGTCTGTCTGTCTCTCTGTATCGTCGGTGTTTTGATTATTGTTCTTCCTTGGAGGTTTTAATGATAAGTTTGTGACTAGATAGTGAACAGTTGAGATTTTGATCAGATAATGCAGAGCTGCGAGCTGATCTGGATATTTGCTAGGAACAATGTCCTGAAGGTCTGTTATCGTGTGACCTGGTGAATGGTGCTTTGCGAAACCAAATCATTGCAATCATTACACATGTGGCAAAACACATATCTGTTTTACCATGCTAAGGATCCAAATGGTGCCTCGAGTAAGGAAGGTCGCGGGTTAGATCCCCGTCCAGATTTTACCAAAGACTTGAAATTAAAAAAGGCCATAATTTGCATTACATGAAGGATGGAGTTATATTTCTTGATTTTGTACACAGATGTGATGGTTGGGAAAGGATGTATTTAGTTTAACTATAATATTTCAAGTAGTTACTGAGATATGAACTCTTAATGTAATTGCACGCAAAACTTTAACCAAAATTGCTATGTCCAAAAAGTGCCATAATTTGCATTATATGCTGGCTAGAGTTATCTTAATTAATAGGTTGTCGGGTTAACATTTCGATTGACAGCTATACAAATATACATCTCGATATTCAAATCGATATTCATATCGGTATTCGCACTGCTACATACTAAGAACGACGAAATCACCATTTTCCCGAATATCGACCTGGTCCGATATTCAAATGAAGATTCAAATCGGTAATCGCGCGTCTACATACTGCGAATGACGAAATCACCATTTTCCCGAATATCAACCTGTCTCGATATTTGTATCCATATTCTTGCTTTCATATACTGAGAAAGAAGAAATCACATTTTCCGAATATCGACATGGCTCGATATCCAATCTAGACTAATATCGGTAGTAGTTCTTCATACTGAGAAAGAAAAAATCCTCATTTCCCAAAATATCGACCTAACTTAATATTAAACTCGAGATTCATATCGGTATTCACCAATTTACATGTTCCAAAGATAACATCACTAGTTTCCCGAATATCGCCCTGGTAGAGCATCCGCTTCTGGTGATTCGAGCCAATGGCCGGGTCGTTCCAAAGTCATTAAATTGGAAGTAATGACTTACATGCTTGGCGCTCTGAATTGCAAAACTTGTAATTTATCCTGGAAATGCCGCTATATAATTGAACTATTTTTGAAGGCGTCGTATAACAACCTTCAAATAAAGAAGCTCAATTACTGAACGAAATGCTTTACAACTGCTTTCGCGAAAGCGCGTATCTTATGTAATAAGGACACGTAAAATATTATAAACTGACACTACATGAATGAACCGCCCCACGAGAAAACCAACATTGTGGAATATGCGTAAAATATCGACCCGGATCAGCCTAAACATGCCGCACAGGCTAACCACGAACAGATACTTTTCTCCTGTGGATTTTCAGTTTCAGGAATCATTACTCTATACCTCTATCCCCCTGAGACGGAATGTGTCGGCCCGGATCAGTCTACGCGGACTGCTCTGGATCGATACTTTACGCAGAGCCCATACTTTGTCTGTTTCTACAATAATATTGAATAATAAATTGTCTAGAACGTATAAAAAAATGTTTTGGGCATTTGAAAATATCAAAGCTTGGCATTTGGTAATACCATAGCATGGTATTTGTGTATATCATGAAATGGAATTTGATAATATAGAAACATGGCATTTGGTAGTATAATACAGACAGATAGATGAATAATAATTATTGTCTTCAATTTCACCATTTTATCGCAAAAGCGAGAATGCCATTTAAACCACGTGTTACGATTTATAAACGGCCTTCGGTTTTTTAAGACCCGCGACAATCCAGATCAGTCGGTACTTCCACACAGTTTGATTAGAATCTATACTGTCTTCACGATCTCGTTAAACAAGCCTCTGGTAGTTGATTGATTTATTGAAGTTTAAAGCCATTTTCAACACGACGGCCAGTTCACCTACTCATATATTTCCTGGTTTTCTCACATCTGTACTCCACACAACATACTTTCCAAGCAACTGGCTGCTTTTCCACATATACTGTTAGCCCATTGGTGAAAGACGAATGCCGCTTGTCACAGTGACTTTTGTCAAACGTCGGAAATAATGTTTGCCGAGCTGTAGTTCGAACTTACAACCCCTGTACAACGCTGTCAGCGTGTCGCTACCGACTGAGGTACCGGCGCCCGGCTAGTACTGATTTATTGAAGGATAGATCAGGAAAGAGTAAAGTGTTGTCGTAATATGACTGACATAATGTTGAAAACGGCATAACGGGAAACCCCCGACCCAACGACAACCTCCCCCCTTTACACTTACCCTTTACCCCTCGCTTCACACTGTATGCATGCAAAATGAAGAAAATCCTGTTTATGTCTTGTTCAAGGAAATATGCAACTTCAGATGGTGGACTGATGGTAAAAGGACTCTTCGAAAATAAAGATGGTGGTTTAAAACCTAAGAATATACCACAGATAAAATAGTTTAAAATTCGGCTCCCTTAGCTTAGCTGAGAACCTAAACAAGTCAAAAAATTGAGGAGGGCATAAAACACCAATTATGTATTCAACAGTTACTGTTATACAGTAAAGTATGCGTGACATTTTAAATATAACATATTTCGAAATATTTATTTGTTGATTTGAGTGCATTTATACACGATTTATTTTAACCCTTTCCCATATATGACAAATCAACAGCAGACGTATCAGAACATATCTTACCTCAAATATGGGACATCTTTTTAAGTGAGAGAACAAATATTGTGTTTATAGAGTTGAAATCATTGTGACAAAAGGAGATTTATTATTTCAAAAGTCTTAAGGTTGCAGATGTGTCAAAAACGTGTGTAGGCGGGACTCAGGACCCAAGGAGGTAATACATCCAACTATCACCATTATTCATTAGGTACAGCCTCTGTGATAGTGTGGTAGAGCGTCCACCCCGGGTGCAGGTGGTCGCGGGTTCGATCCCCGGTCGGGTCATACCAAAGACTTTAAAAATAGTAGTAATGGCTGCCCTCTTTGACGCTCAGCATTACGACTCACGAATCGATGGTGTCAGGATAAATGGAGCAGTAGTACTGGTAACTTATCCAGGAAACGCCGTGATATAACTGATAAATTGTTGAAAGCGGCGTAAAACACCAAACAATCATTCATCATTATTCATTAAGGAAAATATCTCATGTCAGATTACATGATACTATAAAATTGATGATGTTTATGAAAATTGGACACGTCATTTTGTATTCCGCAAACTACGTTTCATTTTAAAAGGGACTAATAGAAGAATGAATTATCAATTCTGAAATATTATAAAATGATATCCTTAAAAGATGCTTCCCTTTGCTACGAATCGTTCATGCAACCTACCACTAGCCAATTCAAAAATATCTTAATTTATCGGAATTAATTGAAAACTTTGCTGGAAAAGAAGAATATATGATATATTCGCCAAATCCATAGACCGGCGTCATCTCAATCGAGCTACTGGGACTCTACATTGCAATTTGCTCACAACATATAACTACATTTACATATATCATTTTATTTCCTACAGTTTCGTATCGAAAGCAATAGTGATTCAGAACGCTATAATAACTAGAACAGTTACTGTGCGTTAACTCACCAAAGAATACATCCAAATACTAGTATTCATTCAAAATGTGTATATCTAAGTTTATAAAAGAGCAACCGGAACGAAATTAATTTGATAGGGGTAGAGCATTAAAAAATTAACAGTTTGTTACTTCTAAACACAATCTAGCTCTACACTGTTCTTTAATAAGTGAGCCGTCTTGCGAGAAAACCAACATTGTGAACTCTGCGTAAAGTATCGACCCGGATCAGACTTAGCATGCCGCACAGGCCTACCCGGACAGACACTTTTCGCCTCCTGTGGATTTTCTGTTTCAGGAATCATTACTCCATCTACCTCTATCCCCATGAGACAGAATGCGTCGGCCCGGATTAATCTGCGCGAACTGCGAAGGCTGATCTGGGTCGATACATTACGCAGATGCCATAATGTTGGTTTTCTCGCGGGACAGCTCAAGTCATAGTAGGTTTCGAGTAAACCATTCGGATCCTTAAAATGGTTTCACAGGCATGTCGATTGCGACAAGGTCGGTTTACGCATAGCACCAATCGCTCATATTGTTAAACGATAACAGCCTTCAGGACATTGCACCCAGCACATATCCAGATCATCTCGCAGCTCTGTCTTGTCTGATCAAGATCGTCCCTGTTTACTATCCAATCATACAACTGCCATTTAAACCTCTGGAGAATGATTGATCAATTTGGATATAACGCCGTTTTTGAACAATTTTCAGTCATATCACGGCGGCCAGTTCAACTACTCATGCGTTGCATGGGTTTCTCACACCAGTATTCCACACATCAGACTTTCCAAGCAACTGACTGCTTTTCCACGCAGACTGTTATTCCACTGATGGAAGACGAAAGAGGCTTGTCACAGTGACTTTTGTGAAACGTCGGAAAGAAAGTTGGCCGAGCTTGGGTTCGAAACGCAACCCCTGGTTTGACAGCCCGCGTCGCTACCGACTGAGCTAGCGGGGCTCGGTACAACTCGGGTGTAAACCAATGACCAAAAACACCGACACTTCAAGTCTGGTATGAGCCGTCCTACGAGAAAACCAACATTGTGTACTCTGCGTAAAATATCGACCCGGATCAGCCTAAGCCATGCCGCGCAGGCTAACCCGGACAAACACTTTTGTGTAGATTTTTGTATCAGGAATCATTAATCAGGATACCTGTATCCCTTTGACGTGCGGGATTCCCCAAATTACCATTACCATCATTATGATGCGTATAGACAATATAGAGAGACTTCTTTAGTATTTTAACGAAGTATTGTGTGATTTTTCGCATTTTTTGCTGTAATAGAAATTCAGACGCCTGTGCTATGACTAACTGGCGAATGGCGTAGATTTAGATAAGATTGTGCAGATGCGATGGCTTATATGGATCCACACTGACCGGATACTTTTTCACATACATTTCTCGAAACCTTTTATGACTAATTAGAGAACAATATAGAATCAGATCAGACCGGATGCACTGGTTTATCTGGATCTGCAAATATCTTAAATTACTTGAATACGATCAATGTTATTTGTTAAGACTTTCACTCTTTGTTAACACTACTACAACTTTGCTGTTAACCTTTGCACACGTGTCTAACAAATCAGCAGCAGAAATGATCTAGGCAAAACATGGAAAATCTCAATGAAAAGAAAGTTTAATTAGTGAATAGAGTTGAAAACATTGTGATAAAAGGAGAACTCGCTAATTTTGTTTCTAAAAGTCAACTGCTGCAGATGCATCAACATGCGTCCGCATGTGGGAAAGGTTTAAGGTTGTGCGTCACGTATAATACATACATAGGTTCTACGTCACGTATAATATATACATAGGTTCTACGTCACGTATAATACATACATAGGTTCTACGTCACGTATAATACATACATAGGTTCTACGTCACGTATGATACATACATAGGTTCTACGTCACGTATAATACAAACATAGGTTCTACGTCACGTATAATACATACATATGTTCTACGTCACGCATAATACATGCATAGGTTTTACGTCACGTATAATACATACATAGGTTCTACGTCACGCATAATACATGCATAGGTTTTACGTCACGTAAAATATATACATAGGTTCTACGTCACGTAAAATATATACATTGGTTCTACGTCACGTATAATACATACATAGGTTCTACGTCACGCATAATACATGCATAGGTTTTACGTCACGTAAAATATATACATAGGTTCTACGTCGTATAATACATACATAGGTTATACGTCACGTATAATACATATATAGGTTCTACGTCACGCATAATACAAACATAGGTTCTACGTCACGTATAATATATTCATTGGTTCTACGTCGCGCATAATACATACATTGGTTCTACGTCACGTATAATACATACATAGGTTCTACGTCACGTATAATACATACATAGGTTCTACGTCACGTATAATACATAAATAGGTTCTACGTCACGTATTATACATACATAGGTTCTACGTCACGTATTACACATACATAGGTTCTACGTCACATATAATACATACATAGGTTCTACGTCACGTATAATACATACATAGGTTCTACGTCACGTTTTATACAGACAAAGGTTATACATCACATATAATACAAACATATGTTCTACGTCATGTATAATACAAACATAGGTTCTACGTCATGTATAATACATTCATAGGTTCTACGTCACGTATAATACAAAAATAGGTTCTACGTCACGTATAATACATACATAGGTTCTACGTCACGTATAATACATACAGAGGTTCTACGCCACATATAATACATACATAGGTTCTACGTCACGTATAATACAAACATAGGTTCTACGTAATGTATAATACATACATAGGTTCTACGTCACGTATACTACATTCATAGGTTCGACGTCACGTATAATACATACATAGGTTCTACGGTACGTATTACAGCAAATGAATGCTGGTTATATTTCGTTCGATAAAACAATTGTTTACAGACGTTTCATGAAACCTTCCTTGACTAATAGTCAAACAGTGTAGGCTTAGATTAGACTGTGTGGATGCTGTGGCTTAATTTGATCTCAAATGAACGGATCCAAATGGATACTGCTAAACAGAAGTTTTCTTGAAACCTTCTATGACTAATTCACGACTGGTGTACAGTCGCGCAGATCCACACTCGCCGCAAATGCCTTATGGTCATAAAGCTAAGATGGAAATTACTGGAGTATGGACAATGTAATTTGTAAGGCTTCAGGCTAACCCGGATAGACACTTTTCGCCTCCTGTGGATTTTCTGTTTCAGGAATCATTACTTTATACCTCTATCGCCCCTGATACAGAATGTGTCGGCCCGGATCAGTAATACACAGACTGCGCAGGTTGTTCCGGGTCGATACATTACGCTGAAGCCATTATGTTGATTTTCCTCGCGGAGTGTTCGTAATACACACCCATTCTTTCTGTTGAAATAATCTAAAATCATTCATGGAAGTATCGGGTGGATATATGTGCTATATTCAGAGTCCGCGGTCAAATGCTTTTTACATTCTCTCGATGTGTTGACCTCACGTTTATATGATTTTCTACAGAGTCAGTAAAATGGCGAATACAGTAAATTAATCCTTTTGAAATATATCTCCTTTCCTCACTATGTTTCCAAAAGTCATCTAATGCAGATATCATACAATGCACAAAATATTAAAAACATTCTGATTTCGTCTTAAATGTATTCTCTCATTACCAGACAATGAGTTTTTCCAAATGTCATATTAGTGATATTTTGTTAAATACCAAATTATTTTGATAAATGTCAAACCAGTAATTAGCTGTATGTAAAATAGCATTTTTATCATTCTAATCAAAATAAGTCGGAGCATTTTTATTTAGTTTATTGTGATTTCTTGTTATGGTCTCCGAACAATTGTGTTGACGTTTTCTTATTTATAATTAATACTATATACTCAGTTTTAAGAACTAACACGAGTTTTCGTCAATTATAGGACATTTTCTCAGAATGTGTTGAATTTGTTCGAAGAAGGACAGAAATTTGAACATTTTTTTAATTGACATTGTTGAGTTCATTTTTTTAATTGAATCGATACACTTGTGAAATAAGCAATATACAAAGGACCAAATTTAAGGACTTAGTTTCAAAGCTAAAGGATAATTGTAATATTAAGCAATCAAGGTATGGCGTTATTGAACACGTGGTCAAGAATAAAGCGATTCTCTGACAACAGGACATGAGTAAATAGTGAATAAATAGCATACAGTACACTTGAAAAGCTTTTGGAAAAAAGCATGGATATAATGACCGAAAAGGGTAAGATTCCTTTACAAAAATTAAACGATTCAACTTCGAGGACTGTGGAAACATGTGATGTTCTGCAGTCGAGATGTGACGAACAAACGGCATCGAAAAGCCAACTAACCTGTGACATTAACAAAAAAATAGAAAACGGGATTGAGTTAAAACTTAATGCTTTGACATCTTAATATCGTGAAATGGATGATCAACTAGAGGACGTCCAAAGTTCAAATGAACCAAATTCAAGCAATTTTAAAAACATCGATGAAATTTCCGAAAAAGTTGAAATGAAAGTGATACAACAGTTAAATGAATCATTTACAAGGCTTGAGGATAAAGTTAACGTTCGCATAGATGAATCGATCAATCAACAATTCAATGTCATTAACAACAAGATAGACGAGACCGAACATAAAGTTAACGTTCTTATAGATGAATCGATCAAGCAACACTTCAATGTCATTAACAAAAGGATAGACGAGACCGAACATAAAGTTAACGTTCGCATAGATGAATCGATCAAGCAACAATTCAATGTCATTAACAAAAAGATAGACGAGACCGAACATAAAGTTAACGTTCCCATAGATGAATCGATCAAGCAACAATTCAATGTCATTAACAAAAGAATAGACGAGACCGAAAATAAACAAGATTGTTTAACATCAAGGCATGATATAAGGGCTAACGAACCAAGAGTAGTTCAAACGGCAAAATCTGGCGTTTGCAATTTCCTCAAGGGATTCGCTGAATCAAGCACTTTGCATGGTATACCAAGACTAGCTGGGAAGGGGAAGGTATGGAGGACATTCTGGAGCATACTTATACTAGGTAGGTCTTCGACTTGTTTTGAATATATAAGCAGCGTCTTGTTTCGGGGTTGGGGGTCGAATTTCATCTGCGTACAGTGACGGGTTGAGTATGCCTATGTGTACGCACGATTTGACCAGTATCACCACTGTCCGTTTATATGTATATTATATTTCCAGGTGTAACTGTTAAGGAAATTCGAATTGTGTAGTTTCACGGCTGTAACGTCTCTATTCCGTTATGGGGATGCAATACGAATCCCTTATGGCCAGACATTGTACAAACATATGAGTTTAAAATTGGGTGAAGCCGGACAAGTCAATAGTGTTATTTGATCCTTGCCTCGTGGTTTAAATTAAGAAGTCAATGACACGAATGTTTATTAGCATCAAGTTAAATATCTAACTTCTATGAGCCGATCCACTAGAAAACCAATATTGTGAACTATACGTAAAGTATCGATCCGGATCAGCCTAAGCATATCGTGCTGGCTAATCCGGGCAGACTCTTTTCGCCACCTGTGGATTTTCTGTTTCAGGACTTGTTACTCTATACCTCTATCCTACTGAGACGGAATGTGTCGGCCCGGTTTAGCCTTCGCAAACTGTGTAGGCTGATCTGGATAGGTACATTGTGCAGAGTCTATAATGTTGGTTTTCTTGTGGAACGGCTCCTATATAAACAAAGGCCTTCAGTAAATCATTTAGGGCAATCTTTACTCTCTTCTTAACTTGAGCGTAATGAAACTTTGTCTTCATGATATCTAGGTTAACTTTAAATATCGGTTATCCCAGGACAGACAATTAGATTGTTAAGCCAAATTTAAGAAAAACCTTGTTACCACTCCTGAGATTGCATTTTTTTTAGTTTACAATGTTGAATATTAATCATAATAATTAAGCCAACAGTGTGGACTCTGGGTAAAGTATCGACCCGGGTCAGCCTAATCATGCCGCGCAGGCTTACCAGGTTATACACTTTTCGCCTCCTGTGGATTTTTCTGTTTCAGGAATCATTACTCTATACTTCTATCCCCCTGAGACGGAATGTGTCGGCTCGGATCAGTCTGCGTGTACTGCGCAGGCTGATATGAGTCGATACATTACGCAGATACCATAATGTTGGTTTTTCGCGAGACGGCCTATATGTTACTTGTTGATATAAAGGTCGCGTTTGAATATGGATGAAAGTGGGTTATAAGCGAGGTCACTATGTGAAATTTGAGAAACATCTGGGAAACACTTTATTAATGAGAGTATGACATATGATAGTTATCATGTTGGCCATTTGAGGTTAAAAGAAAAAACTCACTTGCTCAAATTTAAGATAAGTATTGTGGACATTTGAGAGGTTGCATTTTTTGAATTGTGAAAGATGAAACTGCCAGAATGTCAATCTTGGTGAAATAAGCAAATTGTTATGAAAGTTCTTGAGAATACTATATGGGCCGAATTTTTCTTCAGCATGTTAAAGCTGTTTCAGAATGTTTATGTCTTGGTGATATGTAGGCTCAGTTCAAATATGGTTTCTTATCGGGTTAGCACCTATGTCACTAATCCAAATTTAAGGACAATCTGGTTGACGTTCCTGTCAGAATATTCGTCTAAATGATAACTAGGCTAAGTTAAAAGCGGATCATTCCGGTCAAAAGAATTTCACTAGGCATAATGTTGTGTAGTAGAGTATTGTGGTCTCACTTGAAGTTGCATTTTTTTAACTCAAGCATGTTAAAACTTTGTAAAAATACTTTACTTGTTGATATCTAGGCGAAGTTCAAATATGGGTTAAATCAGATCACAAACATGATCACTAGATCAAATATAAGAAAAAATATTATGGCCTATCTAGCGGTTATATGTTTTTAAAGGGGCATGTTGAAACGTAATGAAAATAATCCTTTGATGTTAAGGCTAGTTTAAAATATGGGTCATATTGGGTCAAATTCCAGAAAGATACTGTGAACATTCTAGAGGTCGTGATTTAGCATATTTTTAACTTTGTCATAATATTTTGTCTGCAACAGATATGACCGTATCAGAAATTTATATTTAAGGAAATTTTACTATATACGTCCATCTATGCACAAAATGGTTTTACTGTTTCAAAGGAAAAGTCCTAAAATTTTGTTTGATTTGGCCAAATATGTTAAATACGCTTTAGAAACAAGAATTAATTACATTAACAATTTGATAAATGATTAGTATAACCTTACCAGTATTTATATAATTTATTGTTTATATATTATCAATCTTTCTTCCATAAACATTTTGCTTATTGTTTATTTGAAAGGTGACATGTCATGTAAATTATTGTTAAATTTGTAATATGACTAGAAGCTGTATTAGCTTATGTCAATAATAAAATATCTATCTATCTATGTCTTGGTGATAGCAAAGCTATCTTGAAATGGAGGTTTAAATTAAGATCATATTAACCTGACCTTGTTTCGAACACGGGTCTACCGCTCCCAAAGCAGACAGTTTTACCACTATAGCATGAATATGGTTTCTTTAACAGAGTTTGTACTTTATGTTATTTAAATGATTTGGAGGTTGAGTTTCACCAGCCGTAATGCAATCCCCGCAATCAAGGAAGTGCATCATTACTACAATGTTTTTTAGTATTTGGTATAACCTGACCTTGTTTCGAACCCGGGTCTACCGCTTCCAATGCAGACACTTTTACCACTATAGCATAAAGATGGTTTCTTTACCAGAAAGGAATGCATATTAAGTATTGAGTAGTGAAATAATAGTGATATACAAATGATTTCAACAAACAATAAATCTACAGATAATTCCTTTGAAAAACATCTTGGCAAAATATGGAAACCATTTATCAATTAAGAATTGAGAATTGAAACTGGTCGTCATGAAAACATTGAAAGTAATCAAAGAGTTTGTACATTATGTTTTTTAAATGATTTGGAGGACGAGTTCGATTTTGTTTTAGTTTGTCCGTTCTATGACAAATGAAGAAAACAACTCATACCACACTATTTTTTGAAACGTCCAAGCATGTAAAAATATAATGGGACGAACAGTGAATATTCTGGTCAGACTGTACGTATGCAGAGACTCACGCAGATATATTAATAGACGAGGTTCATGTTGTTTTTATTACCATTAAGCATGGTGGCGATCGTTATTTCTATAAATGCTTACTCAGTTCGGGATATAAAAAGTGGTAGATCTATGCCAGAATTCTCCCTAGCTCGGCCAACATTCTTTCTGACGTTTAATAACAGTAAATTTGACAGGTGTCATTCGTTAATGTAGAAAAGCAATCATTTGCTTGGAAAAACTATTGTGTAGACTACAGGTGTGAAAAGGCCAGAAACCCATGGGTAATTTACTTTACCACCGTGATATGACTTAACAATGAAGAAATGGGGCTGTGAGTTTGAACCCAAACTAAGCAAACACTTTTTCTGATATTTGAAATGTCAAGTCGACAAACCTCATTCGTCGAAAACGAATCGGGTTTTGATCAGAGACAAAGTGAATCGTAGCTCTTACAGCTGAACAAAAGAACAAAACCACCCTGATTTTACACGAAACATTTTAAGCCACGTCTCACGAATATACAGACATTCGAAGAGTGTTAGTTGAGTTTATGTATTTCGTCGTAACTGTTTTTAACCCGCTTTCGGGATGTTTGCACGGCTAAATTGTGCATAGAGAAGATCTTCACTGTTCGCTAAGTACCGAACTTCGAATTAAGTTGGTGTGGCTTTAATAACTGAGCCGGCCGGCGAGAAAACCATTATTGTGGATTCTGCGTAAAGAATGGACCCGGATCAGCCTAAAGCATGCGGCGCAGGCTAACCCGGACATACACTTTTCGCCTCCTGTGGATTTTCTGTTTCAGGAAATATTAGTCTATAGCTCTATCCACCTGAAACGGAATGTGTCGGCCCGGATTAACCTGCGCGGACTGCGAAGGCTGATCTCGATCGATACTTTACGCAGAGTCCATACTGTTGATTATTTCTCGCGGGACGGTTCAATTATATCTATCTACTATCTATTTTATGAATATTTTTATACAGGTGCCGTTGGGATCTCCATATTGCAGCTTACAAATCTATTCAGGGATTACTTCAAGTATCCTGTGTATGTCGACGTCAACCTCCGTTTCGGAAACCCAACATTTCCTCAAATTACTGTATGTAAGCATCAGCCATACAAAAGAAGCAAAGTTATTCGTCACCCAGTTTCAAGGAATGAAACGTATTTCGATAATGGAACGTTTTGGCGTTTACTTTTCGATATTGGAGACCTCCCGAAGGAAGAGAGAATCCAACTCGGTTACAATGCTTCTGAAATAATGTCTGTACAAGGTAAACGAGTTTATTACTGATTTGATCCGTCCCCCGAGAAAACCAAAAGTGTGGATTCTGCGTAAAGTATGTACCCGGATCAGCCTAAACATGCGGCGCAGGCTTACCCGGATATACACTTTTCGCCTCTTGCGGATTTTCTGTTTCAGGAATCATTACTCTATACCTCTATCCCCGTAGGACGGAATGTGTCGGCCGAATGAGTCTGCACAGACTGAGCAGGCTAATCTGGGTCGATACATTACGCAGAGGCCATAATGTTGGTTTTCTCGCGTGACGGCTCATTTGTTGACTCAAATATTTTACAAGTTTCTTTAGAAGTAATATGCGTAAGACGATGGTTGAAAAGGCAAATGTAATTACACAAATTGTCAGGTAACGCTTTATTTTTAGATTAAACATATTTGAACTGCTGAACTACTTTGAACTTTCCATGCAACATATTTAGTTCCGTTTTGATAATTGTGCCTTCATAAATCAAAACAATGAAGTACTGTTGGGATGGTTGAGTTGGAATTCGTAACTTAAGGTCAGGCAGGCAGTTGTATATGTATGTACACAAGATATGCTTGTTAAATACGAACGCTTTAACTCAACAATGAGGTAAGTCACTTAGTTAATCCAGTTTCGTTTAAAACTACCTAGGTTTTCTTTTAATATACTATGACAACAACATTAAGACTAGATTCCTTTATACCAACTGCCAACATTGCAATACCCGTGTGTTCGGGTGTGATTGATAGTCATACCAAGGAAGAAGCCAGCATTGTTATTAAAGTGTGTAAAATATGCCGGATGTAACCGAATGGATGGTCATTGAAAGAAGAAAAAGAAATAGTTTACTAATTGCTTAAAAGGTAACCAAGAAACATTTGTGCCAAAGTATTTTCCAATCGGACCTTAACTTTTGGACAAGATGAATTTAAAGTGTTCACTATATACACATTCTATTGGACCATGATGGTCCTAAATCGCTCACCTGATTTAATAGAAACTAAAAAGTTGTCTATGTTTTTACTCTATACATATAATTAAAACAAGCAATGCCGACTTTTAAACCTGTTTTGATGTAATATTATGTACGTGTTTCCCAAAAATGACAAGGATATTCTTCCTTATAGGTAATTATGGAAACAAAATACAACTTGTAAAAGCACAATATCAAAATAAACAATACTATTTTTTGCATAGAAATATGAGCCTGTGAAACACCGTTCTGCTCTAACCCTAATGTATTCTCAAACAAATTTGATTTGGACAAAGATTCATCAATTATTATTTGGCTAAACCCTTTCCCACATATAACAAATCAGCAGCAGATCTGTTTTAGTCTGGTTAAAAGTTTTGATAAACTTCTATAAATGTAAGCTTGATGATTGAATAGAGTTCAAACAATGTAACAAAAAGCGATATTGCTCATTATCAGCAGTTAATCATATTACAACAATGTTTTCAATGTAGTCAGCTGCAGAAGCGTCAGAAAGCGTACGTATATGGGAAAGGCTTAGTTGAATTGCTTTGTGCCATTTTAGTATATGAAAGCTAACGACAACCGTTCCCAAAAACATGCAAAAAATACTTTTATGTTTATTTATGTTTTTGTCAAACTCCCAATGAGGAGTGTTGTGAAATACAAATGTAGTTTGTTATGAAACACTGGAAACAATATGATTCTATGGTTTTACATTTTGGTCCTTTTTTAGGTTTAAGATGGTCACCCAAATTTACATTAAAATAAGAAGGAGGTAAATATTATTCTGCTTTATTCAGGTATTTAAAAACATCCGGTCGCTTCATTTCAAACGGTTCTAGATGCAGATTTTTTTTCTCTTTCATTTGCACTAATTCAAATCATTATTTTTAAAATATATTTTGGTCCTTTTTGAACACTTATGTAAATTCGATACCTCAACAAGATGAAATACCTGTGTATTGAAGTGTGCGGTATTGTGTCATCTCAGCAGGTTATCAATAACCCCACCCCCCAATCAATTATCCCACCCGTAATGACCTGATAACGGAAGTTGACTGACCATATTGATTTTTGTACAATTTTACGAATAAAGATATAAAAATAATCTTTAATCACTGCAAACATGTGTTCTCTTTGTATACGCGTATTGGAAGTTGAGAAATTATAGCAGTACTTATATTCGTCAAAGCCTTAAATAAACAAATAGTAAAGTCTTCACTCTTCTAAAAAAATCGAGACTGGGAATATAATGAAACAAAACGTTTTATGACCCCCATAAATTACTCTAGCTTACCAAGCCCAAGCGGACAGCGACAGATACCTGGTAAACTAGCTAATGTAATCGCCAGTATTGCTCGGAGATGAAGATCGCTCAATAGCCCGATAAGCCCCAGAGTTACCTTATTATAATGAACTTTAATTTATTCCTGCACGCTGCAAATCCTTGCAGCAAATGTATTCTTCCCCTGAAATAACCCACGTCATACAAAAACGACTATCAAGTCCCTTCAACAAGCTAAGACTTACATAAGCCTGTCTGATCATGATCTTCTTTTTTCGCCATCTTGTCACATAAGCATCTGTAACTCCATAGGAAAAAACAATAACATTATAACAAATAATAGGATAGTAAAAGAATAGAATTTTAATGTAACTATATTTGATTTAAGGAGGTTTTTTTTTTTTTGCCGTGGCAAATCTACCCGGAGAAATTTCAGCACAAAGGAGTTATTCCGCTTTTAACTTTTCCTTGCGCTGCCTGTGTTTTTAGGAACGGTTATTTAATTATATTGACTCTGGAACGGATGTCCGTATTCAACCGTCCCATAAACTATTTTAACAAACATTTCAGGAACGTAAACACCACAATAACATTGATCCGATTAATCATTATTGTCAATTTAAATTTTCTTTTCAGGATACGATATGAAACCAACTTTATCTCTCGATCTATACGGGGGTAACTGTTATACATTGAATCCTCCCGATGGGATAACATATGTATCATTCTACGTTAATGCAAATTTCAACGAGAGATTTTCGTACAAATTCCCTATTGGTGCGTATGTTCTCATTAGTCAACCGGGTCTTGGCCCAATCAAATCACCGCAAGTTATAGCTATTAAACCTTACACCACGGTTATATCTTCTTTTCAACTAGAAGTATATAACAGACTTAGTGGTGTGTATGGTGGTTGTCATGACGAGGAAAAGTTTCAGCAGAGAACCGGCTTTGTTTATACGGAAAACTTGTGTATGAAAGAATGCAGAACGAAATACGCTCAAAAGAAATGTGATTGCGTAATTCCAGGAAGTGTACCGCCTGGGTTTAAGATTCCAGAACAATCTAACATCCGGAATTGTTCCAACATTGACGATAAGAAATGTTTCTCTAGAGAATACGATTTAATTTCGAACTGTCAGTGTAAGCCAATGTGTCGAACATCCGTTTATGGGATCAGAACCGAGACTGAAAAGATCACAGAAGACCCAGAATGGTTCGAAGACGTTTGCCATCGTTTCTTTACTCCATCGTGCAACAACTATACTGATTATGTCAAATGGGCACGGAAAAACTTTGCTTATTTCCGCATGAAAATATTAGAAAAACAATATAAAGAATTTACACAAAAACCCTTGTACAATATTTCCACTTTTATGTCAGATATTGGCGGCACTTTAGGGTTCTATTTAGGGGCATCGGTGTTGACCTTTTTTGAGTTAATACAGATTTTGTCAGGACTGATACTGTTTCTATTTAAACGGAGAAGCACTGAATAACGATTAGTTCTTCACATTAATGTTTGTCCTTTATGATGAGGATGAGTTCCCTGTTTGAATTTTCTTGTTGGTATTACTTTTTCGGTCTGTTCGTAAAGGTTTTCTAAGACATCTTCTCTGTCTGTTATTTAACCTTTTTTCCATATACAACAAATCTGCAGCAGTAGAATTTGAAAACATCTAGGCAAAAGTATTGATATTATCTATAACTGAAAGTATAATGTTTTTAAAAGTCGTCTGTTACAAATGCATAAACATGCGTCTATATGAGGGAACCCAGGCATGGCGGTCATAGTGGAGTGCCCTTTGACAAGGCACATTGCTCAACCTAGTACTGGTTTATTTAACCAGGGATCGTGATTAAGTGAAATGATTTCGTCATATAACGGGAATAATGGGGGACAAATTTGTACCAAATGTTGCCCACAGTGAGTGAACGGTGCGGTGCGGTGATCCAATATTTATTTTAGAGACATTTCAACTAAAACAAGTTTACTTTTGTTCTCACTTTGTCAAGTACGAAATGTTTGTCAAATGTAAACCCCCTCTTTTTAGTGCATTGAGTTTGTCGGCATCCTTAATTAACAAGGATTATGGCTATTGCAATAATCCCATTTATGTTGGCGCTGACAGATTGTTATGATCCTGCATAAACTGATCTCATACTGGGAGCTGTAAAATTAACTATGTTATATCCTGTTTGACTCGATTGTGTTAACAGCCCCGTCTAGGTCTTTGGGTGCTTGTTATACATTTTTACTGTTTAAAAGCCTTATCAACAAGATGCATTTGGATTACGTGGTCTAGGTCTGTCAACATTTGGAATACTCTGCATTCTTCCTTATCATTGCCTCATGCTACACATTGGATATCGAATTACGCACCCAAACCCTTCCCAAATATTAAGATGTGTATCTACTTATTTTTCCGTTAGCTCTCTGTACTTCCAGGCCATGGGAAATGTAGAAAATAGTATTCGAAGATCTCTCCAAATAAAAGATCGCACCGATTTAAAGCTTACCCTTGCTCCGCAGACGATGGTGTAGTGTATGTTCCAGGATTACAACACCAATCAAGAGAAGTCAGTCCTTAAACATAGTGTAACTCTACCAACCGTTTTAATTGTGGGTGTGGTAGGAGTACCTTGATTGTGCCATAAAAGTATAGAATATAGAAACTTTTGCGCCGTACTATGAAACTCTACCAACCGTTTTAATTGTGGGTGTGCTAGGATTATATTGACTGTGCCATAAAAGGATAGAACAAAGGAACTTTTGCGCCAGAATAATGTTTATTTTTGTGGCGATTGATTTGACAATCGCCACAATGCTAACAGTTACATAGTCGGTTTTGAACAATGGGTTGATATCTTTTTTCCTTACTGCAAACTAATTTACTCACATCCGTTATAGTTCCATTATTGATGCAGAGACGTGATTAATAATAATTATGTCAGTGCTACTTTGGTACCGGATTGTTACTAATATTTGAGTTTTATCGAGACATTATCTACATAGAGTTAAAATTTGTAAATATTATCTTCGTCATGATTGAGCAGATAATAAATATCATTGCGCGTTCTGCCTTGCAAATAACGGCAAATAACTCGGTTGATACTCAAATCTGGAAATTCCAAAAGGTTCTATAAATAGCTCGCGATACTGGTGTTCTTAATCTCAATATTATAAACGCTTTATTTTGTAGTTGTTTAAATATATGAAAGCGTCTAGATGATAAGACTGGTTTACAAAGGTTTAAAGGACACACGATGTCAGTGTGTACACACGTTATTTATACACGTCCGCACGCTCTAGAGTCAATTAGCAATCAATGCTGAAAGTGTAGCCTAATTTAGTTTGGAGATCGAGCATTATAATATATGCCTATATTTTTATAAATTGAACAGTTTGGTAATTAGTGAAATTGTGCTTTTTGAGTATGTTTTGAGTATGTTTTTGCACTCACATTATTCGAAGCGGTTTAACAACCTCAGAGACATATACATACACTGTGTTTATATGTCTCTGACAACCCTCAATCATGCAATGTGAAGGGACTAAATTGAACAGACCTGTTTAATATCGGACATTATTGAAACAAACACCAAACTAATGGATACTGTTTTTTCTCCTTTCTTAATAATTTAGTCTTTTTTAAAGTGTAAAAAAAAATATTTTATCTTAATATGGCCTAGCGACCTGGTGATACACATGTGATTACCCGAACAATTTAGATTACAAATAGCCATTCTAATGAGCTAAAACTAGATTTTTCATAACTTTGGAATAGCCTAATTCTGAACACATCATGACCGATTTCAGAACGTAACTAAATCAAAGCGCTGAAGGCACTGAATTTGTTTGGGTACATAAAACTGTTCAAACATTTGCCTTTGCATAGATGTGTGATTTATAAACTATGCATTGTTTATAAATATTACAACTTCGGGTAAAAGAATAAATGACATTTTAGTTGTCTATTAAAATAAATCATGAGACATACATGTGAATATTTAATATTTAATTTAATTTAATTTCCAAGTTTCAAAAGACATGTAAAACAAATTGATAACCATTATGGCCCCGACTCACTCATTTACAATTGACCAAGGGTTTTCTAAAATCTTACTCAAAAGCTTCCTGCTTAACAAGAGATTTTTCAAGTTTTCACTATAGCCATATAAGGCCAAATAGCCCTGCCCCCTGGCGGCCATGTTTTTCGACCAATCAACATGGCTTGGAGGAATCTGATAGATGGTCTCCCAATGAACATTTCTACAAAAAGAATTGAAAATTGGCCAAACACTTTCGGAGGAGAAGATTTTTCAAGTTTTTACTATAGCCATATTAGGCAAAAAAGCCCCACCCGCTGGCGGCCATGTTTTTCGACCAAGCAACTTGGCTGGAAGGAATCTGATAGAGGGTCACCCTAGGAACATTTCTACAAAATTATTAGAAAATCGGCCTGACACTTTTGGAGGAAAATATTGTTTTTGAGTTTACACTATAGCCATATAAGGCAAAAAGGCCCCGCTCCCTGGCGGCCAAGGAACACTTCTTTAAAATAATTTGAAAATCTGCCAACCAGTTTGGTAGAAGAAGAATTTTAAAGTTATTTTATTTTCGTTGCCATGGAAACCATAATTCTGCATGAATCACAAACATTTGAAGGAATTCTGGTGAGGTCAATGAGAGGATGCTTTCTGTGAAGTTTCATCCCAATTGACCCACTCGTTACTGAGGAGAAGATGTTGACGGACGACAGACGCCGGACAAAATGAGATCACAATAACTAACTTTCAGCACTTCGTGCTCAAGTGAGCTAAAAAAGAAACATCTATCCAAATGAAAGAGTAATTGAAATCATGTAGAAAATATTGTGGAAAAAGGCAGTACTAATATTTATATGAGCACTTTAAAAGAAACATGCTTCAGACTTCAGAGGCTTTTTGAATTCATTTGCATTATAAGAGGATTAAATGCTCTTGAGAAAACCAATACCTGTGCCGTCCGCATTTTACTCTACAGTATACACCTAAGCTAGCCGCTGTTTCCTTTAAAGGGTGTTTAAGCTTGCCAAATCAATTAAGGATGCGTGACCATACACTGTTAATTACCATTGTGTACGAGTGTCATTCCAAACAAATTATAAATTAGCCCCTTTTCCCAATAAACCTATCATATACATTTATGTATTTGTAACTTGCCGGGATGTGTCGATACCGTCATGGTACAATGTGATATATGCACAAATTGGTTTCACAAATCTTGTGTTAATGCACCTGTGGATATTTCGACAACAGATGCGGACTTTAATTGTAACTTTTGTTAATTATTTGGCTATTATAATGATAAGATATGTGATTAAATTGGCAACATTTAAGTTTTTTACTTATAACAGCCTTCAAATACAAATTTGGTTTATACGACGGTAAAGAAAGGTTATGGGAATTAAGAAATTGTTTAAATAAGCAAATTCTCATTTTCCCACAATGTTTTCAATATATGTTGCTTTTTACTGTTTACACAGCAAGAAAAAAACATTTAACTTATTTGTTATAGATTAGTATTATTGTTGTGTATATATTTATAATTACTAGAAACAAATTAAGATTAAAAGTGTTGTATATATATATATATACTTATTGTTTATTTGTTATTTAAATTGTTCTGCCCCTTCCAAGTACCCTACAGAATAGAAAGTTGCATGGATCATTTGCCTCGTAGTATGGCACATGGAAAACTGTTGAAAGTTACAAAGTAGAAAATGAAGAGGCCAAACAATAACTAGAACCCATGACCCTTCAATCGATTGTAAAGGAGAGGATATAATTGAAGCAAAACCTATGGCTAGTTACTAGCAACCTATTCTATTCTTGCAATGTTTTCAAATTTCGTCCGCTGCAGATGCGTCAAAAGACATTTACTTGTCGGAAAATCAATCCATCAATTCTCGTTATTGATATCTATAGATATGATATAAAGAGGAAATTCGTTAAAACACTTTACAAAGAGATTCCATTTCAGCATGATCTCGATTTTTGGTTTAATCTATATCACTGATGAAAGCAATCAAACACATTATATATTTACAAAGAAAACCCCGGATATGATCATATGTAACAAATTATACACATTTGCCCATCTATAAATAAACATTTTTTACAACAAATCATAGCGTTCGCAGATTTGCTCTATATTCTATAGCGTCCGCATTTTCCATCTATATTGCATTTGTCCGCATTTTCCCTCTATAATGTATTTGTCCGCAGATCGCGTCCTCACGTTAGCCCCTCCTCCCATACCGTTGTATTTATAAATAGAATTCGACGATCACGATTTCTCTGCAAATGTGTTACTCTCATTTTAAATGCATTTTATGACGCACATATTTGCTTTTTTAATTCTTTATATTATATTTATATGGCCGACAAGGCACAAAGAAAATATTTTCAATTCTGTTTTTATCTACATTTTCAATACGTGATTGAAAATTCAAATACCGTATCTGGAGCTTAAATCGGAAATAGTTCTCCCTGTAGCAGTTCACTCATTGAGATTTATAAATCTCTCCACATTCATGTTTTAAAATACAATGTTTCATTTTATTTCCAAATTCTCTTTGAATATAAGAACCACATAAGAAAACAAAGACGATATAAATATATCATTATTTCAAATATCGTGATACATTTGAAAAGTAAGAGCAAGTATTGAGTACTACTTTCACGCGTATGAAATTTAGGGAATTTTCCATAAGACGCATGGCTTCAGAATTACAGCTATCTCTAAATTTGTTTGTTTCAAACAAATAAAAATCACCAAGACAACATTCTGGCAAACTAACATTATTTCCATACGATCGCCACTACAGTGCCATTGGCGCTTTGATTATTATTTCTAATGGGTATTTTTTTCTCTTTTTCTGTCGTTGGTAGTATGAGGTTTTCTTAAGGCCAGTGACTGACGGCGCGGTGATCCAATATTTTAGTGACATTTAAACTTAAACAAGTTTACTTTTGTTCGGCACCTTCCCCATCGGACCTCGGTGCATGGACCGCCGTAATTCAGATTTTGATTGGGGACTCGGGTGCCGCTGGGGGAAGCTTCCAAAGTTATATCATTAGATTTTAGGGGAGAGGAATGTCCAGAACAAGATATGGATGTCTCGTATTAACGCAGCTCTCGTGGACTTCGCTTTTAGGCCTTTTGGATGTTATGGATTTTTTCCAAAGTAAACTACGGGAGTTAATATGAATGGATTGGAAGCTATTATCAATGGAGGATCGGAACTATATTATTAAGTTGCTTTGGTTCACTGTGCCGTCCACAGCGATTGGAATACCCCAACGTCCGTTTTGTTCCACTGTAAATAAATCTGTAAATAGAATCTATATTTGTTTTACACACTCGCCCTACCACATATTGGTTATCACTTTGTCCAGTACCAAATTGTTGTCAAATGTAAACCCCCTCCTTTAAGCGCATTAAGTTGGGTCATCATCCTAAAATAACTGGAATAATGTTTAGAAAACGGCGTAAAACACCAATAAAACAAACAAAATAAACTTTATGTGGGAATACATAGATATCATTATATACCAATGCAGACATTGTTACACTACTAGTTATACCGCTTTATACGAAAACGAAGATTTTATCTTTTTCTACCTTTTTGCTTGATCAGTTTTTATTCGGTACGAATGTGTCTATCTGTGTGTCTGTCTGTAAAATGACATACAATACCTCTCTCGTTATCTTAAGTGCCCCTGGACCTGTTACTGCATGCATTCACCAACAATTGCAATAATTACAACTTGTCCATGATATAGCCATTTTGCCATGATTGTCAAGCTTTAAAGTATGTTGTTCGTAAATCTATCGTTTGCGGATAAAATCATTATGACCAGTGTTTATGTGAACCATTTAGCTACATGATAACTTATAGCGTTTGATTCAATTGTCGCTTTTTATATTGTTTCGGGACAAAATGCAAACATGGGTCAAATCTGGCTGATGAAGAAGTTTGAGCCCTCGTCTTTTGTAATAGGTTTTCATTCAGAAGGATATTATGAGCGTGTCAGGCCTATGATTTCGCACAGTGTGTTTATCTATTTGTAAGTGCCACCCTTATGGTAAGCCGACTTATCTGATCCTTCCATATATGTGTACTCTTATGATTCATCAATGATTATATGTTTGTTTGTTTGTTTGTTTCCCAGCATGATCCATTCGATGATTTTGTATTCGCTTGAAATGGCAAATAAACAAACACACATGATGTGTTGTGTCAATTGTGTCATAAATAGCTTTAATCAATAGTTCAGTCATACCAAGGATCCCCATGGCCGAAACGTTTATATCACATACATGAATCCGCCTGGGTAGAGTGGTTAGCGTCGGCATTTGAAACCGGGTTCGATCCCCAGACGCGGCACGACGGCTCAGCAGGAGTTCCCTTGGACAAGGCACATTTCCTAGCCTAATATTGTTTTTTTTTACCCAGGGATGATGAAAAAGTGAACTGTCGCAGTGATATAACTGATCTAATGTTAAAAACGATGTAAAACGCTAATAAATGAATACATTATATCCTATACATTCGTTATGCTATCCTAATAATCCTGAAGAACAAGGACAAAACCACTACTACCATTTCTAAAGTATTTCATTTGAAGATCGGATCGAGCCGACGCATTAACAACTACAGTTCAACCTGTGTTTAAAGACCACCCATGGGAGGATAGCAATCTTTTCTCTGCTCACAGGTGGTCTTTAATTGCAAGGTAATTTGTGCAGATTATGAGTAATTGGGAAATGAACAGTGTGGTTGTTATAGACGGGGAATTGCTATACAAAGGTGGTCTTTTGCACAAGTTTGACTGTACACTATGGAATCACTGATACTTTGTACGACTGTAAAATAATTATACACCTGGACACAAGTTAATTATTATTTTCTAACAACATTCGAAATATCCAGCACATTTAACTAATAAGTATATATATATATACAAAATATGAACATACAAGCAGGCCAAGATGACCCTTAATCGATCACTTGAGTGGCGGTATAATCTCAAACGTGTAACTGCTAGCATCGTAGGTAATTAATCAAGAGTGGATTCAGTAAATTGAATAGCTTATTAGTAAAGGGCTGTTTGTTATAAGGCTTTAAATAGTCGAGCAATGTTGTAAGAGGACCAATACCATCGTCATATATCACACACAAACTATTAGTGAAAACTATCCGGTTCTCATGCATCACATGGCTTCTGTGATTGATGCAAAAACCGCGTTCGGCAATCGAGTGTACCGAACAGTACATATCGATTTCCTTTATTGGCTAAAATACTGCATCGAGTTTGCATATCGGATATATGAATTGGAAGATAAAGTAACATTCAAAATATTTCAAAAGATCCGTACTTCCGTACTTTCTTTTGTGTGGGACTTTCACCCGCCAGCAAGACATAAAAACCAGTCCATGAGCAAAATATACAAGTTGGCTTTTGTGAACAGTTTAGATCCAAGTAAGCCTGTGCATTCTCAAGATCTACACTGTTCGCATATGACATATGACATACGTACGTTTGTCAGGGGCTACTGTCAACGCATGGATATTATGTTGGGCGGAGTAGATTTACAGGCTGATATGAATCGCTAATGTTCAGGAATGTCCACTTGTACGTATCGTGTTACGTAGGTTAATTTTACCCACGTTCTCATATGATATTTCAAAATCAAAGCTTTTGTGGTTGACCATTAAGATTAACTTATATAACTGTAGGTGTGACTGTTATTGGATTCTTGAAATGATTGAAAGTGGAGAATCAAATATTAATCACTGTTCTGTATATCCTTGTGTAATAATAAACACATGTCTCTGCATTTAGAAGATGAAGCTGGCCTTACACGCGAATTAAACACATAAATGTCAATCAAAGATGATCTCATATCAGTTACCAATCATCGACTAATTGTAGATGCAGTCACTGCTGCGTAAGGTTTTAAGTAACTTATAAACAAAGATTCTGTATATTTCCAATGTTTGTACAACACATTCTCTCCTGTGTAGAGAACATCTTTTTAAAGAAATACCAACCTGAGCGTGTCTGCCTTATACAACTGTTTTTTGCTTTTAGTACTTTGATCTTGCCTGGGGTCTTTTAAGGTTGGTGACTTTACCGTTTGAACTAAAGTGGCGTTTATGAAGGCAATTAACATTGCTTATTTAAATGAAAGTGCCTAGGCAGTTTGTCTTCTGGAAAAGCGTTTTCAAGTACAAGGCTACTTTCCAAACATCCTAGGTTACGGAATACTAAAATTTATTTAGCTTCAAATTGAAAATTTATTAACAAAATATTTTAACTAGTTACTAGTTGATGTTGGTCGACTTAGAAGCACCCTTTAAAAATTACTAATGCAGACAGAGTACTCCTTGAAATATTTATGGTTTCATATTCTAGTCCCGAATAAAAATGACCTGTTAGGAATTCCCAAAAAACTATTTACATTAAACTAAAACGAATTATTCTCCTTTGATTTCAGAAGTGAAACCATTTCTTGATTTAATCTGAGTACTGTTTTCGAGTTGACTGTTTCCAGGATAATATAATGATATCGGCAGCTTTCTGCCTTCCAATTTCCAAAGACTTCCGGATAACCTCGAGGCCCCTTAATTGTGTTGGTGTGTCTTGTTTTTAGCTCACCCGTGCACGAAGTGCAAGATGATCTATTGTAATCACATTTTGTCCGGCGTCCCACCGGCGTGCGTCGTCCATCTTCATCAATTGCCTTGTTAACACTCTTAAGGGTACATTTTGCATCCAAACTTCGTGAAAATTTGTCAGATCATTCATCTCAATCAAAAATAGGTCAAATCGAAGGGAAATCTTGTAAAGACTCTGCAGGCCACAACTTGAGCATGTTGAAACTTTATCAGAATGTTTGTCCTGATGATATGTATATTAAATTCAAACATGGGTCTGGTTGCGTTAAAAATTAGGTAATTAGGTCAAATTGAAGGAAAATCTTGTGAACACACTATAGGCCACAATTTTTGCTTCAACAGTTTAATATTTTGTCAGAATAATTGTCTAAAAGATATCTAGGTAAAGTTTGAAAATGGATCATATAGGTTCAGAAAGTAGGTCACTAGGCCAAATTGAAGGGAGATCTTGTTAAAATTGTAGAAACCGCATTTGTTTGCTACAGCCGATTGAAATTTGGTCAGAATGTTTATTTAAAAGATATATAGGCCAAGTTGGAATAAGGGTCATATCGGATAAAAAAGGTCACTATTCCAAATTTAAGGAAAACCTTGTTAACACGTTGGAGGCCGCTTTTTCTTTATTCACCAGCTTGAACATTTTTCAGAATATTTGTCTGATTAATATCTAGGTCATGTTCGAATATGGGTCATATAATAAGTCAAAACTAGCTCACTTGGCCAAATTGAAGGTAAATTGTGTTAACACTTTGGATGCTGCATTTTAAGCTACAGCATGTTGAAACTTTATCAAAATGGTTGTCTTGATGATAGGTAGGTCAAGATCGAATATGGATCATGCTTGGTCAAAAAGAAGGTCACTAAGTAAAATTGAAGGAACTTCTTGTTAAAACTCAAAAGGCCGCAATTTTTTATTCAGCAGTTTGAAATTTAGTCAGATTGTTTGTCTTAATAATATCTAGGTCAACTTCTAATAAGGTCATATTGAGTCAGAAACTAAGTCACTAGGCCAAATTGAAGGAAAATCTTGTAAACACATAGAAGCCTCCTGTTTGCTTCATTAGCTTAAAATTTGGTCAGAATGTTTATCTTAATGATATCTAGGCCAAGCTTAAATACGGGTTATGCCGGGTAAAAAAGTAAGTCTCTAGGGCAAATTGATGGAAAATTTTGTTAACACTCTGCATGGTGCAATTTTAATTTGAGCATATTAAAACTTTAGCAAAATGTTTGTCTTGATGATATGTAGGCCAAGCTCAAATATTAAACATGTCTGTTCAAACACTATGTCACTAGGCCAAATTGAAGAAAAATCTTATTAAAACTGTAGAAGCCGCATGTTTTCCTTCAGCAGCTTCAAGTTTGGTCAGAATTGTTATCTTAATAATATATAGGCCAAGCGTAAATACGGACTATGCCCGGTCAGAAAGAAGGTCACTAGGCCACATTGAATATACTAAAAATATATATTGCAACATAGGAACAAGGCAAGGATGTAAACTCAGTACTATTTTGTTCACATTATTTATTGATGATCTTATTCAAGACCTAAATGGAGCTGGCATTAGTCGAATACAAATCTCAGAGACTGGAGAGGTCGCTGCAGTTATGTATGCAGATGACTTGGCAAATGTTAGTGATACTGTCACAGGCTTACAGTCATATATTAATATAATTTCTACATTCTATGATAGAACTGGAATGAAAATCAATGTAAAAAAGACAAAAGTAATTGTTTTCAGAAATGGAGGTACACTTAGAAAAACAGAACGGTGGTATTATAACGATATCTTGCTAGAAACAGTATCTATGTATAAATATATGGGCTTATATGTCACGCCAAGATTAATCTGGTCATTCGCAAAAACATGTTTAGCATCACAAGCTAAAAAAGCAATTATATCAATGATCAAATTACAAAATAATGTTGGTTACTTTGAAATGAACGAATCATTTAAACTATTTGACACCATGGTTAAGCCAATCTTACTTTATGCATCTGAAATATGGGGATACGAATATTCAAAAACAATTGAAACAGTACATGAACAATTATGTAGAAAATATTTAAAACTCCCAACTAATGTAGCTCGCATGTTTGTAAGAGGAGAATGCGGTAGATATCCATTATATGTCGATTATCACTGTAATTGCATTAGATATTGGTTAAAATTAGTTAAGATGAATTCAATAAGATATCCATATCAGTGCTATAATATGTTAAGGCAGTTGGATGAAGTTGGACGCATTACATGGGCCACACAAGTTAAAAATCTTCTATTCAAATATGGTTTTGGGTATGTATGGTTAAATAACGGCGTTGGTGATGATAAATTGTTTATCCATATGTTCAAACAAAGATTAATTGATTGCTCTAAACAGGAATGGGATGAGAGCGTGAACGAGTCTGGAAAGGGTCGTTTCTATAGACATGTTATGCCCGAATTGAAAGCTGCAAAATACTTGTACTATAATTTGCCATTCAAGCTCTTTCAAGATTTAGATGCTCTGCTCATAACTTAATGGTAGAAACTAGTAGACATAACAACATACCATATGAACATAGACTATGTCCTATTTGTAATACTCAAATAGTAGAAGATGAATATCATTTTGTCATGATCTGCCCGTTATACAGTGACTTAAGAAAGCAATATATTACACAGCTAAATTACTCTACACCCACATATCAATTATGCTATCAGCTTTTTAACGGCGATGAAGCGACAGTCTTAAAATTATCAAAGTTTATATACTTCGCAATCAAAATTAGATCGGACAACATTAAAAGGTTAAATGAGCAATTATAGTTTAAATTGTGTAAAATATATTTGTATACATATATTGCATAATATGTTCTTTGATATGCAGTATGATGGTGTATATCGGATGATATCAAAAGATGCATCTCATGGCAATATGTATCTGTATAGATATATTGTTAATATGATCTTCGATATGCATTATCATGGTGTATATCGGATGGGATAATATGTTGTATCGCATGGCTTGCGATCGTCAACTCTTTTCACTGCTTATTGTTAACTCATTAATATATGAGTGTATGTATGTGTATATATGGTTTTATATCACATGAGATGTAATGGACACTGTTTAACAAATCCTTTTGTGTTATATAATGCATAATGTTTGTCGCATTTGTTAAATATTTTTGTATTATGGGCCGGAGGCCTAGATTGCTGAATAAAGAATTGAAAATTGAAAATTGAAAATTGATGGAACATCTTGTTAACGCTCTGTAGGCAACCTGTTTGACTTCAGCAGCTTGAAATGTAGTCAGAATGTGTGTTTGAAATATATCTAGATCAAGTTCTAATATGGGTCATATTGGGCCAGAAACTAGGTCAATAAGGAAAATATTGTTTAAACTCCGGAGGTCGCATTTTTACTTTGAGCAAGTTGACACTTCGTCAGAATGTTTGTCTTGATGTTGGAATATGGGTCATATCAGGTAAACAAATATAGATCACTAGGCCAAATGACGGAAAATCTTATAACACTCATTTTGCATTTTGAATAAATTGTCTTGATGTGTTTTGCATTGCATTGCATTGCATAATTCAGCTGAGCGAACAAGGGTCATCATTTCCTTCTTGGTTTTTGGAGAGCTTACATGCTATGGTTCACTGGAATCACAACAGTAATGTCTATCAGAAGTTTCAATAAGTTGTTCCACCAGTTCGGTGTTGGCCATTACGGCACAGTGATGCTCTAATCAGATATAAAAGAAAGAACATAATACATATTAAAGACGTAACAGTTACACGGAAGAACATCAATGTATTGGGATTCGCTCGCTTGAGATATCCCTTATTGTCAGGATTTTCCGTCTGTCTGTCTGTTTGTTTGTATATCGAAGCTCCACAGCCCAAACGGACGAGCCGATTTCGAGGAAACTCGGTCAACAGGTGCCATAGGTGCTCGGAGACTGCGCGTTTGAGTTTCGTTGCTATGGACCCACCAGTTGCTATGCAGTTAGCGAAAAAACGCGTTTTAAGAACGTTCACCAAAAATCTATCTCCTCCTGCAGTTTTCAACGTGGAGACCTGAAACTTCGGTTGTAAATACTTCGAGATATTTAAAAAAAACGTACATAGAAATGTTCGATTTAATCTTCAATTATCCTCATGGTAGCCCTTCAAAGATAGGGTATCGTTTCAGTGTCGATTTTCACTTCAATCGCCCCTAGCGCTACAGCGGTACTATTCGATAGAGATTTTATTGCACCATCTGATAGAGCTAGTCAATAGCTACAAAAAGGTTTCTTTACGTGATTGACCTCCGACCCCGAGTTCCCGAGTTACAGCCGGAAGTTGGCTGCCAATTGCCTTAACATGTAAAGAGAGAATCACCGAGGCGAAACGGCTGGGGGCAGACGAATGAGTCTCTGCATGGTGATAGAACATGTTTGGTAGAACATTTTTCGTCATTTACACTTTCCTCCATCTCCACTCTGACGGGGTGCCAGTTGCGAAAATATGCAAAGGGAAAACTCACCAAGGCGAAACAGTTGTGTGTAGAGGAATGCGTCTCGGCATGGTGATAGAACATGTTTGGTAGAACATTTTTTTGTCATTTACACTTTCCTGTCTATCTCCAGTACCTCGAGCGAATACCCCGTCGCCTACCGGCTTGTTCAATAATAATTGTGTTATATCATGTATATTTTCTTATTTTGTAGAAATAAATAGATCCAGAATTTATTTTCTTTTATATAAATACTGACAAACTACATGTATGTATATTTATGATCTGAAATAAGCAGAAAATCTTTAAACCAACTATCTTATGTGTTATTTTTGTCTAAACAGGATTAAACATGACAAATATCAATTGATTTGATTTTAAATCTTTCCCACACGCATCTGCAGCAAATGACTTATGATAACATTGTGACATCTAAATTTGCTCACAATTAGAAATACATGTATATCCTTTTGTTTCCATTATTTTGCTTCGTTTTCAAATGTTCAATAGTTTTGTCTAAAGGTTATCAAATTCATCTGCTGCAGATTATATTGTATGTGGAAAATTGTTAATATAATACCCTTTACAACAATGTTTCAGTTATATCTAGGCTGTCAAATCCACAACCTTATAAGCACAGCTATTCTTGGAAAGGACAAGCTTAAATAGGAGAAATTGCTTCATTTGATCGATTCCTATTTTTTCAACAACGTTTTAGATCGTTTGTACTGTAACCGCTAGTGGCTATAAACTGCACCCTGACATTACAGCAACAATGTTCCATGTCTTGTTTCCAAATAAAAACCAAACACCTGATTGACTGTCAAAGCAGCAACTAAATCCTCTTTTCTGCCAACCCACATCATACTTGAATTCAGCAGATGGTGTTCAACACTGGTCTTCATGACTGAAGTTAACAGAAGACATTTGTGTGATTGGACATTATCCTTTTTAACCCTTTCCCGCATACACCTGCTTTCTGACCCCTATGCAGCAGTCGACTTTTGTTTTTAAACATTGTGACAAAAAGAAATTGATCATAATGAGCAATTTCTCCATTTGCCACAATGTTTTCGACTTTGTTCAATGAATTAATTTTTAATTATTGATACATTCCAAATAATAGCAAATATGTTTTTAAAGTTGTTTGCTGCATATGTTTTGTATATGGGAAATGGTTAAGAAACATATTATATTGTCTATGTATATAATATAAACAGCAATCTGCTTTCATAAACAATGAACATTCAGACTAGCTTGCACAATTCAATGTCGGTAAACTAGTGAATTTATGTTTTTATTTTAACAAAGGCTGGTTCTCTAAACCTTGACATTCTCATAGATTATATAATTACCTGCTTATCCTTTACCAGATATAACGATAATTATGTTGAGCCCGGATAACTCAGTAGCTAACATTATCCTGAATCAGTCAATCAGTCTTACTATTATTTGATTAAAATCACCATGAATAGAGTCAGTTGTCTGCATGTAGACTGGAATCAGTCCCTACAGTTAAAGCATTCTAACAATATCAGCTTTATATTACTTCAATGTATCTTTCTATAGTATCTAGGCATTACTGAACATTCAGTTATGGTTCAGACAGATATCTTAATTTGTGTATATTTTATAATTATAATGCATGTATTTGTGAAATATTCAAACGGACTTTGTCCTGTCTTGTCTCCTGCCGTGATATAACTGAAATACTGTTGAAAAAAATATATCCAATCAATAACTAACTGACACGTGGGTAGTAAGGCGAAAGCTATGAAGCCCTGTTCTTGATTGGTTTAACATTTATTGCATCTTCTAACCTACAATAATTTTAATAAAATTATGTAAAATATTTGCAAATGAATTTTCACTTTGAAGACAGAGAAGTAAATAAGATCAGGGGAAAAGAATACTTTTTTTTTAAATGTTTAACCATTTGTTTTCAATGATGTCATTCAAAATGTGTGTGCTGCATATGCATCAACAGATGTCTTTAGTATATTGGGTACAGGGTCAATGTATAATCTGATAGGTGTTTATGTATTATTGTTATATATACCTTTTATCACTTGTCATCAGCATAACTTCCTATATTAATGATTAATGTCTCCGTTTAGTTTCTTTAGCTACTGTATTGATGTTATCAGTCAATCTCTTTTCCCTTTCTTTTATTGAATAAGGATAGCTTATGGACTTCCAACACTGCCATCAAGCTTTCCATTTGTCTCATACCAACACAACACTTTGTATGTATTCCTGTAACAAGGGTTAAGGTTAGGGTAAGGGGGAAAAATCGTGCATCAATTTGTATAACCTTTCTGAAAAACAAACACTAATTAACATTTCTAAGCTGAAAGTCTGAAAAGTAGAAATTATAAACAATGATTTTGTTTTCAAAACATTACTGTATACATACACAAGAGACAGCAAAGACAGGCCAGTTTAGAGATTGAATGGATAAATGCATCAACTACCAATGCTAACCATTTGTCAAAATAAGATAATGATTAACAATCGGGTCAGGGACAGTCTGTCCTTAGGTCTTAAAAATGAATATATCAACACAATATTAAATAAATCAACCGTCCCTGAATCCTCCGGCTAGACAACGTCAAAACGAATGTTCGGAATATATCCAATCAGAGCGTTGTTGGGTGCGGGCCTGAAAATCATCCATGAAATGACATCCGGAAAAAAGGCCATACTGAATTTGATAGACGATCGAATTCTGCTATATATTTTAAAATTGACTGAAAGATGTTATCTAATAACGAGCTTAAGCTGTCGATTGCTCGTTATTGATTTAATAATCTTTAAACTGCTGTTTATACCGTACCTATAGCATCCAGCTAGTCTACGTCAAAACAAATGTTCGGAATAAATTAAATGAAAATTCGCTGATTGTATTTGATTAGATTCATGATAAATGTCATATTCAGTCAATTACTATTTTTGAAATATATATCAAATGATATGACATTTTACAAAATACCACTTCATGCATATTATAGCATTCATAACCCTTTTATCTGTCTGGTAAATATCGAGTATATTTAATACCAAATGAGCGCTTTTGGAATGCTTAGTTAATTGTCGATTGATTGTTTGGCGTTTTACGCCGCTTTCAACAATTGTTCAGTTATATCCATTTATTATAGCACAAGCTAGTAAATCGTAATGCTTACCTCACAATCCTGGGCGCTCTATTGTCGAACAGATGCAGTAGATGTACTTTGAAAGCATTAGCAGGAAAGAAGATATTGTTCAACGTGATGAATTTCTGTCTGTGCCATTGTGCCAATTCTATAGAAAAAAATCAGATTGCCGGCATGCCAATTATAACAAAAGGTTTTTGACAGCGCTCTCTGAAAACATCAACTAGAACGACACGATTCTTTAAATAGAAAGAGAGTCTGCGTTTTGCGAACAAAGACACAGGTACCGACCGTATCTTATTATTTTTCGAGCAGAGTAATTGTAATTGTGTTGAAAGGTTAACAGCACACTTGTAGCATGTGTTCATAAAGAGTTAAAGCCTTAAACAATAACATTAACCGTATTTTCTATTTCAGCTTGTTAAACACATATATATGGCCATAAAGCAATTGCGGCCAGTGTAGATCCAGATTAGCCGGTGCATCCGCACAGACTCTACACCATTCGCCAATTATATATAGAAAACTTGTACTTAGCAGTACTCATTTGGATTCGTTCATGGTAGATCCACACAAGCCACCGCACCCTCACAGTCTTATCTTAATCTACAATGTTTGCCTATTGGTCATAGAAGGTTTCAAGAACGCCTGAAAATCAGTATCCATTAATGAGCCGTCCCGCGAGAAAACAATAATTATGGCCCCTGCGTAATGTATTGACCCAGATCAGCCTGCATAGTCCTCGCAGACTGATCTGGTCCGACACATTCCATCTCAGGGTATAGAGGTATAGAGTAATGATTCCTGAAAAAGAAAATCCACAGGAGGCGAAAAGTGTCTATCCGGGTAAACCTATGCGGCATGCTTATCGAGTCCACAATGTTGTTTTTATCGCGGGACGGCTATTATATTCTTTACTGGAATCTTTTTTTCTACGCATGTTGTAATTCAGTCAAGGTTATTTTACCTTGGCACCGCACACATAGAGATTTGCCTGCGCATGCTTGCGATATGATGACAAATTGATAAACAGTGTCGAACTAAGTGCTACCATTATATAATGGGATTTAGTAATGATGTATATCATGTTACATTTGAGCCTCGTGTTGCGATTGGAGACTTAATTGTAACTCTAATTTGGCCGCATTTGCAGTTGTTCTGGCTTAAACTCATTGAACCGCGAGAAAACCGACATAATCACCTCTGCGTAATGTATCGAGCCAGATAACTCTGCGCAGTCCGCACAGGCTAATCCGGGCCAACACATTCCGTCTCAGGGGGATAGAGGTATAGAGCAATGATTCCTGAAACAGAAAATCCACAGCAGGCGAAAATTGTCTGTCCGGGTTAGCCTACTCTGCATGCTTAGGCTGATCCGGGTCGATACTTTACGCAGAGTCCCCAATGTTGGTTTTCTCGCGAAATGGCTCATATTGTCAGAAATTAGGTTAAGGTATGTAACATTTTGTGGATGTACAATGTAAAATGTAACCTTTGAAATAACGATCGTTTTCGACACCAACAACGTACATTTTTGTGTAAAAGACAGTGTTGTTAAAGAAATCGTGTTTTCTTTCTTGTTTTAAGAGCTATTGAATTAACATAAATATATGATTGATTCGTTTAAACTTATTTATTTTTCATCGATTGCGAAACAAGCTTTAAGCTTATACCAAATAACGCTCGATGTCTGCTTCATGGAGACATAACCAGTACTCGACGCTTTACCACTACACCACTGTCTTCTAAAACATAGATATAGTATTGTCATTATATGATTTTCATTCATCTTCGATGAGGATTTATCTGGCAAATTAATAAGAATCTAGAAAAAAAATCCGATAATGTTATTACAATGAGTAACTCCGGTGAAGTGGTGAAGCGTCCGCTTCAGGTGCGTGAGTTCGAACATTCGAGCCCCTGGCCGGGTGATTCCAAAGACATTAAATTGGAAGTAAAGACTTACCTGCTTGGAGCTACGAATTGCATAACTGGTAATTTACCCAGGAAATGCCGCGATATAATTGAACATGTGTTGACAGCGCCGTATAACACCATACAAATAAAGAAGCTGAATTACTAAAGGAAATGCTATACAACTGCTATCGCTGGTCGAAACGCGTATAGTATGTACGACAGTGTTGACTCTGCGTCACATATCGACCCAGATCAGCCTAAGCATGCCGCGCAGGCTAACCCGGACAGACATTTTTCGCCTCCTGTAGAATTTGTTTCAGGAATCATTAATCTATACCTGTATTCCTTTGGGACGGAATGTGTCGATCCGGTATAGCCGGCGCGGACTGCCCAGGCTGATCTGGAGCGATATATTTTGCAGAGCCCATACTGTTGGTTTTCTCGAGGAAAGGCTCACATATTCATTTGATCCATTTGAAAATATCAAAGCTTGGCATTTGTTAATACCATAGCATGGCATTTGTTTATATCATAAAATATAATTTGATAATATCAAAACATGTCCTTTGATAGTATAATACAGACACATAGATGAATAATTATTAATATATCTATAGGTGCTACCTATTTACGAAAAAAAACGCAAGATAATTATAAACATAAAATTAAAGAGCATTACTTTGGCCATAAAAAAGGATTTATAAGTAATTAACTAGACAATAATAATGTTAATGTCATGTTTCTTGCATTATCAAAACATATTTGGCATTCGTATTGCTGTTGTCTATTATTACGAACAGAAAATAATAAAGTAAGGACTTTCAAAAAATCAAGGAATACATTTATAATGAACGAGGTTAAAACATGAGGGCCAAGATGATCCTTAATCGATCACCTGCATTATGGTAAATAAGCCCTTTTCTGATGCCACCTGGCGACTGCCTTTTTCAACCAGTCAATATGACTGGAACAAATTATGTAAGGGGTCACATTTCTGAAGATTTAGGAAAAGATTGTCGCCACAAGAACAATTTCTCCTTATGAGAAAGTTATCCTTGTGCCACAATGTTTGATAAATAATTATACTTTGAATGAGTGAGTCAATAGCTCATGTATAGGAATTTGGGGTCTTTCATGTTGATACCACTGTTTTTGCGGGAAACGACGTCGCTCCATTGACGTAACGCCAAGATGAAGTGTAACGGAAATGACGTCACGTCCTTCTTTGGCTACGATACAGTCAAAATTTAGTTTTAGAAGGCTAATGTTGTCGTTTTTTTGACGAACTGGAAAACATATTTCTTACAGATTTCCATTTATTTTTAACTTTTCGTACAAATGTTAATTCCCACAACACAGCACTTTAATGATCTTAAATATCAATTTAAAAAAAAAAAAATGATTAAAAAGACGACAATAATTTTCAATCCGTGTTTTTTCTGCTCATTTTATACATACCCAAAATACCGATTTAAAAAAAAATGATTAAAAATACGACAATAATCAATCTGTGTTTTACGTCTGCTTTTTATACATATCCAAAATGGCCGCCCCCATGGATTTTTCCAGTTTCATTTCAGAAAGCTTCATGGGTTATTGAAAAAAAAAAAAAAAAAAATATCTCACGCCTCAATTTCACCATTTTATCGCATCTGCGAGAATGCCTATTAAACCACGTTTTACGATTTATAAACGACCTTCGATTTTGTTAGACCCGCGACAATCCAGATCAGTCAGTACAGTACTTCCACACAGTTTGATTATAATCTATACTGTCTTCACGATCTCGTAAAACAAGCCTCTGGTAATTGATAGATTTATTTATTCCGATTTATTCGGAAAGAATGTTGGCCGAGCTTTTATTTGGATCACATCCCCTGGTTTGACAGCCCGCGTCGCTACCGACTGAGCTACCGGTGCTCTGAACACCTCTTGAGAAGACCAATGACCAAAACACCGACACTACAAGTCTAGTATGACCCGTCCGACGAGAAAACCAACATTGTGGACTCTGCGCAAAGTATCGACCCGGTTTAGCCTAAGCATGCCGCGTAGGCTAATATGGACATACTCTTTCCACCTCCTTAGATTTTAGGTTTCAGGAATCGGTACTCTTTATCTCTATCCCCCTGAGACGGAATGTGCCCGTCCGCATTAGCCTGCGTCCGGATCAGACTCCATAACGCAGAGTTCATAATGTTTGTTTCTCGTAGGACGGCTGATATGATCGAAAGTGGACATGATTTCAGAAGTCACTAAGACTGTGGTGGAGATCGTTTTATTTAGTTTTAATTTAATTCTCCACACATTGGAATTATTTGGTTAAGAAACGGAAGTCTGTTTTGTCATTTATTTTCATTTATTCATTCAAGCACAATCTCGTTATTTTACGGATCTAAACCTTTAAGACACTGAAACCTTTCCTTCCAAGTCGGAGCTTATATACTCATCAACGGAGCAACGAATATTCAACACCGGAGCAAGGTATATTAAACAGCGGAGCAACGGAGTTAAATAACAAAGCCACCGGAGCCTAACCGGAGCAAAGAACAACACGCACGGTGTAACGTAATTGACTATTTTAGATTTGTTAATGTTCTAAGCTTTGTATTAATATACTTTGTAAATGCTGTAAGCATCATCACTGAATAAACATGGCTGTCTCCACAACGCAGTTTGGTATTACATGGTGTCAATAAATCGTGAATCATCCACGTCCGCAGCTGAAATTAACGCTGAATTTAGGTGAATCATGGCGACGAACATTCAGTTCGATCATCCAAGGATGGATTGGGGTGCGAGAGACATATACAGCGAGTCTCAGCGATTCAAACAGCACGTAGAATTTACGTGCCAGGGCCCGCTCGCCGGAACGGATAAGAAGGTTCTTGACGGCTGGATGGGAATGTGGCTTGGCAAAGAGGGTAGGGAAGTCTTCAAGACTCTACAATGGGCCGATGATGAGAAGGAAGATCATGCCAAAATCCTACAGAAGTTCCAAGACTACGTAAGTCCACAAAAGAACAAACGAGTTGCACGATTCAAGGCGCAACAACGGAAGCAAAAAGAAGGTGAAACATTTGATTTCTTCATTAAAGACTTAAAATTGCTCGTTATGGACATCAGGTAAATTCCTATGTTGAATGAGGATATTTCTTCCAAAGTGTCATTTTCATCGTCGCTTATTGGTTCTGTTTCTGGCATATAAATCGGTCTTATGCACGTTTGTTCTGTGGTCACCCGTTCATCGGCTGACATTTTCTGTTTGTTTTTCATTGCTAAATAACACAGTTTTCTAGCACAATCATTATCCAAGTTATGCACATTTTTTAAATGGTCATTTAAATATCCTCGACGGATAAAGCTGCTGGGACATTTTTGACAGAATATATGTTCGTGTTCATGATGTTTTTCCTTCATATGTCTACGTAAATTCCTCTATTGTTGATAGTTTTTATCACAAAAATCACAGGAATACATTGTATTCATTTTTTTCATTTATTTTATCTTGTATAATTTTACGTCTTGACTGATTGATCTAAGCGTGAGATTTGACCGAGCAACTTAAGGTCAGCACGTGGAATATGTGTGGACATTTGTTTGCTTCGGTAAAAAGTTTCCAAATGTAGCACTATTTTTGGTGCAGCCTGGAGGCTGAAACCGTGAGTATGTGAGCAAAAAACCCTTAACATTTCGTAACAGTAATTTAGTCACTATCCTGTTGTAGAATTTGTTCTTTATTTTTCTTTTAGCGTCCTGTGCTGATTTTCGAAATGGCCGACCTTTGTGATCTACAGAACTGTTAGTTTTACTTTGAATGTTCTGTTTAATTTCAGTATTTCCCGAACATTCCAAGGGATGAAGTAATTTTAGCGGTCTGCCCAGTATATTTCCAGACGGTAATCGTAATTTAACCGATCGAATTTTTCCATCACGACTTGTTATAGGTTCACATATTCGTCCCGTTTTCCAACATCCCTGAGGTACATTGTCCTTAATAATTACTACGTCACCGATTTTGGGTTTAAATGGAGACTTGATTCTAGGTGACCGGAGCAAATATTGTGTACGCTCTCGAAGACTGGGTTTGAAGGCCTATCTGAAGAAATCCCTATCAATGTCTGCTACAAAAACTGTTTTGTGAACTCTGAATCTCATAGGAAATCCACATAAATTGTGTAACATTACAGGTCCCCTTAATATAAGCACTCATTTAAACTGTTATTGTTTACATTAGGTTTAGTGGAAGCATCATACACAACACGTAGTTCGGTTGTTGTTTTCTGGGGAGTTACAACCGCATGATGTGGTATGTAATGTTTCAAATATGTTGAATTTGACTCCGGTACTTGCTCTATTACACTTTGTTTTAATTGCTCCTGTATAACGGAGTCATATTTCTTAAGCATTTCAGAATTTCCCGCCAATTTCTTCACACACGACTTTAAAAGTCCCAGAGCGAGGTGTTTGGTTTCTGGTAAATCGGGATAATCTTCCTTCCATGGCCACATTACCTGGTATCTGCCGTTTTCCAATTTTAACGTTTCTTTGAAATTCTCCATGGCTTTTTCATCGTCACATTTCGAAGCGTTGTCTTTAATGCCAATAGCTTCAATGTTCCAAAAGTCTTCAAGATCAGGTTTTCTTTGCATTGAACTGTCAATACTTTGAAACATCTGAGAATGTGTCAAGTTTGAACCGTATCTAAGAATCAGAAAGTTCGTTTCCCTGTTATCTGCATCATTATCATGTGTACGTCCAGTGAGTATCCAACCAAATGTTGAGCCAATTAGGTAGAGTCCAGATTGAAGTTCGAGCCTCTGCGGCAATACAGCGTCCAGGTAATAATCGTTACCAAGCAAGAGTTCGACAGTCGAACATTCCCTTTCTTTAGGTATTGTATCCGCCAAATCCTTTATGTTCACTAGGTGTTCCAAGTGTCCTAGTGTTGACACGTCGTTGAGTTTCAAACTTAGTGTTGTTGATGATGTCTTGATCACCTTAGATTTTTCTCTACCAAATGTGACTAACCTTATTTCTTGCTCATTTTCACGTTTCAGTCCCAACTTATCTGCGAGTGCCTTTGTTATGTATGTGCGCTGCGAACCACAGTCGAGCAAAATTCGCGTCTGTTGACGTTTTGAGGTTTTCGTATTTTGTATCTCTGTTAAAGCAGTTTGCATTAGGAACATCTCATTTGAAGATATTAAGGAATTGTCTTCTGGAACATTGTCATCCGCAGGTTTATTTAGTTCTGACAAACTGACACTTGATGATTCACGAATTAACATTCAATTATACTTTTTCGGGCACAGACTTCTATGGTGCGTTTTAGTTTCGCCACAATGAACACACGTTTTGTTTGTCTTGCAGTCATTAGCTAAATGTCCTTCTCTTAAACATCTGAAACAACTACCCTTTATCTGATGCTTCCTTTCGCTAACAGTCTTGTATTTCTTACACTTATCACTATAATGTTGATTAGTACAATATTTGCATTGGTCAGCCGAGAATCTTGGTGCAGGCTGGTTACTCCTGTTTTCATTTGCCACTAGAGCTTCCGATGAACTAGAAGCTGCTTTGTTCCACTTTCCTCTAAAACCGCTGTTTTTGCGATAATTATCATAGGGTTTCACGTTTTGCTTTTGTGAGTTTTGCCTATTTGGAATGGCTTCTGTTGATTCGAGTGCCATGATATAATGTATCAAACTGTCCCGTAATCGGTTAACTGTCCATGGGATAGTAGGGCCTTTCTGCATTTCCAGCTGAACAAGTATTTTACTGGGCACCTTTGACTTTATCATAGAGACAAACACAGCTTGATTAATATCCTGTTTTAAAACTTCGAGGCTTCTCAAATGCCTTTCAATTTCGTCGAAGAACGAGCGCAAACTTGCAGTTGATTCTTGTGGCGCTGGTAATTTCAACATGTGGGTATAATGTAAGTCAATAACTTCCTAGATATTTCCGAATCTCTCTTTTAGCGTTTTTATCGCAACCGCGTAATTGTCGTTTGACAATGCCAACCCATTAATTGCATTTTGTGCTTCACCAGTGATTTTACTTTTCAGATGGTTCATTTTTTCTATTCCAGACAAGTTCTTGTTGCTGTGTACTGTGCATTCGTAAGAGTCCCAACATTTTGTCCATTTAATTCTATCACCATTGAATGACGCAATTTCTAATTTTGGTAACCTTACAGCAGTCTGATCACGTCGAATTTTATCTTGTTTTTCAAAGAAATCTTGTTGCTTTTTCATTTGATCTATTACCATCATTTGCATTTCAGTTTGTAAATGAACTAAGTGTTCCATGTGTGCACCGCTTTCCACATTTTCTTCCATTTTGATTTGAGGTTTAAGTAGTCTTGCTTTAAATTCCTCCAAATCGATGTAACACTTAATAGCGTTTTCACAAAGTGTCCCATCTTGTTCTATGATTGTATTTAGTAATTCATCGTCATCTTCGATTGCATTACACAATTTCTTTGATTGACTTTCTAACCGCTCGCGGTATATTTCTAGTGTCTTCATGGACGTATTCACGTTTGTCAATATTTCTTCTTCTTCGATTGTTTCGGTGTCACAATCCATAATTGCCAATCCATTTTTAATTTCTTTCACCAAAACGTTCTGATATCTTGTCCTCACACCTTTTATATATTTTAATTCCGTCATCGTGCTAACTTTATTACTTCCATGTATTATATACTTTTACTGAGTAGCTCCATTAAATCTTAACAGCACTGATTCAGTTCCCGGGTTCCGGCGCCAAACAATGTGGTGGAGATCGTTTTATTTAGTTTTAATTTAATTCTCCACACATTGGAATTATTTGGTTAAGAAACGGAAGTCTGTTTTGTCATTTATTTTCATTTATTCATTCAAGCACAATCTCGTTATTTTATGGATCTAAACCTTTAAGACACTGAAACCTTTCCTTCCAAGTCGGAGCAACGAATATTCAACACCGGAGCAACGTATATTAAACAGCGGAGCAACGGAGTTAAATAACAAAGCCACCGGAGCCTAACCGGAGCAAAGAACATCACGCACGGCTCATCGGAGCAACGGAGTTATATCACCAAGGCAACCGGAGTCCAACCGGAGCAAACATAAAGAACACATCGCTAATTCGCGACAAAGACAGGTTTTCGCGTGGCGTGGCCAATATGATAGGATGCACTTAATGAGCTGAACTTTAAATATCAACAGACCACGGTAATATTTTGGTAAATACCAACAGCGTATTAAATAAAAATAAATATTTAATGATTGTCCTTTTAGATAAGAGCATGTTCTGCAAAAGAACACAACTATGAATAAAGGGAGTACAGCTAAAAAGGGCTTTGTCGCACGATTCTTCTCTTATATCTTACTTTGACAGCTTTTTGAGACGACAAAGCATCTGGGTCTACACTTTTTATTCATTATTAACAGATCACACGCTTGAGCAAGCAGATTTTTATTTTGTGCGGTGCCACAGCAAAATAACCTTTACGAAATTATTACATTTTTCTACAAAATAGTTACCAGTAAAGGATCTACATGGAGACTGTTTTAAATGCGTTTCTTGATACATTCTATGACTAACTGTCGAATGGAGTAGATTTAGATTAGACTGTGGGTCTACAATGATCGGATCCAAATGGATACTGCTTATCATAAATGTTTTGAAATCTTCTATTACTAATTGGCGAACAATATGGAATCAGATCAGACCGGGCGGAGGCACTGGTTTATCTGGATCTGCAAAGATTTTAAATTTCTGGAGTACGGTCAATGTTATTTGTTAAGACTTTCACTCTTTGTGAACACTACTACAACTTTGCTGTTAACCTTTGCACACGTGTCTAACAAATCGGCAGCAGAAATTATCTAAGCACAACATGGAAAATCTCAAAGAAAAGAAAGTTTAATTAGTGAATAGAGTTGAAAACATTCAGACAAAAAGAGAACTCGCTAATTTTGTTTCCAAAAGTCAACGTATGTGGGAAAGGTTTAAGCTTGGAAAAATATAATAGATACATAGGTTCTGCGTCACTTATTATACATACATAGGTTCAACGTCACGCATGAAACCTTCCATGACTAATAGTCAAACAGTATAGGATTAGATTAAACTGTGTGGATGCTGTGGCTTAATTGGATCTCAACTGAACGGATCCAAATGGATACTGCTAAACAGAAGTTTTCTTGAATCCTTCTATGACTAATTCACGACTGGTGTAGAGTCGCGCAGATCCACACTCGCCGCAAATGTCTTATGGTCATTTATACTTGTTTAGCAAGCTAAGATGGAAATTACTGGTGTAAGGTCAATGTAATTGTTAAGGCTCTTTATGAACACTAATATAAAAGGACTTGTAACCTTTCTGCACGTCCATCAAATCTACAGCAGACGCTTTGAAGTCTATTTAATAATAATAATAATAATAATAATAATAATACTTTATTTAATGAGGGTAACACAGTTAGTTACACTAATCTTCCCTGTGGCCCTCAACAATCATACATTGAACATGAAATTCAACAATGTAATTAAACATTAAAATATAAAAACAAGCATTCACATAATGTTTATAAATGCAATGACAGAAACTTTTCCATTCGTCTGTAACCTAGCCCCAGAAATTCCCCCATAATTGATGAGAGCTATTGTCTTATCTCCAAATCACCATGAAATCAATTAGGGGTCTGCATGGCTATTTTCACAGCATGCATGCCACCAATTAACATCTGAAAAGGTGTATCAGTCAACACACCATGAAGAATTTAAGGGCCATTTATGTTCACACCAGGGTGATAATTACAGACCCTGCTGAGATAAACAGACAGTCAATCTCAAGGAATTCCTGGGAAATGTGGGGCCAAGTCACAGACTGTATTGAATACTCACAATCATTCGTCAATCAAACAGTTTATTTCCAACTAACAATTAAGGTTCAGAAGATAATTTTTTAGATTATTTTTGAAGCTGTATAGACTTGGTGATGATCTAATATCGGTAGGCAGATTGTTCCATAAAAGTGACCCAGAATAATGAAAAGAACGTTTGTAAAGCTCTGTCTTTGATTTTTTAACATATAAATTTCCATTTACAACATTCCTTATACTGTATGGGTTATTATCTCCCACGTATACAAGTCTATTTGACAAATATTCAGGTGCCTGGGAATTTAAGCATTTATAGACAAGTAATAGTTTATGATACTGAATCCTTATATGTACTGGCATCCAGTTTAGTTCTTTAAATAAAGGCTCCGAGGCTGAAAGAGGATCTGCATTGAGAATAATTCTTGCTGCTCTTTTCTGTAATTTTAGTATTCTATCAAGCCCATTTTTAGTGCAGTTTCCCCAAACAGTGCAACAGTAATCAATCAATGGTAGTATATATCCACTGTAAAATAATTTTCTTGCTTCAAGATGAAGATAGTTTCTTATTTTTGACAAAAGGTATATGCGTGATGAGATGACAGTGCATATATGGTTTATTTGACTTGACCAATTTAACTGAGGTTCAATTTTAACACCTAAAAGTTTCTCACATTGAGAATTTTGCAAAATCCCTGCATTTATGGTAATAGTAAGGCAGTCCTTTTGAACTGATAGTTTTTGTCTTGTTCCTATTGTCATACACTTAGTTTTTTCTGTATTAATATACATCATATTTCTTGAACACCATTTATTTATAGAAGTTAAGTCGGCTTGTAATCTCTGCTGAATTTCTCCAACAGTTTTTCCTGAAGTGTGGAATGTGGAGTCATCTGCATACATATCAGTTTCACTGTTTTTTACATGTAATGGGAGATCATTAATATATACAATGAAAAGTAATGGACCCAGTATGGAACCTTGGGGGACTCCATGAGAAATAGGGGCAGATTTAGACTTGGCATTTCCTACTTTTACCTGCTGTGTTCTATTATTAAGATATGATTCAAACAACTTCAGGGAAGTTTGAGTACAACCATATATATTAAGCTTTTGGCATAAGAGTTTGTGATCAACAACATCAAAAGCTTTTTTTAAATCCAAGAATACAACTCCGTTTATGTTTCCATCATTCATTTCTTGTAACCATTTGTCGGTTATATTTATTAGTGCTGTTTGACAGGAGTGATTCGGCCTAAATCCAGATTGAGATGGATGTAATAGGTTAAAATCTGACAGATACTTATAAAGTTGTTGGGAGATATGTTTTTCAATTAACTTAGACAATGTTGGTAGTACTGATATAGGTCTGTAATTAGTTGCCTCAGATTTATCTCCCTTTTTGTGTATAGGAGTTACTTTTGCATTTTTGAAAAGTTGAGGAAACTTTCCACTATCTATGACTCTATTGAATATATAAGTTAATGACGAAACTATTGCAGGTGCACTTATTCGCAAAATTCTAGGGCCTATGTTATCTAGTCCCGAAGATTTGTTTAAATCAAGATTCATTAGTTCCTTAAAAAGGATATTCATATTGACTGGTTTTATCTTAAAATACTGATCGTGTGGACGTTTGCTTTGAACATATGTTTTTAATTCTTGAAAACTTGGAGATTGTTCACTGGACTGACTTCTAAGATTTTTTACACAAGAAGTGAAGAAATTATTAAATTCATTTGCAACATCATGAGGATTTGTGATTTTTATACCATCATTAGAATTAAGCACTGTTGAACTGAATGTTGTGTTTGAAGGTCTTAAGGAATGAATACATTTCCATAATGACTTTGGGTCTTTAGAGTTTTTTATTGCCTCAGAATAGAACTCACGTTTTGCATTTTCAGTTAATACTTTTGTTTTATTTCTCCATAATTTATAATATTCCCACATACCTAACCTATGACATTTGTCTCTTGCGTGCCTAGCCTGTGATATTTCACTGTTATACCATTCAGGTTGATGGTCTTTTTTAATACGTTTAGTTATTACAGGGGCATGTTTATCTAACACGGTATAAAATATATTGTACCACTGCTGTAGACAGACATCAGGGTCATTTTCAAACTCAACCTTGTAAAAAGGAGCATCTTTGAGATCTTGTAAAAAAGCTGCTTCATGTAAATTTTTACAGTTTCTGTAAGTAATAGCGCTATGTTTGTGTTTTATATTAACAGAAATCTTGCTATGTCTTGTGATGCAGACTGGATAATGATCACTAACTGAATATTGGACAACATGGGATTCATATACATTTTCAAGATTTGTAACATAAATGTGGTCAATCAGTGTCTTTGAATCTTTAGTTTTTCTTGTTGGTTCAGTTAGAAGTTGTTGGAGACTATATGTATCCATTATGTTTAACCATTTTTGTGGAGGTTTATTTGGAGATAAAAAATCCATGTTAAAGTCTCCAGTTAGTACCAAATCATTATTGTAATCTATGGCGAATTGAATTTCTTTTTCAAATTGGTCAATCCAAACGCTAGAAGACTTTGGATTACGATACACAAAACAAAGTAAAAATGACTTTTTATAAGGAGGCCTGATTTCAAACCAAACTGTTTCAATATTAGAAATTTCAAATTGCTCTTTTCTTTCAAAAGGTAAATTTTCATTTATATATACAGCCCACCCACCTCCCCTATTAGTGGTCCTGTCTTTTCTTATCATTGTGTAACCAGGCACCCGAATATCTGTATCAAGGATGATATCACTAAAGAAAGTTTCACAACAGCCAAGAATATCTGGGGGATTCTTTGATTGTAGAAGATTATACCTTATTTCATCCAATTTGTTTTCTAATCTATTGACATTATGGGAGCATATTTTTAAACCTTTAGAGGTGAAACCATAATTATTGAATGAAGTATCATAATCTTGATTACTAGAACCAAATAGCCTGTCATGATATAGAGCTAATACACATGAAAACAGTAATAAAATCACAATGTACATATGATAGATAATGTTAATTGTGGCCACCTGGTTTGGACACACTTGCTTAGATTGATTATCTACAGTATCCTGTGAAGAACTAATTAAGCAGTTATCAGATATATTTACATAATTAGTGTTTTTAATAATTGCCTGTCCACAGGGTGCACTATTTGTTTTATTTACTGAATTTAAAATATCTGAACCGCTGCATTGCTGTGGTATGGTATTATACATTTTTAAAGAGTTCAAACATTTTGCTTTTACAGAAATATTTGTTTGATCCGTAGTTACACCACTATCAAGTGAAGAATTTATAGAACAACAGTTTTGGCACTGATAGGTGGCACAGTTTATACAAACACTATCTAAAACACTGTAAATATTATTAGATATAACTGTTTGTCCATGATTTATGTCATGCTTCTGGGCTTTTTCTTCTTTGCCGCAATTCTATATATTTGTGCAACGATTCTGTTTATGTCCATATTCCTGGCACTGGTTACATTTTAGACTCTTGCCATGTGTACATGTTTCTGTCGTATGGTTGGGCTCACCACAGTAGAAACAAGTGTTTCGTTTTGCTTGAAGTATTGGCGCAAATTTGTTAATATTATGCAGCAAAATACTGGTTCCCAATTTATTTAGATGGATATGATCCCTGGCATATAATTGAGTGTTAATCCAGTATGGATGTCCAGCTTTATGAAAAGTTAAATATTGTGGCACATAGTGAAGGTTTAAGTGTTCACACATGTTAATCATAACTTCATTTATTCTTTGTATTGGAGTGTCCCTCCTGGGTGGCAGGCCTGATACACTTATTGAACAATGAGGATGACACTGTGATTTTATCTGTATAAGTAGGCTCTCATAGTCTTCCTCTATTTGTTGATAACCTCGACCATCACTGGCATCATTTCCTCCCACTAGCAGAACAATCTTTGTGTATTTAGAAATATTTGTTCTTGCTATGTAGTCCGTAACATCATTTATTTTTGCCCCACTGAGAGTTTTGACATCGGTTTTGTGTAGACCTCTAGTTTTGACAAATTTTAATTGAGACGATCCTATCAAAAGAGTTTTGGAGTGTGATAGTTTTTCGTTGCTTTTGTTCTGAGATCTCTTTGGTGTAAGTACAGGCCCTGATGTTGTCTGAATGTCATCACACTCTATGCCATTTTCTTTTCTTGGTGTTGTTTTGTTTATTTTAGCATTATTGTCACTTGAATTTTTCAGTTGAATGTCAGGTTCATTAGTTAAATCAACTATTCCATTGTCACCTTGTATCAGTCTACAGTCCAATTTTACAGCTTCAGACTGTTCATGTAACTCTTCTGTCTGACACCCTGAAGATGTATGTGTCACGAGATCATCTGTTTGACAGCCTATTGTTCTTTGGGTACAGATTTTGTCAGTTTGAGTTCCTTCATGGACAACTGCAGCAGATCTTGAATTCAAGGTTATCAGTTGAATTTTCAATCGATTGATTTCATCCTTAAGTAGCACAATTTCACTTGTCGATTCAATTATGCTTAAATCTAGTATACTAACAGTTTGGCTGGTGTTACTCATGTTACACTTCGATCTTGGTGACGACATCGAGTACACCGTTTTTATATCTGTCTCTTCAATTTCATTGCATGCAACAAGAAGCTTTGCAAGCCATTCCTCAGAGTCTTTACCTTGAATGTGTATTTTGCTTGTAGTTGGATACACTGTCACAGTAACATGCAATTCATTTCCCTGATAAATATTGCCATGTTGGATATTTTTATTAGTGAGACCTAAATGAAGAGAAATAATGTTTTCAATATGTGATAGTTTGTCCTGGCTTATTGTGACTGTTATACTTTGCGAATGTCTTACAATTTGTAAATATGAGTGTTCATTTTCTTTTTGGATGTCTAATTTTGAGCAGTTACTTTGTTCTGAAAATCCTTCAAAACTTGAAGAAGAGGTTCCATTTAAAAAGGAAGAAAACCAATTTGAGCTGTTTTGTATTAAACTTTCCATTTTTTTTTTTTTTTATGCTATTATTATTATTATTGATTCATTCTGTGCTTTCGTTATGGCCTGGCAGGAGTCAATTTGTTGAAATCTTTGATGTTGGATCAGTCCTAGTACCAGATGTTGGTCAGTCATTAATACAAACTTAGTATGTCAGATTTTCCATGGCAGGTGGTCCTGGACACTGTGAAAATATTGCCAACAGAGTCCTTGTTTCAGTATGTCCCAGCAGGGGTTCACCAATGTTTACACTGAATTGTGTAGTTTTCCACAAAAAACATGTTTAAAAAGCACTTTTTTTACTTAAAATTATGAAATCCTTTTACAACACAGTATAAGCTCCAAAAGAATATAAAAATGTTTTATCTATAATCCAGTAGTATCAGTAAATTTTCTCAAAATTTGGAGAGCTCCATAATGCATGACCTCTCACATACACGTCTGCACAACACTCAAATATTTATTTAGGCAAATTTATGTAAAATCTCTTAAGCATATTTATTGACAAGAGTTGAAAACATTGTGGTAAAAGGAAAAAAAAAACAGCAATCGCACGAGTTAATTGATTGATTGCTTGATTATTTGGAATTGAACGCCGTTTCCAAGAAGTTTCCATTCATATCACGACGACAAACTCACATAACCGTTCCACGAGAAATCAAACATTGTGGACTAAGCACGCCGCGCAGGCTAACCCGGATAGACACATTTCGCCTCCTGTGGATTTTCTGTTTCAAGAATCATTACTTTATACCTCTATCCCCCTGAGACGGAATGTGTCGGTCCGGATCAGTCTGCGCGAACTGCGCGGATCAGTCTGCGCTGATCTTTATCGATACATTACGCAGAGGCCATAATGGTGTTTTTTTCTCGCGGGACGGCTCATATTTTGTTCTACTACACTCGAAAGATGGATAAATACAGAACCTTTGTGAGTGTTCTTAATACGCACCCCGTCTTTCTGTTGAACAAATTCTAAAATCATTTTTCTAAAATCTCTTTTCCTCACTATGTTTTCAAAAGTCATCAGATGTCCTACTATAGACCAAATATTAAAAGCATTCTGATTTAGTCTTAAATATATTCTCTCATTACCAGACATTGGGGTTTATCCAAATGTCATATTAGTGATAGATACAGAACTTTTGTGAGTGTTCGTAATACTCACAACGTCCTTCTGTTGAACAAATCTCAAATCATTCATGAAAGTGCCGAACCCCGGTAGCTCAGTCGGTAGCGATGCGGGCTGTCAATCCAGGGGTTGTGAGTTCGAATCCCGGCTCGGCCAACTTTCTTTCCGACGATTGACAAAAGTCAATGCGACATGCGTCATTCGTCTTCCACCAATGGGCTAAGTCTATGTGGAAAAGCAGCCAGTTGCTTGGGAAGATTGTTGTGTGGAGTACTGGTGTGAGAAAACCAGGAAATACATGAGTAGTTGAACTGGCCACCGTGATATAACTGAGAAATTGTTAAAAACGGCGTTAAACCCAAATCAATCAATTAATCAATTCATGCAAGTATCGTGTCGATATATGTGCTGTATTCAGAGTCCGCGGTCAAATGCTTTTTACATTTTCTCGATGTGTTTATATGATTTCTGCATAGTCGTCAAAATGGCGAATACAGGAATTTATCCTTTTGATAAATATCTCCCGTTTCATAAAAATGTTTTCAAATGTTTTCAAAAGTCATCTATTACAGATGTCCTACAAAATAGAAAATATTAAACATATTCTGATTTAGTCTTGAATATAATCTCTCATTACCAGACAAATGAGTTTATCCAAATGTCATGTTAGTGATATTTTGTGAAATACCAAATTATTTGATGAATGTCAAACCAGTAGGTTAATTGACTGTACGTAATATGGCATTTTTATCATTTTAATCAAGATAAGTCGGCGCATTTTCATTGAGCTTTTCCTGATTTCTTGTTATGGTCTCCGAACAATTTTGACGTGTTCTTATTTATAGTTAATACCGTACACTCAGTTTTAAGAACTGACACGAGTGTTCATCAATATAGGACATTTTCTCAGAATTTGTTGAATTTGTTTGAAGGAGGACAGATATTTGGACATTTTTTAAATTGACATCTCGTTGAGTTCCTTTTTTAATTGAATCGATATACTTGTGAAATAAGTAATATATAAAGGACCAATTTAAGGACTTAGTTTCAAAGCTAAAGGATAATTGAAATATTAAGCAATCAAGGTATGGCGTTATTGAACACATGGCCAAGAATAAAAGCGATTCTCTGACATCAGGACATGAGTAAATAGTAAATAAATAACGTACAGTAAACTAGAAAAGCTTTTGAAAAAAGCATGGATATAATTACCGAAAAGGGTAAGATTACTTTACAAAAATTAAACGATTCAACTTCGAGGACTGTGGAAATATGTAATGTTCTGCAGTCGAGATGTGACGAACAAACGGCATCGAAAAGCCAACTAACCAGTGACATTAACAATCAGAAAACGGGATCGAGTTAAAACTTAATGCTTCGACATCAGAATACCGTGAAATGGATGATCAACTAGAGGGCGTCCAAAGTTCAAATGGACCAAATTCAAGCAATTGTAATAACATGGATGCAAATACCGAACAAAAAGAAATGATTAAAGTGATACAACAGTTAAATGAATCATTTACAAGGCTTGAGGATAAATTTGACGTTCGCATAAATAGAGTAACTGAATCGATCAAGCAACAATTCAATGGCATTAACAAACAGATAGACGAGACCAAACAAGAACAAAATGAATTAACATCAAGGCTTGATATAATAGCAAAGGAGCCAACAGTAGTTCGAAAGGCCACATCTGGCATTTGTAATTTCATCAAGGGATTCGCTGAATCAAGCACTTTGCATGGCATACCAAGACTAGCTGTGAAGGGTAAGGTATGGAGGATATTCTGGAGCATACTAATTCTAGGTAAGTCGTCGACTTGTTTTTTTTTTGTGGGAAGCGGGGAGGTGTGGGGGTCGAAATGCATCTGCGTACAGTGACGGATTGAGTATGCATTCGTATATCACGATCTGACCAGTATCATCACTGTCCGCTTACATATACATATATTATATTTCCCCTTCTTACTCGTAATGAAATCCGAATAGTGTAGTTTCACGGCTGTTACGTCTCTATTCCGTTACGGGGATGTAATACGACATCCCTTATGACTAGACGTTACACAAACAAATGAGTTTATAATTGGGTGAAACCGCACCAGTCAACACTGATATTTGATTAACTTTGCCTCGTGGTTTAAATTAAGAATACAATGACATAAATGATTTTTAGCATCAAGTTAAATATCTAACTTATATGAGCCGTTCCACGAGAAAACCAACAATGTGGTCTATGCGTAAAGTATCGACCCGGATCAGCCTAAGCATATCGTCCAGGCTAATCCGGGCAGACACTTTTCGCCTCCTGTGGATTTTCTGTTTCAGGACACGTTAATCTATACCTTAATCCCACTGAGACGGAATGTGTCGGCCCGGATTAGCTTGTGTGGACTGCGCAGGCTGATCTGGATAGGTAAATTGCGCAAAGTCCATAATGTTGGTTTTCTTGTTGAACGGCTCCTATATAAGCAAAGGCCTTCAGCAGCCATTTTGTGAAAATTATTTAAACGCAAACGTGCGAAAAACAACACTCAGTTGCAGTTGTATTTCCACTATTGATCATATTTCCCCTGATATAAGCAGTTACACATTTGCTACTATACAACACTAACGTGATTGATTTATGGCAATCTTGACTCTCTTCTTAACTTGAGCGTAATAAAATTTGGTTAACTTTAAATATTGGTTATCCCAGGACAAACAATTAGACGGTTAAGCCAAACTTGAGGAAAACCTTGTTACCACTCCTGAGATTGCATTTTTTTAAGTTTACAATGTTGAATCTTTATCATAATAATTGAGCCGTTCCGTGAATAAACCAACAGTGTGGACTCTGCGTAATGTATCGACCCGGATCAGCCTAATCATGCCACGCAGCCTTACCGGAATAAACACTTTTCGCCTCCTGTGGATTTTCTGTTTCAGGAATCATTACCCTATACCTCTATCCCCCTGAGACGGAATGTGTCGGCCCAGATTAGTCTGCGCGGACTGCGCAGGCTGATCTTGGTCGATACATTACGCAGAGGTTTTCTCGCGGAACAGCTCATATGTTACTTGTTGATATAAAGGTCGCGTTTGAATATGGAATATGGATGAAAGTGGGTTATAAGCGAGGTCACTATGTGAAATTTGAGAAACATCTGGGGAACACTTTTGAAGCTGCATTTTGGACTCTTTATTAATGAGAGTATGACATATAATAGTTATCATGTTGGCCATTTGAGGTTAAAAGAAAAACTCACTTTTGCCAAATTTAAGATAAGTATTGTGGACATTTGAGAGGCTGCATTTTTTAAATTGTGAAAGATGAAACTGCCAGAATGTCAATCTTGGTGAAATAAGCAAATTATTATGAAAGTTCTTGAGACTACTATATGGGCCGAATTTTTCTTCAACATGTTAAAGCTGTTTCAGAATGTTTATGTCTTGGTGATATGTAGGCTAAGTCCAAATATGGTTTATTAACGGGTTGGCACTTATGTCACTAATCCAAATTTAAGGACAATCTAGTTGACGTTCTTGTCAGAATATTCGTCTAAATGATAACTAGGCTAAGTTAAAAGTGGGTCATTCCGGTCAAAAGAATTTCACTAGACATACTGTTGTGTAGTATAGTATTGTGGTCACACTTGAAGTTGCATTTTTTTACTCAAGCATGTTAAAACTTTGTAAGAATACTTCACTTGTTGATATCTAGGCGAAGTTTAAATATGGGTTAAATCAGATCACAAACATGATCACAAGATCAAATATAAGAAAAATATTATGGCCTATCTAGCGGTTATATGTTTTTAAAGGGGCATGTTGAAACGTAATGAAAATAATCCTATGATATCAAGGTTAATTTAAAGTATGGGTCATATTGGGTCAAATTCCAGAAAGATATTGTGAATACTCTAGAGGTCGAGATTTAGCATATTTTTAACTTTGTCATAATATGTCTTGGTGATAGCAAAGCTATCTTGAAATGGAGGTTTAAATTAAGATCATATTAACCTGACCTTGTTTCGAACACGGGTCTACCGCTCCCAAAGCAGACAGTTTTACCACTATAGCATGAATATGGTTTCGTTAACAGAGTTTGTACTTTATGTTATTTAAATGATTTGGAGGTTGAGTTTCACCAGCCGTAATGCAATCCCCGCAATCAAGAAAGGACATCATCACTACCAATGTGTTTAAGTCTTTGGTATAACCTGACCTTGTTTCGAACCCGGGTCTACCGCTCCCAAGGCAGACACTTTTACCACTATAGCATAAAGATGGTTTCTTTACCAGAAAGAAATGCATATTAATTATTGAGTAGTGAAATAATAGTGATATACAAATGATTTCAACAAACAATAAATCTACAGATAATTCCTTTGAAAAACATCTTGACAAAATATGGAAACCATTTATTAATTAAGAATTGAGAATTGAAACTAGTCGTCATGAAAACATTGAAAGTAATCAAAGAGTTTGTACATTATGTTTTTTAAATGATTTGGAGGACGAGTTCGATTTTGTTTTAAAACAACTCATACCACACTATTTTTTGAAACGTCCAAGCATGTAAAAATATAAAGGGACGAACAGGGAATATTCTGGTCAGACTGTACGTATGCAGAGGCTCACGTAGATATATTAATAGACGAGGTTCATGTTGTTTTTATTACCAGTAAGCATGGTGGCGATCGTAATTTTATAAATGCTTACTCAGTTCGGGATATAAAAAGTGGTAGATCTATGCCAGAATTCTCCCTAGCTCGGCCAACATTCTTTCTGACGTTTAATAACAGTCAATGCGACAGGTGTCATTCGTTAATGTAGAAAAGCAATCATTTGCTTGGAAAGACTGTTGTGTAGAGTACAGGTGTGAAAAGGCCAGGAACCCATGGGTAATTTACTTTACCACCGTGATATGACTTAACAATGACGAAATGGGGCTGTGAGTTTGAACCCAAACTACGCAAACACTTTTTCTGATATTTGAAATGTCAAGTCGACAAACCTCATTCGTCGAAAACGAATCGGGCTTTGATCAGAGACAAAGTGAATCGTAGCTCTTACAGCTGAACAAAACCACCCTGATTTTACACGAAACATTTTAAGCCACGCCTCACGAATATACAGACATTCGAAGAGTGTTAGTTGAGTTTATGTATTTAGTCGTAACTGTTTTTAACCCGCTTTCGGGATATTTGCACGGCTAAATTGTGCATAGAGAAGATCTTCACTGTTCGCTAAGTACCGAACTTCGAATTAAGTTGGTCTGGCTTTAATAACTGAGCCGGCCGGCGAGAAAACCATTATTGTGGATTCTGCGTAAAGAATGGACCCGGATCAGCCTAAAGCATGCGGCGCAGGCTAACCCGGACATACACTTTTCGCCTCCTGTGGATTTTCTGTTTCAGGAATCATTAGTCTATAGCTCTATCCACCTGAAACGGAATGTGTCCGCCCGGATTAACCTGCGCGGACTGCGAAGGCTGATCTTGATCGATACTTTACGCAGAGTCCATACTGTTGATTATTTCTCGCGGGACGGTTCAATTATATCTATCTACTATCTATTTTATGAATATTTTTATACAGGTGCCGTTGGGATCTCCATATTGCAGCTTACAAATCTATTCAGGGATTACTTCAAGTATCCTGTGTATGTCGACGTCAACCTCCGTTTCGGAAACCCAACATTTCCTCAAATTACTGTATGTAAGCATCAGCCATACAAAAGAAGCAAAGTTATTCGTCACCCAGTTTCAAGGAATGAAACGTATTTCGATAATGGAACGTTTTGGCGTTTACTTTTCGATATTGGAGACCTCCCGAAGGAAGAGAGAATCCAACTCGGTTACAATGCTTCTGAAATAATGTCTGTAGAAGGTAAACGAGTTTATTACTGATTTGATCCGTCCCCCGAGAAAACCAAAAGTGTGGATTCTGCGTAAAGTATGTACCCGGATCAGCCTAAACATGCGGCGCAGGCTTACCCGGATAGACACTTTTCGCCTCTTGCGGATTTTCTGTTTCAGGAATCATTACTCTATACCTCTATCCCCGTAGGACGGAATGTGTCGGCCCGAATGAGTCTGCACGGACTGAGCAGACTAATCTGGGTCGATACATTACGCAGAGGCCATAATGTTGGTTTTCTCGCGTGACGGCTCATTTGTTGACTCAAATATTTTACAAGTTTCTTTAGAAGTAATATGCGTAAGACGATGGTTGAAAAGGCAAATGTAATTACACAAATTGTCAGGTAACGCTTTATTTTTAGATTAAACATATTTGAACTGCTGAACTACTTTGAACTTTCCATGCAACATATTTAGTTCCGTTTTGATAATTGTGCCTTCATAAATCAAAACAATGAAGTACTGTTGGGATGGTTGAGTTGGAATTCGTAACTTAAGGTCAGGCAGGCAGTTGTATATGTATGTACACAAGATATGCTTGTTAAATACGAACGCTTTAACTCAACAATGAGGTAAGTCACTTAGTTAATCCAGTTTCGTTTAAAACTACCTAGGTTTTCTTTTAATATACTATGACAACAACATTAAGACTAGATTCCTTTATACCAACTGCCAACATTGCAATACCCGTGTGTTCGGGTGTGATTGATAGTCATACTAAGGAAGAAGCCAGCATTGTTATTAAAGTGTGTAAAATATGCCGGGTGTAACCGAATGGATGATCATTGAAAGAAGAAAAAGATATAGTTTACTAATTGCTTAAAAGGTAACCAAGAAACATTTGTGCCAAAGTATTTTCCAATCGGACCTTAACTTTTGGACAAGATGAATTTAAAGTGTTCACTATATACACATTCTATTAGACCATGATGGTCCTAAATCGCTCACCTGATTTAATAGAAACTAAAAAGTTGTCTATGTTTTTACTCTATACATATAATTAAAACAAGCAATGCCGACTTTTAAACCTGTTTTGATGTAATATTATGTACGTGTTTCTTAAAAATGACAAGGATATTCTTCCTTATAGGTAATTATGGAAACAAAATACAACTTGTAAAAGCACAATATCAAAATAAACAATACTATTTTTTGCATAGAAATATGAGCCTGTGAAACACCGTTCTGCTCTAACTCTAATGTATTCTCAAACAAATTTGATTTGGACAAAGATTCATCAATTATTATTTGGCTAAACCCTTTCCCACATATAACAAATCAGCAGCAGATCTGTTTTAGTCTGGTTAAAAGTTTTGATAAACTTCTATAAATTTAAGCTTGATGATTGAATAGAGTTCAAACAATGTAACAAAAAGCGATATTGCTCATTATCAGCAGTTAATCATATTACAACATTGTTTTCAATGTAGTCAGCTGCAGAAGCGTCAGAAAGCGTACGTATATGGGAAAGGCTTAGTTGAATTGCTTTGTGCCATTTTAGTATATGAAAGCTAACGACAACCGTTCCCAAAAACATGCAAAAAATACTTTTATGTTTATTTATTTTTTTGTCATACTCCCAATGAGGAGTGTTGTGAAATACAAATGTAGTTTGTTATGAAACACTGGAAACAATATGATTCTATGGTTTTACATTTTGGTCCTTTTTTAGGTTTAAGTTGGTCACCCAAATTTACATTAAAATAAGAAGGAGGTAAATATTATTCTGCTTTATTCAGGTATTTAAAAACATCCGGTCGCTTCATTTCAAACGGTTCTAGATGCAGATTATTTTTCTCTTTCTTTTGCACTAATTCAAATCATTATTTTTAAAATATATTTTGGTCCTTTTTGAACACTTATGTAAATTCGATGCCTCAACAAGATGAAATACCTGTGTATTGAAGTGTGCGGTATTGTGTCATCTCAGCAGGTTATCAATAACCCCACCCCCCAATCAATTATCCCACCCTTTATGACCTGATAACGGAAGTTGACTGACCATATTGATTTTTGTACAATTTTACGAATAAAGATATAAAAATAATCTTTAATCACTGCAAACATGTGTTCTCTTTGTATACGCGTATTGGAAGTTGAGAAATTTGGCAGTACTTATATTCGTCAAAGCCTTAAATAAACAAATAGTAAAGTCTTCACTCTTCTAAAAAAATCGAGACTGGGAATATAATGAAACAAAACGTTTTATGACCCCCATACATTACTCCAGCTTACCAAGCCCAAGCGGACAGCGACAGATACCTGGTAAACTAGCTAATGTAATCGCCAGTATTGCTCGGAGATAGAGATCGCTCAATAGCCCGATAAGCCCCAGAGTTACCTAATTATAATGAACTTTAATTTATTCCTGCACGCTGCAAATCCTTGCAGCAAATGTATTCTTCCCCTGAAATAACCCACGTCATACAAAAACGACTATCAAGTCCCTTCAACAAGCTAAGACTTACATAAGCCTGTCTGATCATGATCTTCTTTTTTCGCCATCTTGTCACATAAGCATCTGTAACTCCATAGGAAAAAACAATAACATTATAAAAAATAATAGGATAGTAAAAGAATAGATTTTTAATGTAACTATATTTGATTTAAGGATTTTTTTTTTTTTTGACGTGGCAAATCTACCCGGAGAAATTTCAGCACAAAGGAGTTATTCCGCTTTTAACTTTTCCTTCCGCTTTGGAACTGTTTGTTTTGGCGGAGCTTTATTTCGACGGCGCTGCCTGTGTTTTTAGGAACGGTTATTTAATTATATTGACTCTGGAACGGATGTCCGTATTCAACCGTCCCATAAACTATTTTAACAAACATTTCAGGAACGTAAACACCACAATAACATTGATCCGATTAATCATTATTGTCAATTTAAATTTTCTTTTCAGGATACGATATGAAACCAACTTTAGCTCTCAATACATACGGGGGTAACTGTTATACATTGAATCCTCCCGATGGGATAACAGATGTATCATTCTACTTTAATGCAAATTTCAACGAGAGATTTTCGTACAAATTCCCTATTGGTGCGTATGTTCTCATTAGTCAACCGGGTCTTAACCCATTCCAATCACCGCAATCAATAGCTATTAAACCTTACACCTCGATTACATCTTCTTTTCAACTAGAAGTATATAACAGACTTAGTGGTGTGTATGGTGGTTGTCATGACGAAGAAAAGTTTCAGCAGAGAACCGGCTTTGTTTATACGGAAAACTTGTGTATGAAAGAATGCAGAACGAAATACGCTCAAAAGAAATGTGATTGCGTAATTCCAAGAAGTGTACCGCCTGGGTTTAAGATTCCAGAACAATCTAACATCCGGAATTGTTCCAACATTGACGACAAGAAATGTTTCTCTAGAGAATACGATTTAATTTCGAACTGTCAGTGTAAGCCAATGTGTCGAACATCCGTTTATGGGATCAGAACCAGGACTGAAAAGATCATAGAAGAACCAGAATGGTTCGAAGACGTTTGCCATCGTTTCTTCACTCCATCGTGCAACAACTATACTGATTATGTCAAATGGGCACGGAAAAACTTTGGTTATTTCCGCATGGAAATATTAGAAAAACAATATAAAGAATTTACACAAAAACCCTTGTACAATATTTCCACTTTTATGTCAGATATTGGGGGCACTTTAGGGTTCTATTTAGGGGCATCGGTGTTGACCTTTTTTGAGTTAATACAGATTTTGTCAGGACTGATACTGTTTCTATTTAAACGGAGAAGCACTGAATAACGATTAGTTCTTCACATTAATGTTTGTCCTTTATGATGAGGATGAGTTCCCTGTTTGAATTTTCTTGTTGGTATTACTTTTTCGGTCTGTTCGTAAAGGTTTTCTAAGACATCATCTCTGTCTGTTATTTAACCTTTTTTCCATAAACAACAAATCTGCAGCAGTAGAATTTGAAAACATCTAGGCAAAAGTATTGATATTATCTATAACTGAAAGTATAATGTTTTCAAAGTCGTCTGTTACAAATGCATAAACATGCGTCTATATGAGGGAACCCAGGCATGGCGGTCATAGTGGAGTGCCCTTTGACAAGGCACATTTCTCAACCTAGTACTGGTTTATTTAACCAGGGATCGTGATTAAGTGAAATGATTTCGTCATATAACGGGAATAATGGGGGACAAATTTGTACCAAATGTTGCCCACAGTGAGTGAACGGTGCGGTGATCCAATATTTATTTTAGAGACATTTCAACTAAAACAAGTTTACTTTTGTTCTCACTTTGTCAAGTACGAAATGTTTGTCAAATGTAAACCCCCTCTTTTTAGTGCATTGAGTTTGTCGGCATCCTTAATTAACAAGGGTTATGACTATTGCAATAATCCCATTTATGTTGGCGCTGACAGATTGTTATGATCCTGCATAAACTGATCTCATACTGGGAGCTGTAAAATTAACTATGTTATATCCTGTTTGACTCGATTGTGTTAACAGCCCCGTCTAGGTCTTTGGGTGCTTGTTATACATTTTTACTGTTTAAAAGCCTTATCAACAAGATGCATTTGGATTACGTGGTCTAGGTCTGTCAACATTTGGAATACTCTGCATTCTTCCTTATCATCGCCTCATGCTACACATTGGATATCGAATTACGCACCCAAACCCTTCCCAAATATTAAGATGTGTATCTACTTATTTTGCCGTTAGCTCTCTGTACTTCCAGGCCATGGGAAATGTAGAAAATAGTATTCGAAGATCTCTCCAAATAAAAGATCGCACCAATTTAAAGCTTACCCTTGCTCCGCAGACGATGGTGTAGTGTATGTTCCAGGATTACAACACCAATCAAGAGAAGTCAGTCCTTAAACATAGTGTAACTCTACCAACCGTTTTAATTGTGGGTGTGGTAGGAGTACCTTGATTGTGCCATAAAAGTATAGAATATAGAAACTTTTGCGCCGTACTATGAAACTCTACCAACCGTTTTAATTGTGGGTGTGCTAGGATTATATTGACTGTGCCATAAAATGATAGAACAAAGGAACTTTTGCGCTAGAATAATGTTCATTTTTCTGGCGATTGATTTGACAATCGCCACAATGCTAACAGTTACATAGTCGGTTTTGAACAATCGGCTGATATCTTTTTTCCTTACTGCAAACTAATTTACTCACATCCGTTATAGTTCCATCATTGATGCAGAGACGTGATTAATAATAATTATGTCAGTCCTACTTTGGTACCGGATTGTTACTAATATTTGAGTTTTATCGAGACATTATCTACATAGAGTTAAAATTTGTAAATATTATCTTCGTCATGATTGAGCAGATAATAAATATCATTGCGCGTTCTGCCTTGCAAATAACGGCAAATAACTCGGTTGATACTCAAATTTGGAAATTTCAAAAGGTTCTATAAATAGCTCGCGATACTGGTGTTCTTAATCTCAATATTATAAACGCTTTATTTTGTAGTTGTTTAAATATATGAAAGCGTCTAGATGATAAGACTGGTTTACAAAGGTTTAAAGGACACACGATGTCAGTGTGTACACACGTTATTTATACACGTCCGCACGCTCTAGAGTCAATTAGCAATCAATGCTGAAAGTGTAGCCTAATTTAGTTTGGAGATCGAGCATTATAATATATGCCTATATTTTTATAAATTGAACAGTTTGGTAATTAGTGAAATTGTGCTTTTTGAGTATGTTTTGAGTATGTTTTTGCACTCACATTATTCGAAGCGGTTTAACAACCTCAGAGACATATACATACACTGTGTTTATATGTCTCTGACAACCCTCAATCATGCAATGTGAAGGGACTAAATTGAACAGACCTGTTTAATATCGGACATCATTGAAACAAACACCAAACTAATGGATACTGTTTTTTCTCCTTTCTTAATAATTTAGTCTTTTTTAAAGTGTAAAAAAAAATATTTTATCTTAATATGGCCTAGCGACCTGGTGATACACATGTGATTACCCGAACAATTTAGATTACAAATAGCCATTCTAATGAGCTAAAACTAGATTTTTCATAACTTTGGAATAGCCTTATTCTGAACACATCATGACCGATTTCAGAACGTAACTAAATCAAAGCGCTGAAGGCACTGAATTTGTTTGGGTACATAAAACTGTTCAAACATTTGCCTTTGCATAGATGTGTGATTTATAAACTATGCATTGTTTATAAATATTACAACTTCGGGTAAAAGAATAAATGACATTTTAGTTGTCTATTAAAATAAATCATGAGACATACATATGAATATTATATTTAATTTCCAAGTTTCAAAAGACATGTAAAACAAATGGATAACCATTATGGCCCCGACTCACTCATTTACAATTGACCAAGGGTTTTCTAAAATCTTACTCAAAAGCTTCCTGCTTAACAAGAGATTTTTCAAGTTTTCACTATAGCCATATAAGGCCAAATAGCCCTGCCCCCTGGCGGCCATGTTTTTCGACCAATCAACATGGCTTGGAGGAATCTGATAGATGGTCTCCCAATGAACATTTCTACAAAAAGAATTGAAAATTGGCCAAACACTTTCGGAGGAGAAGATTTTTCAAGTTTTTACTATAGCCATATTAGGCAAAAAAGCCCCACCCGCTGGTGGCCATGTTTTTCGACCAAGCAACTTGGCTGGAAGGAATCTGATAGAGGGTCACCCTAGGAACATTTCTACAAAATTATTAGAAAATCGGCCTGACACTTTTGGAGGAAAATATTGTTTTTGAGTTTACACTATAGCCATATAAGGCAAAAAGGCCCCGCTCCCTGGCGGCCAAGGAACACTTCTTTAAAATAATTTGAAAATCTGCCAACCAGTTTGGTAGAAGAAGAATTTTAAAGTTATTTTATTTTCGTTGCCATGGAAACCATAATTCTGCATGAATCACAAACATTTGAAGGAATTCTGGTGAGGTCAATGAGAGGATGCTTTCTGTGAAGTTTCATCCCAATTGACCCACTCGTTACTGAGGAGAAGATGTTGACGGACGACAGACGCCGGACAAAAGGAGATCACAATAACTAACTTTCAGCACTTCGTGCTCAGGTGAGCTAAAAAAGAAACATCTATCCAAATGAAAGAGTAATTGAAATCATGTAGAAAATATTGTGGAAAAAGGCAGTACTAATATTTATATGAGCACTTTAAAAGAAACATGCTTCAGACTTCAGAGGCTTTTTGAATTCATTTGCATTATAAGAGGATTAAATGCTCTTGAGAAAACCAATACCTGTGCCATCCGCATTTTACTCTACAGTATACACCTAAGCTAGCCGCTGTTTCCTTTAAAGGGTGTTTAAGCTTGCCAAATCAATTAAGGATGCGTGACCATACACTGTTAATTACCATTGTGTACGAGTGTCATTCCAAACAAATTATAAATTAGCCCCTTTTCCCAATAAACCTATCATATACATTTATGTATTTGTAACTTGCCGGGATGTGTCGATACCGTCATGGTACAATGTGATATATGCACAAATTGGTTTCACAAATCTTGTGTTAATGCACCTGTGGATATTTCGACAACAGATGCGGACTTTAATTGTAACTTTTGTTAATTATTTGGCTATTATAATGATAAGATATGTGATTAAATTGGCAACATTTAAGTTTTTTACTTATAACAGCCTTCAAATACAAATTTGGTTTATACGACGGTAAAGAAAGGTTATGGGAATTAAGAAATTGTTTAAATAAGCAAATTCTCATTTTCCCACAATGTTTTCAATATATGTTGCTTTTTACTGTTTACACAGCAAGAAAAAACATTTAACTTATTTGTTATAGATTAGTATTATTGTTGTGTATATATTTATAATTACTAGAAACAAATTAAGATTAAAAGTGTTGTATATATATATATACTTATTGTTTATTTGTTATTTAAATTGTTCTGCCCCTTCCAAGTACCCTACAGAATAGAAAGTTGCATGGATCATTTGCCTCGTAGTATGGCACATGGAAAACTGTTGAAAGTTACAAAGTAGAAAATGAAGAGGCCAAACAATAACTAGAACCCATGACCCTTCAATCGATTGTACAGGAGAGGATATAATTGAAGCAAAACCTATGGCTAGTTACTAGCAACCTATTCTATTCTTGCAATGTTTTCAAATTTCGTCCGCTGCAGATGCGTCAAAAGACATTTACTTGTCGGAAAATCAATCCATCAATTCTCGTTATTGATATCTATAGATATGATATAAAGAGGAAATTCGTTAAAACACTTTACAAAGAGATTCCATTTCAGCATGATCTCGATTTTTGGTTTAATCTATATCACTGATGAAAGCAATCAAACACATTATATATTTACAAAGAAAACCCCGGATATGATCATATGTAACAAATTATACACATTTGCCCATCTATAAATAAACATTTTTTACAACAAATCATAGCGTTCGCAGATTTGCTCTATATTCTATAGCGTCCGCATTTTCCATCTATATTGCATTTGTCCGCATTTTCCCTCTATAATGTATTTGTCCGCAGATCGCGTCCTCACGTTAGACCCTCCCTCCATACCGTTGTATTTATAAATAGAATTCGACGATCACGATTTCTCTGCAAATGTGTTACTCTCATTTTAAATGCATTTTATGACGCACATATTTGCTTTTTTAATTCTTTATATTATATTTATATGGCCGACAAGGCACAAAGAAAATATTTTCAATTCTGTTTTTATCTACATTTTCAATACGTGATTGAAAATTCAAATACCGTATCTGGAGCTTAAATCGGAAATAGTTCTCCCTGTAGCAGTTCACTCATTGAGATTTATAAATCTCTCCGCATTCATGTTTTAAAATACAATGTTTCATTTTATTTCCAAATTCTCTTTGAATATAAGAACCACATAAGAAAACAAAGACGATATAAATATATCATTATTTCAAATATCCTGATACATTTGAAAAGTAAGAGCAAGTATTGAGTACTACTTTCACGCGTATGAAATTTAGGGAATTTTCCATAAGACGTATGGCTTCAGAATTACAGCTATCTCTAAATTTGTTTGTTCCAAACAAATAAAAATCACCAAGACAACATTCTGGCAAACTAACATTATTTCCATACGATCGCCACTACAGTGCCATTGGCGCTTTGATTATTATTTCTAATGGGTATTTTTTTCTCTTTTTCTGTCGTTGGTAGTATGAGGTTTTCTTAAGGCCAGTGACTGACGGCGCGGTGATCCAATATGTTAGTGACATTTAAACTTAAACAAGTTTACTTTTGTTCGGCACCTTCCCCCATTGGACCTCGGTGCATGGACCGCCGTAATTCAGATTTTGATTGGGGACTCGGGTGCCGCTGGGGGAAGCTTCCAAAGTTATATCATTAGATTTTAGGGGAGAGGAATGTCCAGAACAAGATATGGATGTCTCGTATTAACGCAGCTCTCGTGGACCCCGCTTTTAGGCCTTTTGGATGTTATGGATTTTTTCCAAAGTAAACTACGGGAGTTAATATGAATGGATTGGAAGCTATTATCAATGGAGGATCGGAACTATATTATTAAGTTGCTTTGGTTCACTGTGCCGTCCACAGCGATTGGAATACCCCAACGTCCGTTTTGTTCCACTGTAAATAAATCTGTAAATAGAATCTATATTTGTTTTACACACTCGCCCTACCACATATTGGTTATCACTTTGTCCAGTACCAAATTGTTGTCAAATGTAAACCCCCTCCTTTAAGCGCATTAAGTTGGGTCATCATCCTAAAATAACTGGAATAATGTTTAGAAAACGGCGTAAAACACCAATAAAACAAACAAAATAAACTTTATGTGGGAATACATAGATATCATTATATACCAATGCAGACATTGTTACACTACTAGTTATATCGCTCTATACGAAAACGAAGATTTTATCTTTTTCTACCTTTTTGCTTGATCAGTTTTTATTCGGTACGAATGTGTCTATCTGTGTGTCTGTCTGTAAAATGACATACAATACCTCTCTCGTTATCTTAAGTGCCCCTGGACCTGTTACTGCATGCATTCACCAACAAGTGCAATAATTACAACTTGTCCATGATATAGCCATTTTGCCATGATTGTCCAGCTTTAAAGTATGTTGTTCGTAAATCTATCCTTTGCGGATGAAATCATTATGACCAGTGTTTATATGAACCATTTAGCTACATGATAACATATAGCGTTTGATTCAATTGTCGCTTTTTATATTGTTTCGGGACAAAATGCAAACATGGGTCAAATCTGGCTGATGAAGAAGTTTGAGCCCTCGTCTTTTGTAATAGGTTTTCATTCAGAAGGATATTATGAGCGTGTCAGGCCTATGATTTTGCACAGTGTGTTTATCTATTTGTAAGTGCCACCCTTATGGTAAGCCGACTTATCTTATCCTTCCATATATGTGTACTCTTATGATTCATCAATGATTATATGTTTGTTTGTTTGTTTCCCAGCATGATCCATTCGATGATTTTGTATTCGCTTGAAATGGCAAATAAACAAACACACATGATGTGTTGTGTCAATTATGTCATAAATAGCTTTAATCAATAGTTCAGTCATACCAAGGATCCCCATGGCCGAAACGTTTATATCACATACAGGAATCCGCCTGGGTCGAGTGGTTAGCGTCGGCATTTGAAACCGGGTTCGATCCCCAGACGCGGCACGACGGCTCAGCAGGAGTTCCCTTGGACAAGGCACATTTCCTAGCCTAATATTGGGTTTTTTACCCAGGGATGATGAAAAAGTGAACTGTCGTAGTGATATAACTGATCTAATGTTAAAAACGGTGTAAAACGCTAATAAATGAATACATTATATCCTATACATTCGTTATGCTATCCTAATAATCCTGAAGAACAAGGACAAAACCACTACTACCATTTCTAAAGTATTTTATTTGAAGATCGGATCGAGCCGACGCATTTTAAAACAACTACAGTTCAACCTGTGTTTAAAGACCACCCATAGGAGGATAGCAATATGGTCTCTGTTCACAGGTGGTCTTTAATTACAGGGTAATTTGTGCAGATTATGATTAATTGGGAAATGAACAGTGTGGTTGTTATAGACAGGGAATTGCTATACAAAGGTGGTCTTTAGCACAAGTTTGACTCTACACTATGGAATCACTGATACTTTGTACGACTGTAAAATAATTATACACCTGGACACAAGTTAATTATTATTTTCTAACAACATTCGAAATATCCAGCACATTTAACTAATAAGTATATATATATATACAAAATATGAACATACAAGCAGGCCAATATGACCCTTAATCGATCACCTGAGTGGCGGTATAATCTCAAACGTGTAACTGCTAGCATCGTAGGTAATTAATCAAGAGTGGATTCAGTAAATTGAATAGCTTATTAGTAAAGGGCTGTTTGTTATAAGGCATTAAATAGTCGAACAATGTTGTAAGAGGACCAATACCATCGTCATATATCACACACAAACTATTAGTGAAAACTATCCGGTTCTCATGCATCACATGGCTTCTGTGATTGATGCAAAAACCGCGTTCGGCAATCGAGTGTACCGAACAGTAGATATCGATTTCCTTTATTGGCTAAAATACTGCATCGAGTTTGCATATCGGATATATGAATTGGAAGATAAAGTAACATTCAAAATATTTCAAAAGATCCGTACTTCCGTACTTTCTTTTTTGTGGGACTTTCACCCGCCAGCAAGACATAAAAGCCAGTCCATGAGCAAAAGATACAAGTTGGCTTTTGTGAACAGTTTAGATCCAAGTAAGCCTGTGCATTCTCAAGATCTACACTGTTCGCATATGACATATGACATACGTACGTTTGTCAGGGGCTACTGTCAACGCATGGATATTATGTTGGGCGGAGTAGATTTACAGGCTGATATGAATCGACAATGTTCAGGAATGTCCACTTGTACGTATCGTGTTACGTAGGTTAATTTTACCCACGTTCTCATATTATATTTCAAAATCAAAGCTTTTGTGGTTGACCATTAAGATTAACTTTTATAACTGTAGGTGTGACTGTTATTGGATTCTTGAAATGATTGAAAGTGGAGAATCAAATATTAATCACTGTTCTGTATATCCTTGTGTAATAATGAACACATGTCTCTGCATTTAGAAGATGAAGCTGGCCTTACACGCGAATTAAACACATAAATGTCAATCAAAGATGATCTCATATCAGTTACCAATCATCGACTAATTGTAGATGCAGTCACTGCTGCGTAAGGTTTTAAGTAACTTATAAACAAAGATTCTGTATATTTCCAATGTTTGTACAACACATTCTCTCCTGTGTAGAGAACATCTTTTTAAAGAAATACCAACCTGGGCGTGACTGCCTTATACAACTGTTTTTTGCCTTTAGTACTTTGATCTTGCCTGGGGTCTTTTAAGGTTGGTGACTTTACCGTTTGAACTAAAGTGGCGTTTATGAAGGCAATTAACATTGCTTATTTAAATGAAAGTGCCTAGTCAGTTTGTCTTCTGGAAAAGCGTCCTAGGTTACGGAATACTAAAATTTATTTAGCTTCAAATTGAAAATTTATTAACAAAATATTTTAACTAGTTACTAGTGGATGTTGGTCGACTTAGAAGCACCCTTTAAAAATTACTAATGCAGACAGAGTACTCCTTGAAATATTTATGGTTTCATATTCTAGTCCGGAATAAAAATGACCGGTTAGGAATTCCCAAAAAACTATTTACATTAAACTAAAACGAATTACTCTCCTTTGATTTCAGAAGTGAAACCATTTCTTGATTTAATATGAGTACTGTTTTCGAGTTGACTGTTTCCAGGATAATATAATGATATCGGCAGCTTTCTGCCTTCCAATTTCCAAAGACTTCCGGATAACCTCGAGGCCATTTAATTGTGTTGGTGTCTCTTGTTTTTAGCTCACCTGTGCACGAAGTGCAAGATGATCTATTGTAATCACATTTTGTCCGGCGTCCGACCGTCGTGCGTCGTCCATCTTCATCAATTGCCTTGTTAACACTCATAAGGCTACATTTTGCATCCAATCTTCGTGAAAATTTGTCAGATCATTCATTTCAATCAAAAATAGGTCAAATCGAAGGGAAATCTTGTAAAGACTCTGCAGGCCACAACTTGAGCATGTTGAAACTTTATCAGAATGTTTGTCCTGATGATATGTATAATATATCTATAGGTGCTACCTATTTACGAAAAAACGCAAGATAATTATAAACAAAAATTAAAGAGCATACTTTGGCCATAACAAAGGATTTATAAGTAATTGACTAGACAATAATAATGTTAATGTCATGTTTCTTGCATTATTAAAACATATTTGGAATTCGTATTGCTGTTGTCTATTATTTGAACAGAAAATAATAAAGTAAAGACTTTCAGACAATCAAGGAATACATTTATAATGAACGAGGTTAAAACATGAGGGCCAAGATGATCCTTAATCGATCACCTGCATTATGGCAAAAAAAAGAAGCAAATAGATCAGCCCTTTTCTGATGCCACCTGGCGAATGCCTTTTTCAACCAGTCAATATGACTGGAACAAATTATGTAAGGGGTCACATTTCTGCTAAACCCTTTCCCTATTAGAGACGGTTTCTGAGGCCTATGCAACAGACGATTTAGGAAAAGATTGCCGCCACAAGAACAATTGCTCCTTATGAAGAAGTTATCCTTTTGCCACAATGTTTGATAAATAATTATACTTTGAATGAATGAGTCAATAGCTCATGTATAGGAATTTGGGGTCTTTCATGTTGATACCACTTTTTTTGCGGGAAACGACGTCGAACAATTGACGTTACGCCAAGATGAAGTGTAACGGAAATGACGTCACGTCCTTCTTTGGCTACGATACAGTCAAAATTTAGTTTCGGGTGTAGAAGGCTAATGCTGTCGTTTTTTTGACCAACGGGAAAACATATTTCTTACAGATTTCCATTTATTTTTAACTTTTCATACTAATGTTAATTCCCACATAACACAGCACTTTAATGATCTTAAATATCGATTTAAAAAAAATTTATTAAAAAGACGACAATAATTTTCAATCCGTGTTTTTCCGCTCATTTTATACATACCCAAAATACCGATTTAAAAAAAATGATTAAAAAGACGACAATAATTTTCAATCCGTGTTTTTCTGCTCATTTTATACATACCCAAAATACCGATTTAAAAACAAAATGATTAAAAAGACGACAATAATTTTCAATCTGTGTTTTACGTCTGCCTTTTATACATATCCAAAATGGCGGCCCCCATGGATTTTTCCAGTTTCATTTCAGAAAGCTTCATGGGTTATTGAAAAAAAAAAAAAAAAAAAAAAAATCTCACACCTGTTAACTATAAGCGAAAAAACCCATTCATGGGGTTTTTTCGTATTAAATTCAAACATGGGTCTGGTTGCGTTAAAAATTAGGTAATTAGGTCAAATTGAAGGAAAATCTTGTGAACACTCTATAGGCCACAATTTTTGCTTCAACAGTTTAATATTTTGTCAGAATAATTGTCTAAAAGATATCTAGGTAAAGTTTGAAAATGGATCATATAGGTTCAGAAAGTAGGTCACTAGGCCAAATTGAAGGGAGATCTTGTTAAAATTGTAGAAGCCGCATTTGTTTGCTACAGCCGATTGAAATTTGGTCAGAATGTTTATTTAAAAGATATATAGGCCAAGTTGGAATAAGGGTCATATCGGATCAAAAAGGTCACTATTCCAAATTGAAGGAAAAGCTTGTTAACACTTTGGAGGCCGCTTTTTCTTTATTCACCAGCTTGAACATTTTTCAGAATATTTGTCTGATTAATATCTAGGTCATGTTCGAATATGGGTCATATAATAAGTCAAAACTAGGTCACTTGGCCAAATTGAAGGTAAATTGTGTTAACATTTTGGATACTGCATTTTAAGCTAGAGCATGTTGAAACTTTATCAAAATGGTTGTCTTGATGATAGGTAGGTCAAGATCGAATATGGATCATGCTTGGTCAAAAAGAAGGTCACTAAGTAAAATTGAAAGAACTTCTTGTTAAAACTCAAAAGGCCGCAATTTTGTATTCAGCAGTTTGAAGTTTAGTCAGATTGTTTGTCTTAATAATATCTAGGTCAACTTCTAATAAGGTCATATTGAGTTAGAAACTAGGTCACTAGGCCAAATTGAAGGAAAATCTTGTAAACACATAGAAGCCTCCTTTTTGCTTCATTAGCTTAAAATTTGGTCAGAATGTTTATCTTAATGATATCTAGGCCAAGCTTAAATACGGGTTATGCCGGGTAAAAAAGTAAGTCTCTAGGGCAAATTGATTGAAAATTTTGTTAACACTCTGCATGGTGCAATTTTAATTTGAGCATATTAAAACTTTAGCAAAATGTTTGTCTTGATGATGTGTAGGCCAAGCTCGAATATTAAACATGTCTGTTCAAACACTATGTCACTAGGCCAAATTGAAGGAAAATCTTATTAAAACTGTAGAAGCCGCATGTTTTCCTTCAGCAGCTTCAAGTTTGGTCAGAATTGTTATCTTAATAATATATAGGCCAAGCGTAAATACGGACTATGCCCGGTCAGAAAGAAGGTCACTAGGCCACATTGATGGAACATCTTGTTAACGCTCTGTAGGCAACCTAATTGACTTCAGCAGCTTGAAATGTAGTCAGAATGTGTGTTTGAAATATATCTAGATCAAGTTCTAATATCGGTCATATTGGGTCAGAAACTAGGTCAATAAGGAAAATATTGTTTAAACTCCGGAGGTCGCATTTTTACGTTGAGCAAGTTGACACTTCGTCAGAATGTTTGTCTTGATGTTGGAATATGGGTCATATCAGGTAAAAAAATATAGATCATTAGGCCAAATGACGGAAAATCTTATAACACTCATTTTGCATTTTGAATAAATTGTCTTGATGTGTTTTGCATTGCATTACATTGCATAATTCAGCTGAGCGAACAAGGGCCATCATTGCCTTCTTGGTTATTGAAGAGCTTACATGCTATGGTTCACTGGAATCACAACAGTAATGTCTATCAGAAGTTTCAATAAGTTGTTCCACCATTTCGGTGTTGGCCATTACGGCACAGTGATGCTCTAATCAGATATAAAAGAAAGAACATAATACATATTAAAGACGTAACAGTTACACGGAAGAACATCAATGTATTGGGATTCGCTCGCTTGAGATATCCCTTATTGTCAGGATTTTCCGTCTGTCTGTCTGTTTGTTTGTATATCGAAGCTCCACAGCCCAAACGGACAAGCCGATTTCGAAGAAACTCGGTCAACAGGTGCCATAGGTGCTCGGAGACTGCGCGTTTGAGTTTCGTTGCTATGGACCCACCCGTTGCTATGCAGTTAGCAAAAAAACGCGTTTTAAGAACGTTCACCAAAAATCTATCTCCTCCTGCAGTTTTCAACGTGGAGACCTGAAACTTCGGTTGTAAATACTTCGAGATATTTAGAAAAAACGTACATAGAAATGTTCGATTTAGTCTTCAATTATCTTCATGGTAGCCCTTCAAAGATAGGGTATCGTTTTAGTGTCGATTTTCACTTCAATCGCCCCTGGCGCTACAGCGGTACTATTCGATAGAGATTTTATTGCACCATCTGATAGAGCTAGTCAATAGCTACAAAAAGGTTTCTTTACGTGATTGACCTCCGACCCCGAGTTCCCGAGTTACAGCCGGAAGTTGGCTGCCAATTGCCTAAACATGTAAAGAGAGAATCACCGAGGCGAAACGGCTGGGGGCAGACGAATGAGTCTCTGCATGGTGATAGAACATGTTTGGTAGAACATTTTTCGTCATTTACACTTTCCTCCATCTCCACTCTGACGGGGTGCTAGTTGCGAAAATATGCAAAGGGAAACTCACCAAGGCGAAACAGTTGTGTGTAGACGAATGCGTCTCGGCATGGTGATAGAACATGTTTGGTAGAACATTTTTTTGTCATTTACACTTTCCTGTCTATCTCCAGTACCTCGAGCGAATCCCCCGTCGCCTACCGGCTTGTTCAATAATTATTGTGTTATATCATGTATATTTTCTTATTTTGTAGAAATAAATAGATCCAGAATTTATTTTCTTTTATATAAATACTGACAAACTACATGTATGTATATTTATGATCTGAAATAAGCAGAAAATCTTTAAACCAACTATCTTATGTCTTATTTTTGTCTAAACAGGATTAAACATGACAAATATCAATTGATTTGATTTTAAATCTTTCCCACACGCATCTGCAGCAAATGACTTATGATAACATTGTGACATCTAAATTTGCTCACAATTAGAAATACATGTATATCCTTTTGTTTCCATTATTTTGCTTCGTTTTCAAATGTTCAATAGTTTTGTCTAAAGGTTATCAAATTCATCTGCTGCAGATTATATTGTATGTGGAAAATTGTTAATATAATATCCTTTACAACAATGTTTCAGTTATATCTAGGCTGTCAAATCTACAACCTTATGTGACACTATAAGCACAGCTATTCTTGGAAAGGACAAGCTTAAATAGGAGAAATTGCTTCGTTTGATCGATTCCTATTTTTTCAACAACGTTTTAGATCGTTTATACTGTAACCGCTAGTGGCTATAAACTGCACCCTGACATTACAGCAACAATGTTCCATGTCTTGTTTCCAAATAAAGACCAAACACCTGATTGACTGTCAAAGCAGCAACTAAATCCTATTTTCTGCCAACCCACATCATACTTTAATTCAGCAGATGGTGTTCAACACTGGTCTTCATGACTGAAGTTAACAGAAGACATTACAGTATATAGTTTGCGTGATTGGACATTATCCTTTTTAACCCTTTCCCGCATATACCTGCTTTCTGACCCCTATGCAGCAGTCGACTTTTGTTTTTAAACATTGTGACAAAAAGAAATTGATCATAATGAGCAATTTCTCCATTTGCCACAATGTTTTCGACTCTGTTCAATGAATTAATTTTTAATTATTGATACATTCCAAATAATAGCAAAGATGTTTTTAAAGTTGTTTGCTGCATATGTTTTGTATATGGGAAATGGTTAAGAAACATATTATATTGTCTATGTATATAATATAAACAGCAATCTGCTTTCATAAACAATGAACATTCAGACTAGCTTGCACATTTCAATGTCGGTAAACTAGTGAATTTATGTTTTTATTTTAACAAAGGCTGGTTCTCTAAACCTTGACATTCTCATAGATTATATAATTACCTGCTTATCCTTTACCAGATATAAGGATAATTATGTTAAGCCCGGATAACTCAGTAGCTAACATTATCCTGAATCAGTCAATCAGTCTTACTGTTATTTGATTAAAGTCACCATGACTAGTGTCAGTTGTCTGCATGTAGACTGGAATCAGTCCCTACAGTTAAAGTATTCTAACAATATCAGCTTTATATTACTTCAATGTATCTTTCTATAGTATCTAGGCATTACTGAACATTCAGTTATGGTTCAGACAGATATCTTAATTTGTGTATATTTTATAATTATAATGCATGTATTTGTGAAATATTCAAATGGACTTTGTCCTGTCTTGTCTGCCTGCCGTGATATAACTGAAATACTGTTGAAAAAAAAATATCCAATCAATAACTAACTGACACGTGGGTAGTAAGGCGAAAGCTATGAAGCCCTGTTCTTGACTGGTTTAACATTTGTTGCATCTTCTAACCTACAATAATTTTAATAAAATTATGTAAAGTATATGCAAATGAATTTTCACTTTGAAGACAGAGAAGTAAATAAGATCATGGGAAAATAATACTTTTTTTTTAAATGTTTAACCATTTGTTTTCAATGATGTCATTCAAAATGTGTGTGCTGCATATGCATCAAAAGATGTCTTTAGTATATTGGGTACAGGGTCAATGTATAATCTGATAGGTGTTTATGTATTATTGTTATATATCCCTTTTATCACTTGTCATCAGCATAACTTCCTACATTAATGATTAATGTCTCCGTTTAGTTTCTTTAGCTACTGTATTGATGTTATCAGTAAATCCCTTTTCCCTTTCTTTTATTGAATAAGGATAGCCTATGGACTTCCAACACTGCCATCAAGCTTTCCATTTGTCTCATACCAACACAACACTTTGTATGTATTCCTGTAACAAGGGTTAGGGTTAGGGTAAGGGGGAAAAATCATGCATCAATTTGTATAACATTTCTGAAAAACAAACACTAATTAACATTTCTAAGCTGAAAGTCTGAAAAGTAGAAATTATAAACAATGATTTTGTTTTCAAAACATTACTGTATACATACACAAGAGACAGCAAAGACAGGCCATTTTAGAGATTGAATGGATAAATGCATCAACTACCAATGCTAACCATTTGTCAAAATAAGATAATGATTAACAATCGGGTCAGGGACAGTCTGTCCTTAGGTCTTAAAAATGAATATATCAACACAATATTAAATAAATCAACCGTCCCTGAATCCTCCGGCTAGACAACGTCAAAACGAATGTTCGGAATATATCCAATCAGAGCGTTGTTGGGTGCGGGCCTGAAAATCATCCATGAAATGACATCCGGAAAAAAGGCCATACTGAATTTGATAGACGATCGAATTCTGCTATATATTTTAAAATTGACTGAAAGATGTTATCTAATAACGAGCTTAAGCTGTCGATTGCTCGTTATTGATTTAATAATCTTTACACTGCTGTTTATACCGTCCCTATAGCATCCAGCTAGTCTACGTCAAAACAAATGTTCGGAATAAATTAAATGAAAATTCGCTGATTGTATTTGATTAGATTCATGATAAATGTCATATTCAGTCAATTACTATTTTTGAAATATATATCAAATGATATGCCATTTTACAAAATACCACTTCATGCATATTATAGCATTCATAACCCTTTTATCTGTCTGGTAAATATCGAGTATATTTAATACCAAATGAGCGCTTTTGGAATGCTAAGTTAATTGTCGATTGATTGTTTGGCGTTTTACGCCGCTTTCAACAATTGTTCAGTTATATCCATTTATTATAGCACAAGCTAGTAAATCGTAATGCTTACCTCACAATCCTGGGCGCTCTATTGTCGAACAAATGCAGTAGATGTACTTTGAAAGCATTAGCAGGAAAGAAGATATTTTTCAACGTGATGAATTTCTGTCTGTGCCATTGTGCCAATTCTATAGAAAAAAAATCAGATTGCCGGCATGCCAATTATAACAAAAGGTTTTTGACAGCACTCTCTGAAAACATCAACTAGATCGACACGATTCTTTAAATAGAAAGAGAGTCTGCGTTTTGCGAACAAACACACAGGTACCGACCGTATCTTATTATTTTTCGAGCAGAGTAATTGTAATTGTGTTGAAAGGTTAACGGCACACTTGTAGCATGTGTTCATAAAGAGTTAAAGCCTTAAACAATAACATTAACCGTATTCCAGTAATTTCTATTTCAGCTTGTTAAACACATATATGTGGCCATAAAGCAATTGCTGCCAGTGTAGAACCAGATTAGCCGGTGCATCCGCACAGACTCCCCACCATTCGCCAATTATATATAGAAAACTTTTATTTAGCAGTACTCATCTGGATTCGTTCATGGTAGATCCACACAAGCCACCGCACCCTCACAGTCTTATCTTAATCTACAATGTTTGCCTATTGGTCATAGAAGGTTTCAAGAACGCCTGAAAATCAGTATCCATTAATGAGCCGTCCCGCGAGAAAACAATAATTATGGCCCCTGCGTAATGTATCGACCCAGATCAGCCTGCATAGTCCGCGCAGACTGATCTGGTCCGACACATTCCATCTCAGGGGATAGAGGTATAGAGTAATGATTCCTGAAAAAGAAAATCCACAGGAGGCGAAAAGTGTCTATCCGGGTAAACCTATGCGGCATGCTTAGGCTGATCCTTATCGAGTCCACAATGTTGTTTTTATCGCGGGACGGCTATTATATTCTTTACTGGAATCTTTTTTTCTACGCATGTTGTAATTCAGTCAAGGTTATTTTACCTTGGCACCGCACACATAGAGATTTGCCTGCGCATGCTTGCGATATGATGACAAATTGATAAACAGTGTCGAACTAAGTGCTACCATTATATAATGGGATTTAGTAATGATGTATATCATGTTACATTTGAGCCTCGTGTTGCGATTGGAGACTTAATTGTAACTCTGATTTGGCCGCATTTGTAGTTGTTCTGGCTTAAACTCATTGAACCGCGAGAAAACCGACATAATCACCTCTGCGTAATGTATCGAGCCAGATAACTCTGCGCAGTCCGCACAGGCTAATCCGGGCAAACACATTCCGTCTCAGGGGGATAGAGGTATAGAGCAATGGTTCCTGAAACAGAAAATCCACAGCAGGCGAAAATTGTCTGTCCGGGTTAGCTTTCGCTGCATGCTTAGGCTGATCCGGGTCGATACTTTACGCAGAGTCCCCAATGTTGGTTTTCTCGCGAAATGGCTCATATTGTCAGAAATTAGGTTAAGGTATGTAACATTTTGTGGATGTACAATGTAAAATGTAACCTTTGAAATAACGATCGTTTTCGACACCAACAACGTACATTTTTGTGGAAAAGACAGTGTTGTTAAAGAAATCATGTTTTCTTTCTTGTTTTAAGAGCTATTGAATTAACATAAATATATGATTGATTCATTTAAACTTATTTATTTTTCATCGATTGCGAAACAAGCTTTAAGCTTATACCAATAACGTTCGATGTCTGCTTCATGGAGACATAACCAGTACTCGCGCCGTTTGTGTCGAAAAATCCAAAGGGCAGAAGCCGCTCATCATTGGATTCGAACCTAGGACCTTTGGTGCGAGTGGCCGACGCTCTACCACTACACCACTGTCTTCTAAAACATAGATATAGTATTGTCATTATATGATTTTCATTCATCTTCGATGAGGATTTATCTGGCAAATTAATAAGAATATAGAAAAAAAATCCGATAATGTTATTACAATGAGTAACTCCGGTGAAGTGGTGAAGCGTCCGCTTCAGGTGCGTGAGTTCGAACATTCGAGCCCCTGGCCGGGTGATTCCAAAGACATTAAATTGGAAGTAAAGACTTACCTGCTTGGAGCTACGAATTGCATAACTGGTAATTTACCCAGGAAATGCCGCGATATAATTGAACATGTGTTGACAGCGCCGTATAACACCATACAAATAAAGAAGCTGAATTACTAAAGGAAATGCTATACAACTGCTATCGCTGGTCGAAACGCGTATAGTATGTACGACAGTGTTGACTCTGCGTCACATATCGACCCAGATCAGCCTAAGCATGCCGCGCAGGCTAACCCGGACAGACATTTTTCGCCTCCTGTAGAACTTGTTTCAGGAATCATTAATCTATACCTGTATTCCTTTGGGACGGAATGTGTCGATCCGGTATAGCCGGCGCGGACTGCCCAGGCTGATCTGGAGCGATATATTTTGCAGAGCCCATACTGCTGGTTTTCTCGAGGAACGGCTCACATATTCATTTGATCCATTTGAAAATATCAAAGCTTGGCATTTGTTAATACCATAGCATGGCATTTGTTTATATCATAAAATATAATTTGATAATATCAAAACATGTCCTTTGATAGTATAATACAGACACATAGATGAATAATTATTAATATATCTATAGGTGCTACCTATTTACGAAAAAAAACGCAAGATAATTATAAACAAAAATTTAAGAGCATTATTTTGGCCATAAAAAAGGATTTATAAGTAATTGACTAGACAATAATAATGTTAATGTCATGTTTCTTGCATTATCAAAACATATTTGGAATTCGTATTGCTGTTGTCTATTATTACGAACAGAAAATAATAAAGTAAAGACATTCAGAAAATCAAGGAATACATTTATAATGAACGAGGTTAAAACATGAGGGCCAAGATGATCCTTAATCGATCACCTGCATTATGGTAAATAAACCCTTTTCTGATGCCACCTGGCGACTGCCTTTTTCAACCAGTCAATATGACTGGAACAAATTATGTAAGGGGTCACATTTCTGAAGATTTAGGAAAAGATTGTCGCCACAAGAACAATTTCTTCTTATGAGAAAGTTATCCTTGTGCCACAATGTTTGATAAATAATTATACTTTGAATGAGTGAGTCAATAGCTCATGTATAGGAATTTGGGGTCTTTCATGTTGATACCACTTTTTTTGCGGGAAACGACGTCGCTCCATTGACGTAACGCCAAGATGAAGTGTAACGGAAATGACGTCACGTCCTTCTTTGGCTACGATACAGTCAAAATTTAGTTTCGGGCGTAGAAGGCTAATGCTGTCGTTTTTTTGACGAACTGGAAAACATATTTCTTACAGATTTCCATTTATTTTTAACTTTTCGTACAAATGTTAATTCCCACAACACAGCACTTTAATGATCTTAAATATCAATTTAAAAAAAAAAAAATGATTAAAAAGACGACAATAATTTTCAATCCGTGTTTTTCTGCTCATTTTATACATACCCAAAATACCGATTTAAAAAAAATGATTAAAAATACGACAATAATCAATCTGTGTTTTACGTCTGCTTTTTATACATATCCAAAATGGCCGCCCCAATGGATTTTTCCAGTTTCATTTCAGAAAGCTTCATGGGTTATTGAAAAAAAAAAATATCTCACACCTCAATTTCACCATTTTATCGCATCTGCGAGAATGCCTATTAAACCACGTTTTTACGATTTATACGTGTGAAAGCTCGAGCCGAAGGCTCGAGCGAAGCACGCCTATAGGTTACACGTACGAACACATCATACGAGATCAAAACAACGAGAATTCAGTACAATCTTACTGTTTTTCACATATCAAATCTCAACCCCATAGCACTTTTTTTCGGCCATTTTGCTTCCGGTCTTACTGGACGGCAAATTATCGTAACCTATTCATTTCGTAACCGGTAAAACCCACAAACACGATATTCGTATGTTTTGACAAATCAAAAAATACTTAGAACTAGAGAGAAAAATTAAATTAAATTCCTTCTCGATAAAGGAATGAAAACAAGGAATCTGATATGTGATAATTTGCGTGTAATTGCACTCGTTTTCTATTTTTAAAATAATATTTTCTCAACCGGAAGTAAATACATCCAAATTTGACGTCATTGCAACGAAAAATAACGTCATTGTAAGGCAAGTAATAAATAAATAACAAAAGGAAAACGACAGGAATGGTAGAAAAAGATAGTTTGACTCGTCACAAATGGATTTCATTCACTGGAAGGACTTTATGAAGGCTAAGTCGACTATTCTTTTGTACCTGTCATCATTATTTCATGGATTTTATATCTTTGCAATATAGAGAAGCAATAAACACTTGAAAATGATTGTAAATATTTCAACGGAAGTTATCGTTCGTTACACTGGCCTCGGATATTATTTTAACTGAAAAGGACGAACAATTCTGTTTCTGTATCGGCATAGCTTCATTTCAAGGTAAGCTATTTATCATATCAATAATTTGCTTAAAAATATAACTTAATTTCTAAATTATTTGTTTAGTATCTGTTGGGAACGTTCCACGATGATTTCGTCACATCGCGTGACGTCACATGGTGTGTATCGTTTTTGTCTGTATCTGTCATTTGAAGCCGAAGCCGTCTTGTCAAATGTTGACTCCACTCAAGAAAAAAACTAAAACTATCATATCTTCGACTGTCTAGTTGTATTGACTTTAAGACGTTTATCTATTTATTGCAGTAAATGTAGCAAACAAACAAAACTACAGTCAATTTCAAATTATTTGCCTTCAATTTACATTATTTTTTTACATTGTACAGTTTAACAGTTTATGTCTATGACCACAGGTGCTAGACGCGTTGATTGGACTCCCATGGGATACAACCCTAAAAACTCACAAAATTACACCAAAATATCTTAAACACTTACAAATAACAACAATTCAAACAGAAAATAACTTTTTTTTGAGTCCAGCAATTTTTCATTTTTCCTTCCTATATAAAGGAAGGAAAAATATTGTTATTTGTAAGTGTTTAAGATATTTTGGTGTAATTTTGTGAGTTTTTAGGGTTGTATCCCATGGGAGTCCAATCAACGCGTCTAGCACCTGTGTCTATGACCTAGTCTTTGTCAAATCATGAAAGTATGACCAGAATCAGTTCACCCTGGTTTTGGGGTATACATAGTAAATGTCTTAAGCCATATATCCTCCAACCTGAAAAAGAGGAAAACACTTTCATGCCTTCAAATGAGTCTATTGTTTTAAAGAAATGATGTCATATATATGTGGACTATCAGTAAAACACATTACTTGTCTTTCAACAGGCTGCATTTCTAGTAGATTCATTTTTGTTTTAACCAAAATTTGTTTATTGATCAAACTCAAATGAGTCTTGATTGTTTAAAAGAAATGATGTCATATGGGGCTATCAGTAAAACACATTACTTTTCTTTCAACAGGCTGAATTTCTAGTAGTTTCATTTTTGTTTGTTTTATCCTAAATGTGTTTATTGATCAGATTGGACAAACTTGGTACTAAGAATTTAAACATTATTTTCACTAGGTTATTTTAAATACTCTGCATGTATGTATTCAAACAACATTTAAAAAAGATTCAACATCTATTGACAGCACTATTTTCATACTTGGGAGCACAACAACCAATGATGTCATAGAACTCTTCAAATTGAAGAGCAAATGCAAAATAAAAGCCTTTTACGGTCACCGATTTAGGTCCGTCTATGAAACAGGACAATGTACACTAACTATATCAAACTCAAATAAGGTAAAAACAAACTGAGCATTGAAATCTGTAGATAAAGAGGATCAGTCTCTTTTTAAATTCAACAAACACTCAAAATACTTTTTATTCAAATAAATTTGTATAAACATTTTGGTTGAAAAATAAAGAAAACTTAATCTGTTTTTCAACAGAAAAAGGCTATAAGGCAGTTCATAATAAATGTCAGTTATATTAGTCACCCAGTGACCTCACATAAGTGTTCTGTCCTCTGATATAACTGAAATACCACAGAAATGTATCTGTTTTCTATGTAATTTATTGTGAAATCCATTTTTCTGTGTGAAATTGTATAATCTATACAATAGAAATGGTAAAATTTAAATTGGTATACATTCATTGTAACAAAAAAATTCTTATACTTTACTGGTAATGAAATTACACATATTTTCATGAACTGCTGCTCAAAATAAAAACCTATACTGTAGTTTAATGCTAAAACACCTGGTCTAACAAGAGTTCTAAGATCAAATCTCAGCAGGTACATGTTTAGAAAGAAGCAACTAAACTTAACAATGTATACATGAAACAATTATGTTGTGGGGAGTTGTCTTACTTAAACACTTTTTACATTTTTACCCAGGCTTCTAGTGAAAATAGTTTACTCCCTGTACCCTTTTCAAAAGCTTTTATAATTGAGCAATAACAATTAAAAAAAGGAATGGTTTTCAACATTGATAACTCTGAGAATCTGTATATGTTCAAGGTTTGATCCAGCTTTGATAACCGTTCTAATATCAAAGTTTTAACGAAATTTATACATCATATTTGTATAATAGAGCAATTTTAACATGATCACTAACAATGTTAAATTATTGCAAATTCTTCTGGAAAATCCATTTCTCTGTTTGTACTTTTTAAAATTTCTTTATTTGCTATAAACATACTGTTTATTGTTTTATGCGATAAAATGTATATTGAATATATTGATCAGATCTTTCATTATCCATTTTTTTTCAAACAACATATTTCAGATACATGTATATATAATCAGTAACTGTTGTTGACACTAAGTCTGGTACTTTTAATATTAACAAATAATCTGATGCTGTTTCATGTTTTACAAATTAAAAACCAGAAAAGGAGATAGGTGTTCAAAGTGAAAATGTTGTTGAATAGGAACATATTGTTCATTTTGGATATGTTCAATTTGGATCAATTACACCATTCCGACAATGTATTCGGATTAGTCACAGAAATCAAGTAATTTACATCAGACAAGGGGCTAAACTTTACCCTTTCCAACATACATCATTATAAATGGGACTTTTGAAAATATTTGTTAAAAATTAGTTTTCTCAGTCTGTATGCATAGTGTTCTCATCTTAAATTGTCTCAAGATTATACATTCCGCCAGATCATGCAAAAATAGCCATCTGCCTTGGAAGATTGTTGTGTGGATCAGTATTTTAGTATTCTAGAAAGCCAGGGGAAAATGTTAGGTGAACTGAAGTACCATTGAAAGTAATGTTAAGCGCAAGTCACTCAATCAACCATGGTAAGAGTCAGTTTCCCATTATATGTATTACTAGTTTACAAATAACTGGCATTTGTAAAAATAAATCAGAACATTCTTCAATGCCTTCTAGTGTTGTTTTCCATCAACATCCTTGGAAAGCTTACAGTCTGTTACAATCCTGACCTAATAAAAAATAAAACAGATATATATGTACAAATTAAACTTAAATGCATGCCAAGTTTCGTTTTTTTCAATATGTTTTTCAAATTCTGTTTTTGTAACTTTCTACAATTTGCCTATTAATTTGTTTCTTGTTGGGGGACAGACAGTGCTTAATTAATTTGTTCTTGCTTTCACACGACCTAGGCTTTGCCTATTAACATATTAAACGACCTTCGATATTTTTAGACCCGCGACAATCCAGATCAGTCAGTACAGTACTTCCACACAGTTTGGTTATAATCTATACTGTCTTCACGATCTCGTTAAACAAGCCTCTGGTAATTGATAGATTTATTTATTCGATTTATTCGGAAAGAATGTTGGCCGAGCTTTTATTTGGATCACATCCCCTGGTTTGACAGCCCGCGTCGCTACCGACTGAGCTACCGGTGCTCGGTACACCTCTTGAGAAGACCAATGACCAAAACACCGACACTACAAGTCTGGTATGACCCGTCCGACGAGAAAACCAACATTGTGGACTCTGCGCAAAGTATCGACCCGGTTTAGCCTAAGCATGCCGCGTAGGCTAATCTGGACATACTCTTTCCACCTCCTTAGATTTTATGTTTCAGGAATCGGTACTCTTTATCTCTATCCCCCTGAGACGGAATGTGCCCGTCCGCATTAGCCTGCGTCCGGATCAGACTCGATACATAACGCAGAGTTCATAATGTTTGTTTCTCGTAGGACGGCTGATATGATCGAAAGTGGACATGATTTCAGAAGTCACTAAGACTGTGGTGGAGATCGTTTTATTTAGTTTTAATTTAATTCTCCACACATTGGAATTATTTGGTTAAGAAACGGAAGTCTGTTTTGTCATTTATTTTCATTTATTCATTCATGCACAATGTCGTTATTTTACGGATCAAAACCTTATGACACTGAAACCTTTCCTTCCAAGTCGGAGCTTATATACTCATCAACGGAGCAACGAATATTCAACACCGGAGCAAGGTATATTAAACAGCGGAGCAACGGAGTTAAATAACAAAGCCACCGGAGCCTAACCGGAGCAAAGAACAACACGCACGGTGTAACGTAATTGACTATTTTAGATTTGTTAATGTTCTAAGCTTTGTATTAATATACTTTGTAAATGCTGTAAGCATCATCACTGAATAAACATGGCTGCCTCCACAACGCAGTTTGGTATTACATGGTGTCAATAAATCGTGAATCATCCACGTCCGCAGCTGAAATTAACGCTGAATTTAGGTGAATCATGGCGACGAACATTCAGTTCGATCATCCAAGGATGGATTGGAGTGCGAGAGACATATACAGCGAGTCTCAGCGATTCAAACAGCACGTACAATTTACGTGCCAAGGCCCGCTCGCCGGAACGGATAAGAAGGTTCTTGACGGCTGGATGGGAATGTGGCTTGGCAAAGAGGGTAGGGAAGTCTTCAAGACTCTACAATGGGCCGATGATTTGAAGGAAGATCATGCCAAAATCCTACAGAAGTTCCAAGACTACGTAAGTCCACAAAAGAACAAACGAGTTGCACGATTCAAGGCGCAACAACGGAAGCAAAAAGAAGGTGAAACATTTGATTTCTTCATTAATGACTTAAAATTGCTCGTTATGGACATCAGGTAAATTCCTATGTTGAATGAGGATATTTCTTCCAAAGTGTCATTTTCATCGTCGCTTATTGGTTCTGTTTCTGGCATATAAATCGGTCTTATGCACGTTTGTTCTGTGGTCACCCGTTCATCGGCTGACATTTTCTGTTTGTTTTTCATTGCTAAATAACACAGTTTTCTAGCACAATCATTATCCAAGTTATGCACATTTTTTAAATGGTCATTTAAATATCCTCGACGGATAAAGCTGCTGGGACATTTTTGACAGAATATATGTTCGTGTTCATGATGTTTTTCCTTCATATGTCTACGTAAATTCCTCTATTGTTGATAGTTTTTATCACAAAAATCACAGGAATACATTGTATTCATTTTTTTCATTTATTTTATCTTGTATAAGTTTACGTCTTGACTGATTGACCTAAGCGTGAGATTTGACCGAGCAACTTAAGGTCAGCACGTGGAATATGTGTGGACATTTGTTTGCTTCGGTAAAACGTTTACAAATGTAGCACTAATTTTGGTGCAGCCTGGAGGCTGAAACCGTGAGTATGTGAGCAAAAAACCCTTAACATTTCGTAACAGTAATTTAGTCACTATCCTGTTGTAGAATTTGTTCTTTTCTTTTTCTTTTAGCGTCCTGTGCTGATTTTCGAAATGGCCAACCTTTGTGACAGAACTGTTAGTTTTACTTTGAATGTTCTGTTTAATTTCAGTATTTCCCGAACATTCCAAGGGATGAAGTAATTTTAGCGGTCTGCCCAGTATATTTCCAGACGGTAATCGTAATTTAACCGATCGAATTTTTCCATCACGACTTGTTATAGGTTCACATATTCGTCCCGTTTTCCAACATCCCTGAGGTACATTGTCCTTAATAATTACTACGTCACCGATTTTGGGTTTAAATGGAGACTTGATTCTAGGTGACCGGAGCAAATATTGTGTACGCTCTCGAAGACTGGGTTTGAAGGCCTATCTGAAGAAATCCCTATCAATGTCTGCTACAAAACCTGTTTTTTGAAGTCTGAATCTCATAGGAAATCCACATAAATTGTGTAACATTACAGGTCCCCTTAATAAGCACTCATTTAAACTGTTATTGTTTACATTAGGTTTAGTGGAAGCATCATACACAACACGTAGTTCGGTTGTTGTTTTCTGGGGAGTTACAACCGCATGATGTGGTATGTAATGTTTCAAATATGTTGAACTTGACTCCGGTACTTGCTCTATTACACTTTGTTTTAATTGCTCCTGTATAACGGAGTCATATTTCTTAAGCATTTCAGAATTTCCAGCCAATTTCTTCACACACGACTTTAAAAGTCCCAGAGCGAGGTGTTTGGTTTCTGGTAAATCGGGATAATCTTCCTTCCATGGCCACATTACCTGGTATCTGCCGTTTTCCAATTTTAACGTTTCTTTGAAATTCTCCATGGCTTTTTCATCGTCACATTTCGAAGCGTTGTCTTTAATGCCAATAGCTTCAATGTTCCAAAAGTCTTCAAGATCAGGTTTTCTTTGCATTGAACTGTCAATACTTTGAAACATCTGAGAATGTGTCAAGTTTGAACCGTATGTAAGAATCAGAAAGTTCGTTTCCCTGTTATCTGCATCATTATCATGTGTACGTCCAGTGAGTATCCAACCAAATGTTGAGCCAATTAGGTAGAGTCCAGATTGAAGTTCGAGCCTCTGCGGCAATACAGCGTCCAGGTAATAATCGTTACCAAGCAAGAGTTCGACAGTCGAACATTCCCTTTCTTTAGGTATTGTATCCGCCAAATCCTTTATGTTCACTAGGTGTTCCAAGTGTCCTAGTGTTGACACGTCGTTGAGTTTCAAACTTAGTGTTGTTGATGATGTCTTGATCACCTTAGATTTTTCTCTACCAAATGTGGCTAACCTTATTTCTTGCTCATTTTCACGTTTCAGTCCCAACTTATCTGCGAGTGCCTTTGTTATGTATGTGCGCTGCGAACCATAGTCGAGCAAAATTCGCGTCTGTTGACGTTTTGAGGTTTTCGTATTTTGTATCTCTGTTAAAGCAGTTTGCATTAGGAACATCTCATTTGAAGATATTAAGGAATTGTCTTCTGGAACATTGTCATCCGCAGGTTTATTTAGTTATGACAAACTGACACTTGATGATTCACGAATTAACATTCAATCATACTTTTTCGGGCACAGACTTCTATGGTGCGTTTTAGTTTCGCCACAATGAACACACGTTTTGTTTGTCTTGCAGTCATTAGCTAAATGTCCTTCTCTTAAACATCTGAAACAACTACCCTTTATCTGATGCTTCCTTTCGCTAACAGTCTTGTATTTCTTACACTTATCATTATAATGTTGATTAGTACAAAATTTGCATTGGTCAGCCGAGAATCTTGGTGCAGGCTGGTTACTCCTGTTTTCATTTGCCACCAGAGCTTCCGATGAACTAGAAGCTGCTTTGTTCCACTTTCCTCTAAAACCGCTGTTTTTGCGATAATTATCATAGGGTTTCACGTTTTGCTTTTGTGAGTTTTGCCTATTTGGAATGGCTTCTGTTGATTCGAGTGCCATGATATAATGTATCAAACTATCCCGTAATCGGTTAACTGTCCATGGGATAGTAGGGCCTTTCTGCATTTCCAGCTGAACAAGTATTTTACTGGGCACCTTTGACTTTATCATAGAGACAAACACAGCTTGATTAATATCCTGTTTTAAAACTTCGAGGCTTCTCAAATGCCTTTCAATTTCGTCGAAGAACGAGCGCAAACTTGCAGTTGATTCTTGTGGCGCTGGTAATTTCAACATGTGGGTATAATGTAAGTCAATAACTTCCTAGATATTTCCGAATCTCTCTTTTAGCGTTTTTATCGCAACCGCGTAATTGTCGTTTGACAATGCCAACCCATTAATTGCATTTTGTGCTTCACCAGTGTTTTACTTTTCAGATGGTTCATTTTTTCTATTCCAGACAAGTTCTTGTTGCTGTGTACTGTGCATTCGTCCCAACATTTTGTCCATTTAATTTTATCACCATTGAATGACGCAATTTCTAATTTTGGTAACCTTACAGCAGTCTGATCACGTCGAATTTTATCTTGTTTTTCAAAGAAATCTTGTTGCTTTTTTCATTTGATCTATTACCATCATTTGCATTTCAGTTTGTAAATGAACTAAGCGTTCCATGTGTGCACCGCTTTCCACATTTTCTTCCATTTTGATTAGAGGTTTAAGTAGTCTTTCTTTAAATTCCTCCAAATCGATGTAACACTTAATAGCGTTTTCACAAAGTGTCCCATCTTGTTCTATGATTGTATTTAGTAATTCATCGTCATCTTCGATTGCATTACACAATTTCTTTGATTGACTTTCTAACCGCTCGTGGTATATTTCTAGTGTCTTCATGGACGTATTCACGTTTGTCAATATTTCTTCTTCTTCGATTGTTTCGGTGTCACAATCCATAATTGCCAATCCATTTTTAATTTCTTTCACCAAAACGTTCTGATATCTTATCCTCACACCTTTTATATATTTTAATTCCGTCATCGTGCTAACTTTATTACTTCCATGTATTATAAACTTTTACTGAGTAGCTCCATTAAATCTTAACAGCACTGATTCAGTTCCCGGGTTCCGGCGCCAAACAATGTGGTGGAGATCGTTTTATTTAGTTTGAATTTAATTCTCCACACATTGTAATTATTTGGTTAAGAAACGGAAGTCTGTTTTGTCATTTATTTTCATTTATTCATTCAAGCACAATCTCGTTATTTAATGGATCTAAACCTTTTAGACACTGAAACCTTTCCTTCCAAGTCGGAGCAACGAATATTCAACACCGGAGCAACGTATATTAAACAGCGGAGCAACGGAGTTAAATAACAAAGCCACCGGAGCCTAACCGGAGCAAAGAACATCACGCACGGCTCATCGGAGCAACAGAGTTATATCATCAAGGCAACCGGAGTGCAACCGGAGCAAACATAAAGAACACATCGCTAATTCGCGACAAAGACAAGTTTTCGCGTGGCGTGGCCAATATGATAGGGTGCACTTAAATGAATGAGCTTAACTTTATATATCACCAGACCACGGTTATATTTTGGTAAATACCAACAGCGTATTAAATAAAAATAAATATTTAATGATTGTCCTTTTTGATAAGAGCATGTTCTGCAAAAGAACACAACTATTAATAAAGCGAGTACAGCTTAAAAGGGCTTTGTCGCACGATTCTTCTCTTATATCTTACTTTGACAGCTTTTTAAGACGACAAAGCATCTGGGTCTACACTTTTTATTCATTATTAACAGATCATACGCTTGCGCAAGCAGATTTTTATTTTGTGCGGTGCCACAGCAAAATAACCTTTACGAAATTATTACATTTTTGTACAAAATAGTTACCAGTAAAGGATCTACATGGAGACTGTTTTAAATGCGTTTCTTGATACATTCTATGACTAACTGTCGAATGGCGTAGATTTAGATTAGACTGTGGGTCTACAATGATCAGATCCAAATGGATACTGCTTATCATAAATGTTTTGAAACCTTCTATTACTAATTGGCGAACAATATGGAATCAGATCAGACCGGGCGGAGGCACTGGTTTATCTGGATCTGCAAAGATTTTAAATTTCTGGAGTACGGTCAATGTTAATTGTTAAGACTTTCACTCTTTGTGAACACTACTACAACTTTGCTGTTAACCTTTGCACACGTGTCTAACAAATCGGCAGCAGAAATTATCTAAGCACAACATGGAAAATCTCAAAGAAAATAAAGTTTAATTAGTGAATAGCGTTGAAAACATTCAGACAAAAAGAGAACTCGCTAATTTTGTTTCCAAAAGTCAACGTATGTAGGAAAGGTTTAAGCTTGGAAAAATATAATAGATACATAGGTTCTGCGTCACTTATTATACATACATAGGTTCAACGTCACGCATGAAACCTTCCATGACTAATAGTCAAACAGTATAGGATTAGATTAAACTGTGTGGATGCTGTGGCTTAATTGGATCTCAACTGAACGGATCCAAATGGATACTGCTAAACAGAAGTTTTCTTGAATCCTTCTATGACTAATTCACGACTGGTGTAGAGTCGCGCAGATCCACACTCGCCGCAAATGTCTTATGGTCATTTATACTTGTTTAGCAAGCTAAGATGGAAATTACTGGTGTACGGTCAATGTAATTGTTAAGGCTCTTTATGAACACTAATATAAAAGGACTTGTAACCTTTCTACACGTCCATCAAATCTACAGCAGACGTTTTGGAGTCTATTTAGGCAAATTTATGTAAAATCTACTAAGCATATTTATTGACAAGAGTTGAAATCATTGTGGTAAAAGGAAAAAAAAAAACAGCAATCGCACGAGTTAATTGATTGATTGCTTGATTATTTGGAATTGAACGCCGTTTCCAAGAAGTTTCCATTCATATCACGACGACAAACTCACATAACCGTTCCACGAGAAATCAAACATTGTGGACTAAGCACGCCGCGCAGGCTAACCCGGATAGACACATTTCGCCTCCTGTGGATTTTCTGTTTCAAGAATCATTACTTTATACCTCTAACCCCCTGAGACGGAATGTGTCGGCCCGGATCAGTTTGCGCGAACTGCGCGGATCAGTCTGCGCTGATCTTTATCGATACATTACGCAGAGGCCATAATGGTGTTTTTTTCTCGCGGGACGGCTCATATTTTGTTCTACTACACTCGAAAGATGGATAAATACAGAACCTTTGTGAGTGTTCTTAATACGCACCCCGTCTTTCTGTTGAACAAATTCTAAAATCATTTTTCTAAAATCTCTTTTCCTCACTATGTTTTCAAAAGTCATCTAATGCAGATGTCCTACTATAGACCAAATATTAAAAGCATTCTGATTTAGTCTTAAATATATTCTCTCATTACCAGACATTGGGGTTTATCCAAATGTCATATTAGTGATAGATACAGAACTTTTGTGAGTGTTCGTAATACTCACAACGTCCTTCTGTTGAACAAATCTCAAATCATTCATGAAAGTGCCGAACCCCGGTAGCTCAGTCGGTAGCGATGCGGGCTGTCAATCCAGGGGTTGTGAGTTCGAATCCCGGCTCGGCCAACTTTCTTTCCGACGATTGACAAAAGTCAATGCGACATGCGTCATTCGTCTTCCACCAATGGGCTAAGTCTATGTGGAAAAGCAGCCAGTTGCTTGGGAAGATTGTTGTGTGGAGTACTGGTGTGAGAAAACCAGGAAATACATGAGTAGTTGAACTGGCCACCGTGATATAACTGAGAAATTGTTAAAAACGGCGTTAAACCCAAATCAATCAATTAATCAATTCATGCAAGTATCGTGTCGATATATGTGCTGTATTCAGAGTCCGCGGTCAAATGCTTTTTACATTTTCTCGATGTGTTCATATGATTTCTGCATAGTCGTCAAAATGGCGAATACAGGAATTTATCCTTTTGATAAATATCTCCCGTTTCATAAAAATGTTTTCAAATGTTTTCAAAAGTCATCTATTACAGATGTCCTACAAAATAGAAAATATTAAACATATTCTGATTTAGTCTTGAATATAATCTCTCATTACCAGACAAATGAGTTTATCCAAATGTCATGTTAGTGATATTTTGTGAAATACCAAATTATTTGATGAATGTCAAACCAGTAGGTTAATTGACTGTACGTAATATGGCATTTTTATCATTTTAATCAAGATAAGTCGGCGCATTTTCATTGAGCTTTTCCTGATTTCTTGTTATGGTCTCCGAACAATTTTGACGTGTTCTTATTTATAGTTAATACCGTACACTCAGTTTTAAGAACTGACACGAGTGTTCATCAATATAGGACATTTTCTCAGAATTTGTTGAATTTGTTTGAAGGAGGACAGATATTTGGACATTTTTTAAATTGACATCTCGTTGAGTTCCTTTTTTAATTGAATCGATATACTTGTGAAATAAGTAATATATAAAGGACCAATTTAAGGACTTAGTTTCAAAGCTAAAGGATAATTGAAATATTAAGCAATCAAGGTATGGCGTTATTGAACACATGGCCAAGAATAAAAGCGATTCTCTGACATCAGGACATGAGTAAATGGTAAATAAATAACGTACAGTAAACTAGAAAAGCTTTTGAAAAAAGCATGGATATAATTACCGAAAAGGGTAAGATTACTTTACAAAAATTAAACGATTCAACTTCGAGGACTGTGGAAATATGTAATGTTCTGCAGTCGAGATGTGACGAACAAACGGCATCAAAAAGCCAACTAACCAGTGACATTAACAATCAGAAAACGGGATCGAGTTAAAACTTAATGCTTCGACATCAGAATACCGTGAAATGGATGATCAACTAGAGGGCGTCCAAAGTTCAAATGGACCAAATTCAAGCAATTGTAATAACATGGATGCAAATACCGAACAAAAAGAAATGATTAAAGTGATACAACAGTTAAATGAATCATTTACAAGGCTTGAGGATAAATTTGACGTTCGCATAAATAGAGTAACTGAATCGATCAAGCAACAATTCAATGGCATTAACAAACAGATAGACGAGACCAAACAAGAACAAAATGAATTAACATCAAGGCTTGATATAATAGCAAAGGAGCCAACAGTAGTTCGAAAGGCCACATCTGGCATTTGTAATTTCATCAAGGGATTCGCTGAATCAAGCACTTTGCATGGCATACCAAGACTAGCTGTGAAGGGTAAGGTATGGAGGATATTCTGGAGCATACTAATTCTAGGTAAGTCGTCGACTTGTTTTTTTTTTGTGGGAAGCGGGGAGGTGTGGGGGGTCGAAATGCATCTGCGTACAGTGACGGATTGAGTATGCATTCGTATAGCACGATCTGACCAGTATCATCACTGTCCGCTTACATATACATATATTATATTTCCCCTTCTTACTCGTAATGAAATCCGAATAGTGTAGTTTCACGGCTGTTACGTCTCTATTCCGTTACGGGGATGTAATACGACATCCCTTATGACTAGACGTTACACAAACAAATGAGTTTATAATTGGGTGAAACCGCACCAGTCAACACTGATATTTGATTAACTTTGCCTCGTGGTTTAAATTAAGAATACAATGACATAAATGATTTTTAGCATCAAGTTAAATATCTAACTTATATGAGCCGTTCCACGAGAAAACCAACAATGTGGTCTATGCGTAAAGTATCGACCCGGATCAGCCTAAGCATATCGTCCAGGCTAATCCGGGCAGACACTTTTCGCCTCCTGTGGATTTTCTGTTTCAGGACACGTTAATCTATACCTTAATCCCACTGAGACGGAATGTTTCGGCCCGGATTAGCTTGTGTGGACTGCGCAGGCTGATCTGGATAGGTAAATTGCGCAAAGTCCATAATGTTGGTTTTCTTGTTGAACGGCTCCTATATAAGCAAAGGCCTTCAGCAGCCATTTTGTGAAAATTATTTAAACGCAAACGTGCGAAAAACAACACTCAGTTGCAGTTGTATTTCCACTATTGATCATATTTCCCCTGATATAAGCAGTTACACATTTGCTACTATACAACACTAACGTGATTGATTTATGGCAATCTTGACTCTCTTCTTAACTTGAGCGTAATAAAATTTGGTTAACTTTAAATATTGGTTATCCCAGGACAAACAATTAGACGGTTAAGCCAAACTTGAGGAAAACCTTGTTACCACTCCTGAGATTGCATTTTTTTAAGTTTACAATGTTGAATCTTTATCATAATAATTGAGCCGTTCCGTGAATAAACCAACAGTGTGGACTCTGCGTAATGTATCGACCCGGATCAGCCTAATCATGCCACGCAGCCTTACCGGGATAAACACTTTTCGCCTCCTGTGGATTTTCTGTTTCAGGAATCATTACCCTATACCTCTATCCCCCTGAGACGGAATGTGTCGGCCCAGATTAGTCTGCGCGGACTGCGCAGGCTGATCTTGGTCGATACTTTACGCAGAGGTTTTCTCGCGGAACAGCTCATATGTTACTTGTTGATATAAAGGTCGCGTTTGAATATGGAATATGGATGAAAGTGGGTTATAAGCGAGGTCACTATGTGAAATTTGAGAAACATCTGGGGAACACTTTTGAAGCTGCATTTTGGACTCTTTATTAATGAGAGTATGACATATAATAGTTATCATGTTGGCCATTTGAGGTTAAAAGAAAAACTCACTTTTGCCAAATTTAAGATAAGTATTGTGGACATTTGAGAGGCTGCATTTTTTAAATTGTGAAAGATGAAACTGCCAGAATGTCAATCTTGGTGAAATAAGCAAATTATTATGAAAGTTCTTGAGACTACTATATGGGCCGAATTTTTCTTCAACATGTTAAAGCTGTTTCAGAATGTTTATGTCTTGGTGATATGTAGGCTAAGTCCAAATATGGTTTATTAACGGGTTGGCACTTATGTCACTAATCCAAATTTAAGGACAATCTAGTTGACGTTCTTGTCAGAATATTCGTCTAAATGATAACTAGGCTAAGTTAAAAGTGGGTCATTCCGGTCAAAAGAATTTCACTAGACATACTGTTGTGTAGTATAGTATTGTGGTCACACTTGAAGTTGCATTGTTTTACTCAAGCATGTTAAAACTTTGTAAGAATACTTCACTTGTTGATATCTAGGCGAAGTTTAAATATGGGTTAAATCAGATCACAAACATGATCACAAGATCAAATATAAGAAAAATATTATGGCCTATCTAGCGGTTATATGTTTTTAAAGGGGCATGTTGAAACGTAATGAAAATAATCCTATGATATCAAGGTTAATTTAAAGTATGGGTCATATTGGGTCAAATTCCAGAAAGATATTGTGAACACTCTAGAGGTCGAGATTTAGCATATTTTTAACTTTGTCATAATATGTCTTGGTGATAGCAAAGCTATCTTGAAATGGAGGTTTAAATTAAGATCATATTAACCTGACCTTGTTTCGAACACGGGTCTACCGCTCCCAAAGCAGACAGTTTTACCACTATAGCATGAATATGGTTTCGTTAACAGAGTTTGTACTTTATGTTATTTAAATGATTTGGAGGTTGAGTTTCACCAGCCGTAATGCAATCCCCGCAATCAAGGAAGGACATCATCACTACCAATGTGTTTAAGTCTTTGGTATAACCTGACCTTGTTTCGAACCCGGGTCTACCGCTCCCAAGGCAGACACTTTTACCACTATAGCATAAAGATGGTTTCTTTACCAGAAAGAAATGCATATTAATTATTGAGTAGTGAAATAATAGTGATATACAAATGATTTCAACAAACAATAAATCTACAGATAATTCCTTTGAAAAACATCTTGACAAAATATGGAAACCATTTATTAATTAAGAATTGAGAATTGAAACTAGTCGTCATGAAAACATTGAAAGTAATCAAAGAGTTTGTACATTATGTTTTTTAAATGATTTGGAGGACGAGTTCGATTTTGTTTAAAAACAACTCATACCACACTATTTTTTGAAACGTCCAAGCATGTAAAAATATAAAGGGACGAACAGGGAATATTCTGGTCAGACTGTACGTATGCAGAGGCTCACGTAGATATATTAATAGACGAGGTTCATGTTGTTTTTATTACCAGTAAGCATGGTGGCGATCGTAATTTTATAAATGCTTACTCAGTTCGGGATATAAAAAGTGGTAGATCTATGCCAGAATTCTCCCTAGCTCGGCCAACATTCTTTCTGACGTTTAATAACATTCAATGCGACAGGTGTCATTCGTTAATGTAGAAAAGCAATCATTTGCTTGGAAAGACTGTTGTGTAGAGTACAGGTGTGAAAAGGCCAGGAAACCATGGGTAATTTACTTTACCACCGTGATATGACTTAACAATGACGAAATGGGGCTGTGAGTTTGAACCCAAACTACGCAAACACTTTTTCTGATATTTGAAATGTCAAGTCGACAAACCTCATTCGTCGAAAACGAATCGGGCTTTGATCAGAGACACAAAGTGAATCGTAGCTCTTACAGCTGGACAAAACCACCCTGATTTTACACGAAACATTTTAAGCCACGCCTCACGAATATACAGACATTCGAAGAGTGTTAGTTGAGTTTATGTATTTAGTCGTAACTGTTTTTAACCCGCTTTCGGGATATTTGCACGGCTAAATTGTGCATAGAGAAGATCTTCACTGTTCGCTAAGTACCGAACTTCGAATTAAGTTGGTCTGGCTTTAATAACTGAGCCGGCCGGCGAGAAAACCATTATTGTGGATTCTGCGTAAAGTATGGACCCGGATCAGCCTAAAGCATGCGGCGCAGGCTAACCCGGACATACACTTTTCGCCTCCTGTGGATTTTCTGTTTCAGGAATCATTAGTCTATAGCTCTATCCACCTGAAACGGAATGTGTCGGCCCGGATTAACCTGCGCAGACTGCGAAGGCTGATCTCGATCGATACTTTACGCAGAGTCCATACTGTTGATTATTTCTCGCGGGACGGTTCAATTATATCTATCTACTATCTATTTTATGAATATTTTTATACAGGTGCCGTTGGGATCTCCATATTGCAGCTTACAAATCTATTCAGGGATTACTTCAAGTATCCTGTGTATGTCGACGTCAACCTCCGTTTCGGAAACCCAACATTTCCTCAAATTACTGTATGTAAGCATCAGCCATACAAAAGAAGCAAAGTTATTCGTCACCCAGTTTCAAGGAATGAAACGTATTTCGATAATGGAACGTTTTGGCGTTTACTTTTCGATATTGGAGACCTCCCGAAGGAAGAGAGAATCCAACTCGGTTACAATGCTTCTGAAATAATGTCTGTAGAAGGTAAACGAGTTTATTACTGATTTGATCCGTCCCCCGAGAAAACCAAAAGTGTGGATTCTGCGTAAAGTATGTACCCGGATCAGCCTAAACATGCGGCCCAGGCTTACCCGGATAGACACTTTTCGCCTCTTGCGGATTTTCTGTTTCAGGAATCATTACTCTATACCTCTATCCCCGTAGGACGGAATGTGTCGGCCCGAATGAGTCTGCACGGACTGAGCAGACTAATCTGGGTCGATACATTACGCAGAGGCCATAATGTTGGTTTTCTCGCGTGACGGCTCATTTGTTGACTCAAATATTTTACAAGTTTCTTTAGAAGTAATATGCGTAAGACGATGGTTGAAAAGGCAAATGTAATTACACAAATTGTCAGGTAACGCTTTATTTTTAGATTAAACATATTTGAACTGCTGAACTACTTTGAACTTTCCATGCAACATATTTAGTTCCGTTTTGATAATTGTGCCTTCATAAATCAAAACAATGAAGTACTGTTGGGATGGTTGAGTTGGAATTCGTAACTTAAGGTCAGGCAGGCAGTTGTATATGTATGTACACAAGATATGCTTGTTAAATACGAACGCTTTAACTCAACAATGAGGTAAGTCACTTAGTTAATCCAGTTTCGTTTAAAACTACCTAGGTTTTCTTTTAATATACTATGACAACAACATTAAGACTAGATTCCTTTATACCAACTGCCAACATTGCAATACCCGTGTGTTCGGGTGTGATTGATAGTCATACTAAGGAAGAAGCCAGCATTGTTATTAAAGTGTGTAAAATATGCCGGGTGTAACCGAATGGATGATCATTGAAAGAAGAAAAAGATATAGTTTACTAATTGCTTAAAAGGTAACCAAGAAACATTTGTGCCAAAGTATTTTCCAATCGGACCTTAACTTTTGGACAAGATGAATTTAAAGTGTTCACTATATACACATTCTATTAGACCATGATGGTCCTAAATCGCTCACCTGATTTAATAGAAACTAAAAAGTTGTCTATGTTTTTACTCTATACATATAATTAAAACAAGCAATGCCGACTTTTAAACCTGTTTTGATGTAATATTATGTACGTGTTTCTTAAAAATGACAAGGATATTCTTCCTTATAGGTAATTATGGAAACAAAATACAACTTGTAAAAGCACAATATCAAAATAAACAATACTATTTTTTGCATAGAAATATGAGCCTGTGAAACACCGTTCTGCTCTAACTCTAATGTATTCTCAAACAAATTTGATTTGGACAAAGATTCATCAATTATTATTTGGCTAAACCCTTTCCCACATATAACAAATCAGCAGCAGATCTGTTTTAGTCTGGTTAAAAGTTTTGATAAACTTCTATAAATTTAAGCTTGATGATTGAATAGAGTTCAAACAATGTAACAAAAAGCGATATTGCTCATTATCAGCAGTTAATCATATTACAACATTGTTTTCAATGTAGTCAGCTGCAGAAGCGTCAGAAAGCGTACGTATATGGGAAAGGCTTAGTTGAATTGCTTTGTGCCATTTTAGTATATGAAAGCTAACGACAACCGTTCCCAAAAACATGCAAAAAATACTTTTATGTTTATTTATTTTTTTGTCATACTCCCAATGAGGAGTGTTGTGAAATACAAATGTAGTTTGTTATGAAACACTGGAAACAATATGATTCTATGGTTTTACATTTTGGTCCTTTTTTAGGTTTAAGTTGGTCACCCAAATTTACATTAAAATAAGAAGGAGGTAAATATTATTCTGCTTTATTCAGGTATTTAAAAACATCCGGTCGCTTCATTTCAAACGGTTCTAGATGCAGATTATTTTTCTCTTTCTTTTGCACTAATTCAAATCATTATTTTTAAAATATATTTTGGTCCTTTTTGAACACTTATGTAAATTCGATGCCTCAACAAGATGAAATACCTGTGTATTGAAGTGTGCGGTATTGTGTCATCTCAGCAGGTTATCAATAACCCCACCCCCCAATCAATTATCCCACCCTTTATGACCTGATAACGGAAGTTGACTGACCATATTGATTTTTGTACAATTTTACGAATAAAGATATAAAAATAATCTTTAATCACTGCAAACATGTGTTCTCTTTGTATACGCGTATTGGAAGTTGAGAAATTTGGCAGTACTTATATTCGTCAAAGCCTTAAATAAACAAATAGTAAAGTCTTCACTCTTCTAAAAAAATCGAGACTGGGAATATAATGAAACAAAACGTTTTATGACCCCCATACATTACTCCAGCTTACCAAGCCCAAGCGGACAGCGACAGATACCTGGTAAACTAGCTAATGTAATCGCCAGTATTGCTCGGAGATAGAGATCGCTCAATAGCCCGATAAGCCCCAGAGTTACCTAATTATAATGAACTTTAATTTATTCCTGCACGCTGCAAATCCTTGCAGCAAATGTATTCTTCCCCTGAAATAACCCACGTCATACAAAAACGACTATCAAGTCCCTTCAACAAGCTAAGACTTACATAAGCCTGTCTGATCATGATCTTCTTTTTTCGCCATCTTGTCACATAAGCATCTGTAACTCCATAGGAAAAAACAATAACATTATAAAAAATAATAGGATAGTAAAAGAATAGATTTTTAATGTAACTATATTTGATTTAAGGATTTTTTTTTTTTTTTGACGTGGCAAATCTACCCGGAGAAATTTCAGCACAAAGGAGTTATTCCGCTTTTAACTTTTCCTTCCGCTTTGGAACTGTTTGTTTTGGCGGAGCTTTATTTCGACGGCGCTGCCTGTGTTTTTAGGAACGGTTATTTAATTATATTGACTCTGGAACGGATGTCCGTATTCAACCGTCCCATAAACTATTTTAACAAACATTTCAGGAACGTAAACACCACAATAACATTGATCCGATTAATCATTATTGTCAATTTAAATTTTCTTTTCAGGATACGATATGAAACCAACTTTAGCTCTCAATACATACGGGGGTAACTGTTATACATTGAATCCTCCCGATGGGATAACAGATGTATCATTCTACTTTAATGCAAATTTCAACGAGAGATTTTCGTACAAATTCCCTATTGGTGCGTATGTTCTCATTAGTCAACCGGGTCTTAACCCATTCCAATCACCGCAATCAATAGCTATTAAACCTTACACCTCGATTACATCTTCTTTTCAACTAGAAGTATATAACAGACTTAGTGGTGTGTATGGTGGTTGTCATGACGAAGAAAAGTTTCAGCAGAGAACCGGCTTTGTTTATACGGAAAACTTGTGTATGAAAGAATGCAGAACGAAATACGCTCAAAAGAAATGTGATTGCGTAATTCCAAGAAGTGTACCGCCTGGGTTTAAGATTCCAGAACAATCTAACATCCGGAATTGTTCCAACATTGACGATAAGAAATGTTTCTCTAGAGAATACGATTTAATTTCGAACTGTCAGTGTAAGCCAATGTGTCGAACATCCGTTTATGGGATCAGAACCAGGACTGAAAAGATCATAGAAGAACCAGAATGGTTCGAAGACGTTTGCCATCGTTTCTTCACTCCATCGTGCAACAACTATACTGATTATGTCAAATGGGCACGGAAAAACTTTGGTTATTTCCGCATGGAAATATTAGAAAAACAATATAAAGAATTTACACAAAAACCCTTGTACAATATTTCCACTTTTATGTCAGATATTGGGGGCACTTTAGGGTTCTATTTAGGGGCATCGGTGTTGACCTTTTTTGAGTTAATACAGATTTTGTCAGGACTGATACTGTTTCTATTTAAACGGAGAAGCACTGAATAACGATTAGTTCTTCACATTAATGTTTGTCCTTTATGATGAGGATGAGTTCCCTGTTTGAATTTTCTTGTTGGTATTACTTTTTCGGTCTGTTCGTAAAGGTTTTCTAAGACATCATCTCTGTCTGTTATTTAACCTTTTTTCCATAAACAACAAATCTGCAGCAGTAGAATTTAAAAACATCTAGGCAAAAGTATTGATATTATCTATAACTGAAAGTATAATGTTTTCAAAGTCGTCTGTTACAAATGCATAAACATGCGTCTATATGAGGGAACCCAGGCATGGCGGTCATAGTGGAGTGCCCTTTGACAAGGCACATTTCTCAACCTAGTACTGGTTTATTTAACCAGGGATCGTGATTAAGTGAAATGATTTCGTCATATAACGGGAATAATGGGGGACAAATTTGTACCAAATGTTGCCCACAGTGAGTGAACGGTGCGGTGATCCAATATTTATTTTAGAGACATTTCAACTAAAACAAGTTTACTTTTGTTCTCACTTTGTCAAGTACGAAATGTTTGTCAAATGTAAACCCCCTCTTTTTAGTGCATTGAGTTTGTCGGCATCCTTAATTAACAAGGGTTATGGCTATTGCAATAATCCCATTTATGTTGGCGCTGACAGATTGTTATGATCCTGCATAAACTGATCTCATACTGGGAGCTGTAAAATTAACTATGTTATATCCTGTTTGACTCGATTGTGTTAACAGCCCCGTCTAGGTCTTTGGGTGCTTGTTATACATTTTTACTGTTTAAAAGCCTTATCAACAAGATGCATTTGGATTACGTGGTCTAGGTCTGTCAACATTTGGAATACTCTGCATTCTTCCTTATCATCGCCTCATGCTACACATTGGATATCGAATTACGCACCCAAACCCTTCCCAAATATTAAGATGTGTATCTACTTATTTTGCCGTTAGCTCTCTGTACTTCCAGGCCATGGGAAATGTAGAAAATAGTATTCGAAGATCTCTCCAAATAAAAGATCGCACCAATTTAAAGCTTACCCTTGCTCCGCAGACGATGGTGTAGTGTATGTTCCAGGATTACAACACCAATCAAGAGAAGTCAGTCCTTAAACATAGTGTAACTCTACCAACCGTTTTAATTGTGGGTGTGGTAGGAGTACCTTGATTGTGCCATAAAAGTATAGAATATAGAAACTTTTGCGCCGTACTATGAAACTCTACCAACCGTTTTAATTGTGGGTGTGCTAGGATTATATTGACTGTGCCATAAAATGATAGAACAAAGGAACTTTTGCGCCAGAATAATGTTCATTTTTCTGGCGATTGATTTGACAATCGCCACAATGCTAACAGTTACATAGTCGGTTTTGAACAATCGGCTGATATCTTTTTTCCTTACTGCAAACTAATTTACTCACATCCGTTATAGTTCCATCATTGATGCAGAGACGTGATTAATAATAATTATGTCAGTCCTACTTTGGTACCGGATTGTTACTAATATTTGAGTTTTATCGAGACATTATCTACATAGAGTTAAAATTTGTAAATATTATCTTCGTCATGATTGAGCAGATAATAAATATCATTGCGCGTTCTGCCTTGCAAATAACGGCAAATAACTCGGTTGATACTCAAATTTGGAAATTTCAAAAGGTTCTATAAATAGCTCGCGATACTGGTGTTCTTAATCTCAATATTATAAACGCTTTATTTTGTAGTTGTTTAAATATATGAAAGCGTCTAGATGATAAGACTGGTTTACAAAGGTTTAAAGGACACACGATGTCAGTGTGTACACACGTTATTTATACACGTCCGCACGCTCTAGAGTCAATTAGCAATCAATGCTGAAAGTGTAGCCTAATTTAGTTTGGAGATCGAGCATTATAATATATGCCTATATTTTTATAAATTGAACAGTTTGGTAATTAGTGAAATTGTGCTTTTTGAGTATGTTTTGAGTATGTTTTTGCACTCACATTATTCGAAGCGGTTTAACAACCTCAGAGACATATACATACACTGTGTTTATATGTCTCTGACAACCCTCAATCATGCAATGTGAAGGGACTAAATTGAACAGACCTGTTTAATATCGGACATCATTGAAACAAACACCAAACTAATGGATACTGTTTTTTCTCCTTTCTTAATAATTTAGTCTTTTTTAAAGTGTAAAAAAAAATATTTTATCTTAATATGGCCTAGCGACCTGGTGATACACATGTGATTACCCGAACAATTTAGATTACAAATAGCCATTCTAATGAGCTAAAACTAGATTTTTCATAACTTTGGAATAGCCTTATTCTGAACACATCATGACCGATTTCAGAACGTAACTAAATCAAAGCGCTGAAGGCACTGAATTTGTTTGGGTACATAAAACTGTTCAAACATTTGCCTTTGCATAGATGTGTGATTTATAAACTATGCATTGTTTATAAATATTACAACTTCGGGTAAAAGAATAAATGACATTTTAGTTGTCTATTAAAATAAATCATGAGACATACATATGAATATTATATTTAATTTCCAAGTTTCAAAAGACATGTAAAACAAATGGATAACCATTATGGCCCCGACTCACTCATTTACAATTGACCAAGGGTTTTCTAAAATCTTACTCAAAAGCTTCCTGCTTAACAAGAGATTTTTCAAGTTTTCACTATAGCCATATAAGGCCAAATAGCCCTGCCCCCTGGCGGCCATGTTTTTCGACCAATCAACATGGCTTGGAGGAATCTGATAGATGGTCTCCCAATGAACATTTCTACAAAAAGAATTGAAAATTGGCCAAACACTTTCGGAGGAGAAGATTTTTCAAGTTTTTACTATAGCCATATTAGGCAAAAAAGCCCCACCCGCTGGTGGCCATGTTTTTCGACCAAGCAACTTGGCTGGAAGGAATCTGATAGAGGGTCACCCTAGGAACATTTCTACAAAATTATTAGAAAATCGGCCTGACACGTTTGGAGGAAAATATTGTTTTTGAGTTTACACTATAGCCATATAAGGCAAAAAGGCCCCGCTCCCTGGCGGCCAAGGAACACTTCTTTAAAATAATTTGAAAATCTGCCAACCAGTTTGGTAGAAGAAGAATTTTAAAGTTATTTTATTTTCGTTGCCATGGAAACCATAATTCTGCATGAATCACAAACATTTGAAGGAATTCTGGTGAGGTCAATGAGAGGATGCTTTCTGTGAAGTTTCATCCCAATTGACCCACTCGTTACTGAGGAGAAGATGTTGACGGACGACAGACGCCGGACAAAAGGAGATCACAATAACTAACTTTCAGCACTTCGTGCTCAGGTGAGCTAAAAAAGAAACATCTATCCAAATGAAAGAGTAATTGAAATCATGTAGAAAATATTGTGGAAAAAGGCAGTACTAATATTTATATGAGCACTTTAAAAGAAACATGCTTCAGACTTCAGAGGCTTTTTGAATTCATTTGCATTATAAGAGGATTAAATGCTCTTGAGAAAACCAATACCTGTGCCATCCGCATTTTACTCTACAGTATACACCTAAGCTAGCCGCTGTTTCCTTTAAAGGGTGTTTAAGCTTGCCAAATCAATTAAGGATGCGTGACCATACACTGTTAATTACCATTGTGTACGAGTGTCATTCCAAACAAATTATAAATTAGCCCCTTTTCCCAATAAACCTATCATATACATTTATGTATTTGTAACTTGCCGGGATGTGTCGATACCGTCATGGTACAATGTGATATATGCACAAATTGGTTTCACAAATCTTGTGTTAATGCACCTGTGGATATTTCGACAACAGATGCGGACTTTAATTGTAACTTTTGTTAATTATTTGGCTATTATAATGATAAGATATGTGATTAAATTGGCAACATTTAAGTTTTTTACTTATAACAGCCTTCAAATACAAATTTGGTTTATACGACGGTAAAGAAAGGTTATGGGAATTAAGAAATTGTTTAAATAAGCAAATTCTCATTTTCCCACAATGTTTTCAATATATGTTGCTTTTTACTGTTTACACAGCAAGAAAAAACATTTAACTTATTTGTTATAGATTAGTATTATTGTTGTGTATATATTTATAATTACTAGAAACAAATTAAGATTAAAAGTGTTGTATATATATATATACTTATTGTTTATTTGTTATTTAAATTGTTCTGCCCCTTCCAAGTACCCTACAGAATAGAAAGTTGCATGGATCATTTGCCTCGTAGTATGGCACATGGAAAACTGTTGAAAGTTACAAAGTAGAAAATGAAGAGGCCAAACAATAACTAGAACCCATGACCCTTCAATCGATTGTACAGGAGAGGATATAATTGAAGCAAAACCTATGGCTAGTTACTAGCAACCTATTCTATTCTTGCAATGTTTTCAAATTTCGTCCGCTGCAGATGCGTCAAAAGACATTTACTTGTCGGAAAATCAATCCATCAATTCTCGTTATTGATATCTATAGATATGATATAAAGAGGAAATTCGTTAAAACACTTTACAAAGAGATTCCATTTCAGCATGATCTCGATTTTTGGTTTAATCTATATCACTGATGAAAGCAATCAAACACATTATATATTTACAAAGAAAACCCCGGATATGATCATATGTAACAAATATTATACACATTTGCCCATCTATAAATAAACATTTTTTACAACAAATCATAGCGTTCGCAGATTTGCTCTATATTCTATAGCGTCCGCATTTTCCATCTATATTGCATTTGTCCGCATTTTCCCTCTATAATGTATTTGTCCGCAGATCGCGTCCTCACGTTAGACCCTCCCTCCATACCGTTGTATTTATAAATAGAATTCGACGATCACGATTTCTCTGCAAATGTGTTACTCTCATTTTAAATGCATTTTATGACGCACATATTTGCTTTTTTAATTCTTTATATTATATTTATATGGCCGACAAGGCACAAAGAAAATATTTTCAATTCTGTTTTTATCTACATTTTCAATACGTGATTGAAAATTCAAATACCGTATCTGGAGCTTAAATCGGAAATAGTTCTCCCTGTAGCAGTTCACTCATTGAGATTTATAAATCTCTCCGCATTCATGTTTTAAAATACAATGTTTCATTTTATTTCCAAATTCTCTTTGAATATAAGAACCACATATGAAAACAAAGACGATATAAATATATCATTATTTCAAATATCCTGATACATTTGAAAAGTAAGAGCAAGTATTGAGTACTACTTTCACGCGTATGAAATTTAGGGAATTTTCAATAAGACGTATGGCTTCAGAATTACAGCTATCTCTAAATTTGTTTGTTCCAAACAAATAAAAATCACCAAGACAACATTCTGGCAAACTAACATTATTTCCATACGATCGCCACTACAGTGCCATTGGCGCTTTGATTATTATTTCTAATGGGTATTTTTTTCTCTTTTTCTGTCGTTGGTAGTATGAGGTTTTCTTAAGGCCAGTGACTGACGGCGCGGTGATCCAATATGTTAGTGACATTTAAACTTAAACAAGTTTACTTTTGTTCGGCACCTTCCCCCATCGGACCTCGGTGCATGGACCGCCGTAATTCAGATTTTGATTGGGGACTCGGGTGCCGCTGGGGGAAGCTTCCAAAGTTATATCATTAGATTTTAGGGGAGAGGAATGTCCAGAACAAGATATGGATGTCTCGTATTAACGCAGCTCTCGTGGACCCCGCTTTTAGGCCTTTTGGATGTTATGGATTTTTTCCAAAGTAAACTACGGGAGTTAATATGAATGGATTGGAAGCTATTATCAATGGAGGATCGGAACTATATTATTAAGTTGCTTTGGTTCACTGTGCCGTCCACAGCGATTGGAATACCCCAACGTCCGTTTTGTTCCACTGTAAATAAATCTGTAAATAGAATCTATATTTGTTTTACACACTCGCCCTACCACATATTGGTTATCACTTTGTCCAGTACCAAATTGTTGTCAAATGTAAACCCCCTCCTTTAAGCGCATTAAGTTGGGTCATCATCCTAAAATAACTGGAATAATGTTTAGAAAACGGCGTAAAACACCAATAAAACAAACAAAATAAACTTTATGTGGGAATACATAGATATCATTATATACCAATGCAGACATTGTTACACTACTAGTTATATCGCTCTATACGAAAACGAAGATTTTATCTTTTTCTACCTTTTTGCTTGATCAGTTTTTATTCGGTACGAATGTGTCTATCTGTGTGTCTGTCTGTAAAATGACATACAATACCTCTCTCGTTATCTTAAGTGCCCCTGGACCTGTTACTGCATGCATTCACCAACAAGTGCAATAATTACAACTTGTCCATGATATAGCCATTTTGCCATGATTGTCCAGCTTTAAAGTATGTTGTTCGTAAATCTATCGTTTGCGGATGAAATCATTATGACCAGTGTTTATATGAACCATTTAGCTACATGATAACATATAGCGTTTGATTCAATTGTCGCTTTTTATATTGTTTCGGGACAAAATGCAAACATGGGTCAAATCTGGCTGATGAAGAAGTTTGAGCCCTCGTCTTTTGTAATAGGTTTTCATTCAGAAGGATATTATGAGCGTGTCAGGCCTATGATTTTGCACAGTGTGTTTATCTATTTGTAAGTGCCACCCTTATGGTAAGCCGACTTATCTTATCCTTCCATATATGTGTACTCTTATGATTCATCAATGATTATATGTTTGTTTGTTTGTTTCCCAGCATGATCCATTCGATGATTTTGTATTCGCTTGAAATGGCAAATAAACAAACACACATGATGTGTTGTGTCAATTATGTCATAAATAGCTTTAATCAATAGTTCAGTCATACCAAGGATCCCCATGGCCGAAACGTTTATATCACATACAGGAATCCGCCTGGGTCGAGTGGTTAGCGTCGGCATTTGAAACCGGGTTCGATCCCCAGACGCGGCACGACGGCTCAGCAGGAGTTCCCTTGGACAAGGCACATTTCCTAGCCTAATATTGGGTTTTTTACCCAGGGATGATGAAAAAGTGAACTGTCGTAGTGATATAACTGATCTAATGTTAAAAACGGTGTAAAACGCTAATAAATGAACACATTATATCCTATACATTCGTTATGCTATCCTAATAATCCTGAAGAACAAGGACAAAACCACTACTACCATTTCTAAAGTATTTTATTTGAAGATCGGATCGAGCCGACGCATTTTAAAACAACTACAGTTCAACCTGTGTTTAAAGACCACCCATAGGAGGATAGCAATCTGGTCTCTGTTCACAGGTGGTCTTTAATTACAGGGTAATTTGTGCAGATTATGATTAATTGGGAAATGAACAGTGTGGTTGTTATAGACAGGGAATTGCTATACAAAGGTGGTCTTTAGCACAAGTTTGACTCTACACTATGGAATCACTGATACTTTGTACGACTGTAAAATAATTATACACCTGGACACAAGTTAATTATTATTTTCTAACAACATTCGAAATATCCAGCACATTTAACTAATAAGTATATATATATATACAAAATATGAACATACAAGCAGGCCAATATGACCCTTAATCGATCACCTGAGTGGCGGTATAATCTCAAACGTGTAACTGCTAGCATCGTAGGTAATTAATCAAGAGTGGATTCAGTAAATTGAATAGCTTATTAGTAAAGGGCTGTTTGTTATAAGGCATTAAATAGTCGAACAATGTTGTAAGAGGACCAATACCATCGTCATATATCACACACAAACTATTAGTGAAAACTATCCGGTTCTCATGCATCACATGGCTTCTGTGATTGATGCAAAAACCGCGTTCGGCAATCGAGTGTACCGAACAGTAGATATCGATTTCCTTTATTGGCTAAAATACTGCATCGAGTTTGCATATCGGATATATGAATTGGAAGATAAAGTAACATTCAAAATATTTCAAAAGATCCGTACTTCCGTACTTTCTTTTTTGTGGGACTTTCACCCGCCAGCAAGACATAAAAGCCAGTCCATGAGCAAAAGATACAAGTTGGCTTTTGTGAACAGTTTAGATCCAAGTAAGCCTGTGCATTCTCAAGATCTACACTGTTCGCATATGACATATGACATACGTACGTTTGTCAGGGGCTACTGTCAACGCATGGATATTATGTTGGGCGGAGTAGATTTACAGGCTGATATGAATCGACAATGTTCAGGAATGTCCACTTGTACGTATCGTGTTACGTAGGTTAATTTTACCCACGTTCTCATATTATATTTCAAAATCAAAGCTTTTGTGGTTGACCATTAAGATTAACTTTTATAACTGTAGGTGTGACTGTTATTGGATTCTTGAAATGATTGAAAGTGGAGAATCAAATATTAATCACTGTTCTGTATATCCTTGTGTAATAATGAACACATGTCTCTGCATTTAGAAGATGAAGCTGGCCTTACACGCGAATTAAACACATAAATGTCAATCAAAGATGATCTCATATCAGTTACCAATCATCGACTAATTGTAGATGCAGTCACTGCTGCGTAAGGTTTTAAGTAACTTATAAACAAAGATTCTGTATATTTCCAATGTTTGTACAACACATTCTCTCCTGTGTAGAGAACATCTTTTTAAAGAAATACCAACCTGGGCGTGACTGCCTTATACAACTGTTTTTTGCCTTTAGTACTTTGATCTTGCCTGGGGTCTTTTAAGGTTGGTGACTTTACCGTTTGAACTAAAGTGGCGTTTATGAAGGCAATTAACATTGCTTATTTAAATGAAAGTGCCTAGTCAGTTTGTCTTCTGGAAAAGCGTCCTAGGTTACGGAATACTAAAATTTATTTAGCTTCAAATTGAAAATTTATTAACAAAATATTTTAACTAGTTACTAGTTGATGTTGGTCGACTTAGAAGCACCCTTTAAAAATTACTAATGCAGACAGAGTACTCCTTGAAATATTTATGGTTTCATATTCTAGTCCGGAATAAAAATGACCGGTTAGAAATTCCCAAAAAACTATTTACATTAAACTAAAACGAATTACTCTCCTTTGATTTCAGAAGTGAAACCATTTCTTGATTTAATATGAGTACTGTTTTCGAGTTGACTGTTTCCAGGATAATATAATGATATCGGCAGCTTTCTGCCTTCCAATTTCCAAAGACTTCCGGATAACCTCGAGGCCATTTAATTGTGTTGGTGTCTCTTGTTTTTAGCTCACCTGTGCACGAAGTGCAAGATGATCTATTGTAATCACATTTTGTCCGGCGTCCGACCGTCGTGCGTCGTCCATCTTCATCAATTGCCTTGTTAACACTCATAAGGCTACATTTTGCATCCAATCTTCGTGAAAATTTGTCAGATCATTCATTTCAATCAAAAATAGGTCAAATCGAAGGGAAATCTTGTAAAGACTCTGCAGGCCACAACTTGAGCATGTTGAAACTTTATCAGAATGTTTGTCCTGATGATATGTATAATATATCTATAGGTGCTACCTATTTACGAAAAAACGCAAGATAATTATAAACAAAAATTAAAGAGCATACTTTGGCCATAACAAAGGATTTATAAGTAATTGACTAGACAATAATAATGTTAATGTCATGTTTCTTGCATTATTAAAACATATTTGGAATTCGTATTGCTGTTGTCTATTATTTGAACAGAAAATAATAAAGTAAAGACTTTCAGACAATCAAGGAATACATTTATAATGAACGAGGTTAAAACATGAGGGCCAAGATGATCCTTAATCGATCACCTGCATTATGGCAAAAAAAAGAAGCAAATAGATCAGCCCTTTTCTGATGCCACCTGGCGAATGCCTTTTTCAACCAGTCAATATGACTGGAACAAATTATGTAAGGGGTCACATTTCTGCTAAACCCTTTCCCTATTAGAGACGGTTTCTGAGGCCTATGCAACAGACGATTTAGGAAAAGATTGCCGCCACAAGAACAATTGCTCCTTATGAAGAAGTTATCCTTTTGCCACAATGTTTGATAAATAATTATACTTTGAATGAGTGAGTCAATAGCTCATGTATAGGAATTTGGGGTCTTTCATGTTGATACCACTTTTTTTGCGGGAAACGACGTCGAACAATTGACGTTACGCCAAGATGAAGTGTAACGGAAATGACGTCACGTCCTTCTTTGGCTACGATACAGTCAAAATTTAGTTTCGGGTGTAGAAGGCTAATGCTGTCGTTTTTTTGACCAACGGGAAAACATATTTCTTACAGATTTCCATTTATTTTTAACTTTTCATACTAATGTTAATTCCCACATAACACAGCACTTTAATGATCTTAAATATCGATTTAAAAAAAAATTATTAAAAAGACGACAATAATTTTCAATCCGTGTTTTTCCGCTCATTTTATACATACCCAAAATACCGATTTAAAAAAAATGATTAAAAAGACGACAATAATTTTCAATCCGTGTTTTTCTGCTCATTTTATACATACCCAAAATACCGATTTAAAAACAAAATGATTAAAAAGACGACAATAATTTTCAATCTGTGTTTTACGTCTGCCTTTTATACATATCCAAAATGGCGGCCCCCATGGATTTTTCCAGTTTCATTTCAGAAAGCTTCATGGGTTATTGAAAAAAAAAAAAAAAAAAAAAAAATCTCACACCTGTTAACTATAAGCGAAAAAACCCATTCATGGGGTTTTTTCGTATTAAATTCAAACATGGGTCTGGTTGCGTTAAAAATTAGGTAATTAGGTCAAATTGAAGGAAAATCTTGTGAACACTCTATAGGCCACAATTTTTGCTTCAACAGTTTAATATTTTGTCAGAATAATTGTCTAAAAGATATCTAGGTAAAGTTTGAAAATGGATCATATAGGTTCAGAAAGTAGGTCACTAGGCCAAATTGAAGGGAGATCTTGTTAAAATTGTAGAAGCCGCATTTGTTTGCTACAGCTGATTGAAATTTGGTCAGAATGTTTATTTAAAAGATATATAGGCCAAGTTGGAATAAGGGTCATATCGGATCAAAAAGGTCACTATTCCAAATTGAAGGAAAAGCTTGTTAACACTTTGGAGGCCGCTTTTTCTTTATTCACCAGCTTGAACATTTTTCAGAATATTTGTCTGATTAATATCTAGGTCATGTTCGAATATGGGTCATATAATAAGTCAAAACTAGGTCACTTGGCCAAATTGAAGGTAAATTGTGTTAACACTTTGGATACTGCATTTTAAGCTAGAGCATGTTGAAACTTTATCAAAATGGTTGTCTTGATGATAGGTAGGTCAAGATCGAATATGGATCATGCTTGGTCAAAAAGAAGGTCACTAAGTAAAATTGAAAGAACTTCTTGTTAAAACTCAAAAGGCCGCAATTTTGTATTCAGCAGTTTGAAGTTTAGTCAGATTGTTTGTCTTAATAATATCTAGGTCAACTTCTAATAAGGTCATATTGAGTTAGAAACTAGGTCACTAGGCCAAATTGAAGGAAAATCTTGTAAACACATAGAAGCCTCCTTTTTGCTTCATTAGCTTAAAATTTGGTCAGAATGTTTATCTTAATGATATCTAGGCCAAGCTTAAATACGGGTTATGCCGGGTAAAAAAGTAAGTCTCTAGGGCAAATTGATTGAAAATTTTGTTAACACTCTGCATGGTGCAATTTTAATTTGAGCATATTAAAACTTTAGCAAAATGTTTGTCTTGATGATGTGTAGGCCAAGCTCGAATATTAAACATGTCTGTTCAAACACTATGTCACTAGGCCAAATTGAAGGAAAATCTTATTAAAACTGTAGAAGCCGCATGTTTTCCTTCAGCAGCTTCAAGTTTGGTCAGAATTGTTATCTTAATAATATATAGGCCAAGCGTAAATACGGACTATGCCCGGTCAGAAAGAAGGTCACTAGGCCACATTGATGGAACATCTTGTTAACGCTCTGTAGGCAACCTAATTGACTTCAGCAGCTTGAAATGTAGTCAGAATGTGTGTTTGAAATATATCTAGATCAAGTTCTAATATCGGTCATATTGGGTCAGAAACTAGGTCAATAAGGAAAATATTGTTTAAACTCCGGAGGTCGCATTTTTACTTTGAGCAAGTTGACACTTCGTCAGAATGTTTGTCTTGATGTTGGAATATGGGTCATATCAGGTAAAAAAATATAGATCATTAGGCCAAATGACGGAAAATCTTATAACACTCATTTTGCATTTTGAATAAATTGTCTTGATGTGTTTTGCATTGCATTACATTGCATAATTCAGCTGAGCGAACAAGGGCCATCATTGCCTTCTTGGTTATTGAAGAGCTTACATGCTATGGTTCACTGGAATCACAACAGTAATGTCTATCAGAAGTTTCAATAAGTTGTTCCACCATTTCGGTGTTGGCCATTACGGCACAGTGATGCTCTAATCAGATATAAAAGAAAGAACATAATACATATTAAAGACGTAACAGTTACACGGAAGAACATCAATGTATTGGGATTCGCTCGCTTGAGATATCCCTTATTGTCAGGATTTTCCGTCTGTCTGTCTGTTTGTTTGTATATCGAAGCTCCACAGCCCAAACGGACAAGCCGATTTCGAAGAAACTCGGTCAACAGGTGCCATAGGTGCTCGGAGACTGCGCGTTTGAGTTTCGTTGCTATGGACCCACCCGTTGCTATGCAGTTAGCAAAAAAACGCGTTTTAAGAACGTTCACCAAAAATCTATCTCCTCCTGCAGTTTTCAACGTGGAGACCTGAAACTTCGGTTGTAAATACTTCGAGATATTTAGAAAAAACGTACATAGAAATGTTCGATTTAGTCTTCAATTATCTTCATGGTAGCCCTTCAAAGATAGGGTATCGTTTTAGTGTCGATTTTCACTTCAATCGCCCCTGGCGCTACAGCGGTACTATTCGATAGAGATTTTATTGCACCATCTGATAGAGCTAGTCAATAGCTACAAAAAGGTTTCTTTACGTGATTGACCTCCGACCCCGAGTTCCCGAGTTACAGCCGGAAGTTGGCTGCCAATTGCCTAAACATGTAAAGAGAGAATCACCGAGGCGAAACGGCTGGGGGCAGACGAATGAGTCTCTGCATGGTGATAGAACATGTTTGGTAGAACATTTTTCGTCATTTACACTTTCCTCCATCTCCACTCTGACGGGGTGCCAGTTGCGAAAATATGCAAAGGGAAACTCACCAAGGCGAAACAGTTGTGTGTAGACGAATGCGTCTCGGCATGGTGATAGAACATGTTTGGTAGAACATTTTTTTGTCATTTACACTTTCCTGTCTATCTCCAGTACCTCGAGCGAATCCCCCGTCGCCTACCGGCTTGTTCAATAATTATTGTGTTATATCATGTATATTTTCTTATTTTGTAGAAATAAATAGATCCAGAATTTATTTTCTTTTATATAAATACTGACAAACTACATGTATGTATATTTATGATCTGAAATAAGCAGAAAATCTTTAAACCAACTATCTTATGTCTTATTTTTGTCTAAACAGGATTAAACATGACAAATATCAATTGATTTGATTTTAAATCTTTCCCACACGCATCTGCAGCAAATGACTTATGATAACATTGTGACATCTAAATTTGCTCACAATTAGAAATACATGTATATCCTTTTGTTTCCATTATTTTGCTTCGTTTTCAAATGTTCAATAGTTTTGTCTAAAGGTTATCAAATTCATCTGCTGCAGATTATATTGTATGTGGAAAATTGTTAATATAATATCCTTTACAACAATGTTTCAGTTATATCTAGGCTGTCAAATCTACAACCTTATGTGACACTATAAGCACAGCTATTCTTGGAAAGGACAAGCTTAAATAGGAGAAATTGCTTCGTTTGATCGATTCCTATTTTTTCAACAACGTTTTAGATCGTTTATACTGTAACCGCTAGTGGCTATAAACTGCACCCTGACATTACAGCAACAATGTTCCATGTCTTGTTTCCAAATAAAGACCAAACACCTGATTGACTGTCAAAGCAGCAACTAAATCCTATTTTCTGCCAACCCACATCATACTTTAATTCAGCAGATGGTGTTCAACACTGGTCTTCATGACTGAAGTTAACAGAAGACATTACAGTATATAGTTTGCGTGATTGGACATTATCCTTTTTAACCCTTTCCCGCATATACCTGCTTTCTGACCCCTATGCAGCAGTCGACTTTTGTTTTTAAACATTGTGACAAAAAGAAATTGATCATAATGAGCAATTTCTCCATTTGCCACAATGTTTTCGACTCTGTTCAATGAATTAATTTTTAATTATTGATACATTCCAAATAATAGCAAAGATGTTTTTAAAGTTGTTTGCTGCATATGTTTTGTATATGGGAAATGGTTAAGAAACATATTATATTGTCTATGTATATAATATAAACAGCAATCTGCTTTCATAAACAATGAACATTCAGACTAGCTTGCACATTTCAATGTCGGTAAACTAGTGAATTTATGTTTTTATTTTAACAAAGGCTGGTTCTCTAAACCTTGACATTCTCATAGATTATATAATTACCTGCTTATCCTTTACCAGATATAAGGATAATTATGTTAAGCCCGGATAACTCAGTAGCTAACATTATCCTGAATCAGTCAATCAGTCTTACTGTTATTTGATTAAAGTCACCATGACTAGTGTCAGTTGTCTGCATGTAGACTGGAATGAGTCCCTACAGTTAAAGTATTCTAACAATATCAGCTTTATATTACTTCAATGTATCTTTCTATAGTATCTAGGCATTACTGAACATTCAGTTATGGTTCAGACAGATATCTTAATTTGTGTATATTTTATAATTATAATGCATGTATTTGTGAAATATTCAAATGGACTTTGTCCTGTCTTGTCTGCCTGCCGTGATATAACTGAAATACTGTTGAAAAAAAAAAATCCAATCAATAACTAACTGACACGTGGGTAGTAAGGCGAAAGCTATGAAGCCCTGTTCTTGACTGGTTTAACATTTGTTGCATCTTCTAACCTACAATAATTTTAATAAAATTATGTAAAGTATATGCAAATGAATTTTCACTTTGAAGACAGAGAAGTAAATAAGATCATGGGAAAATAATACTTTTTTTTTAAATGCTTAACCATTTGTTTTCAATGATGTCATTCAAAATGTGTGTGCTGCATATGCATCAAAATATGTCTTTAGTATATTGGGTACAGGGTCAATGTATAATCTGATAGGTGTTTATGTATTATTGTTATATATCCCTTTTATCACTTGTCATCAGCATAACTTCCTACATTAATGATTAATGTCTCCGTTTAGTTTCTTTAGCTACTGTATTGATGTTATCAGTAAATCCCTTTTCCCTTTCTTTTATTGAATAAGGATAGCCTATGGACTTCCAACACTGCCATCAAGCTTTCCATTTGTCTCATACCAACACAACACTTTGTATGTATTCCTGTAACAAGGGTTAGGGTTAGGGTAAGGGGGAAAAATCATGCATCAATTTGTATAACATTTCTGAAAAACAAACACTAATTAACATTTCTAAGCTGAAAGTCTGAAAAGTAGAAATTATAAACAATGATTTTGTTTTCAAAACATTACTGTATACATACACAAGAGACAGCAAAGACAGGCCATTTTAGAGATTGAATGGATAAATGCATCAACTACCAATGCTAACCATTTGTCAAAATAAGATAATGATTAACAATCGGGTCAGGGACAGTCTGTCCTTAGGTCTTAAAAATGAATATATCAACACAATATTAAATAAATCAACCGTCCCTGAATCCTCCGGCTAGACAACGTCAAAACGAATGTTCGGAATATATCCAATCAGAGCGTTGTTGGGTGCGGGCCTGAAAATCATCCATGAAATGACATCCGGAAAAAAGGCCATACTGAATTCGATAGACGATCGAATTCTGCTATATATTTTAAAATTGACTGAAAGATGTTATCTAATAACGAGCTTAAGCTGTCGATTGCTCGTTATTGATTTAATAATCTTTACACTGCTGTTTATACCGTCCCTATAGCATCCAGCTAGTCTACGTCAAAACAAATGTTCGGAATAAATTAAATGAAAATTCGCTGATTGTATTTGATTAGATTCATGATAAATGTCATATTCAGTCGATTACTATTTTTGAAATATATATCAAATGATATGCCATTTTACAAAATACCACTTCATGCATATTATAGCATTCATAACCCTTTTATCTGTCTGGTAAATATCGAGTATATTTAATACCAAATGAGCGCTTTTGGAATGCTAAGTTAATTGTCGATTGATTGTTTGGCGTTTTACGCCGCTTTCAACAATTGTTCAGTTATATCCATTTATTATAGCACAAGCTAGTAAATCGTAATGCTTACCTCACAATCCTGGGCGCTCTATTGTCGAACAAATGCAGTAGATGTACTTTGAAAGCATTAGCAGGAAAGAAGATATTTTTCAACGTGATGAATTTCTGTCTGTGCCATTGTGCCAATTCTATAGAAAAAAAATCAGATTGCCGGCATGCCAATTATAACAAAAGGTTTTTGACAGCACTCTCTGAAAACATCAACTAGATCGACACGATTCTTTAAATAGAAAGAGAGTCTGCGTTTTGCGAACAAACACACAGGTACCGACCGTATCTTATTATTTTTCGAGCAGAGTAATTGTAATTGTGTTGAAAGGTTAACGGCACACTTGTAGCATGTGTTCATAAAGAGTTAAAGCCTTAAACAATAACATTAACCGTATTCCAGTAATTTCTATTTCAGCTTGTTAAACACATATATGTGGCCATAAAGCAATTGCTGCCAGTGTAGAACCAGATTAGCCGGTGCATCCGCACAGACTCCCCACCATTCGCCAATTATATATAGAAAACTTTTATTTAGCAGTACTCATCTGGATTCGTTCATGGTAGATCCACACAAGCCACCGCACCCTCACAGTCTTATCTTAATCTACAATGTTTGCCTATTGGTCATAGAAGGTTTCAAGAACGCCTGAAAATCAGTATCCATTAATGAGCCGTCCCGCGAGAAAACAATAATTATGGCCCCTGCGTAATGTATCGACCCAGATCAGCCTGCATAGTCCGCGCAGACTGATCTGGTCCGACACATTCCATCTCAGGGGATAGAGGTATAGAGTAATGATTCCTGAAAAAGAAAATCCACAGGAGGCGAAAAGTGTCTATCCGGGTAAACCTATGCGGCATGCTTAGGCTGATCCTTATCGAGTCCACAATGTTGTTTTTATCGCGGGACGGCTATTATATTCTTTACTGGAATCTTTTTTTCTACGCATGTTGTAATTCAGTCAAGGTTATTTTACCTTGGCACCGCACACATAGAGATTTGCCTGCGCATGCTTGCGATATGATGACAAATTGATAAACAGTGTCGAACTAAGTGCTACCATTATATAATGGGATTTAGTAATGATGTATATCATGTTACATTTGAGCCTCGTGTTGCGATTGGAGACTTAATTGTAACTCTGATTTGGCCGCATTTGTAGTTGTTCTGGCTTAAACTCATTGAACCGCGAGAAAACCGACATAATCACCTCTGCGTAATGTATCGAGCCAGATAACTCTGCGCAGTCCGCACAGGCTAATCCGGGCAAACACATTCCGTCTCAGGGGGATAGAGGTATAGAGCAATGGTTCCTGAAACAGAAAATCCACAGCAGGCGAAAATTGTCTGTCCGGGTTAGCTTTCGCTGCATGCTTAGGCTGATCCGGGTCGATACTTTACGCAGAGTCCCCAATGTTGGTTTTCTCGCGAAATGGCTCATATTGTCAGAAATTAGGTTAAGGTATGTAACATTTTGTGGATGTACAATGTAAAATGTAACCTTTGAAATAACGATCGTTTTCGACACCAACAACGTACATTTTTGTGGAAAAGACAGTGTTGTTAAAGAAATCATGTTTTCTTTCTTGTTTTAAGAGCTATTGAATTAACATAAATATATGATTGATTCATTTAAACTTATTTATTTTTCATCGATTGCGAAACAAGCTTTAAGCTTATACCAATAACGTTCGATGTCTGCTTCATGGAGACATAACCAGTACTCGCGCCGTTTGTGTCGAAAAATCCAAAGGGCAGAAGCCGCTCATCATTGGATTCGAACCTAGGACCTTTGGTGCGAGTGGCCGACGCTCTACCACTACACCACTGTCTTCTAAAACATAGATATAGTATTGTCATTATATGATTTTCATTCATCTTCGATGAGGATTTATCTGGCAAATTAATAAGAATATAGAAAAAAAATCCGATAATGTTATTACAATGAGTAACTCCGGTGAAGTGGTGAAGCGTCCGCTTCAGGTGCGTGAGTTCGAACATTCGAGCCCCTGGCCGGGTGATTCCAAAGACATTAAATTGGAAGTAAAGACTTACCTGCTTGGAGCTACGAATTGCATAACTGGTAATTTACCCAGGAAATGCCGCGATATAATTGAACATGTGTTGACAGCGCCGTATAACACCATACAAATAAAGAAGCTGAATTACTAAAGGAAATGCTATACAACTGCTATCGCTGGTCGAAACGCGTATAGTATGTACGACAGTGTTGACTCTGCGTCACATATCGACCCAGATCAGCCTAAGCATGCCGCGCAGGCTAACCCGGACAGACATTTTTCGCCTCCTGTAGAACTTGTTTCAGGAATCATTAATCTATACCTGTATTCCTTTGGGACGGAATGTGTCGATCCGGTATAGCCGGCGCGGACTGCCCAGGCTGATCTGGAGCGATATATTTTGCAGAGCCCATACTGCTGGTTTTCTCGAGGAACGGCTCACATATTCATTTGATCCATTTGAAAATATCAAAGCTTGGCATTTGTTAATACCATAGCATGGCATTTGTTTATATCATAAAATATAATTTGATAATATCAAAACATGTCCTTTGATAGTATAATACAGACACATAGATGAATAATTATTAATATATCTATAGGTGCTACCTATTTACGAAAAAAACCGCAAGATAATTATAAACAAAAATTTAAGAGCATTATTTTGGCCATAAAAAAGGATTTATAAGTAATTGACTAGACAATAATAATGTTAATGTCATGTTTCTTGCATTATCAAAACATATTTGGAATTCGTATTGCTGTTGTCTATTATTACGAACAGAAAATAATAAAGTAAAGACATTCAGAAAATCAAGGAATACATTTATAATGAACGAGGTTAAAACATGAGGGCCAAGATGATCCTTAATCGATCACCTGCATTATGGTAAATAAACCCTTTTCTGATGCCACCTGGCGACTGCCTTTTTCAACCAGTCAATATGACTGGAACAAATTATGTAAGGGGTCACATTTCTGAAGATTTAGGAAAAGATTGTCGCCACAAGAACAATTTCTTCTTATGAGAAAGTTATCCTTGTGCCACAATGTTTGATAAATAATTATACTTTGAATGAGTGAGTCAATAGCTCATGTATAGGAATTTGGGGTCTTTCATGTTGATACCACTTTTTTTGCGGGAAACGACGTCGCTCCATTGACGTAACGCCAAGATGAAGTGTAACGGAAATGACGTCACGTCCTTCTTTGGCTACGATACAGTCAAAATTTAGTTTCGGGCGTAGAAGGCTAATGCTGTCGTTTTTTTGACGAACTGGAAAACATATTTCTTACAGATTTCCATTTATTTTTAACTTTTCGTACAAATGTTAATTCCCACAACACAGCACTTTAATGATCTTAAATATCAATTTAAAAAAAAAAAAATGATTAAAAAGACGACAATAATTTTCAATCCGTGTTTTTCTGCTCATTTTATACATACCCAAAATACCGATTTAAAAAAAATGATTAAAAATACGACAATAATCAATCTGTGTTTTACGTCTGCTTTTTATACATATCCAAAATGGCCGCCCCAATGGATTTTTCCAGTTTCATTTCAGAAAGCTTCATGGGTTATTGAAAAAAAAAAATATCTCACACCTCAATTTCACCATTTTATCGCATCTGCGAGAATGCCTATTAAACCACGTTTTTACGATTTATACGTGTGAAAGCTCGAGCCGAAGGCTCGAGCGAAGCACGCCTATAGGTTACACGTACGAACACATCATACGAGATCAAAACAACGAGAATTCAGTACAATCTTACTGTTTTTCACATATCAAATCTCAACCCCATAGCACTTTTTTTCGGCCATTTTGCTTCCGGTCTTACTGGACGGCAAATTATCGTAACCTATTCATTTCGTAACCGGTAAAACCCACAAACACGATATTCGTATGTTTTGACAAATCAAAAAATACTTAGAACTAGAGAGAAAAATTAAATTAAATTCCTTCTCGATAAAGGAATGAAAACAAGGAATCTGATATGTGATAATTTGCGTGTAATTGCACTCGTTTTCTATTTTTAAAATAATATTTTCTCAACCGGAAGTAAATACATCCAAATTTGACGTCATTGCAACGAAAAATAACGTCATTGTAAGGCAAGTAATAAATAAATAACAAAAGGAAAACGACAGGAATGGTAGAAAAAGATAGTTTGACTCGTCACAAATGGATTTCATTCACTGGAAGGACTTTATGAAGGCTAAGTCGACTATTCTTTTGTACCTGTCATCATTATTTCATGGATTTTATATCTTTGCAATATAGAGAAGCAATAAACACTTGAAAATGATTGTAAATATTTCAACGGAAGTTATCGTTCGTTACACTGGCCTCGGATATTATTTTAACTGAAAAGGACGAACAATTCTGTTTCTGTATCGGCATAGCTTCATTTCAAGGTAAGCTATTTATCATATCAATAATTTGCTTAAAAATATAACTTAATTTCTAAATTATTTGTTTAGTATCTGTTGGGAACGTTCCACGATGATTTCGTCACATCGCGTGACGTCACATGGTGTGTATCGTTTTTGTCTGTATCTGTCATTTGAAGCCGAAGCCGTCTTGTCAAATGTTGACTCCACTCAAGAAAAAAACTAAAACTATCATATCTTCGACTGTCTAGTTGTATTGACTTTAAGACGTTTATCTATTTATTGCAGTAAATGTAGCAAACAAACAAAACTACAGTCAATTTCAAATTATTTGCCTTCAATTTACATTATTTTTTTACATTGTACAGTTTAACAGTTTATGTCTATGACCACAGGTGCTAGACGCGTTGATTGGACTCCCATGGGATACAACCCTAAAAACTCACAAAATTACACCAAAATATCTTAAACACTTACAAATAACAACAATTCAAACAGAAAATAACTTTTTTTTGAGTCCAGCAATTTTTCATTTTTCCTTCCTATATAAAGGAAGGAAAAATATTGTTATTTGTAAGTGTTTAAGATATTTTGGTGTAATTTTGTGAGTTTTTAGGGTTGTATCCCATGGGAGTCCAATCAACGCGTCTAGCACCTGTGTCTATGACCTAGTCTTTGTCAAATCATGAAAGTATGACCAGAATCAGTTCACCCTGGTTTTGGGGTATACATAGTAAATGTCTTAAGCCATATATCCTCCAACCTGAAAAAGAGGAAAACACTTTCATGCCTTCAAATGAGTCTATTGTTTTAAAGAAATGATGTCATATATATGTGGACTATCAGTAAAACACATTACTTGTCTTTCAACAGGCTGCATTTCTAGTAGATTCATTTTTGTTTTAACCAAAATTTGTTTATTGATCAAACTCAAATGAGTCTTGATTGTTTAAAAGAAATGATGTCATATGGGGCTATCAGTAAAACACATTACTTTTCTTTCAACAGGCTGAATTTCTAGTAGTTTCATTTTTGTTTGTTTTATCCTAAATGTGTTTATTGATCAGATTGGACAAACTTGGTACTAAGAATTTAAACATTATTTTCACTAGGTTATTTTAAATACTCTGCATGTATGTATTCAAACAACATTTAAAACAGATTCAACATCTATTGACAGCACTATTTTCATACTTGGGAGCACAACAACCAATGATGTCATAGAACTCTTCAAATTGAAGAGCAAATGCAAAATAAAAGCCTTTTACGGTCACCGATTTAGGTCCGTCTATGAAACAGGACAATGTACACTAACTATATCAAACTCAAATAAGGTAAAAACAAACTGAGCATTGAAATATGTAGATAAAGAGGATCAGTCTCTTTTTAAATTCAACAAACACTCAAAATACTTTTTATTCAAATAAATTTGTATAAACATTTTGGTTGAAAAATAAAGAAAACTTAATCTGTTTTTCAACAGAAAAAGGCTATAAGGCAGTTCATAATAAATGTCAGTTATATTAGTCACCCAGTGACCTCACATAAGTGTTCTGTCCTCTGATATAACTGAAATACCACAGAAATGTATCTGTTTTCTATGTAATTTATTGTGAAATCCATTTTTCTGTGTGAAATTGTATAATCTATACAATAGAAATGGTAAAATTTAAATTGGTATACATTCATTGTAACAAAAAAATTCTTATACTTTACTGGTAATGAAATTACACATATTTTCATGAACTGCTGCTCAAAATAAAAACCTATACTGTAGTTTAATGCTAAAACACCTGGTCTAACAAGAGTTCTAAGATCAAATCTCAGCAGGTACATGTTTAGAAAGAAGCAACTAAACTTAACAATGTATACATGAAACAATTATGTTGTGGGGAGTTGTCTTACTTAAACACTTTTTACATTTTTACCCAGGCTTCTAGTGAAAATAGTTTACTCCCTGTACCCTTTTCAAAAGCTTTTATAATTGAGCAATAACAATTAAAAAAAGGAATGGTTTTCAACATTGATAACTCTGAGAATCTGTATATGTTCAAGGTTTGATCCAGCTTTGATAACCGTTCTAATATCAAAGTTTTAACGAAATTTATACATCATATTTGTATAATAGAGCAATTTTAACATGATCACTAACAATATTAAATTATTGCAAATTCTTCTGGAAAATCCATTTCTCTGTTTGTACTTTTTAAAATTTCTTTATTTGCTATAAACATACTGTTTATTGTTTTATGCGATAAAATGTATATTGAATATATTGATCAGATCTTTCATTATCCATTTTTTTTCAAACAACATATTTCAGATACATGTATATATAATCAGTAACTGTTGTTGACACTAAGTCTGGTACTTTTAATATTAACAAATAATCTGATGCTGTTTCATGTTTTACAAATTAAAAACCAGAAAAGGAGATAGGTGTTCAAAGTGAAAATGTTGTTGAATAGGAACATATTGTTCATTTTGGATATGTTCAATTTGGATCAATTACACCATTCCGACAATGTATTCGGATTAGTCACAGAAATCAAGTAATTTACATCAGACAAGGGGCTAAACTTTACCCTTTCCAACATACATCATTATAAATGGGACTTTTGAAAATATTTGTTAAAAATTAGTTTTCTCAGTCTGTATGCATAGTGTTCTCATCTTAAATTGTCTCAAGATTATACATTCCGCCAGATCATGCAAAAATAGCCATCTGCCTTGGAAGATTGTTGTGTGGATCAGTATTTTAGTATTCTAGAAAGCCAGGGGAAAATGTTAGGTGAACTGAAGTACCATTGAAAGTAATGTTAAGCGCAAGTCACTCAATCAACCATGGTAAGAGTCAGTTTCCCATTATATGTATTACTAGTTTACAAATAACTGGCATTTGTAAAAATAAATCAGAACATTCTTCAATGCCTTCTAGTGTTGTTTTCCATCAACATCCTTGGAAAGCTTACAGTCTGTTACAATCCTGACCTAATAAAAAATAAAACAGATATATATGTACAAATTAAACTTAAATGCATGCCAAGTTTCGTTTTTTTCAATATGTTTTTCAAATTCTGTTTTTGTAACTTTCTACAATTTGCCTATTAATTTGTTTCTTGTTGGGGGACAGACAGTGCTTAATTAATTTGTTCTTGCTTTCACACGACCTAGGCTTTGCCTATTAACATATTAAACGACCTTCGATATTTTTAGACCCGCGACAATCCAGATCAGTCAGTACAGTACTTCCACACAGTTTGGTTATAATCTATACTGTCTTCACGATCTCGTTAAACAAGCCTCTGGTAATTGATAGATTTATTTATTCGATTTATTCGGAAAGAATGTTGGCCGAGCTTTTATTTGGATCACATCCCCTGGTTTGACAGCCCGCGTCGCTACCGACTGAGCTACCGGTGCTCGGTACACCTCTTGAGAAGACCAATGACCAAAACACCGACACTACAAGTCTGGTATGACCCGTCCGACGAGAAAACCAACATTGTGGACTCTGCGCAAAGTATCGACCCGGTTTAGCCTAAGCATGCCGCGTAGGCTAATCTGGACATACTCTTTCCACCTCCTTAGATTTTATGTTTCAGGAATCGGTACTCTTTATCTCTATCCCCCTGAGACGGAATGTGCCCGTCCGCATTAGCCTGCGTCCGGATCAGACTCAATACATAACGCAGAGTTCATAATGTTTGTTTCTCGTAGGACGGCTGATATGATCGAAAGTGGACATGATTTCAGAAGTCACTAAGACTGTGGTGGAGATCGTTTTATTTAGTTTTAATTTAATTCTCCACACATTGGAATTATTTGGTTAAGAAACGGAAGTCTGTTTTGTCATTTATTTTCATTTATTCATTCAAGCACAATCTCGTTATTTTACGGATCAAAACCTTATGACACTGAAACCTTTCCTTCCAAGTCGGAGCTTATATACTCATCAACGGAGCAACGAATATTCAACACCGGAGCAAGGTATATTAAACAGCGGAGCAACGGAGTTAAATAACAAAGCCACCGGAGCCTAACCGGAGCAAAGAACAACACGCACGGTGTAACGTAATTGACTATTTTAGATTTGTTAATGTTCTAAGCTTTGTATTAATATAATTTGTAAATGCTGTAAGCATCATCACTGAATAAACATGGCTGCCTCCACAACGCAGTTTGGTATTACATGGTGTCAATAAATCGTGAATCATCCACGTCCGCAGCTGAAATTAACGCTGAATTTAGGTGAATCATGGCGACGAACATTCAGTTCGATCATCCAAGGATGGATTGGAGTGCGAGAGACATATACAGCGAGTCTCAGCGATTCAAACAGCACGTAGAATTTACGTGCCAAGGCCCGCTCGCCGGAACGGATAAGAAGGTTCTTGACGGCTGGATGGGAATGTGGCTTGGCAAAGAGGGTAGGGAAGTCTTCAAGACTCTACAATGGGCCGATGATTTGAAGGAAGATCCACAAAAGAACAAACGAGTTGCACGATTCAAGGCGCAACAACGGAAGCAAAAAGAAGGTGAAACATTTAATTTCTTCATTAATGACTTAAAATTGCTCGTTATGGACATCAGGTAAATTCCTATGTTGAATGAGGATATTTCTTCCAAAGTGTCATTTTCATCGTCGCTTATTGGTTCTGTTTGTGGCATATAAATCGGTCTTATGCACGTTTGTTCTGTGGTCACCTGTTCATCGGCTGACATTTTCTGTTTGTTTTTCATTGCTAAATAACACAGTTTTCTAGCACAATCATTATCCAAGTTATGCACATTTTTTAAATGGTCATTTAAATATCCTCGACGGATAAAGCTGCTGGGACATTTTTGACAGAATATATGTTCGTGTTCATGATGTTTTTCCTTCATATGTCTACGTAAATTCCTCTATTGTTGATAGTTTTTATCACAAAAATCACAGGAATACATTGTATTCATTTTTTTCATTTATTTTATCTTGTATAATTTTACGTCTTGACTGATTGACCTAAGCGTGAGATTTGACCGAGCAACTTAAGGTCAGCACGTGGAATATGTGTGGACATTTGTTTGCTTCGGTAAAACGTTTACAAATGTAGCACTAATTTTGGTGCAGCCTGGAGGCTGAAACCGTGAGTATGTGAGCAAAAAACCCTTAACATTTCGTAACAGTAATTTAGTCACTATCCTGTTGTAGAATTTGTTCTTTTCTTTTTCTTTTAGCGTCCTGTGCTGATTTTCGAAATGGCCAACCTTTGTGACAGAACTGTTAGTTTTACTTTGAATGTTCTGTTTAATTTCAGTATTTCCCGAACATTCCAAGGGATGAAGTAATTTTAGCGGTCTGCCCAGTATATTTCCAGACGGTAATCGTAATTTAACCGATCGAATTTTTCCATCACGACTTGTTATAGGTTCACATATTCGTCCCGTTTTCCAACATCCCTGAGGTACATTGTCCTTAATAATTACTACGTCACCGATTTTGGGTTTAAATGGAGACTTGATTCTAGGTGACCGGAGCAAATATTGTGTACGCTCTCGAAGACTGGGTTTGAAGGCCTATCTGAAGAAATCCCTATCAATGTCTGCTACAAAAACTGTTTTGTGAAGTCTGAATCTCATAGGAAATCCACATAAATTGTGTAACATTACAGGTCCCCTTAATAAGCACTCATTTAAACTGTTATTGTTTACATTAGGTTTAGTGGAAGCATCATACACAACACGTAGTTCGGTTGTTGTTTTCTGGGGAGTTACAACCGCATGATGTGGTATGTAATGCAGAGCTCCAGATAACGTGCGTATCTGCATAAATTACGAATGGAAAATCACCAAATACGCACGTGTGTCAAATCTCATGAGTTACAAATACGCATACATTTTGCAATTTACTCATCCGTTCACGTTATCATGCGTATCTTCTTTTTTAAATCACAAAACAATAATATTTTCTTTCAAAGTTTCTCGGAAAAACCTAGTCTATTTTTAGAACTAAAGTAATGGTTCCCGTTTTCTACATTTAGCTTATTATTTACGTAAATCGGAAACCAAATCGATCTTTGTCATTGAAGCGCCTGTAATTTCAATTGAATTAAATGAAAGCGCTTTTGACGTGATCAGTGTGTATTTGTTGCTGTGCTAATTTGTAATCTCGCGAGACAGTTAAAAGGAGAGCTTCATCCAATGGAGTCGCTCTTGAAGAAATAACACCACGTGATATTTTCGCAGGCATACAGATCACGTGATTTTTTTTCGCGCGCTTTCTTGAAGCTGTAGTAAACATCTCCTTATTTGGAAATCTATTACACAGGAAATAATTTCTCATATATGCACCATGCGATACATTTTTACAGGGTTCGAATTTAGGCTCGCATACTCCAGGTGAGATTTCAGGCACCAGCATATTTTTGCGAGTGAAATAATACGCATTTCTAATCGTCGAATGTCTTTGACAAATCGCGGTAACTGCAGTTAATTTTCGAGATTTACCGAGTGGCTGGGAGTATACTTTTTTCAATATTAGCGGAAGTTTACAATCGATACAATCGATACATGTCTTGTGTGCATTCCTATTCAACGGCCCCAATATTGATGATGTTTACCGCATTACATTTGGGCTTTCGTAAGTCTAAAATTAGTTTTGATTTACATATCGCGAATACGATTGGCTGGAATGGTCACGTGTATATTTTGGGTTTCCCAAGTTGTATTTTTGCACTTAAAGCACACGTACCCCACCCCCTACATGATAACAAGGGCTGTGACCTATCCAAAAAATCATTTCTGTATTTATATGTTTACACTTGAGACCACAACAAATTTTGATACCATAAAACTCTTCAAATTGAAGAATATGCAAAACAACAAGGTCACCGATTTAGGTCAGTCACTGAAACAGGGCAGCGTGTACGATTTATATGTCATTCAACATTCATATTAGTTTATTAATCCTCCCCTCCAAAAAAAATAAAATATTTTTCCGACCTACCGACCCACCTCTAAAATGGCTTTATCAAAATACTCATGGTACTATGGGCGTTACTCATCACTCAAAATTGTCATGAGTAATTACTCCTCTTGCCGAAAAATTATCTGGAGCCCTGGTAATGTTTCAAATATGTTGAATTTGACTCCGGTACTTGCTCTATTACACTTTGTTTTAATTGCTCCTGTATAACGGAGTCATATTTCTTAAGCATTTCAGAATTTCCCGCCAATTTCTTTACACACGACTTTAAAAGTCCCTGAGCGAGGTGTTTGGTTTCTGGTAAATCGGGATAATCTTCCTTCCATGGCCACATTACCTGGTATCTGCCGTTTTCCAATTTTAACGTTTCTTTGAAATTCTCCATGGCTTTTTCATCGTCACATTTCGAAGCGTTGTCTTTAATGCCAATAGCTTCAATGTTCCAAAGGTCTTCAAGATCAGGTTTTCTTTGCATTGAACTGTCAATACTTTGAAACATCTGAGAATGTGTCAAGTTTGAACCGTATGTAAGAATCAGAAAGTTCGTTTCCCTGTTATCTGCATCATTATCATGTGTACGTCCAGTGAGTATCCAACCAAATGTTGAGCCAATTAGGTAGAGTCCAGATTGAAGTTCGAGCCTCTGCGGCAATACAGCGTCCAGGTAATAATCGTTACCAAGGAAGAGTTCGACAGTCGAACATTCCCTTTCTTTAGGTATTGTATCCGCCAAATCCTTTATGTTCACTAGGTGTTCCAAGTGTCCTAGTGTTGACACGTCGTTGAGTTTCAAACTTAGTGTTGTTGATGATGTCTTGATCACCTTAGATTTTTTCTCTACCAAATGTGGCTAACCTTATTTCTTACTCATTTTCACGTTTCAGTCCCAACTTATCTGCGAGTGCCTTTGTTATGTATGTGCACTGCGAACCACAGTCGAGCAAAATTCGCGTCTGTTGACGTTTTGAGGTTTTCGTATTTTGTATCTCTGTTAAAGCAGTTTGCATTAGGAACATTTCATTTGAAGATATTAAGGAATTGTCTTCTGGAACATTGTCATCCGCAGGTTTATTTAGTTCTGACAAACTGACACTTGATGATTCACGAATTAACATTCAATTATACTTTTTCGGGCACAGACTTCTATGGTGCGTTTTAGTTTCGCCACAATGAACACACGTTTTGTTTGTCTTGCAGTCATTAGCTAAATGTCCTTCTCTTAAACATCTGAAACAACTACCCTTTATCTGATGCTTCCTTTCGCTAACAGTCTTGTATTTCTTACACTTATCACTATAATGTTGATTAGTACAATATTTGCATTGGTCAGCCAATCTTGGTGCAGGCTGGTTACTCCTGTTTTCATTTGCCACTAGAGCTTCCGATGAACTAGAAGCTGCTTTGTTCCACTTTCCTCTAAAACCGCTGTTTTTGCGATAATTATCATAGGGTTTCACGTTTTGCTTTTGTGAGTTTTGCCTATTTGGAATGGCTTCTGTTGATTCGAGTGCCATGATATAATGTATCAAACTATCCCGTAATCGGTTAACTGTCCATGGGATAGTAGGGCCTTTCTGCATTTCCAGCTGAACAAGTATTTTACTGGGCACCTTTGACTTTATCATAGAGACAAACACAGCTTGATTAATATCCTGTTTTAAAATTTCGAGGCTTCTCAAATGCCTTTCAATTTCGTCGAAGAACGAGCGCAAACTTGCAGTTGATTCTTGTGGCGCTGGTAATTTCAACATGTGGGTAAAATGTAAGTCAATAACTTCCTAGATATTTCCGAATCTCTCTTTTAGCGTTTTTATCGCAACCGCGTAATTGTCGTTTGACAATGCCAACCCATTAATTGCATTTTGTGCTTCACCAGTGATTTTACTTTTCAGATGGTTCATTTTTTCTATTCCAGACAAGTTCTTGTTGCTGTGTACTGTGCATTCGTAAGAGTCCCAACATTTTGTCAATTTAATTTTATCACCATTGAATGACGCAATTTCTAATTTTGGTAACCTTACAGTAGTCTGATCACGTCGAATTTTATCTTGTTTTTCAAAGAAATCTTGTTGCTTTTTCATTTGATCTATTACCATCATTTGCATTTCAGTTTGTAAATGAACTAAGTGTTCCATGTGTGCACCGCTTTCCACATTTTCTTCCATTTTGATTTGAGGTTTAAGTAGTCTTTCTTTAAATTCCTCCAAATCGATGTAACACTTAATAGCGTTTTCACAAAGTGTCCCATCTTGTTCTATGATTGTATTTAGTAATTCATCGTCATCTTCGATTGCATTACACAATTTCTTTGATTGACTTTCTAACCGCTTGCGGTATATTTCTAGTGTCTTCATGGACGTATTCACGTTTGTCAATATTTCTTCTTCTTCGATTGTTTCGGTGTCACAATCCATAATTGCCAATCCATTTTTAATTTCTTTCACCAAAACGTTCTGATATCTTGTCCTCACACCTTTTATATATTTTAATTCCGTCATCGTGCTAACTTTATTACTTCCATGTATTATATACTTTTACTGAGTAGCTCCATTAAATCTTAACAGCACTGATTCAGTTCCCGGGTTCCGGCGCCAAACAATGTGGTGGAGATCGTTTTATTTAGTTTTAATTTAATTCTCCACACATTGGAATTATTTGGTTAAGAAACGGAAGTCTGTTTTGTCATTTATTTTCATTTATTCATTCAAGCACAATCTCGTTATTTTACGGATCTAAACCTTTAAGACACTGAAACCTTTCCTTCCAAGTCGGAGCAACGAATACTCAACACCGGAGCAACGTATATTAAACACCGGAGCAACGGAGTTAAATAACAAAGCCACCGGAGCCTAACTGGAGCAAAGAACATCACGCACGGCTCATCGGAGCAACGGAGTTATATCACCAAGGCAACCGGAGTCCAACCGGAGCAAACATAAAGAACAAATCGCTAATTCGCGACAAAGACAGGTTTTCGCGTGGCGTGGCCAATATGATAGGATGCACTTAATGAGCTGAACTTGAAATATCAACAGACCACGGTAATATTTTGGTGAATACCAACAGCGTATTAAATAAAAATAAATATTTAATGATTGTCCTTTTAGATAAGAGCATGTTCTGCAAAAGAACACAACTATTAATAAAGGGAGTACAGCTAAAAAGGGCTTTGTCGCACGATTCTTCTCTTATATCTTACTTTGACAGCTTTTTGAGACGACAAAGCATCTGGGTCTACACTTTTTATTCATTATTAACAGATCACACGCTTGCGCAAGCAGATTTTTATTTTGTGCGGTGCCACAGCAAAATAACCTTTACGAAATTATTACATTTTTCTACAAAATAGTTACCAGTAAAGGATCTACATGGAGACTGTTTTAAATGCGTTTCTTGATACATTCTATGACTAACTGTCGAATGGAGTAGATTTAGATTAGACTGTGGGTCTACAATGATCGGATCCAAATGGATACTGCTTATCATAAATGTTTTGAAATCTTCTATTACTAATTGGCGAACAATATGGAATCAGATCAGACCGGGCGGAGGCACTGGTTTATCTGGATCTGCAAAGATTTTAAATTTCTGGAGTACGGTCAATGTTATTTGTTAAGACTTTTACTCTTTGTGAACACTACTACAACTTTGCTGTTAACCTTTGCACACGTGTCTAACAAATCGGCAGCAGAAATTATCTAAGCACAACATGGAAAATCTCAAAGAAAAGAAAGTTTAATTAGTGAATAGAGTTGAAAACATTCAGACAAAAAGAGAACTCGCTAATTTTGTTTCCAAAAGTCAACGTATGTGGGAAAGGTTTAAGCTTGGCAAAATATAATAGATACATAGGTTCTGCGTCACTTATTATACATACATAGGTTCAACGTCACGCATGAAACCTTCCATGACTAATAGTCAAACAGTATAGGATTAGATTAAACTGTGTGGATGCTGTGGCTTAATTGGATCTCAACTGAACGGATCCAAATGGATACTGCTAAACAGAAGTTTTCTTGAATCCTTCTATGACTAATTCACGACTGGTGTAGAGTCGCGCAGATCCACACTCGCCGCAAATGTCTTATGGTCATTTATACTTGTTTAGCAAGCTAAGATGGAAATTACTGGTGTAAGGTCAATGTAATTGTTAAGGCTCTTTATGAGCACTAATATAAAAAGGACTTGTAACCTTTCTGCACGTCCATCAAATCTACAGCAGACGCTTTGAAGTCTATTTAGGCAAATTTATGTAAAATCTCTTAAGCATATTTATTGACAAGAGTTGAAAACATTGTGGTAAAAGAAAAAAAAAACAGCAATCGCACGAGTTAATTGATTGATTGCTTGATTATTTGGAATTGAACGCCGTTTCCAAGAAGTTTCCATTCATATCACGACGACAAACTCACATAACCGTTCCACGAGAAATCAAACATTGTGGACTAAGCACGCCGCGCAGGCTAACCCGGATAGACACATTTCGCCTCCTGTGGATTTTCTGTTTCAAGAATCATTACTTTATACCTCTATCCCCCTGAGACGGAATGTGTCGGCCCGGATCAGTCTGCGCGAACTGCGCGGATCAGTGTGCGCTGATCTTTATCGATACATTACGCAGAGGCCATAATGGTGTTTTTTCTCGCGGGACGGCTCATATTTTGTTCTACTACACTCGAAAGATGGATAAATACAGAACCTTTGTGAGTGTTCTTAATACGCACCCCGTCTTTCTGTTGAACAAATTCTAAAATCATTTTTCTAAAATCTCTTTTCCTCACTATGTTTTCAAAAGTCATCTAATGCAGATGTCCTACTATAGACCAAATATTAAAAGCATTCTGATTTAGTCTTAAATATATTCTCTCATTACCAGACATTGGGGTTTATCCAAATGTCATATTAGTGATAGATACAGAACTTGTGTGAGTGTTCGTAATACTCACAACGTCCTTCTGTTGAACAAATCTCAAATCATTCATGAAAGTGCCGAGCCCCGGTAGCTCAGTCGGTAGCGATGCGGGCTGTCAATCAAGGGGTTGTGAGTTCGAATCCCGGCTCGGCCAACTTTCTTTCCGACGATTGACAAAAATCAATGCGACATGCGTCATTCGTCTTCCACCAATGGGCTAAGTCTATGTGGAAAAGCAGCCAGTTGCTTGGGAAGATTGTTGTGTGGAGTACTGGTGTGAGAAAACCAGGAAATACATGAGTAGTTGAACTGGCCACCGTGATATAACTGAGAAATTGTTAAAAACGGCGTTAAACCCAAATCAATCAATTAATCAATTCATGCAAGTATCGTGTCGATATATGTGCTGTATTCAGAGTCCGCGGTCAAATGCTTTTTACATTTTCTCGATGTGTTCATATGATTTCTGCATAGTCGTCAAAATGGCGAATACAGGAATTTATCCTTTTGATAAATATCTCCCGTTTCATAAAAATGTTTTCAAATGTTTTCAAAAGTCATCTATTACAGATGTCCTACAAAATAGAAAATATTAAACATATTCTGATTTAGTCTTGAATATAATCTCTCATTACCAGACAATGGAGTTTATCCAAATGTCATATTAGTGATATTTTGTGAAATACCAAATTATTTGATGAATGTCAAACCAGTAGGTTAATTGACTGTACGTAATATGGCATTTTTATCATTTTAATCAAGATAAGTCGGCGCATTTTCATTGAGCTTTTCCTGATTTCTTGTTATGGTCTCCGAACAATTTTGACGTGTTCTTATTTATAGTTAATACCGTACACTCAGTTTTAAGAACTGACACGAGTGTTCAACAATATAGGATATTTTCTCAGAATGTGTTGAATTTGTTTGAAGGAGGACAGATATTTGGACATTTTTTAAATTGACATCTCGTTGAGTTCCTTTTTTAATTGAATCGATATACTTGTGAAATAAGTAATATATAAAGGACCAATTTAAGGACTTAGTTTCAAAGCTAAAGGATAATTGAAATATTAAGCAATCAAGGTATGGCGTTATTGAACACATGGCCAAGAATAAAAGCGATTCTCTGACATCAGGACATGAGTAAATAGTAAATAAATAACGTACAGTAAACTAGAAAAGCTTTTGAAAAAAGCATGGATATAATTACCGAAAAGGGTAAGATTACTTTACAAAAATTAAACGATTCAACTTCGAGGACTGTGGAAATATGTAATGTTCTGCAGTCGAGATGTGACGAACAAACGGCATCGAAAAGCCAACTAACCAGTGACATTAACAATCAGATAGAAAACGGGATCGAGTTAAAACTTAATGCTTCGACATCAGAATACCGTGAAATGGATGATCAACTAGAGGGCGTCCAAAGTTCAAATGGACCAAATTCAAGCCATTGTAATAACATGGATGCAAATACCGAACAAAAAGAAATGATTAAAGTGATACAACAGTTAAATGAATCATTTACAAGGCTTGAGGATAAATTTGACTTTCGCATAAATAGAGTAACTGAATCGATCAAGCAACAATTCAATGGCATTAACAAACAGATAGACGAGACCAAACAAGAACAAAATGAATTAACATCAAGGCTTGATATAATAGCAAAGGAGCCAACAGTAGTTCGAAAGGCCACATCTGGCATTTGTAATTTCATCAAGGGATTCGCTGAATCAAGCACTTTGCATGGCATACCAAGACTAGCTGTGAAGGGTAAGGTATGGAGGATATTCTGGAGCATACTAATTCTAGGTAAGTCGTCGACTTGTTTTTTTTTTTATGGGGAGCGGGGAGGTGTGGGGGGTCGAAATGCATCTGCGTACAGTGACGGATTGAGTATGCATTCGTATAGCACGATCTGACCAGTATCATCACTGTCCGCTTACATGTATTATATTTCCCCTTCTTACTCGTAATGAAATCCGAATAGTGTAGTTTCACGGCTGTTACGTCTCTATTCCGTTACGGGGATGTAATACGACATCCCTTATGACTAGACGTTACACAAACAAATGAGTTTATAATTGGGTGAATCCGCACCAGTCAACACTGATATTTGATTAACTTTGCCTCGTGGTTTAAATTAAGAATACAATGACATAAATGATTTTTAGCATCAAGTTAAATATCTAACTTATATGAGCCGTTCCACGAGAAAACCAACAATGTGGTCTATGCGTAAAGTATCGACCCGGATCAGCCTAAGCATATCGTCCAGGCTAATCCGGGCAGACACTTTTCGCCTCCTGTGGATTTTCTGTTTCAGGACACGTTAATCTATACCTTAATCCCACTGAGACGGAATGTGTCGGCCCGGATTAGCTTGTGTGGACTGCGCAGGCTGATCTGGATAGGTAAATTGCGCAAAGTCCATAATGTTGGTTTTCTTGTTGAACGGCTCCTATATAAGCAAAGGCCTTCAGCAGCCATTTTGTGAAAATTATTTAAACGCAAACGTGCGAAAAACAACACTCAGTTGCAGTTGTATTTCCACTATTGATCATATTTCCCCTGATATAAGCAGTTACACATTTGCTACTATACAACACTAACGTGATTGATTTAGGGCAATCTTGACTCTCTTCTTAACTCGTAATAAAATTTGGTTAACTTTAAATATTGGTTATCCCAGGACAAACTTGAGGAAAACCTTGTTACCACTCCTGAGATTGCATTTTTTTTAAGTTTACAATGTTGAATCTTTATCATAATAATTGAGCCGTTCCGTGAATAAACCAACAGTGTGGACTCTGCGTAATGTATCGACCCTGATCAGCCTAATCATGCCACGCAGCCTTACCGGGATAAACACTTTTCGCCTCCTGTGGATTTTTTGTTTCAGGAATCATTACCCTATACCTCTATCCCCCTGAGACGGAATGTGTCGGCCCAGATTAGTCTGCGCGGACTGCGCAGGCTGATCTTGGTCGAAACATTACGCAGAGGTTTTCTCGCGGAACAGCTCATATATTACTTGTTGATATAAAGGTCGCGTTTGAATATGGAATATGGATGAAAGTGGGTTATAAGCGAGGTCACTATGTGAAATTTGGGAAACATCTGGGGAACACTTTTGAAGCTGCATTTTGGACTCTTTATTAATGAGAGTATGACATATAATAGTTATCATGTTGGCCATTTGAGGTTAAAAGAAAAACTCACTTTGGTCAAATTTAAGATAAGTATTGTGGACATTTGAGAGGCTGCATTTTTTTAATTGTGAAAGATGAAACTGCCAGAATGTCAATCTTGGTGAAATAAGCAAATTATTATGAAAGTTCTTGAGACTACTATATGGGCCGACTTTTTCTTCAACATGTTAAAGCTGTTTCAGAATGTTTATGTCTTGGTGATATGTAGGCTAAGTCCAAATATGGTTTCTTAACGGGTTGGCACCTATGTCACTAATCCAAATTTAAGGACAATCTAGTTGACGTTCTTGTCAGAATATTCCTCTAAATGATAACTAGGCTAAGTTAAAAGTGGGTCATTCCGGTCAAAAGAATTTCACTAGACATACTGTTGTGTAGTATAGTATTGTGGTCACACTTGAAGTTGCCTTTTTTTACTCAAGCATGTTAAAACTGTGTAAGAATACTTCACTTGTTGATATCTAGGCGAAGTTTAAATATGGGTTAAATCAGATCACAAACATGATCACAAGATCAAATATAAGAAAAATAGTATGGCCTATCTAGCGGTTATATGTTTTTAAAGGGGCATGTTGAATCGTAATGAAAATAATCCTATGATATCAAGGTAAATTTAAAGTATGGATCATATTGGGTCAAATTCCAGAAAGATATTGTGAACACTCTAGAGGTCGAGATTTAGCATATTTTAAACTTTGTCATAATATATCTTGGTGATAGCAAAGCTATCTTGAAATGGAGGTTTAAATTAACATCATATTAACCTGACCTTGTTTCGAACACGGGTCTACCGCTCCCAAAGCAGACAGTTTTACCACTATAGCATGAATATGGTTTCGTTAACAGAGTTTGTACTTTATGTTATTTAAATGATTTGGAGGTTGAGTTTCACCAGCCGTAATGCAATCCCCGCAATCAAGGAAGGACATCATCACTACCAATGTGTTTAAGTCTTTGGTATAACCTGACCTTGTTTCGAACCCGGGTCTACCGCTCCCAAGGCAGACACTTTTACCACTATAGCATAAAGATGGTTTCTTTACCAGAAAGAAATGCATATTAATTATTGAGTAGTGAAATAATAGTGATATACAAATGATTTTAACAAACAATAAATCAACAGATAATTCCTTTGAAAAACATCTTGACAAAATATGGAAACCATTTATTAATTAAGAATTGAGAATTGAAACTAGTCGTCATGAAAACATTGAAAGTAATCAAAGAGTTTGTACATTATGTTTTTTAAATGATTTGGAGGACGAGTTCGATTTTGTTTTAAAACAACTCATACCACACTATTTTTTGAAACGTCCAAGCATGTAAAAATATAAAGGGACGAACAGGGAATATTCTGGTCAGACTGTACGTATGCAGAGACTCACGCAGATATATTAATAGACGAGGTTCATGTTGTTTTTATTACCAGTAAGCATGGTGGCGATCGTAATTTTATAAATGCTTACTCAGTTCGGGATATAAAAAGTGGTAGATCTATGCCAGAATTCTCCCTAGCTCGGCCAACATTCTTTCTGACGTTTAATAACAGTCAATGCGACAGGTGTCATTCGTTAATGTAGAAAAGCAATCATTTGCTTGGAAAGACTGTTGTGTAGAGTACAGGTGTGAAAAGGCCAGGAACCCATGGGTAATTTACTTTACCACCGTGATATGACTTAACAATGACGAAATGGGGCTGTGAGTTTGAACCCAAACTACGCAAACACTTTTTCTGATATTTGAAATGTCAAGTCGACAAACCTCATTCGTCGAAAACGAATCGGGCTTTGATCAGAGACAAAGTGAATCGTAGCTCTTACAGCTGAACAAAACCACCCTGATTTTACACGAAACATTTTAAGCCACGCCTCACGAATATACAGACATTCGAAGAGTGTTAGTTGAGTTTATGTATTTAGTCGTAACTGTTTTTAACCCGCTTTCGGGATATTTGCACGGCTAAATTGTGCATAGAGAAGATTTTCACTGTTCGTTAAGTACCGAACTTCGAATTAAGTTGGTGTGGCTTTAATAACTGAGCCGGCCGGCGAGAAAACCATTATTGTGGATTCTGCGTAAAGAATGGACCCGGATCAGCCTAAAGCATGCGGCGCAGGCTAACCCGGACATACACTTTTCGCCTCCTGTGGATTTTCTGTTTCAGGAATCATTAGTCTATAGCTCTATCCACCTGAAACGGAATGTGTCGGCCCGGATTAACCTGCGCGGACTGCGAAGGCTGATCTCGATCGATACTTTACGCAGAGTCCATACTGTTGATTATTTCTCGCGGGACGGTTCAATTATATCTATCTACTATCTATTTTATGAATATTTTTATACAGGTGCCGTTGGGATCTCCATATTGCAGCTTAAAAATCTATTCAGGGATTACTTCAAGTATCCTGTGTATGTCGACGTCAACCTCCACTTCGGAAACCCAACATTTCCTCAAATGACAGTATGTAAGGATCAGCCATACAAAAGAAGCAAAGTTATTCGTCACCCAGTTTCAAGGAATGAAACGTATTTCGATAATGGAACGTTTTGGCGTTTATTTCACGACATTGGAGCCCTCCCGAATGAAGAGAGAATCCAACTCGGTTACAATGCTTCAGAAATAATGTCTGTAGTAGGTAAACGAGTTTATTACTGATTTGATCCGTCCCCCGAGAAAACCAAAAGTGTGGACTCTGCGTAAAGTATGGACCCGGATCAGCCTAAACATGCGGCGCAGGCTTACCCGGATAGACACTTTTCGCCTCTTGCGGATTTTCTGTTTCAGGAATCATAACTCTATACCTCTATCCCCGTAGGACGGAATGTGTCGGCCCGAATGAGTCTGCACGGACTGAGCAGGCTGATCTGGGTCGATACATTACGCAGAGGCCATAATGTTGGTTTTCTCGCGTGACGGCTCATTTGTTGACTCAAATATTTTACAAGTTTCTTTAGAAGTAATATGCGTAAGACGATGGTTGAAAAGGCAAATGTAATTACACAAATTGTCAGGTAACGCTTTATTTTTAGATTAAACATATTTGAACAGCTGAACTACTTTGAACTTTCCATGCAACATACTTAGTTCCGTTTTGATCATTGTGCGTTTATAAATCAAACCAATGAAGTACTGTTGGGATGGTTGTGTTGGAATTCGTAACTTAAGGACAGGTGTATGTACACAAGATATGCTTGTTGAATACGAATGCTTTAACTCAACAATGAGGTAAGTCACTTAGTTAATCCAGTTTCATTTAAATCTACATAGGTTTTCTTTTAATATACTATGACAACAACATTAAGACTAGATTTCTTTATACCAACTGCCAACATTGCAATACCCGTGTGTGCGGGTGTGATTGATAAGCATACCAAAGAAGAAGCCAGCATTGTTATTAAAGTGTTTAAAATATGCCGGATGTAACCGAATGGATGGTCATTGAAAGAAGAAAAAGAAATAGTTTACTAATTGCTTAAAAGGTAACCAAGAATCATTTGTGCCAAAATATTTTCCAATCGGACCTTAACTTTTGGACAAGACGACTTTAAAGTGTTCACTATATACACATTCTATTGGACCATGATGGTCCTAAATCCCTCACCTGATTTAATAGAAATTAAACAGTTGTCTATGTTTTTACTCTTTACATATAATTAAAACAAGCAACGCCGACTTTTAAACCTGTTTTGATGCCGCCTTAGAGCCATTTTTAACAACCAATCAATGTGATTTTTTTGTAGAGGATCTCCCAACGAACAAAATTACCAACTGCTCTTAGAATCAGACACATGGTAATATTATGTACATGTTTCCCAAAAATGACAAGGATATTCTTCCTTATAGGTAATTATGGAAACAAAATACAACTTGTAAAAGCACAATATCAAAATAAACAATACTATTTTTTGCATAGAAATATGAGCCTGTGAAACACAGTTCTGCTCTAACCCTAAGGTATTCTAAAACAAATTTGATTTTGACAAAGATTCATCAATTATTATTTGGCTAAACCCTTTCCGACATATAACAAATCAGCAGCAGATCTGTTTTAGTCTGATTAAAACTTTTGATAAACTTCTATAAATTTAAGCGTGATGATTGAATAGAGTTCAAACAATGTAACAAAAGGCGATATTGCTCATTATCAGCAGTTAATCATATTACAACAATGTTTTCAATGTAGTCAGCTGCAGAAGCGTCAGAAAGCGTACGTATATGGGAAAGGCTTAGTTGAATTGCTTTGTTCCATTTTAGTATATGAAAGCCAACGACAACCGTTCCCACAAACATGCAAAAAATACTTTTATGTTTATTTTTCCTTTTGGTCAAACTCCCAATGAGGAGTGTTGTGAAATACGAATGTACTTTGTTATGAAACACTGGAAACAAATGTTTAAACCTTCTTTTCCAATCCCGTTTAACCCAGAATTGAATTATAATTTCAAAGAAAAATGTGTTTCTTTAATAATTTCTACTTTTGTCACAATGCTTTCGAAAGCAGTTTGCTGCAGATGCGTGGAAATGTGTCTGCAAGCATGCATTGCCAACTTTCGGGAAATCCGGTGTCTCGAAAGCTCATATAGAGTCATTGAGGGGAAAAATAGTATAATTGCTCCAACAAATTAGTAAATGAATGGATTATTTCATTTCAAACGAATATGTTACGAAAACATGATAATATTTAATATGATATGTTTAATATGATTCTATGGTTTTACATGTAAATCCTTTTTTAGGTTTAAGTTGGTCACCCAAATTTACATCAAAATAAGAAGGAGCTCAATAGTATTCTGCTTTATTAAGGTATTTAAAAACATCCGGTCGCTTCATTTCAAACGGTTCTAGATGCAGATTTTTTTCTCTTTCATTTGCACTAATTCAAATCATTATTTTTAAAATATATTTTGGTCCTTTTTGAACACTTGTGTAAATTCGATGCCTCAAAAAGATGAAATACCTGTGTATTGAAGTGTGCGGTATTGTGTCATCTCAGCAACCCCACCCCAATCAGATTATCCCACCCTTTATGACCTGATAACGGAAGTTGACTGACCATATTGATTTTTGTACAATTTTACGAATAAAGATATAAAAATAATCTTTAATCACTGCAAAACATGTGTTCTCCTTGTATACGCGCATTGGAAGTTTAGAAAATATAGCAGTACTTATATTCGTCAAAGCCTTAAATAAACAAATAGTAAAGTCTTCACTCCTCTAAAATAAATCGAGACTGGTAATATAATGAAACAAAACGTTTTATGACCCCCATAAATTACTCTAGCTTACCAAGCTCAAGCGGACAGCATTGCTCGGAGATAGAGATCGCTGAATAGCCCGATAAGCCCCACAGTTACCTAATTATAATGAACTTTAATTTATTCTTGCACCCTGCAAATCCTTACAGCAGATGTATTCTTCCCCTGAAATAAACCACGTCATACAAAAACTACTATCAAGTCCCTTCAACAAGCTAAGATTTACAGAAGCCTGTCTGATCATGATCGTCTTTTTTCGCCATCTTTTCACATAAGCATATGTAACTCCATAGGAAAAAAACAATAACATTATAAAAAATAATAGGATAGTAAAAGTATAGAATTTTAATGTAACTATATTTGATTTAAGGAGGTTGTTTGTTTTTGGCCTTGGCAAATCGACCCGGAGAAATTTCAGCACAAAGGAGTTATTCCGCTTTTAACTTTTCCTTCCGCTTTGGAACTGTTGTTTTGGCGGAGCTTTATTTCGACGGCGCTGCCTGTGTTTTTAGGAACGGTTATTTAATTATATTGACTCTGGAACGGATGTCCGTATTCAACCGTCCCATATACTATTTTAACAAACATTTCAGGAACGTAAACACCACAATAACATTGATCCGATTAATCATTATTGTCAATTTAAATTTTCTTTTCAGGATACGATATGAAACCAACTTTAGCTCTCGATCTATACTGGGGTAACTGTTATACATTGAATCCTCCCGATGGGATAACAGATGTATCATTCCACTTTAATGCAAATTTCAACGAGAGATTTTCGTACAAATACCCTATTGGTGCGTATGTTCTCATTAGTCAACCGGGTCTTGACCCATTCAAATCGCCGCAATTTATAGCTATTAAACCTTACACCACGGTTATATCTTCTTTTCAACTAGACGTATATAACAGACTTAATGGTGTGTATGGTGGTTGTCATGACGAGGAAAAGTTTCAGCAGAGAACCGGCTTTGTTTATACGGAAAACTTGTGTATGAAAGAATGCAGAACGAAATACGCTCAAAAGAAATGTGATTGCGTAATTCCAGGAAGTGTACCGCCTGGGTTTAAGATTCCAGAACAATCTAAGATACGGAATTGTTTCAACATTGACGATAGGAAATGTTTCTCTAGAGAATACGATTTAATTTCGAACTGTCAGTGTAAGCCAATGTGTCGAACATCCGTTTATGGGATCAGAACCATGACTGTAAAGATGACAGAACAACCAGAATGGTTCGAAGACGTTTGCCATCGTTTCTTTACTCCATCGTGCAACAACTATACTGATTATGTCAAATGGGCACGGAAAAATTTTGCTTATTTCAGCATGAAAATATTAGAAAAACAATATAAAGAATTTACACAAAAACCCTTGTACAATATTTCCACTTTTATGTCAGATATTGGGGGCACTTTAGGGTTCTATTTAGGGGCATCGGTGTTGACCTTTTTTGAGTTAATACAGATTTTGTCAGGACTGATACTGTTTCTATTTAAACGGAGAAGCACTGAATAACGATTAGTTCTTCACATTAATGTTTGTCCTTTATGATGAGGATGAGTTCCCTGTTTGAATTGTAAGAGTTTCATGTTGGTATTGCTTTTTCTGTCTGTTCGTAAAGGTTTTCTAAGAATCTTCTCTGCCTGTTATTTAACCTTTTTTCCATATACAACAAATCTGCAGCAGACGAATTTGAAAGCATCTATGCAAAAGTATTGAAATTCTCTAAAACTGAAAGTATAATGTTTTTGAAAGTCGTCTGTTACAAATGCATAAACATGCGTCTATATGAGGGAACCCAGTCGCGGCGGTCATAGTGGAGTGCCTTTTAACAAGGCACATTTCCCAACCCAGACTTGGTCATATAACTGGAATAATGGGGGACAAATGTGAACCAAATTTACTGTGGCGGTATTCTTGCGGCCAGTGAGTGGACCAATATTTTAGAGACATTTCAACTTAAACAAGTTTCCGTTTGTTCTCACTTTGTCAAGTAACAAATGTTTGTCAAATGTAAACCACCTCCTTTTAGTGCATTAAGTTGGTCGGCATCCTAAGATAATCAGGATTATGGCTATTGCAGTAATAATCTCATTCATTTTGGCGCTGCCAGATTGTTATGATCCTGCATAAACTAACCTCATACTGGGAGCTGTAAACTTATCTATGATATATCATGTTTGACTTGATATTGTTAACATCCGCGTCTGGGTCTTTAGGTGCTTGTTATACATTATCACTGAATAAGCGCCTTATCAACGAAATGCATTTGGATAACTTGGTCTGTCACCGCATCTTCTCGGAACAAATTGAAAACATTTTGAATACTCTGCCTTCTTCCTTATCATTGCCTCATATTACACAATTGGATTTCAAATTACCCACCAAAACTCTACCCAAAAATTAAAATGTGAATCTACTAATTATGCCGTTAGATCTCTGTACTACCAGGCTATGGTAAATGTAGAAAATAGTTTTCGAAGATCTCTCCAAATAAACCTTTTGAAGATCGCACCAAACAAAGCCAAACCATGCTCCTCAGACGATCGTGTAGTGTATGTTCCAGGATTACAACACCAATCAAGAGAAGTCAGTCCTTAAATGTATTGAAACTCTACCAATCGTTTTAAATAGTGGGTGTGCTAGGAGTACCTGGATTATGCCATAAAAGGATAGAACATAGAACATTTTTGAGCCAGAATATGGAATTCTAACAACCGTTTTAATTGTGGGTGTGCTAGGAGTACCTTGATTGTGCCATAAAAGGATAGAACAAAGAAACTTTCGCGCCAGAATAATGATAGAATACGGAAAATTCTATTTCATTCTTTTTGTTTTATTATTATTATTATTATTAATGATTTTTTTTCTTTTTTCTGTAGAAATTGCTATACCCCTACCTCCATTTTGTTCCACTATAAATAAATCTGTTACTAGAAAACCTATGTTTCCTTTTACAATTTCGCCCTACCACAGAGTGGTTGAGCTGAGTCTTTTGTTATCACTTTGTCCAGTACCAAATGTTGGTCAAATGTAAACCCCCTCCTTTTAGCGCATTAAGTTAAATAATCAGGATTGTGGCTATTGCAATAATCCCATTTATGTTGGTGCTAACAGATTGTTATGATCCTGGTTAAACTAACCTCATACTGGGAGCTGTAAACTTAACTATGTTATATCCTGTTTGACTCGATTTTGTTTACATCCGCGTCTGAGTATTTGGGTGCGTGTTATACATTCTCACTTAATAAGTGCATTATCAACGAGATGCATTTAAACTACTTGGTCTTAGTCGGTCACCGCAACTTCTCGGAACAAATAGAAAACATTTGGAATACTCTGCCTTCTCCCTTATCATTGCCTCATGTTACATAATTGGACATCGAATTACCAACCCAAACCCTACCCAATAATAAAAAGTTGTATCTACTGTTTCTGCCGATAAATCTCAAGGCCATGGGAAATGTAGAAAATGGTATACGAAGATCTCTCCAAATAAAGTTTTTTGAAGAAAGCACCAATTTAAAGCCAAACAATGCTCCTCAGACGATGGTGTAGTGTATGTTCCAGGATCACAATACTAATCAAGAGAAGTCAGTCCTTAAAGTTATTGGAACTCTACCAACCGTTTTTAATTGTAGGTGTGTTAGGAGCACCTGAATTGTGCCACAAAAGGAAAGAACATAAAAACTTTTGCGCCAAAATATGGAACTCTACCAACCATTTTAATTAAGGGTGTGCTATGATTCCCTAAAGTGTGCCATCAAAGGATAGAACATAGAACATTTGCGATAGAATAATGATATAAGACAGAACATTCTATTTCATTCTATTTGTTTTAGTATTATTAGTGTTGATCTTTATTCTTTTTTCTTTTTGTTTTCTGTCGTTGGTGGTATGCGGTATTCTTGCGGCCAGTGAGTGACGACGAGGGGATCCAATATTTTAGGGACATTTAAACTTAAACATGTTTATTTTTTTCGGCACCTCCCCCATCGGACCTCGGTGCCTGGACCGCCGTAAGGCAGTTTTGGATTGCGGCATCGGGTGCCGCTGGGAGAAGCTTCCAAAGTTATATCATTATATATTTGGGCAGATGGATGTCCAGAACAAGAAACTGATGTCTAGTATTAGCGCATTTTTCGTGGACCCCGCTCTTAGGCCCTTTGGGTGTTATGTATTTTTCAAAGTAAACTACGGATTGAAATGGTGGAGTTAATATGGATGGATTGGAAGCTATTATCAATGGAGGATTGGAACCATAGTATTCAGTTTGTTCGGTTGACTGTGCCGTCCACAGCGATTGCTATACTCCAACGTCCATTGTGTTCCACTTTAAATAAATCTGTTAATAGAATATCTATATTTGTTTTACACACTCGCCCTACCACAGAGAGTGGTTGGGCTGAGTCTTTTGTTATCACTTTGTCCAGTACCAAATATTTGTCAAATCTGAATTCCCTCTTTTTTATCGCATAAAGTTGGGTCGGCATCCTTAAAATAACCAGAATAATGTTTAATAAACGGCGTAAAACAACAATAAAACAAACAAAATAAACTGTATGTGGCAATACATAAATAGGTCAAGATAACCCTTAATCGATCACCTGAGTGATGATATCATTGCGAACGTGTAACTGCTATAATCGGTGGGGATTAATCAAGATTGGAGAGTGGATTCAGTAAATTAAATAGCTTATTAGTAAAGGACATTTTGTAATAAGGCATTGAATAGTCGAACAATGTTGTAAGAGGACCAAAAAAGGAACATTCCTGTGATATTTTGGTAAAATGTGTCCATTGGTTAAAAGAGCAGATGTCATTTGAAGCTATACAGATCATTTTACAAACAACTGGTGGTGGACACGTATAATATCATTCACTGCACTGCACTCGACAATTCATAGATCCGATATCGTATTTTAAGCCACGCCCATCGTCATATATTACAAACAAACCAACAATTGATCGTTGAAAACTATCCGGTTCTCATGCATCACATGGCTTTTGTTTATGTTGCAAAAACCGCGTTCGTCAGTCGAGTGTGTACCGAACAGGACATATCGATTTTTTTTATCGGCTAAAATACTGCATCGAATTGCATATAGGATATATGAATTGGAAGCAATAGTAACATTTCAAAATATTTCAAATGATCCGTACTTTCTCTTTTGTGGGACTTTCACCCACCAGCAAGACATAAAAGCCGTTCCATGGGAAATGGTACAAGTTGGCTTTTGTGAACAGTTTAGATACAGGTACTCCTGTGCATTCGTAAGATCTACACTGTTCGCATATGACATACATACGTTTGTCAGAGGGTATTGTAAACGCATGGATATTACGTTGGGCGGAGTATTTTTACAGGCTGATTTGAATCTTCAATGTTCAGAAATGTCCACGTGAACCCTTGTCCATGCACTTATCGTATTTTGTGTACGTAGGTTAATTTTTACCCTCGTTCTCATATGATATTTCAAAACTAAAGCTTTTGTGGTTGACCATTAAGATGTACTGTAGGTGTGACTATTATTGGATTATTGTCATGCTTGTAAGAAGAGAATCAACACAGTAACCACTTTGTAATAATGAACACATGTCTCTGCATTTAGAAGATGAAGCTGACCTTACACGCGATTTAAACACAGAATGTCAAACAAAGACGATCTAATATCGGTTACCAACCATCGACTAATTGTAGATGCAGTCAATGCTGCATTAGATTTTAAGTAACTTATAAACAAAGATTCCTTAACTTTCCAATGTATGTACAACACATACTCTCAAGTCTAGAGAATATCTTTTTAAAGAAATACCAACCTGGGCGTGACTGCCTTATACAACTGTTTTTGCTTTTAGAACTCTGACTTTGCCTGGGGTCTTTTAAGGTTGGTGACTTTACCGTTTGAACTATAGTGGCGTTTATGAAAGCAATTAACATTGCTTATTTTAATGAAAGTGCCTAGGCAGTTTGTCTTCTGGGAAAGTGTTTTAAAGTACAAGTCTACTTTCCAAACATCCTAGGTTACGGAATACTAAACAAATTATTTTAACAAGTTAATGTTGATCGACTTATAAGCACCCTTTATGAATTCCTAATGCAGACAGAGTACTCCTTGCAATAGTCATGGTTTCATATTCTAGTCCGGAATAAAAATGACCGGTTAGGAATTCCCAAAACATTATTTACATTAATCTGAAACGCATTACTCTCTTTTGATTTCATAAGTCAAACCATTTATTGGTGTAAGCTTAGTACTGTTTTCGAGTTGACTGTTTCCAGGATAATATAATGTTATCGGCAGCTTTCTGCCTTCCAATTTCCAAAGACTTTCAGATAACTTCGATGCCACTTAATTATGTTGGTGTCTTCTTCTTTTAGCTCACCTGTGCACGAAGTGCAACTGAGCTATTGTGATCACATTTTGTCCAGCGACCGACCGTCGTGCGTCGTCCATCGTCATCAATTGCCTTGTTAACACCCTGCCGGCTACATTTTGCATCCGATCTTTGTGAAAGTTTGTCAGAACATTGATCTCCATCAAACATTTAAAAAGTTCGAAACTGGGCCATATGAGGTCAAAATCCAGGTCACTAGATTAAATAGAAGGGAAATCTTGTAAAAAGTATGTCACTAGGTCAAATTGAAGGAAAATCTTGTTAACACTCTAGAGGCCGCAATTTCTGCTGCAGCTGTTTGACATTTTGTCAGAATAATTGTCTAACAGATATCTAGGTCAACTTGGAAAATGGGTTATATTGGGTCAGGTCACTAGGCTAAATTGAAGGGAAATAGTGTTAACATTGTATAAGCCGCTTGCTACAGCAGATTGACATTTGGTCAGAATGTTTATCTTAATGATATCTAGGCCGAGTTTGAAATGGGGTCATACCGTGTCAAAAACTAGGTCACTATGCCAAATTGAAGGAAAATCTTGTTAACACTTTGGAGGCCTTTTTTTGGCTTCAGCAGCTTGACCATTTTTCAGAATGTTTGTCTGATTAATATCTAGATTAAGTTCTAATATGGGTCATATTAATTCAAAACTAGGTCACTATGCCAAATTGAAGGGAAATTTTGTCACACTTTGGATAATGCGTTTTAAACTTGAGCATGTTGAAACTTTATCAGAATGGTTGTCTTGATGATAGGTAGGTCAAGATCAAATATGGGTCATGTTTAGTCAAAAAGTAGGTCACTAAGTCAAAGTGAAGGAAAATCTTGTTTAAACTCAAAAGGCCGCAATTTTTTTATTCAGAAATTTGAAATTTAGTCAGATTGTTTGTCCTAATGATATCTAGGTCAACTTCGAATATAGGTCATATCGGGAAAATCTTGTAAACACAGTAGAAGCCTCCTTTTTGCTTCATTAACTTAACATTTGGTGAGAATGTTTATCTTAATGATATCTAGGCCAAGCTTAAATACGGGTTATGCCGAGTCAAAAGGTAAGTCACTACGCCAAATTGATGGAAAATTATGTTATCACTCTGGATGCCGCATTCTTAACTTGAGCATGTTAACACTTAATCAGAATGTTGTCATGATGAAATGTAGGCCAAGTTCGAATAAGTATCATTTCTGTTCAAAAACTAGGTCACTTGATCAAATTAAAGGGAAAACCTTTTAACACTCTGGATGCTGCATTTTTAAGTTGAGCATGTTAATACTTTATCAGATTGTTTTTCTTGATGATATGTAGGCCAAGTTTGAATATTGGTCATGTCTGTTCAAACACTAGGTCACTACGCCAAATAGAACGAAAATCTAATTAACACTGTAGAAACCGCTAGTTTTCCTTCAGCAGCTTCAAATTTGGTCAGAATGTTTATCCTGATACTATTTAGGCCAAGCTTGAATACGGATTATGCCAGGTCAAAATAAAAGTCACTAGGCCAAATTGATGGAACATCTTGGTAACATTTTTGGCTTCAACAGCTTGAAATTAAGTCAGAATGTGTGTCTGAATTATATCTAGGTCAAGTTCTAAAATGGGTCATATTGGGTCTGAAACTAGGTAAATAAGTAAATTATTGTTAAAACTCCGGAGGTCGCATTTTTAATTTGAGCAAGTTGAAACTTCGTCAGAATGTTTGTCTTGATGATATCTAGTCCATGTTGGAATATGGGTCATATCAGTTAAAGAAATATAGATCACTAGGCCAAATGACGGAAAATCTTATAATACTCTGGAGGTTGCATTTTGAATCTTTGTCAGAATAATTGTCTTGATGTGTTTTGCATTGAATTACATCGCATAATTCAGCTGAGCGAACTAGGGCCATCATGGTCCTCTTGTTAGGAAGAACTAACACGCAATGGTTCACTGGAATCACTACATGAATGTCTATCAGAAGTTCCAGGAAGGTGTTCCACCATTTTAGTGTTGGCCATAACGGCACAGTGATGGTCCAATCAGATTTAAAGGAAAGAACATATACATATTAAAGACTGAGCAGTTACACGGAAAAACAACAATGAATTCAATAATAATTGTGTTATGATTAGAAAGCATTTAAAAGAATTAAATCATGTATATTTTATATTTTGTAGAAATAAATAGATCCAGAACTACTTTTCTTTTATATAAATAGGGACAAACTACATATATGTAGATTTATGATCTTCAATAAGCAGACAATCTTTAAACCAACTCTCTGATGTCTTCTTTTTGAGCAAACATGACAAATATCAATTGATTGGATTTTAAAATCTTTCCCACACGCATCTGCAGCATATGACTTTTGAAAACATTGTGACAAAACCAAAATTGCTCACAATTAGAAATACATGTATATCCTTTTGTTTCCATTATTTTGCTTTGTTTTCAAATGTTCAATAGTTTAGTCTAAATGGTATAAAATTCATCTGTTGCAGATTATATTGTATGTGAAAAATGGTTAATGTAATACCCTTTACAACAATGTTTCAGTTATATCTAGGCTGTCAAATCCACTACCTCATGTGACACTATAAGCACAGCTATTCTTGAAAAGGACAAGCTTAAATAGGAGAAATTGCTTCATTTGACCGACTTCATTTTTTCAACAAAGTTTTAGATCTTTTGCATTGTACCTGCTAGTGGCTATAAAAGGCACCCTGAAATTACAGCAACATTTTCCAAGTGTTGTTACCAAATAAAGTCCAAACACCTGATTGACTGTCAAAGCAGCAACCAGCTTCTCTTTTTCGCCAACTCATAGCATACTTGAATTCAGCAGATGGTGTTCAACACTGGTTTTCATGACTGAAATTAACAGAAGACATTACAGTATATAGTTTGTGTGAAAGGACATTATCATTTTTAACCCTTTCTCGCATACACCTGCTTTCTGATGCCTATGCAGCAGTCGACTTTTGTTTTTAAACATTGTGACAAGAAGAGATTTATCATAATGAGCAATTTTTCCATTTGCCACAATGTTTTCGACTCTGTTCAATAAATATATTTTCAGTTATTGATATATTCCAAATAAAAGCAAAGATGTTGTCCAAGTTGTCTGCTCCATAATTATGTTTTTTTATATGAGAAAGGATTAAGAGACATATAATATTGTCTATGTATAGAATATAACTAGCAATCTGCTTTCATAAACAATGAACATTTAAATTAGCTTGTCCATTTCGATGTCGGTAAACTATTTATTTTATTTTAACAAAGGCTGGTTCTCTAAACTTTGACATTCTCATCCTTTACCAGATATAACGATAATTATGTTGAGCCCGGATAGCTCACTAGCTAACATTATTTCTGAATCAGTCATTCAGTCGTTCTGTTAATTGATAAAAGTCATCATGATTAGTGTTATTTTTCTGCAGGTAGACTGGAAATAGTCCCTAATGTTAAAGTATTTTAACAATATCAGCTTTATATTACTTCAATGTATATTTCTATAGTATCTAGGCATTACTGAGCTTTCAGTTATGGTTTAGACAGATATCTTGATGTTTGTAGGTTGTATAATGATAATGCATGTATTTGTGAAATATTCAAATGGACTTTGTCCTGTCTTGTCTTCCTGCCATGATATAACTGAAATACTGTTGATAATGATATATCCAATCAATAACTAACTGACAAGTTAGTAGTAAGGCGAAAACTATGAAGCCCTGCCCTTGACTGGTATAACATTTATTGCATCTTCTAACCTACAATAATTTTAATAAAATATTGTAAAATATGGCAAATGAATTTTTAAAAAAGAATACTTTTTTTAAAAAATTTCAACCGTTTGTTTTCAACGATGTCTTTAAAATGTGTGTGCTGCATATGCATCAACAGATGTCTTAGTATATTGGGTACAGGGTCAATGTATGATCTGATAGGTTTTTATGTAGTATTGTTATATATACCTTTTATCGCTTGTCATCAGCATAACTTCCTCCATTAATGATTATTGCCTCTGTTTAGTTTCTTTTACTGTATTGATGTTATCAGCCAATCAATTTTCCCTTTCTTTTATTGAATAGGGATAGCCCAGGGATTTCCAACACTGCCGTCAAGCGCTCCATTTGTCTCATACCAACAATACACTATGTATTTATTTCTATAACAATGGTTAGGATAAGGGTTAGGGGAAAAGATCATGCATCGATTTATATAAAATTTCTGAAAAACAAACACTAATTAACATTTTTAAGCTGAAAGTCTGAAAAGTCGAAATTAAACAATTACTTTGTTTTCAAAACATTACTGTATACATACACAGGAGACAGCAAGAAAGGCCATTGTGAAGAGTGTTTAAAGGGACAAATGTATCCACTACCAATACCAATGCTAACCATTTGTCAAAATGCGAACCACAGACAGACAACATAGAAGTGACCCATATTAGAAATCCTGTTGCACAGGCAAGCAATACCAAGTAAATTTCCAAACACAGGCATATCAGTACTTTTTTAGTAGCTTATTATTGATATTGTTTTCACATCACTCATTAACTATAAAGAGTGACTCAGGGCCGGCCCTGGTAGAATAAATATTCGATCCATTGCTTTTGTGTTTAATTTTTATTATCCCCTTCTCCACATTGAAGGGACCTGCAGAAGACTACTTTGAAAGACAGTGGATGAACCATTTATGGAAAAGCAGACAATGAAAGTGCAAATTAAGATTATCAAAGTAGACAAAAGTATGACAAAATCTCTCCCTTACCGACAGTTTCAAAAGTTATCTTCTGCTGCAGATAAATTCATCTTGATATTGAAATACGTAATTAGTTACAATGTGTGTGTAACATATCTCACTGCAGTCTGACTTTCCCATTCTCCAAAAAAAGTTGACAACTGAATCATTGTACCTTTGAAATTTAGGAACAAAGAAACTGTTTTTACATATAACGTAGGGCCGGCCCTGGTAGAATAAATATTCGATCCATTGCTTTTGTGTTTAATTTTTATTATCCCCTTCTCCACATTGAAGGGACCTGCAGAAGACTACTTTGAAAGACAGTGGATGAAGCATTTATGGAAAAGCAGACAATGAACGTGCAAATTAAGATTATCAAAGTAGACAAAAGTATGACAAAATCTCTCCCTTACCAACAGTTTCAAAAGTTATCTTCTGCTGCAGATAAATTCATCTTGATATTGAAATACGTAATTAGTTACAATGTGTGTGTAACATATCTCACTGCAGTCTGACTTTCCCATTCTCCAAAAAAAGTTGACAACTGAATCATTGTACCTTTGAAATTTAGGAACAAAGAAACTGTTTTTACATATAACGTAGGTCTAGGTATAGGTATCGGTGTGTTATCAGGCTTTTGTCAGACATCATCTGTTTATATTTCTATTACACTCTATTAAACAATCGGCCCATGAGAGTCATATTGGGGATTCTTTTGCATAGATACAACATAGGCTTTGGTGTCAAATAAGAAAACTGCATTTCCGATCAATTCAATGAAAGCTACAACAGCATATATATACTATTTGAGAGTGACATAGGATTATGTGATATACTTGTTAATCATATTCTGTGGAAACAATTCATACTGCTGTGAACCATTCCGTTGACAAACTACTTGAACAAAACGTTTTACAGGGAAAATTTTATATAACATACCTGTTTTAAGCTGCCAAAATTAGGGCCCTTTATGCTTCTCCTGTGTCGTTTGTTCGTTTAAATGCCAATTCACTATCCATTACACAGTCAATATGGAATATGGACCCAAAACGGTCCCCGAAATAGCGTTAGAACAAGACGAATGTTTGACGCAAAGCATCAAAGAGAAGCCGTAATATTTCGCTGCACATCAGGAAATAAGAAAAAGAAAAAAGAACATTTAAATCCACATACATTAGATTTCTTTGCATGAAAATTTACTTGAATTTATTTCTCAAACTGTAAAATCATGACCTTAAATCAATAATAAGAGTACTTTTATATTAAACATATTTAAAGTCAATGTTTTGTTAAGCAAAGAAAACACTTATAGTACATTTTAAGACACTATTTTATTAACCCTTTCCCACAAACAACAAATCTGCAACAAATGTCTTTCAAGGCATTTGCCGGTATTCAAAAATAAGGACACTCTCTATAATTGAAAGAACAATCATAATTATAATTGAATAGAGTTGAAAACAATTCTACTTTTGCCACAATGTTTTCGAAACATATTTGATGAAGAGGTGCCTGAACGTGTCTGTTTGTAGTAAAGGATTGCACTAAAAACTAGTTTCATTTTTTTTGAAAAACTGTTCAACCAGTGTTTGAAAAGATATTTTAGATTAATTAAATATTTTTTTATTTAGATGTCTTATTACCAAAACATTAATCTTAAGCTTTTTCTACCTTGCTTTCAAGTACATAGACAACAGATCTCTGTTGAAATTTTTGGGACAAAGGGAGTAATTACTCAACATGAGCAATTTCTTATTTTGCTACAGAGTTTCAACACAATTCAATTATGATGCTATCATTTAAAGAGCTTTTCCATTTTTGCTTAGACAGTTTCAAAGTTGTCTGCAGCAGAACTTTTGTATTTTGGAAAGTGTTTGCAACCTTTTGTATTATTATGAGTGACTGACTTTTAATAACAATTCGTCTGAAAGTGTATTTTTAAGATGCCTGCTTTAAAATATTTTGGGGAAAATATGACATATCTAGAAAACTGCATCGATTAATTTGGCATTGTTATCAGAAGTCGTCTTTATTTCGGAGAGTACTCATTTTATAACATTATAATTGAAGCAGTTTCCTCACTTTCTACATTGTAGAATTGAGTGACTTTTAACATGTGCTATTTAGATATTCTTTCACAAAACAAGATTTAATAATATGTTATATTTTAAGTAGACACAAGTCAAAGTTATAGTTTGATATATATAAAGAATTGATATAGAATGAAAATAATTATGTTTGACTTCATCATTAATCCTTGGTCGCTTCCCCTTAATTTAAAGATATCACAAAGATGACGACAAATATGTAGTCAATACTAAATCGAAAATCTCTATAAATTGTAGTATATATTTGAATAATAGTTAAAAAAGACATTGTAGTGAAAGAAGATATTGTACTTTTTTTTTAAAAATTGTGTCTGCAAATGCGAAAGACTTAATATTATGTGTAGCCAACAAGTCAATTTAATACGTTCTACAGAGCAATGTTGTCACAAGTGACTGTCAATAAATTGAATTATTTAAAAAAGCACCTTCAAGCTTGGACTACTAATACGTATAAGTAGTTCCAGCCTCGAGTTATTGCGAGCTGTTGCATGAATGTAAATATAAATACATTTGAACAGTGTCAACAATTTGGGATTTTGACACATTTAGCATCAGTCATTCAAGTTTAAAAAATGAATCCGCAGTGGTCGAGTGGTTAGCGTCGGGGATATCGAAACCGGGTGTCTCGGGTTCGATCCCCAGTCGCGGCACCACGGTCATGGTGGAGTGCCCTTGGGCAAGGCACATTTTCTAGCCTAGTACTGTTTTGTTTACCCAGGGATCATGAATAATTAAATTTAATTGCGCGCTAAATGACCTTAGCTGTCGATGCGCCATAAAACAATATACATTCCATTCCAGTTTAAAAAGGACTCAACCAGTTAATATAACAGTTGAAATGTTGTCCACATTTACAGTGATAAGTTAAATACAGTTCAGTTAATCCGATCACACTTTGTTTGTAAGAACCAGAAGCTAGGCAAAATACACCGAAATCGTGTTTGCCGCGATATTCATGAAAGTGATATTGCAACAGCGAAACAGAACGAATCAACAAGACGGCGAAATCTTTAAATCTTTTCATGTCTGCATTTTGCGATGACAATTATACTCAAAGTTAACTTTGAATCAAGTGTGTGCAATCATAGACGAAACTTTCAGCTATATTTGCAAACAACAAAATGCATAAATAAATGAAAATGACAGATGATCAAAAACGACAGAAACAACTATTAGAAAAGTGACAGGCGAAGTTTTCGTCACGCAAATTAATAATTAATAAAAGCGCCGAAGCGGCATGGGTCATGATGTGTTCAAAATAAGGCCATACCAAATGTAAGACAAATCTAGTTGGCAAGAAGACCGACTTTAAGGGTCTCTAGAAGAGAGAACCAATAAGAGGCTATTAAGATTTAGTCCGAAAATAGAATTGCGCAGTGTTAGTGTAAACGAAACCAGTTACGAAATTACCACTGACATGATTGTAAACCTCGTAGGTCTTTTCAGAAATAAAGTAGTTTATGAGCCTTTTTATTTGGACAAGGTGTTTTGAGTATCATGAGAGTACTTTTCATAAAACGCGCAATGAAATTTATTATCCGCCCAAACATGAAGAATGCTAATATTTACATCTGTGAAATCAATGTAGATCGTAAGCTCGATACATCGCAAATCTTAGTATCAATCCGGTACCAAAATATCAATGTCGGGATTAGGCGGCAATACGCAGTTGAAATTCACTCTTCCAAGATAACGTCTGAACCTCTTCTCTGTTACCAAAAAAACAGTTGGCACGGAATCAATGAAACGATATAAACGATTTTGTTGCAACAAAGGATGTCAGAATTATTAAAAAATAACAGAAAATCAATGTATAAATTTTGATTTTGGAAATGTATTGCACTTACAAACGGCTTACAAGATCGCAAAAAAATGCAGAAAAATACTATTTTTACCCTTAAATCTAAAGATCACAACAGAAATAAGCAGGGGGCTAGCCTACAAACGATCAGCTATTATGGGACCAAAGCCTGTATGCAATCTGAGGATGCCTAAGGAAATACCACGTTTCCAGCACCTTTTCGCACACTTTTCAACTGAAAAATGGTTCCTTTGTTTACATGCAACAAAATGCTCCTAGCTCACAAGGTATCGTTTGGCCATACACAAGTAGACTCAAAGAGGAAAGGATCAGATGACAAAAACTCATGCTTTACGTTTAATGTTTACATTTATAATCTTTAAAAACAACCTTCAGCCCAGAAATGTACCTAAAACTCACAGTTTTTCAGTATTTCTATTTTAGACCCTGGCCAAAACACGAATATTCCGACTCCAAGTGTTATATGACACCTTAATGTTAACTGTGTCTCTGCATCACTGATATAATTATTTGGCGGTTTCTATTAAAAGGTTATTTGCTTTGCAGTATTACGTAATTTATTCAACAGACTGTCAAAACTTGTCGTTGTTGATGTTGATGTTTGGCCTGGGGATTTAGACCCTGGTCATAGTAGTAATACCATTTTTTCGGAGTTGGCAGCCTGCCAATTGCTGTTAGCACCAAACAACGCGAGAAAAATTGCGCGAGAAAAATAGTTCATCATGGATACAGCAAAACTGCATTTAAAAGGTTAATTAGGATCTCCCCAATGAATATCATTTTAATGTTGTTGGAACATCAGTGAAAATGGCGTGAGTACTCAAATATAAGTTTAAGAAATGCTTTAGAAATTAATGCGCTGAGAGGTCAAATATGAACGCTTGTTAACATTATTAACATTCGCAAAGAGGAACGGAAAAAAAGAAAGAAGTCACGTGAAATATACAGTGGCGGATTAACCGGGGGCCGTAGGGCCCGTGCGTCCAAAAATGAATGGTAAACAAAGAAAAAGCGTGGCAAATGTAGTGGCGGATTTAGCGGGGACCCATTGGGCCTGTGGCCGACTCCCCCACCCCACGAAAGTATTGACGTGAAATATACAGTGGCGGATTAACCGGGGGCCGTAGGGCCCGTGCGTCGAAAAATTAATGGTAAACAAAGAAAAAGCGTGGCAAATGTAGTGGCGGATGCCTTTCACATTTCTCCTACTTCTCCAACCTTCCAACAGCCCCCAGGCCGTCAGCACTGCAGTGCTTTTATTCTTTTTAGCATTGTAGCGATTGCCAAACCAATCGCCACAAAACAGGAAGTCAAAGATCTTCAAACTACTGTTTTCTTCAAACACTTTTAACGGATTTAGAGAAAAAATGCCCATATTGATTAACAATCGTGTCAGGGACAGGTTGTCCTTAGTTCTTAAAAATGAATTTCATCTGGCTACACCATCTCAAAATGAATGTTCGGAATCAACTAAATGAAAATGCTCTGATTAGTTTTGATCAGATTAATAAAAACTATCAAATTCAGTCAACTACTATTTTGAAATAAATATCAAATAATTTGCCATTTAACAAAATACCACTTCATGCATAATATAGCATTCATAACTCTTTTATCTCTCTGGTAAATAGCGACTATATTTAAGACAAAAAAAAGAGCTTTTGGAATGATTGGTAAATTGTCAATTGATTGTTTGGCGTTTTACGCCGCTTTCAACAATTGTTCAGTTATATCACGGTGTTTTCTTGGTAAGTTACCAGTACTACTGGTCCTTTTATTCTGGCACACACTAGTCAGTCGTAATGCTAACCCCACAAATCTGGGCGCTCTATTGTCGAACATATGAAGTAGTTGCATTTTGAAAACATTCGCAGGAAAGAAGATATTTTTCAACGCGATCAATTTCTGTCTGTGCCATGTTGCCGACTCTATAGAACAAAACTTATTGCCGGCATGTCACTAAATAAAATAGTATTTGACCGCGATCTCTGAAAACATCAACTAGATCGACACGATTTTTTCAATAGAAAAAGAGATTGCGTATTACGAACAAACACACAGGTACCGTATCTTACCATATTATGATTTTGTTAAAAGGTTAACAGCACACTTGTAGCATGTGTTCATAAAGAGTTTAAAGCCTTAACAAATAACATTAACTGTATGACGGTAATTTCTATTTCAGCTTGTTAAACACATAGTTAAGACCATAAAGCAATTGCGGCCAGTGTAGATCCAGATAAGCCGGTGTATCCGCACAGACTCTACACCATTCGCCCATTAGGCATAGAAGGTATCAAGAAAACTTATGTTTAGCGGTATTCATTTGGATTATTTCATGGTAGATCCAGATAAGCTACCGCACCCTCACAGTCTTATCTAAATCTACATTGTTCGCCTATTAGTCATAGAAGGTTTCAAGAAACGCCTGTAAATCAGTATCCATTTATGAGCCGTCCCGCGAGAAAACCAACAGTATGGCCTCTGCGTAGTGTATCGACCCATATCAGCCTGCGCAGTCCACACAGACTGATCCAGGCCGATACATTCCGTATCATAGGGATAAAGGTATAGAGTAATGATTCCTGAAACGGAAAATCCACAGGAGGCGAAAAGTCTCTTTCAGGGTAAGACTGTGCGGCACACTTAGGCTGATCTGGGTCGATACTTTACGCTGAGTCCACAATGATGGTTTTTCCCGGGACGGCTCTTATATTCTTTACTGGCATCCTTTTTACCACGCATGTAGTAATTTCGTAAAGGTTACTGTGGCACCGCACAAATAGAGATCTGCCTGCGCATGCGTGTGATCGGATGACAAATTAATAAACAGTGTCGAATAAGATCTTCTAGCTACTCAAAAAGCTATCAAACTAAGTGCTACCATTATATAATGTGATTTAGTAATAAGAGATGTTTATCGTGTGACATATCCCTTTTTAGCTATAATCCCATCATTAGCAGGTTTTATTTGACGAACCTGCAATGTCAAAATTGACATTAATCAAATATTTATTTGTATTGAATACAATGTTGGTATTTACCAAAATAGTATAGTATTCCGTTAATATTTAAAGTCGTCTCATCAATTGAAGTGTATCCTATCATATACATATAGTCTTTTTAATTGGGATTTAAAGCCACTTTAAAAAAAAATGTCAGTTATTCCACGGCGGCCAGTTCACCTATCCATATATTTCTTGGCGTTCTCACACCAATACTCCACACAACAGTCTTTCCTAACAACTGGCTGTGTTTTCCCATTTACTCTTTTACATCTTTGGTGGAAAACGAATGACTCTTCAGCTTCTGAAATCAAGTTCACTTTCGATCATGTTTCATACTTTTATCTGTACTCACTTGTAGAAATAGAAAAAGATATGAGTCGTTTCACGAGAAAACCAACATTATGGCTTCTGCGTAATGTTCGACCCAGATCAACCTGCGCAGTCCACGCAGGCTAATCCGGGCCGACATATTCCGTCTCAAGGGGATACACAAAGGTCAGATTCAGGTTAATGTTGTCGATAAGTGTTACAGTTACTTAAAATAGACACAAATTGGTCTGCTATTCTGGCAGTGGTACGGATCAGGGAACGTACTACGGGCTCTCCTGTCGAAAATATCCAAGACCTTTCAGGGCGATGTTTCGTCTTTTCGTAAATATAGTCGTCTTGCGGTTATATTTGAGCCTCGTGGTGCGATTGGAGACTAAATGTAACTCTGATTTGACCGCATTTGTTAAAGAAATCCTGTTTTCTTTCTTGTTTTAAGAGCTATTGAATTAACATAGATATATGATTGATTAGTTTAAACTTATTTATTTTACATCGATCGCGAAACAAGCTTTAAGCTTATATCAATCACGCTCGATGTCTGTTTTCTGGAGACATAACAGGTACTCGCGCCGTTTGTGTCGAAAAATCCAAAGGGCAGAAGCCGCTCATCATTGGATTCGAACCTAGGACCTTTGGTGCGAGTGGCCGACGCTCTACCACTACACCACTGTCTTCTAAAACATAGATATAGTATTGTCATTATATGATTTTCATTCATCTTCGATGAGGATTTATCTGGCAAATTAATAAGAATCTAGAAAAAAAAATCCGATAATGTTAATACAATGAGTAACTCCGGTGAAGTGGTAAAGCGTCCGCTTCAAGTGCGCGAGGTCGAAGATTCGAGCCCCTGGCCGGGTGATTCCAAAGACATTAAATTGGAAGTAAAGACTTACCTGCTTGGAGCTACGAATTGCATTACTGTTAATTTACCCAGGAAATGCCGCGATATAATTGAACAATTGTTGATATAACACCATACAAATAAAGAAGCTGAATGACTAAAAGAAATGCTATACAACTGCTATCGCGGGTCGAAACGCGTATAGTATGTACAACAGTGTTGACTCTGCGTAAAATAACGACCCAGATCAGCCTAAGCATGCCGCGCAGGCTAACCCGGACAGACATTTTTCGCCTCCTGTAGAATTTGTTTCAGGAATCATTAATCTATACTTGTATTCCTTTGGGACGGAATGTGTCGATCCGGTATAGCCGGCGCGGACTGCGCAGGCTGATCTGACTCGATACATTTCGCAGAGCCCATACTGTTGGTTTTCTCGAGGAACGGCTCACCTATTCATTTGATCCATTTGAAAATATCAAAGCTTGCCATTTGTTAATACCATAGCACGGCATTTGTTTATATCATGAAATGGAATTTGATAGTATAATACAGACACATTGATGAATAATTATTATTATCTCCAATTTCACCATTTTATTGCAACTGCGAGAATGCCAAATAAACCACGTGTTACGATTTATAAACGACCTTCGATTTTTTAAGACCCGGAACAATCCAGATCAGTCAGTACTGTACTTCCACACTATTTGATTATAATCTATACTATCTTCACGATTTCGTAAAACAAGCCTCTGGTAGTTGATTTATTAATTTAATTTTAACGCCGCTTTCAATAATTTGTCAGTCATATCACGACAGCCAGTTCACCAACTCATATGTTTCCTGGTTTTCTCACATCAGTACTCCATACAACATACTTTCCAGGCAACTGGCTGCTTTTCAACATAGACTGTTAGCCCATTGGTGAATGACGAATGGCGCTTGTCACAGTGACTTTTGTCAAACGTCGGAAAGAATGTTTGTCGAGCTGTAGTTCGGACTTACAACCCCTGGATTGACAGCGTGTCGCTACCGACTGAGCTACCGGGACACGGATAGCCTCTGGTAAACCGTTGCAAACAAATTCTGACAATACAAGTACATACTTCTAACTTATATTCGAAAACCTCGGAATGTCATTTATCATGTGACGTAATTCAGTTATAGTGTGACGTAATTCAGTTATCGTGTGACGTAATTCAGTTATTAAGTGACGTAATTCAGTTATCAAGTTACGTAATTCAATTATCGTGTGACGTAATTCAGTTATCAAGTGACGTAATTCAGTTATCGTGTGACGTAATTCAGTTATCCTATGACGTAGTTCAGTTATCGTGTGACGTAGTTCAGTTATCCTGTGACGTAATTCAGTTATCGGGTGACGTAATTCAGTTATCGTGTGACGTAATTCAGTTATAGTGTGACGTAATTCAGTTATCAAGTGACGTAATTCAGTTATCGTGTGACGTAATTCAGTTATCCTATGACGTAGTTCAGTTATCGTGTGACGTAATTCAGTTATCGTGTGACGTAACAGTTATCCTGTGACGTAATTCAGTTATCGTGTGACGTAATTCAGTTATCATGTGACGTAATTCAGTAATCGTGTGACGTTATTCAGTTATCCTGTGACGTAATTCAGTATGAAATAAGTGTGAGAAGCTCGAGATGAAACCCCTAAGGAATCCACCGTGTGTTTTAGCGTCAGGGATTCGGAACCAGGCGTCCCGGGTTCGATCCCCAGTGGCAGCTAGGCGCTATTTAGCCCATGTACAAGGCACATTTCCTAACCTAGTACTGGTTTATTTACCCAGGGATGATGAATAAGTAAATCTTTGACGTAATATGACTGAAATAATGTTGAAAACGGCATAACCGGACCCCCCCCCCCCCTCACGTTTTCCGACGTGTGGGCAAACGTCCAGCTCGCTAGTAAAAGTTGCTAAAATTGTATAAGAGTTGATGTTCGCTGGCGAATGCTGACGAACGTTGTGTTCGTTGAAAAATTTTAACATGCAAAAACTTTGCCGACGTTTGGAAATAAATGTTGGTGTAAGTTGTGCTCCGTTCGTAAACGTTCCTGAATGCTAGATTAAGTTGTACAGAGTTTGCCTAAGTAGGACTCTGTTGGCAAACGTAGATTGAGACGCTGGTGGTGGTGAGCTTAGCCGAACGCTTGTCCAACGGAGGCCAACGGGTACCCGACGCAATAAACGCGATGGAAACGCAAGGGGCTAGCGTAGGCGAACTTTCAACAGCGTACCCGTAACTTAGGTGAACTTTGGACAACGGATCCTTACGAAGCCTGACGCAAGCAAACTTCCAACAACGTTAAACAACTTTTGCGAACGAACTGAACATTTGAAGGTTTTTGTCAGCGGTCAGCAACGCACTACCAGCGCGACCCAAACGTTTTCGAGCGTATGCCGATCACAATTCGGATACATAAAGCTAAACTTTACATTGGCGTGTGCAGATGCACGAGCTTGTTCCTCAATCCTGCATTGGATGCATTGAAATATTTCAATTCTTAGACTTTTCAAACGCTGGCCAACGCTGGTACAAACGTTCATAGCGTGAACCCACCTGAACCTAAACAAGTCAAAAAAATGATCTGGGTATAAAACACCAATTATGTATACAGCAGATACTGTTATACAGAAAGGTATGCGTGACATTTTGAATAGAACATATTTCGAAATATTTATTTGATGATTAGAGTGCATTTATACACGATTTATTTTAACCCTTTCCCACATATGACAAATCAACAGCAGACGTCTTTGTACATATCTAAGCTTAAACATGGGACATATCTTTTTAAACCTTTCCCACATATAGACGCTTTCTGAAGCCTCTGCAGCAGACGGCCTTTTGAAAACATGGCAACAAAAGAAGAAATTGCTCGAACAATGTTTTCCACTTTTAGTCAAAGGTTATCCGTTCACTTCCAGAGATTTTCTAATTTTTGACAAAATATGTTCCAAGTCGTCGGCTGCATATTTGTCGTATGAGGGAAAGGGTTAAGTGAGAGAAAAAAGATTGTGTGAAAAGAATTGATATCATCGTGACAAACGGAGATATTGCTCGTTTTTATTTTAAAAGTCTTCTGTTGCAGATGTGTCAAAAAACGTGTGTAGATGGGGGATATACACTTTTTGCCTCCTATGGATGTTCTGTTTCAAGTATCATTACTCTATAGCTCTAACACCCTGAGACGGAATGTGTCGGCCCGGACCAGACTGCGTGGTTGTTTGGTGCAGGCTGATCTGGGTCGATACATAACGCAGAGGCCATTATTTTGGTTTTCTCGCGGAATGGCTCATAGAACATAATATATGTGTGTTTACCACATGGCGCATGTGAACACGAGTGGAAGACAATGGTACAGAGGTTGAGTTTCGGCCTCTCGTACTAAAGGTCCCGGGTTTCACACTTACGCCGCGAGTACTGGTAATGTGTCCAGGAAGCAGACATCGACGACGAGTGTGATTAATATAAGCCAAAATCGTGTTTCGCAATCGATGTTAAATAAATCAGTTAAAACTAAAACTTAATAGAAAATATTCTTAAAATGTTCTGCCCCACGAACTCAAAATAACATATGAGCCGTCACGCGAGAAAACCACCCTTTTGGCCTCCTGTGGATTTGTTGTTTCAGTAATTATTACTTTAAACATCTATCCCCTGAAACAGAATGTGTCAATCCGGATCAGTCTGCGCGAACTGCGCAGGCTGATCTTTATCGATACATTACGCAGAGGCCATAATGTTGGTGTTTTTTTCTCGCGAGACGGCTCATATTTTGTTCTACTACACTCGAAAGATGGATAAATACAGAACCTTTGTGAGTGTTCTTAATACGCACCCCGTCTTTCTGTTGAACAAATTCTAAAATCATTTTTCTAAAATCTCTTTTCCTCACTATGTTTTCAAAAGTCATCTAATGCAGATGTCCTACTATAGACCAAATATTAAAAGCATTCTGATTTAGTCTTAAATATATTCTCTCATTACCAGACATTGGGGTTTATCCAAATGTCATATTAGTGATAGATACAGAACTTGTGTGAGTGTTCGTAATACTCACAACGTCCTTCTGTTGAACAAATCTCAAATCATTCATGAAAGTGCCGAGCCCCGGTAGCTCAGTCGGTAGCGATGCGGGCTGTCAATCCAGGGGTTGTGAGTTCGAATCCCGGCTCGGCCAACTTTCTTTCCGACGATTGACAAAAGTCAATGCGACATGCGTCATTCGTCTTCCACCAATGGGCTAAGTCTATGTGGAAAAGCAGCCAGTTGCTTGGGAAGATTGTTGTGTGGAGTACTGGTGTGAGAAAACCAGGAAATACATGAGTAGTTGAACTGGCCACCGTGATATATATATAACTGAGAAATTGTTAAAAACGGCGTTAAACCCAAATAAATCAATTAATCAATTCATGCAAGTATCGTGTCGATATATGTGCTGTATTCAGAGTCCGCGGTCAAATGCTTTTTACATTTTCTCGATGTGTTCATATGATTTCTGCATAGTCGTTAAAATGGCGAATACAGGAATTTATCCTTTTGATAAATATCTCCCGTTTCATAAAAATGTTTTCAAATGTTTTCAAAAGTCATCTATTACAGATGTCCTACACAATAGAAAATATTAAACATATTCTGATTTAGTCTTGAATATAATCTCTCATTACCAGACAATGGAGTTTATCCAAATGTCATATTAGTGATATTTTGTGAAATACCAAATTATTTGATGAATGTCAAACCAGTAGGTTAATTGACTGTTCGTAATATGGCATTTTTATCATTTTAATCAAGATAAGTCAGCGCATTTTCATTGAGCTTTTCCTGATTTCTTGTTATGGTCTCCGAACAATTTTGACGTGTTCTTATTTATAGTTAATACCGTATACTCAGTTTTAAGAACTGACACGAGTGTTCATCAATATAGGACATTTTCTCAGAATGTGTTGAATTTGTTTGAAGGAGGACAGATATTTGGACATTTTTTAAACTGACATCTCGTTGAGTTCCTTTTTTAATTGAATCGATATACTTGTGAAATAAGTAATATATAAAGGACCAATTTAAGGACTTAGTTTCAAAGCTAAAGGATAATTGAAATATTAAGCAATCAAGGTATGGCGTTATTGAACACATGGCCAAGAATAAAAGCGATTCTCTGACATCAGGACATGAGTAAATAGTAAATAAATAACGTACAATAAACTAGAAAAGCTTTTGAAAAAAAGCATGGATATAATTACCGAAAAGGGTAAGTTTACTTTACAAAAATTAAACGATTCAACTTCGAGGACTGTGGAAATATGTAATGTTCTGCAGTCGAGATGTGACGAACAAACGGCATCGAAAAGCCAACTAACCAGTGACATTAACAATCAGATAGAAAACGGGATCGAGTTAAAACTTAATGCTTCGACATCAGAATACCGTGAAATGGATGATCAACTAGAGGGCGTCCAAAGTTCAAATGGACCAAATTCAAGCAATTGTAATAACATGGATGCAAATACCGAACAAAAAGAAATGATTAAAGTGATACAACAGTTAAATGAATCATTTACAAGGCTTGAGGATAAATTTGACGTTCGCATAAATAGAGTAACTGAATCGATCAAGCAACAATTCAATGGCATTAACAAACAGATAGACGAGACCAAACAAGAACAAAATGAATTAACATCAAGGCTTGATATAATACCAAAGGAGCCAACAGTAGTTCGAAAGGCCACATCTGGCATTTGTAATTTCATCAAGGGATTCGCTGAATCAAGCACTTTGCATGGCATACCAAGACTAGCTGTGAAGGGTAAGGTATGGAGGATATTCTGGAGCATACTAATTCTAGGTAAGTCGTCGACTTGTTTTTTTTTTTGTGGGGAGCGGGGAGGTGTGGGGGGGTCGAAATGCATCTGCGTACAGTGACGGATTGAGTATGCATTCGTATAGCACGATCTGACCAGTATCATCACTGTCCGCTTACATGTATTATATTTCCCCTTCTTACTCGTAATGAAATCCGAATAGTGTAGTTTCACGGCTGTTACGTCTCTATTCCGTTACGGGGATGTAATACGACATCCCTTATGACTAGACGTTACACAAACAAATGAGTTTATAATTGGGTGAAACCGCACCAGTCAACACTGATATTTGATTAACTTTGCCTCGTGGTTTAAGTTAAGAATACAATGACATAAATGATTTTTAGCATCAAGTTAAATATCTAACTTATATGAGCCGTTCCACGAGAAAACCAACAATGTGGTCTATGCGTAAAGTATCGACCCGGATCAGCCTAAGCATATCGTCCAGGCTAATCCGGGCAGACACTTTTCGCCTCCTGTGGATTTTCTGTTTCAGGACACGTTAATCTATACCTTAATCCCACTGAGACGGAATGTGTCGGCCCGGATTAGCTTGTGTGGACTGCGCAGGCTGATCTGGATAGGTAAATTGCGCAAAGTCCATAATGTTGGTTTTCTTGTTGAACGGCTCCTATATAAGCAAAGGCCTTCAGCAGCCATTTTGTGAAAATTATTTAAACGCAAACGTGCGAAAAACAACACTCAGTTGCAGTTGTATTTCCACTATTGATCATATTTCCCCTGATATAAGCAGTTACACATTTGCTACTATACAACACTAACGTGATTGATTTAGGGCAATCTTGACTCTCTTCTTAACTTGAGCGTAATAAAATTTGGTTAACTTTAAATATTGGTTATCCCAGGACAAACAATTAGACGGTTAAGCCAAACTTGAGGAAAACCTTGTTACCACTCCTGAGATTGCATTTTTTTAAGTTTACAATGTTGAATCTTTATCATAATAATTGAGCCGTTCCGTGAATAAACCAACAGTGTGGACTCTGCGTAATGTATCGACCCGGATCAGCCTAATCATGCCACGCAGCCTTACCGGGATAAACACTTTTCGCCTCCTGTGGATTTTCTGTTTCAGGAATCATTACCCTATACCTATATCCCCCTGAGACGGAATGTGTCGGCCCAGATTAGTCTGCGCGGACTGCGCAGGCTGATCTTGGTCGATACATTACGCAGAGGTTTTCTCGCGGAACAGCTCATATGTTACTTGTTGATATAAAGGTCGCGTTTGAATATGGAATATGGATGAAAGTGGGTTATAAGCGAGGTCACTATGTGAAATTTGAGAAACATCTGGGGAACACTTTTGAAGCTGCATTTTGGACTCTTTATTAATGAGAGTGTGACATATAATAGTTATCATGTTGGCCATTTGAGGCTAAAAGAAAAACTAACTTTGGTCAAATTTAAGTATTGTGGACATTTGAGAGGCTGCATTTTTTAAATTGTGAAAGATGAAACTGCCAGAATGTCAATCTTGGTGAAATAAGCAAATTATTATGAAAGTTCTTGAGACTACTATATGGGCCGAATTTTTCTTCAACATGTTAAAGCTGTTTCAGAATGTTTATGTCTTGGTGATATGTAGGCTAAGTCCAAATATGGTTTATTAACGGGTTGGCACTTATGTCACTAATCCAAATTTAAGGACAATCTAGTTGACGTTCTTGTCAGAATATTCGTCTAAATGATAACTAGGCTAAGTTAAAAGTGGGTCATTCCGGTCAAAAGAATTTCACTAGACATACTGTTGTGTAGTATAGTATTGTGGTCACACTTGAAGTTGCATTTTTTTACTCAAGCATGTTAAAACTTTGTAAGAATACTTCACTTGTTGATATCTAGGCGAAGTTTAAATATGGGTTAAATCAGATCACAAACATGATCACAAGATCAAATATAAGAAAAATATTATGGCCTATCTAGCGGTTATATGTTTTTAAAGGGGCATGTTGAAACGTAATGAAAATAATCCTATGATATCAAGGTTAATTTAAAGTATGGGTCATATTGGGTCAAATTCCAGAAAGATATTGTGAACACTCTAGAGGTCGAGATTTAGCATATTTTTAACTTTGTCATAATATGTCTTGGTGATAGCAAAGCTATCTTGAAATGGAGGTTTAAATTAAGATCATATTAACCTGACCTTGTTTCGAACACGGGTCTACCGCTCCCAAAGCAGACAGTTTTACCACTATAGCATGAATATGGTTTCGTTAACAGAGTTTGTACTTTATGTTATTTAAATGATTTGGAGTTTGAGTTTCACCAGCCGTAATGCAATCCCCGCAATCAAGGAAGGACATCATCACTACCAATGTGTTTAAGTCTTTGGTATAACCTGACCTTGTTTCGAACCCGGGTCTACCGCTCCCAAGGCAGACACTTTTACCACTATAGCATAAAGATGGTTTCTTTACCAGAAAGAAATGCATATTAATTATTGAGTAGTGAAATAATAGTGATATACAAATGATTTCAACAAACAATAAATCTACAGATAATTCCTTTGAAAAACATCTTGACAAAATATGGAAACCATTTATTAATTAAGAATTGAGAATTGAAACTGGTCGTCATGAAAACATTGAAAGTAATCAAAGAGTTTGTACATTATGTTTTTTAAATGATTTGGAGGACGAGTTCGATTTTGTTTTAGTTTGTCCGTTCTATGACAAATGAAGAAAACAACTCATACCACACTATTTTTTGAAACGTCCAAGCATGTAAAAATATAAAGGGACGAACAGGGAATATTCTGGTCAGACTGTACGTATGCAGAGACTCACGCAGATATATTAATAGACGAGGTTCATGTTGTTTTTATTACCAGTAAGCATGGTGGCGATCGTAATTTTATAAATGCTTACTCAGTTCGGGATATAAAAAGTGGTAGATCTATGCCAGAATTCTCCCTAGCTCGGCCAACATTCTTTCTGACGTTTAATAACAGTCAATGCGACAGGTGTCATTCGTTAATGTAGAAAAGCAATCATTTGCTTGGAAAGACTGTTGTGTAGAGTACAGGTGTGAAAAGGCCAGGAACCCATGGGTAATTTACTTTACCACCGTGATATGACTTAACAATGACGAAATGGGGCTGTGAGTTTGAACCCAAACTACGCAAACACTTTTTCTGATATTTGAAATGTCAAGTCGACAAACCTCATTCGTCGAAAACGAATCGGGCTTTGATCAGAGACAAAGTGAATCGTAGCTCTTACAGCTGAACAAAACCACCCTGATTTTACACGAAACATTTTAAGCCACGCCTCACGAATATACAGACATTCGAAGAGTGTTAGTTGAGTTTATGTATTTAGTCGTAACTGTTTTTAACCCGCTTTCGGGATATTTGCACGGCTAAATTGTGCATAGAGAAGATCTTCACTGTTCGTTAAGTACCGAACTTCGAATTAAGTTGGTGTGGCTTTAATAACTGAGCCGGCCGGCGAGAAAACCATTATTGTGGATTCTGCGTAAAGAATGGACCTGGATCAGCCTAAAGCATGCGGCGCAGGCTAACCCGGACATACACTTTTCGCCTCCTGTGGATTTTCCGTTTCAGGAATCATTAGTCTATAGCTCTATCCACCTGAAACGGAATGTGTCGGCCCGGATTAACCTGCGCGGACTGCGAAGGCTGATCTCGATCGATACTTTACGCAGAGTCCATACTGTTGATTATTTCTCGCGGGACGGTTCAATTATATCTATCTACTATCTATTTTATGAATATTTTTATACAGGTGCCGTTGGGATCTCCATATTGCAGCTTACAAATCTATTCAGGGATTACTTCAAGTATCCTGTGTATGTCGACGTCAACCTCCACTTCGGAAACCCAACATTTCCTCAAATGACAGTATGTAAGGATCAGCCATACAAAAGAAGCAAAGTTATTCGTCACCCAGTTTCAAGGAATGAAACGTATTTCGATAATGGAACGTTTTGGCGTTTATTTCACGACATTGGAGCCCTCCCGAATGAAGAGAGAATCCAACTCGGTTACAATGCTTCTGAAATAATGTCTGTAGTAGGTAAACGAGTTTATTACTGATTTGATCCGTCCCCCGAGAAAACCAAAAGTGTGGACTCTGCGTAAAGTATGGACCCGGATCAGCCTAAACATGCGGCGCAGGCTTACCCGGATAGACACTTTTCGCCTCTTGCGGATTTTCTGTTTCAGGAATCATAACTCTATACCTCTATCCCCGTAGGACGGAATGTGTCGGCCCGAATGAGTCTGCACGGACTGAGCAGGCTGATCTGGGTCGATACATTACGCAGAGGCCATAATGTTGGTTTTCTCGCGTGACGGCTCATTTGTTGACTCAAATATTTTACAAGTTTCTTTAGAAGTAATATGCGTAAGACGATGGTTGAAAAGGCAAATGTAATTACACAAATTGTCAGGTAACGCTTTATTTTTAGATTAAACATATTTGAACAGCTGAACTACTTTGAACTTTCCATGCAACATACTTAGTTCCGTTTTGATCATTGTGCGTTTATAAATCAAACCAATGAAGTACTGTTGAGATGGTTGTGTTGGAATTCGTAACTTAAGGACAGGTGTATGTACACAAGATATGCTTGTTGAATACGAATGCTTTAACTCAACAATGAGGTAAGTCACTTAGTTAATCCAGTTTCATTTAAATCTACCTAGGTTTTCTTTTAATATACTATGACAACAACATTAAGACTAGATTTCTTTATACCAACTGCCAACATTGCAATACCCGTGTGTGCGGGTGTGATTGATAAGCATACCAAAGAAGAAGCCAGCATTGTTATTAAAGTGTTTAAAATATGCCGGATGTAACCGAATGGATGGTCATTGAAAGAAGAAAAAGAAATAGTTTACTAATTGCTTAAAAGGTAACCAAGAAACATTTGTGAGAAAATATTTTCCAATCGGACCTTAACTTTTGGACAAGACGACTTTAAAGTGTTCACTATATACACATTCTATTGGACCATGATGGTCCTAAATCCCTCACCTGGTTTAATAGAAATTAAACAGTTGTCTATGTTTTTACTCTTTACATATAATTAAAACAAGCAACGCCGACTTTTAAACCTGTTTTGATGCCGCCTTAGAGCCATTTTTAACAACCAATCAATGTGATTTTTGTAGAGGATCTCCCAACGAACAAAATTACCAACTGCTCTTAGAATCAGACACATGGTAATATTATGTACATGTTTCCCAAAAATGACAAGGATATTCTTCCTTATAGGTAATTATGGAAACAAAATACAACTTGTAAAAGCACAATATCAAAATAAACAATACTATTTTTTGCATAGAAATATGAGCCTGTGAAACACAGTTCTGCTCTAACCCTAAGGTATTCTAAAACAAATTTGATTTTGACAAAGATTCATCAATTATTATTTGGCTAAACCCTTTCCGACATATAACAAATCAGCAGCAGATCTGTTTTAGTCTGATTAAAACTTTTGATAAACTTCTATAAATTTAAGCGTGATGATTGAATAGAGTTCAAACAATGTAACAAAAGGCGATATTGCTCATTATCAGCAGTTAATCATATTACAACAATGTTTTCAATGTAGTCAGCTGCAGAAGCGTCAGAAAGCGTACGTATATGGGAAAGGCTTAGTTGAATTGCTTTGTTCCATTTTAGTATATGAAAGCCAACGACAACCGTTCCCAAAAACATGCAAAAAATACTTTTATGTTTATTTTTTCTTTTGGTCAAACTCCCAATGAGGAGTGTTGTGAAATACGAATGTAGTTTGTTATGAAACACTGGAAACAAATGTTTAAACCTTCTTTTCCAATCCCGTTTAACCCAGAATTGAATTATAATTTCAAAGAAAAATGTGTTTCTTTAATAATTTCTACTTTTGTCACAATGCTTTCGAAAGCAGTTTGCTGCAGATGCGTGGAAATGTGTCTGCAAGCATGCATTGCCAACTTTCGGGAAATCCGGTGTCTCGAAAGCTCATATAGAGTCATTGAGGGTAAAAATAGTATAATTGCTCCTACAAATTAGTAAATGAATGGATTATTTCATTTCAAACGAATATGTTACGAAAACATGATAATATTTAATATGATATGTTTAATATGATTCTATGGTTTTACATGTAAGTCCTTTTTTAGGTTTAAGTTGGTCACCCAAATTTACATCAAAATAAGAAGGAGCTCAATAGTATTCTGCTTTATTAAGGTATTTAAAAACATCCGGTCGCTTCATTTCAAACGGTTCTAGATGCAGATTTTTTTCTCTTTCATTTGCACTAATTCAAATCATTATTTTTAAAATATATTTTGGTCCTTTTTGAACACTTGTGTAAATTCGATGCCTCAAAAAGATGAAATACCTGTGTATTGAAGTGTGCGGTATTGTGTCATCTCAGCAGGTTATCAATAACCCCACCCCAATCAGATTATCCCACCCTTTATGACCTGATAACGGAAGTTGACTGACCATATTGATTTTTGTACAATTTTACGAATAAAGATATAAAAATAATCTTTAATCACTGCAAAACATGTGTTCTCCTTGTATACGCGCATTGGAAGTTTAGAAAATATAGCAGTACTTATATTCGTCAAAGCCTTAAATAAACAAATAGTAAAGTCTTCACTCCTCTAAAATAAATCGAGACTGGTAATATAATGAAACAAAACGTTTTATGACCCCCATAAATTACTCTAGCTTACCAAGCTCAAGCGGACAGCGACAGATACCTGGTAAACTAGCTAATGTAATCGCCAGTATTGCTCGGAGATAGAGATCGCTGAATAGCCCGATAAGCCCCACAGTTACCTAATTATAATGAACTTTAATTTACTCTTGCACCCTGCAAATCCTTACAGCAGATGTATTCTTCCCCTGAAATAAACCACGTCATACAAAAACTACTATCAAGTCCCTTCAACAAGCTAAGATTTACAAAAGCCTGTCTGATCATGATCGTCTTTTTTCGCCATCTTTTCACATAAGCATATGTAACTCCATAGGAAAAAAACAATAACATTATAAAAAATAATAGGATAGTAAAAGTATAGAATTTTAATGTAACTATATTTGATTTAAGGAGGTTGTTTGTTTTTGGCCGTGGCAAATCGACCCGGAGAAATTTCAGCACAAAGGAGTTATTCCGCTTTTAACTTTTCCTTCCGCTTTGGAACTGTTGTTTTGGCGGAGCTTTATTTCGACGGCGCTGCCTGTGTTTTTAGGAACGGTTATTTAATTATATTGACTCTGGAACGGATGTCTGTATTCAACCGTCCCATATACTATTTTAACAAACATTTCAGGAACGTAAACACCACAATAACATTGATCCGATTAATCATTATTGTCAATTTAAATTTTCTTTTCAGGATACGATATGAAACCAACTTTAGCTCTCGATCTATACTGGGGTAACTGTTATACATTGAATCCTCCCGATGGGATAACAGATGTATCATTCCACTTTAATGCAAATTTCAACGAGAGATTTTCGTACAAATACCCTATTGGTGCGTATGTTCTCATTAGTCAACCGGGTCTTGACCCATTCAAATCACCGCAATTTATAGCTATTAAACCTTACACCACGGTTATATCTTCTTTTCAACTAGACGTATATAACAGACTTAATGGTGTGTATGGTGGTTGTCATGACGAGGAAAAGTTTCAGCAGAGAACCGGCTTTGTTTATACGGAAAACTTGTGTATGAAAGAATGCAGAACGAAATACGCTCAAAAGAAATGTGATTGCGTAATTCCAGGAAGTGTACCGCCTGGGTTTAAGATTCCAGAACAATCTAAGATACGGAATTGTTTCAACATTGACGATAGGAAATGTTTCTCTAGAGAATACGATTTAATTTCGAACTGTCAGTGTAAGCCAATGTGTCGAACATCCGTTTATGGGATCAGAACCATGACTGTAAAGATGACAGAACAACCAGAATGGTTCGAAGACGTTTGCCATCGTTTCTTTACTCCATCGTGCAACAACTATACTGATTATGTCAAATGGGCACGGAAAATTTTTGCTTATTTCAGCATGAAAATATTAGAAAAACAATATAAAGAATTTACACAAAAACCCTTGTACAATATTTCCACTTTTATGTCAGATATTGGGGGCACTTTAGGGTTCTATTTAGGGGCATCGGTGTTGACCTTTTTTGAGTTAATACAGATTTTGTCAGGACTGATACTGTTTCTATTTAAACGGAGAAGCACTGAATAACGATTAGTTCTTCACATTAATGTTTGTCCTTTATGATGAGGATGAGTTCCTTGATTGAATTGTAAGAGTTTCTTGTTGGTATTGCTTTTTCTGTCTGTTCGTAAAGGTTTTCTAAGAATCTTCTCTGCCTGTTATTTAACCTTTTTTCCATATACAACAAATCTGCAGCAGACGAATTTGAAAGCATCTAGGCAAAAGTATTGAAATTCTCTAAAACTGAAAGTATAATGTTTTTAAAAGTCGTCTTTTACAAATGCATAAACATGCGTCTATATGAGGGAACCCAGTCGCGGCGGTCATAGTGGAGTGCCTTTTGACAAGGCACATTTCCCAACCCAGACTTGGTCATATAACTGGAATAATGGGGGACAAATGTGAACCAAATTTACTGTGGCGGTATTCTTGCGGCCAGTGAGTGGACGGCGCGGTGATCCAATATTTTAGGGACATTTCAACTTAAACAAGTTACTGTTTGTTCTCACTTTGTAAAGTAACAAATGCTTGTCAAATGTAAACCCTCTCCTTTTAGTGCATTAAGTTGGTCGGCATCCTAAGATAATCAGGAATATGGCTATTGCAGTAATAATCTCATTCATTTTGGCGCTGCCAGATTGTTATGATCCTGCATAAACTAACCTCATACTGGGAGCTGTAAACTTATCTATGATATATCATGTTTGACTTGATATTGTTAACATCCGCGTCTGGGTCTTTAGGTGCTTGTTATACATTATCACTGAATAAGCGCCTTATCAACGAAATGCATTTGGATAACTTGGTCTGTCACCGCATCTTCTCGGAACAAATTGAAAACATTTTGAATACTCTGCCTTCTTCCTTATCATTGCCTCATATTACACAATTGGATTTCAAATTACCCACCAAAACTCTACCCAAAAATTAAAATGTGAATCTACTAATTATGCCGTTAGATCTCTGTACTACCAGGCTATGGTAAATGTAGAAAATAGTTTTCGAAGATCTCTCCAAATAAACCTTTTGAAGATCGCACCAAACAAAGCCAAACCATGCTCCTCAGACGATCGTGTAGTGTATGTTCCAGGATTACAACACCAATCAAGAGAAGTCAGTCCTTAAATGTATTGAAACTCTACCAATCGTTTTAAATAGTGGGTGTGCTAGGAGTACCTGGATTATGCCATAAAAGGATAGAACATAGAACATTTTTGAGCCAGAATATGGAACTCTAACAACCGTTTTAATTGTGGGTGTGCTAGGAGTACCTTGATTGTGCCATAAAAGGATAGAACAAAGAAACTTTCGCGCCAGAATAATGATAGAATACGGAAAATTCTATTTCATTCTTTTTGTTTTATTATTATTATTATTATTAATGATTTTTTTTCTTTTTTTCTGTAGAAATTGCTATACCCCTACCTCCATTTTGTTCCACTATAAATAAATCTGTTACTAGAAAACCTATGTTTCCTTTTACAATTTCGCCCTACCACAGAGTGGTTGAGCTGAGTCTTTTGTTATCACTTTGTCCAGTACCAAATGTTGGTCAAATGTAAACCCCTCCTTTTAGCGCATTAAGTTAAATAATCAGGATTGTGGCTATTGTAATAATCCCATTTATGTTGGTGCTAACAGATTGTTATGATCCTGGTTAAACTAACCTCATACTGGGAGCTGTAAACTTAACTATGTTATATCCTGTTTGACTCGATTTTGTTTACATCCGCGTCTGAGTCTTTGGGTGCGTGTTATACATTCTCACTTAATAAGTGCATTATCAACGAGATGCATTTAAACTACTTGGTCTTAGTCGGTCACCGCAACTTCTCGGAACAAATAGAAAACATTTGGAATACTCTGCCTTCTCCCTTATCATTGCCTCATGTTACATAATTGGACATCGAATTACCAACCCAAACCCTACCCAAAAATAAAAAGTTGTATCTACTGTTTCTGCCGATAAATCTCCAGGCCATGGGAAATGTAGAAAATGGTATACGAAGATCTCTCCAAATAAAGTGTTTTGAAGAAAGCACCAATTTAAAGCCAAACAATGCTCCTCAGACGATGGTGTAGTGTATGTTCCAGGATCACAATACTAATCAAGAGAAGTCAGTCCTTAAAGTTATTGGAACTCTACCAACCGTTTTTAATTGTAGGTGTGTTAGGAGCACCTGAATTGTGCCACAAAAGGAAAGAACATAAAAACTTTTGCGCCAAAATATGGAACTCTACCAACCATTTTAATTAAGGGTGTGCTATGATTCCCTAAAGTGTGCCATCAAAGGATAGAACATAGAACATTTGCGATAGAATAGTGATATAAGACAGAACATTCTATTTCATTCTATTTGTTTTAGTATTATTAGTGTTGATCTTTATTCTTTTTTCTTTTTGTTTTCTGTCGTTGGTGGTATGCGGTATTCTTGCGGCCAGTGAGTGACGACGAGGGGATCCAATATTTTAGGGACATTTAAACTTAAACATGTTTACTTTTTTCGGCACCTCCCCCATCGGACCTCGGTGCCTGGACCGCCGTAAGGCAGTTTTGGATTGCGGCATCGGGTGCCGCTGGGAGAAGCTTCGAAAGTTATATCATTATATATAAGGGCAGATGGATGTCCAGAACAAGAAACTGATGTCTAGTATTAGCGCATTTTTCGTGGACCCCGCTCTTAGGCCCTTTGGGTGTTATTTATTTTTCAAAGTAAACTACGGATTGAAATGGTGGAGTTAATATGGATGGATTGGAAGCTATTATCAATGGAGGATTGGAACCATAGTATTCAGTTTGTTCGGTTGACTGTGCCGTCCACAGCGATTGCTATACTCCAACGTCCATTGTGTTCCACTTTAAATAAATCTGTTAATAGAATATCTATATTTGTTTTACACACTCGCCCTACCACAGAGAGTGGTTAGGCTGAGTCTTTTGTTATCACTTTGTCCAGTACCAAATATTTGTCAAATCTGAATTCCCTCTTTTTTATCGCATAAAGTTGGGTCGGCATCCTTAAAATAACCAGAATAATGTTTAATAAACGGCGTAAAACAACAATAAAACAAACAAAATAAACTGTATGTGGCAATACATAAATATCATTAATTACCAATGCACACATTGTTACACTTCACGTTGTCTGACTTTATATGAAAACGAAGATTTTATCTTTGTCTACCTTTTTGCTTGAAAAGTTTTTATTCGGTACAGATGAATGTGTCTGTCCGTGTGTCTGTCTGTAAAATGACATACAATACCTCTTTCGTTATCTTAAGTGCCCCTGGCCCTGTTACAGCATGCCATCACCAACAGGTGCAATAATTATAACTTGTCCGTGATATAGCACATAGAGGCATTTCACCATTATTGTCCTATTTAAAGTATGTTGTTCGTAAACCGATCGTTTGCAGATAAAATAATTATGACCAGTGTTTAGGGTAACCATTTAGCTACATGATGATATATAGCGTTTTAGTCAATCGTCATTTTTGGTCATAGTAGTAGTCTGATTTGTTCGGAGTTGGCAACCTGCCAATTGCTGTAAACGCATTTTAGGGTGAGACTGCACGAGAAAAATAGTTTATTATGAATTCAACAAAACTGCATTTAAAAGATTAAGGTCACCCAAATAATTTCATTATAATGTTTAATCAATAGCTCAGTCATACCATGGACCCCCATAGCCGAAACGTTTATATCATATACAGGAAGGCGTCGGGGATTTGAAACCGGGCATCCTTGGTTCGAACTCCAGACACGGCACGACGTCCTGGTGGATTGCCCATGGGTAAGGCACATTTCCTAGCCTAATACTGTTTTTTTTTACCCAGGGATGATGAAAACGTGAACTCTCGCCGTGATATAACTGATCTAATGTTAACAACGGTATAAAACGCTAATAAATGAATACATTATATCATATACATTCGTTATGCTATCCTAATAATCCTGAAGAACAAGGACAAAACCACTACTACCATTTCTAAAGTATTTGATATTATATTTGGATCGACCGACGCATTAACAACTACAGTCCAACCTGTGTTTAAAGACCACCCATAGGAGGATAGCAATATGGTCTCTGTTTACAGGTGGTCTTTAATTACAGGGTAATTTGTGCAGAATATGAGTAATTTGGGTATTAACAGTGTGTATGCTATAGACAGGGAAGTGCTAATCAAAGGTGGTCTTTAGCACAGGTTTGACTGTACACTATGGAACCGCTGATACGTGGTACGACTGTAAATTAAGTATTCACCTTGACACAAGCTAAGCAACATACAGTTTTCTATCATTTGTTCAATGTCACGATGAAAATGGAAATATCAGAGGAAATTCGGGAAAGTACATTTAACTAATAAGTAAAATAGGAACATACAAGTAGGTCAAGATGACCCTTAATCGATCACCTGAGTGATGATATCATTGCGAACGTGTAACTGCTATAATCGGTGGGGATTAATCAAGATTGGAGAGTGGATTCAGTAAATTAAATAGCTTATTAGTAAAGGACATTTTGTAATAAGGCATTAAATAGTCGAACAATGTTGTAAGAGGACCAAAAAAGGAACATTCCTGTGAGATTTTGGTAAAATGTGTCCATTGGTTAAAGGAGCAGATGTCATTTGAAGCTATACAGATCATTTTACAAACAACTGGTGGTGGACACGTATAATATCATTTAGTGCACTGCACTCGACAATTCATAGATCCGATATCGTATTTCAAGCCACGCCCATCGTCATATATCACAAACAAACCAACAATTGATGGTTGAAAACTATCCGGTTCTCATGCATCACATGGCTTTTGTTTATGTTGCAAAAACCGCGTTCGACAGTCGAGTGTGTACCGAACAGAACATATCGATTTTTTTTATCGGCTAAAATACTGCATCGAATTGCATATAGGATATATGAATTGGAAGCAATAGTAACATTTCAAAATATTTCAAATGATCCGTACTTTCTTTTTTGTGGGACTTTCACCCACCAGCAAGACATAAAAGCCGTTCTATGGGAAAAGGTACAAGTTGACTTTTGTGACAGTTTAGATCCAAGTACTCCTGTGCAGTAAGATCGTAAGATCTACACTGTTCGCATATGACATACATACGTTTGTCAGAGGGTATTGTAAACGCATGGATATTACGTTGGGCGGAGTATTTTTACAGGCTGATTTGAATCTTCAATGTTCAGAAATGTCCACGTGAACCCTTGCCCATGCACTTATCGTATTTCAAAACCAACGCTTTTGTGATTGACCATTAAGATGCACTGTAAGTGTGACTATTATTGGATTCTTGAAATGCTTGTAAGAAGAGAATCAACACAGTAACCACTGTTCTGTATATCCCTTTGTAATAATGAACACATATCTCTGCATTTAGAAGATGAAGCTGACCTTACACGCGATTTAAACACAGAATGTCAAACAAAGACGATCTAATATCGGTTACCAACCATCGACTAATTGTAGATGCAGTCAATGCTGCATTAGATTTTAAGTAACTTATAAACAAAGATTCCTTAACTTTCAAATGTATGTACAACACATACTCTCAAGTCTATAGAATATCTTTTTAAAAAAATACCAACCTGGGCGTGACTGCCTTATACAACTGTTTTTTGCTTTTAGAACTCTGACTTTGCCTGGTGTCTTTTAAGGTTGGTGACTTTACCGTTTGAACTATAGTGGCGTTTATGAAAGCAATTAACATTGCTTATTTTAATGAAAGTGCCTAGGCAGTTTGTCTTCTGGAAAAGTGTTTTCAAGTACAAGTCTACTTTCCAAACATCCTAGGTTACGGAATACTAAACAAATTATTTGAACAAGTTAATGTTGATCGACTTAGAAGCACCCTTTATGAATTCCTAATGCAGACAGAGTACTCCTTGCAATAGTTATGGTTTCATATTCTAGTCCGGAACAAAAATGACCGGTTTCATTATTTACATTAATCTGAAACGTATTACTCTCCTTTGATTTCATAAGTCAAACCATTTCTTGGTGTAAGCTTAGTACTGTTTTCGAGTTGACTGTTTCCAGTATAATATAATGTTATCGGCAGCTTTCTGCCTTCCAATTTCCAAAGACTTCCAGATAACTTCGATGCCACTTAATAATGTTGGTGCCTTCTGCTTTTAGCTCACCTGTGCACGAAGTGCAACTGAGCTATTGTGATCACATTTTGTCCAGCGACCGACCGTCGTGCGTCGTCCATCGTCATCAATTGCCTTGTTAACACCCTGCAGGCTACATTTTGCATCCGATATTTGTGAAAGTTTGTCAGAACATTGATCTCCATCAAACATTTAAAAAGTTCGAAACTGGGCCATATGAGGTCAAAAACCAGGTCACTAGATTAAATATAAGGGAAATCTTGTAAAAAGTATGTCACTAGGTCAAACTGAAGGAAAATCTTGTTAACACTCTAGAGGCCGCAATTTCTGCTGCAGCAGTTTGACATTTTGTCAGAATAATTGTCTAACAGATATCTAGGTCAACTTCGAAAATGGGTTATATTGGGTCAGGTCACTAGGCTAAATTGAAGGGAAATATTGTTAACATTGTATAAGCCGCATTTTTTGCTACAGCAGATTGACATTTGGTCAGAATGTTTATCTTAATGATATCTAGGCCGAGTTTGAAATGGGGTCATACGGGGTCAAAAACTAGGTCACTATGCCAAATTGAAGGAAAATCTTGTTAACACTTTGGAGGCCTTATTTTGGCTTCAGCAGCTTGACCATTTTTCAGAATGTTTGTCTGATTAATATCTAGGTTAAGTTCTAATATGGGTCAAATTAATTCAAAACTAGGTCACTATGTCAAATTGAAGGGAAATTTTGTCATACTTTGGATACTGCGTTTTAAACTTGAGCATGTTGAAACTTTATCAGAATGGTTGTCTTGATGATAGTACGTCAAGATCAAATATGGGTCATGTTTGGTCAAAAAGTAGGTCACTAAGTCAAAGTGAAGGAAAATCTTGTTTAAACTCAAAAGGCCGCAATTTTTTTATTCAGCAATTTGAAATTTAGTCAGATTGTTTGTCCTAATGATATCTAGGTCAACTTCGAATATAGGTCATATTGGGAAAATCTTCTAAACACAGTAGAAGCCTCCTTTTTGCTTCATTAACTTAACATTTGGTGAGAATGTTTATCTTAATGATATCTAGGCCAAGCTTAAATACGGGTTATGCCGAGTCAAATTGATGGAAAATTATGTTATCACTCTGGATGCCGCATTCTTAACTTGAGCATGTTAACACTTAATCAGAATGTTGTATTGATGAAATGTAGGCCAAGTTCGAATAATTATCATTTCTGTTCAAAGAATAGGTCACTTGATCAAATTAAAGGGAAAACTTTTTAACACTCTGGATGCTGCATTTTTAAGTTGAGCATGTTAATACTTTATCAGATTGTTTTTCTTGATGATATGAAGGCCAAGTTCGAATATTGGTCATGTCTGTTCAAACACTAGGTCACTAGGCCAAATAGAAAGAAAATCTAATTAACACTGTAGAAGCCGCTAGTTTTCCTTCAGCAGCTTCAAATTTGGTCAGAATGTTTATCTTGATAATATTTAGGCCAAGCTTGAATACGGATTATGCCCGGTCAAAAAAAAAGTCACTAGGCCAAATTGATGGAACATCTTGGTAACATTTTTGGCTTCAGCAGCTTAAAATTTAGTCAGAATGTGTGTCTGAATTATATCTAGGTCAAGTTCTAAAATGGGTCATATTGGGTCTGAAACTAGGTAAATAAGTAAATTATTGTTAAAACTCCGGAGGTCGCATTTTTAATTAGAGCAAGTTGAAACTTCGTCAGAATGTTTGTCTTGATGATATCTAGTCCATGTTGGAATATGGGTCATATCAGTTAAAAAATATAGATCACTAGGCCAAATGACAGAAAACTTATAACACTCTGGAGGTTGCATTTTGAATCTTTGTCAGAATAATTGTCTTGATGTGTTTTGCATTGAATTACATCGCATAATTCAGCTGAGCGAACTAGGGCCATCATGGTCCTCTTGTTAGGAAGAACTAACACGCAATGGTTCACTGGAATCACTACATGAATGTCTATCAGAAGTTCCAGGAAGGTGTTCCACCATTTTAGTGTTGGCCATAACGGCACAGTGATGGTCCAATCAGATTTAAAGGAAAGAACATATACATATTAAAAACTGAGCAGTTACACGGAAAAACATCAATAAATTCAATAATAAGTGTGTTATGATTAGAAAGCATTTAAAAAAATTAAATCATGTATATTTTATATTTTGTAGAAATAAATAGATCCAGAACTACTTTTCTTTTATATAAATAGGGACAAACTACATATATGTAGATTTATGATCTTCAATAAGCAGACAATCTTTAAACCAACTCTCTGATGTCTTCCTTTTGAGCAAACATGACATATATCAATTGATTGGATTTTAAATCTTTCCCACACGCATCTGCAGCATATGACTTTTGAAAACATTGTGACAAAACCAAAATTGCTCACAATTAGAAATACATGTATATCCTTTTGTTTCCATTATTTTGCTTTGATTTCAAATGTTCAATAATTTAGTCTAAATGGTATCAAATTCATCTGCTGCAGATTATATTGTATGTGAAAAATGGTTAATATAATACCCTTTACAACAATGTTTCAGTTATACCTAGGCTGTCAAATCCACAACCTTATGTGACACTATTAGCACAGATATTCTTGGAAAGGGCAAGCTTAAATAGGAGAAATTGCTTCATTTGACCGACTTCATTTTTTCAACAACGTTTTAGATCTTTTGCACTGTAACCGCTAGAGGCTATAAAAGGCACCCTGAAATTAAAGCAACATTTTCCAAGTGTTGTTTCCAAATAAAGTTCAAACACCTGATTGATTGTCAAAGCAGCAACCAGATGCTCTTTTCTGTGAAAGGACATTATCATTTTAAACCATCCCGCATACACCTGCTTTCTGATGCCTATGCAGCAGTCGTCTTTTGTTTTTAAACATTGTGACAAGAAGAAATTGATCATAATGAGCAATTTTTCCATATGCCACAATGTTTTCGACTCTGTTATATTTTTTTAATTATTGATATATTCCAAATAAAAGCAAAGATGGTTTCAAAGTTGTCTGCTCCATAAATATGTTTTTTAATATGAGAAAATGGTTAAGAGACATATCATATTGTCTATGTATAGAATATAACCAGCAATCTGCTTTCATAAACAATGAACATTCAAATTAGCTTGCACATTTCGATGTCGGTAAACTAGTGCATTTATGTATCTTTTTATTTTTTTATTTTAACAAAGGCTGGTTCTCTAAACCTTGACATTCTCATAGATTATATAATTACCTGCTAATCCTTTACCAGATATAACGATAATTATGTTGAGCCCGGATAGCTCAGTAGCTAACATTATCCTGAGTCAGTTATTCCATCGTACTGATATTTGATAAAAGTCAACATGATTAGTGTCATTTTTCTGCATGTAGACTGGAATTAGTCCCTAATGTTAAAGTATTTTAACAATATCAGCTTTATATTACTTCAATGTATATTTCTAGAGTATCTTGGCATTACTGAGCTTTCAGTTATGGTTTAGACAGATATCTTGATGTTTGTAGATTTTTTTTTAAATTTTCAACCGTTTGTTTTCAACGATGTCTTTAACATTTGTGTGCTGCATATGCATCAACAGATGTCTTTAGTATATTGGGTACAGGGTCAATGTATGATCTGAAAGGTTTTTATGTAGTATTGTTATATATACCTTTTATCGCTTGTCTTCAGCATAACTTCCTCCATTAATGATTATTGCCTCTGTTTAGTTTCTTTAGCTACTGTATTGATATTATCAGTCAATCAATTTTCCCTTTCTGTTATTGAATAGGGATAGCCCAGGGACTTCCAACACTGTCGTTAAGCGCTCCATTTGTCTCATACCAACAACACACTATGTATTTATTCCTATAACAAGGGTTAGGATAAGAGTTAGGAAAAAAAAAGATCATGCATCGATTTATATAAAATTTCTGAAAAACAAACACTAATTAACATTTTTAAGCTGAAAGTCTGAAAAGTCGAAATTAAACAATTACTTTGTTTTCATAACATTACTGTATACATACACAAGAGACCGCAAGAAATGCCATTTTGAAGAGTGTTTAAAGGAACAAATGTATCCACTACCAATACCAATGCTAACCATTTGTCAAAATGCGAACCACAGACAGACAACAGAGAAGTGACCCATATTAGAAATCCTGTTGCACAGGCAAGCAATACAAAGTAAACACAGGCATAGCAGTACTTTTTTAGTAGCTTGCTATTGATATCGTTTTCACATCACTCACTGTAAAGAGTGACTCGGGGCCGGCCCTGGCAGAATAAATATTCGAGCCATTGCTTTTGTGTTTATTTTTTATTATCCCCTTCTCCACATTGAAGGGACCTGCAGAAGACTACTTTGAAAGACAGTGGATCAAGCATTTATGGAAAAGCAGACAATGAAAGTGCAAATTAAGATTATCAAAGTAGACAAAAGTATGACAAAATGTCTCCCTTACCAACAGTTTCAAAGGTTATCTTCTGCTGCAGATAAATTAATCTTGATATTGAAATACGTAATTAGTTACAATTTGTGTGTAACATATCTCACTGCAGTCTGACTTGCACATTCTCCAAGAAACAGTTTATATGACTTGACAACTGAATCATTGTACCTTTGAAATTTAGGAACATAGAAAATGTTTTTACATATAACGTAGGTCTTGGTATCGGTGTGTAAACAGGCTTTTGTCAGACATCATCTGTTTATATTTAAATTACCCTCTATTAAACAATCGGTCCATGAGAGTCATATTGGGGATTCTTTTGCATAGATACAACATAGGCTTTGGTGTCAAATAAGAAAACTGAATTTCCCATCAATTCAAAGAAAGCTACAACAGCATATATATGCTATTTGAGAGTGACATAGGATTATGTGATATACTTGTTAATCATATTATGTGGAAACAATTCATACTACTATACTACTTGATCAAAACGTTTTACAGGGAAAATCTTATATAACATACCTGATTTAAGCTGCCAAAATTAGGCCATGTATGCTTCTCCTGTGTCGTTTGTTCGTTTAAATGGCAATTCACTATCCATTACACACAGTCAATATATAATAGGTCCCCGAAACGGTCACCGAAATAGCGCCCGTGGATACCGCATCCACCGATCCATAACACTTCACTTTCTTGACGTTTTCACCTGTTTTCTCTGACACAAACAGTCCTGATTTACGTCTAAAATACGTTGACATATCGATTTTAATTATACAATGGTGTAAACTTGGAGTATAAGTAATAAAAGCACGATTGAAATTGCACAAAGTTGTTTAGTCCGAAAACTATTCAAGTTAGAACAAGACGAATGTTTGACGCAAAGCATCAAAGAGACGCCGTAATATTTCGTTGCACATCAGGAAATAAGAAGAAAGAACATTTGAATCCACAAACATTAGATTCTTTTATCTGTAGTCAGTAATGCTGATATCGGTATTGAAGATGTAAGTTTTATGTAGGACAGTCTGTGTTTTAACATTGTGACAAAAGAAGAAATTGCTTATGAGGAATTTATCCTTTGCTACATTGTTATCAAATTTTTCCTAATTTGCTACATATTTGCTGTACGTTGGAAAGGCAGGAACTAGTTTCAATTCATTTGAAACGTTAAACCAGTGCTTGAAAATGTACTTGAATTTATTTCTCAAACTGTAAAATCATGACCTTAGATCAATAATAATAGTACTTTTATATTAAAAATATTTAAAGTCAATGTTTTGTTAAGCAAAGATATTTAAAAGAACACTTATAGTACATTTTAAGACACAATTGTATTAACCCTTTTCCACATACAACAAATCTACAACAAATGTCTTTCAAAGCATTTGCCGGTATTCAAAAATAAGGACACTCTCTATAATTGAAAGAACAATCATAATTATAATTGAATAAAGTTGAAAAAAATTCTACTTTTGCCTGAACGTGTCTGTTTGTAGGAAAGGGTTGCACTAAAAACTAGTTTATTTTTTTATTGAAAAACTGTTCAACCAGTGTTTGAAAAAATATTTTAGATTAATTAAATATTTTTTTATTTAGATGTCTTATTACCAAAACATTAATCTTAAGCTTTTTCTACCTTGCTTTCAAGTACATAGACAACACATCGCTGTTGAAAATGTTGGGACAAAGGGAGTAATTGCTCAACATGAGCAATTTCTTATTTTGCTACAGAGTTTCAACACAATTCAATTATGATGCTATCATTTAAAGAGCTTTCCCATGTTTTTGCTTAGACAGTTTCAAAGTTGTCTGCAGCAGAATTTTTGTATTTTGGAAAGTGTTTGCAACCTTTTGTATGATTATGAGTGACTGACTTTTAATAACAATTCGTCTGAAAGTGTATTTTTAAGAAGCCTGCTTTAAAATATTTTGGGAAGAATATGACATATCTAGAAGACTGCATCGATTAATTTGGCAATGTTGTCAAAAGTCGTCTTTATTTCGGAGAGTACTCATTTTATAACATTATAATTGAAGCAGTTTCCTCACTTTCTACATTGTAGAATTGAGTGACTTTTAACATGTACGTGCTATTTAGATATTTTTTCACAAAACAAGATTTAATAATATGTTATATTTCATTAAGTAGACACAAGTCAAAGTTATAGTTTGATACATATAAAGAATTGATATAGAATGAAAATAATTATGTTTGACTTCATCATTAACCCTTGGTCCCTTCCCCTTAATTTAAAGATATCACAAAGAAGACGACAAATTTGTAGTCAATACTAAATCGAAAATCTCTTTAAATTGTAGTATATATTTGAATAATAGTTAAAAAAGACATTGTTGTGAAAGAAGATATTGCTCATGATGAGAAATTTCTTTTTTTAACATTTTTTTTTTAAATTGTGTCTGCAAATGCGAAAGGCTTAATATTATGTGTAGCCAACAAGTCAATTTAATATGTTCTACAGAGCAATGTTATTTAAAATAGAACCTTCAAGCTTGGACTACTTATACGTATAAGTAGTTCCAGCTTCGAGTTATTGCGAGCTGTTGCACGAATGTAAATATAAATACATTTGAACAGTGTCAACAATTTGGGATTTTGACACATTTAGCATCAGTCATTCCAGTTTAAAAAGGACTCAACCAATTGATATAAGAGTTGAAATGTTGTACACATTTACAGTGATAAGTTAAATACAGTTCAGTTAATCCGATCACACTTTGTTTGTAAGAACCAGAAGCTAGGCAAAATACACCGAAATTGTGTTTACCGCGATATTCATGGAAGTGATATTGCAACAGCGAAACAGAACGAATAAAAAAGACGGCGAAATCTTTAAATCTTTTCATGTCTGCATTTTGCGATGACAATTATACTCAAAGTTAACCTTGAATCAAGTGTGTGCAATCATAGACGAAACTTTCAGCTATATTTGCAAAAAACAAAATGCATAAATAAATGAAAATGACAGATGATCAAAAACGACAGAAACAACTATTAGAAGAGCGACAGGTGAAGTTTTCGTCACGCAAAATAATAATTAATGAAAGCGCCGAAGGGGCATGGGTCATGATGTGTTCAAAATAAGGCCATACCAAATGTAAGACAAATCTAGTTGGCAATCGATAGACATACGTTTTAGCTCAAGAACGATGGAACTTTATTATAATGTTTATCTTGGTTTTATGTAAGCTAACAATTTTGGGTTATCTCATATTCATCACCAGATCGCTAGGTCATATTAATATAATACAGTTAGTACACTTTAGAGACCACATTTCCGAATTAAGCATGTTGAAACCCTGTGTCAGAATACTTTCCTCAAGTGATGACATCAGGGCTATGTTCAAAATAGATTATGTAATCCATCGTGGCCAAGTGGTTATTGTCATGTATTTTAAACTGCATGTCTTGGGTTTGATCCTCAGACACGGCCGGCATGATGCCAGTGTTAAATATCAGTAGGAAGACGTGTACTGAATATTCATGATGGTTTAATCATTGAAATACCAATTGTGTCAGAATAAAAGTACATATATCAAGTACATGTATCCACATGCAGATATTAAAATCAACAGGACCAAGATCATCCTAATTCCATCACCTTCTAACACCTTAGTGATGGCATAGTAATTAATGGGTCAAGAAAACGTAAATGAAATGAAAGCTGTTGATTCTTACAAGCAGAGTGTATCAACAAACCCCTAAATTGTTGACAATGTTCAAATATTTTTGTATTTAAATCAATGCAATAGCTGGCAATTACTTTATGACGCTCTTCCAAGAATTCCATATATCCTCATCAAGGTGAACATGTGTGCCCAGTAACTTGGAAATCCTATAATGCATGCATGTTTCTCATTTTGACCTTTGACATCTAAGTGTGATCTTGATTTTCAGGTACAGGCCTGGGTCTTGTGCACGACACGCCAACTTATCATGGTGATCATGTGTGCCCAGTAACTTGGAAATTATATGATGCATGGTTAAGAGGCCGGACATGTCTGTCCTATCAAACAGTACTCATTTCGACCTATGACCTCTACGAGTGACCTTAACATTTGAGGTACAGGTCTGGAATTTGTGCACGGCGCATCACCTCATCATGGTGCACTTTATGCTAACCTTCTTAGAAATCCTATTATGCATGTTTAACATGTGGGTCGGACAGATAGACTCATGGACGCACGGACGAACTCATGGGAGTGTACTTGTGGGGTTATTTCCTTTGATGTTTACTTGTGGGGTGCACCCCACAAGTATGCAATTCATTCCGTAATTAACCCCCTTTTACGGAATGAATAACATTAATATGCAAATGAGATACCTGTTATAAAAAATAAAAATAAACTATTTATCTAAGTGTCTTTATAAGGGTGGTGGGTAGGCTTCAGGAAAAACACGCACCCCACAAGTACTCTCTCATGCGGACGGACAGACTCATCGAACCGCCATTGTGACAGCTATGTCAAGCTCACTGCAAGCGGACTCGCATTCAACAAATTTTCAGGAGACGACTTTGAAAACATCGGCCAAAATATGTAAAATCTCTATAAATAAAAGTATTACCATTAATGAATTGTATTGAACAATTTGTAGCAGAATGAGATATTGGTCACAATGGGCAATTTGTTAATTTGTCATAATGTTTTCAACAGTTATATCTTGAAGATGCATCAGAATGGCAGGTGGAAAAGGGTTAGAATTTATGTTTTGGTAACAAGTCATCTACATAACAAATGATTTAATTAATTTTTCAAGTCACTTAGTCAAATATTCACACCAATTTAACATCAAGAAATATATTTCGGGTTAAATTAACATTGAAATAAGTTCTGTAAATCTCTGAATGCTGGTCACAAGTCTCCACTCGTTCGAAAACTGGCAGCTTTCTTATCCAGGTCGCCAATGGCGACGAAAATAAAAAAGTCGAGCGTGTCTTACCTGTAAACTATCATTGTGTTGCTTTTCACAGCATGTGTCAAGCGTCCTTTAATCTCCCATAACAATAAGTAATAGGATTAACTGAGCGTGTTGATTAAAGATAGATAGGATACACGTGACAGTATTTAACAATTTGACCGATAGGCTTGCATTGCATACTGTAAGATTGTCAATCTAAACAATGATACATCAACGGATATCATCTAGACGCTTTCATGTATTGTAACAATAACAAAATAAAGCGTTTATAATATTGAGACTAAAAAACAATCGAAAAAACAATCTGGCGAGCTATTTATAGGACATTTTGGAATTTACAGACTCATACATCATTGATAAAATTTCAGATTCCCGTTTTTAGGTCGCATTTCATTTTGGTCGGGTTGATGAATACGGTCTTAATTTAATAAAAGGCTATTAAGATTTAGTCCGAAAAACGAATTGCGCAGTGTTAGTGTAAACGAAACCAGTTACGAAATTACCACTGACATGATTGTAAACCTCGTAGGTCTTTTCAGAAATAAAGTAGTTTATGAGCCTTTTTATTTGGACGAGGTGTTTTGAGTATCATGAGAATACTTTGCATGGCTGATAAAACGCGCAATGAAATTTATTATCTGCCCAAACATGAAGAATGCTAATATTTACATCTGTGAAATCAATGTAGATCGTAAGCTCGATACATCTCAAATCTTAGTATCAATCCGGTACCAAAATAGCAATGTCGGGATTAGGCGGCAATACGCAGTTGAAATTCACTCTTCCAATATAACGTCTGAACCTCTTTTCTGTTACCAAAAAAACAGTTGGCATGGAATCAATGAAACGATATAAATGATTTTGTCAAAGGATGTCAGAATTATTAGAAAATAACAGAAAATCAATGTATAAATTTTGATTTTGGAAATGTATTGCACTTACAAACGGCTTACAAGATCGCAAAAAAAATGCAGAAAAATACCATTTTTACCCTTAAATCTAAAGATCACAACACAAATTAGCAGGGGGCTAGCCTACAAACGATCAACTATTATGGGACCAAAACCTGTATGCAATCTGAGGATGCCTAAGGAAATACCACGTTTCCAGCACCTTTTCGGACACTTTTCAACTGAAAAATGGTTCGTTTGTTTACATGCAACAAAATGCTCCTAGCTCACAAGGTATCGTTTGGCCATACACAAGTAGACTCAAAGAAGAAAGGGTCAGATAGCAAAAACTCATGCTTTAATTCTAATGTTTACATTTATAATCTTTAAAAACAACCTTCAACCCAGAAATGTACCTAAAACTCACAGTTTTTCAGTATTTCTATTTTAGACCCTGGCCAAAACACGAATATTCCGACTCCAAGTGTTATATGACACATTAAGGTTAACTGTGTCTCTGCATCACTGATAGAATTATTTGGCGGTTTCTTTTAAAAGGTTATTTGGTTTGCAGTATTAAATAATTTCTTCAACAGACTGTCAAAACTTAGCTATATAAAAATGGCTGTTGTCGTTGTTGATGTTGATTTTTCTTTTTAGCATTGTAGCGATTGCCAAACCAATCGCCACAAAAAGGGAAGTCAACGAGATATTAATTTAAAAATCTTCAAACTACTGTTTTCTTCAAACAATTTTAACGGATTTAGAGAAAAAAACAACATAATGATTAACAATCGTGTCAGGGACAGGTTGTCCTTAGTTCTTAAAAATGAATTTCATCTGGCTAGACCATCTCAAAATGAATGTTCGGAATCAACTAAATGAAAATGCTCTGATTAGTTTTGATCAGATTAATAAAAAATATCAAATTCAGTCAACTACTATTTTGAAATAAATATCAAATAATTTGCCATTTAACAAAATACCACTTCATACATAATAAAGCATTCATAACTCTTTTATCTGTCTGGTAAATAGCGACTATATTTAAGACCAAAAAAGCGCTGATAGCGTTAAACCTTGTCGATTGATTGTTTGGACGTTTAGCGCCGCTTTCAACAAATTGTTCAGTGTATATCACGGTGATGTTCTGGTAAGTTAGCGGTACTGACTTCGTCCATTATTCTGGCACAAGCTAGTCAGTCGTAATGCTAACCCCACAAATCTGGGCGCTCTATTGTCGAACATATGAAGTAGATGCATTTTGAAAACATTCGCAGGAAAGAAGATATTTTTCAACGCGATCAATTTCTGTCTGTGCCATGTTGTCGACTCTATAGAACAAAACTTATCGCCGGCATGTCACTAAATAAAATAGTATTTGACCGCGATCTCTGAATACATCAACTAGATCGACACGATTTTTTCAATAGAAAAAGAGATTGCGTATTACGAACAAACACACAGGTACCGTATCTTACCATATTATGATTTTTTTAAAAGGTTAACAGCACACTTGTAGCATGTGTTCATAAAGAGTTTAAAGCCTTAACAAATAACATTAACTGTATGACGGTAATTTCTATTTCAGCTTGTTAAACACATAGTTAAGACCATAAAGCAATTGCGGCCAGTGTAGATCCAGATAAGCCGGTGTATCCGCACAGACTCTACACCATTCGCCCATTAGGCATAGAAGGTATCAAGAAAACTTATGTTTAGCGGTATTCATTTGGATTATTTCATGGTAGATCCAGATAAGCTACCGCACCCTCACAGTCTTATCTAAATCTACATTGTTCGCCTATTAGTCATAGAAGGTTTCAAGAAACGCCTGTAAATCAGTATCCATTTATGAGCCGTCCCGCGAGAAAACCAACAGTATGGCCTCTGCGTAGTGTATCGACCCATATCAGCCTGCGCAGTCCACACAGACTGATCCAGGCCGATACATTCCGTATCATAGGGATAAAGGTATAGAGTAATGATTCCTGAAACGGAAAATCCACAGGAGGCGAAAAGTCTCTTTCAGGGTAAGACTGTGCGGCACACTTAGGCTGATCTGGGTCGATACTTTACGCTGAGTCCACAATGATGGTTTTTCCCGGGACGGCTCTTATATTCTTTACTGGCATCCTTTTTACCACGCATGTAGTAATTTCGTAAAGGTTACTGTGGCACCGCACAAATAGAGATCTGCCTGCGCATGCGTGTGATCGGATGACAAATTAATAAACAGTGTCGAATAAGATCTTCTAGCTACTCAAAAAGCTATCAAACTAAGTGCTACCATTATATAATGTGATTTAGTAATAAGAGATGTTTATCGTGTGACATATCCCTTTTTAGCTATAATCCCATCATTAGCAGGTTTTATTTGACGAACCTGCAATGTCAAAATTGACATTAATCAAATATTTATTTGTATTGAATACAATGTTGGTATTTACCAAAATAGTATAGTATTCCGTTAATATTTAAAGTCGTCTCATCAATTGAAGTGTATCCTATCATATACATATAGTCTTTTTAATTGGGATTTAAAGCCACTTTAAAAAAAAATGTCAGTTATTCCACGGCGGCCAGTTCACCTATCCATATATTTCTTGGCGTTCTCACACCAATACTCCACACAACAGTCTTTCCTAACAACTGGCTGTGTTTTCCCATTTACTCTTTTACATCTTTGGTGGAAAACGAATGACTCTTCAGCTTCTGAAATCAAGTTCACTTTCGATCATGTTTCATACTTTTATCTGTACTCACTTGTAGAAATAGAAAAAGATATGAGTCGTTTCACGAGAAAACCAACATTATGGCTTCTGCGTAATGTTCGACCCAGATCAACCTGCGCAGTCCACGCAGGCTAATCCGGGCCGACATATTCCGTCTCAAGGGGATACACAAAGGTCAGATTCAGGTTAATGTTGTCGATAAGTGTTACAGTTACTTAAAATAGACACAAATTGGTCTGCTATTCTGGCAGTGGTACGGATCAGGGAACGTACTACGGGCTCTCCTGTCGAAAATATCCAAGACCTTTCAGGGCGATGTTTCGTCTTTTCGTAAATATAGTCGTCTTGCGGTTATATTTGAGCCTCGTGGTGCGATTGGAGACTAAATGTAACTCTGATTTGACCGCATTTGTTAAAGAAATCCTGTTTTCTTTCTTGTTTTAAGAGCTATTGAATTAACATAGATATATGATTGATTAGTTTAAACTTATTTATTTTACATCGATCGCGAAACAAGCTTTAAGCTTATATCAATCACGCTCGATGTCTGTTTTCTGGAGACATAACAGGTACTCGCGCCGTTTGTGTCGAAAAATCCAAAGGGCAGAAGCCGCTCATCATTGGATTCGAACCTAGGACCTTTGGTGCGAGTGGCCGACGCTCTACCACTACACCACTGTCTTCTAAAACATAGATATAGTATTGTCATTATATGATTTTCATTCATCTTCGATGAGGATTTATCTGGCAAATTAATAAGAATCTAGAAAAAAAAATCCGATAATGTTAATACAATGAGTAACTCCGGTGAAGTGGTAAAGCGTCCGCTTCAAGTGCGCGAGGTCGAAGATTCGAGCCCCTGGCCGGGTGATTCCAAAGACATTAAATTGGAAGTAAAGACTTACCTGCTTGGAGCTACGAATTGCATTACTGTTAATTTACCCAGGAAATGCCGCGATATAATTGAACAATTGTTGATATAACACCATACAAATAAAGAAGCTGAATGACTAAAAGAAATGCTATACAACTGCTATCGCGGGTCGAAACGCGTATAGTATGTACAACAGTGTTGACTCTGCGTAAAATAACGACCCAGATCAGCCTAAGCATGCCGCGCAGGCTAACCCGGACAGACACTTTTCGCCTCCTGTAGAATTTGTTTCAGGAATCATTAATCTATACTTGTATTCCTTTGGGACGGAATGTGTCGATTCGGTATAGCCGGCGCGGACTGCGCAGGCTGATCTGACTCGATACATTTCGCAGAGCCCATACTGTTGGTTTTCTCGAGGAACGGCTCACCTATTCATTTGATCCATTTGAAAATATCAAAGCTTGCCATTTGTTAATACCATAGCACGGCATTTGTTTATATCATGAAATGGAATTTGAAAATATCAAAGCTTGCCATTTGTTAATACCATAGCACGGCATTTGTTTATATCATGAAATGGAATTTGATAGTATAATACAGACACATTGATGAATAATTATTATTATCTTCAATTTCACCATTTTATTGCAACTGCGAGAATGCCAAATAAACCACGTGTTACGATTTATAAACGACCTTCGATTTTTTAAGACCCGGAACAATCCAGATCAGTCAGTACTGTACTTCCACACTATTTAATTATAATCTATACTGTCTTCACGATCTCGTAAAACAAGCCTCTGGTAGTTGATTTATTAATTTAATTTTAACGCCGCTTTCAATAATTTGTCAGTCATATCACGACAGCCAGTTCACCAACTCATATGTTTCCTGGTTTTCTCACATCAGTACTCCATACAACATACTTTCCAGGCAACTGGCTGCTTTTCAACATAGACTGTTAGCCCATTGGTGAATGACGAATGGCGCTTGTCACAGTGACTTTTGTCAAACGTCGGAAAGAATGTTTGTCGAGCTGTAGTTCGGACTTACAACCCCTGGATTGACAGCGTGTCGCTACCGACTGAGCTACCGGGACACGGATAGCCTCTGGTAAACCGTTGCAAACAAATTCTGACAATACAAGTACATACTTCTAACTTATATTCGAAAACCTCGGAATGTCATTTATCGTGTGACGTAATTCAGTTATAGTGTGACGTAATTCAGTTATCGTGTGACGTAATTCAGTTATTAAGTGACGTAATTCAGTTATCAAGTTACGTAATTCAATTATCGTGTGACGTAATTCAGTTACCAAGTGACGTAATTCAGTTATCGTGTGACGTAATTCAGTTATCATATGACGTAGTTCAGTTATCGTATGACGTAGTTCAGTTATCATGTGACGTAGTTCAGTTATCCTGTGACGTAATTCAGTTATCGGGTGACGTAATTCAGTTATCGTGTGACGTAATTCAGTTATCGTGTGACGTAATTCAGTTATCAAGTGACGTAATTCAGTTATCGTGTGACGTAATTCAGTTATCCTATGACGTAGTTCAGTTATCGTGTGACGTAATTCAGTTATCGTGTGACGTAATTCAGTTATCCTGTGACGTAACAGTTATCCTGTGACGTAATTCAGTTATCGTGTGACGTAATTCAGTTATCATGTGACGTAATTCAGTAATCGTGTGACGTTATTCAGTTATCCTGTGACGTAATTCAGTTTGAAATAAGTGTGAGAAGCTCGAGATGAAACCCCTAAGGAATCCACCGTGTGTTTTAGCGTCAGGGATTCGGAACCAGGCGTCCCGGGTTCGATCCCCAGTGGCAGCTAGGCGCTATTTAGCCCATGTACAAGGCACATTTCCTAACCTAGTACTGGTTTATTTACCCAGGGATGATGAATAAGTAAATTTTTGACGTAATATGACTGAAATAATGTTGAAAACGGCATAACCGGATAAACCTTTCCCACATATAGACGCTTTCTGAAGCCTCTGCAGCAGACGGCCTTTTGAAAACATGGCAACAAAAGAAGAAATTGCTCGAACAATGTTTTCCACTTTTAGTCAAAGGTTATCCGTTCACTTCCAAAGATTTTCTAATTTTTGACAAAATATGTTCCAAGTCGTCGGCTGCATATTTGTCGTATGAGGGAAAGGGTTAAGTGAGAGAAAAAAGATTGTGTGAAAAGAATTGATATCATCGTGACAAACGGAGATATTGCTCGTTTTTATTTTAAAAGTCTTCTGTTGCAGATGTGTCAAAAAACGTGTGTAGATGGGGATATGCACTTTTTGCCTCCTATGGATGTTCTGTTTCAAGTATCATTACTCTATAGCTCTAACACCCTGAGACGGAATGTGTCGGCCCGGACCAGACTGCGTGGTTGGTGCAGGCTGATCTGGGTCGATACATAATACAGAGGCCATTATGTTGGTTTGCTCGCGGAATGGCTCATAGAACATAATATATGTGTTTACCACATGGCGCATGTGAACACGAGTGGAAGACAATGGTACAGAGGTTGAGTTTCGGCCTCTCGTACTAAAGGTCCCGGGTTTCACACTTACGCCGCGAGTACTGGTAATGTGTCCAGGAAGCAGACATCGACGACGAGTGTGATTAATATAAGCCAAAATCGTGTTTCGCAATCGATGTTAAATAAATCAGTTAAAACTAAAACTTAATAGAAAATATTCTTAAAATGTTCTGCCCCACGAACTCAAAAAACATATGAGCCGTCACGCGAGAAAACCACCCTTTTGGCCTCCTGTGGATTTGTTGTTTCAGTAATTATTACTTTAAACATCTATCCCCTGAAACAGAATGTGTCAATCCGGATCAGTCTGCGCGAACTGCGCAGGCTGATCTTTATCGATACATTACGCAGAGGCCATAATGTTGGTGGGTTGTTTTCTCGCGGGACGGCTCATATTTTGTTCTACTACACTCGAAAGATGGATAAATACAGAACCTTTGTGAGTGTTCTTAATACGCACCCCGTCTTTCTGTTGAACAAATTCTAAAATCATTCATGTCGATGTATGTGCTGTATTCAGAGTCCGCGGTCAGATGCTTTATACATTTTCTCGGTGTGTTGACCTCCCGTTCATATGATTTTCTACAGAGTCGGCAAAATGGCGAATACAGGAAATTTATCCTTTGGATAAATATATCCTTTCCTCATAATGTATTCAAAAGTCAATCACTGCAGATGTCCTACGATAGACCAAATATTAAAAACATTATGATTTAGTCTTAAATATATTCTCTCATTACCAGACATTGGGGTGTATCCAAATGTCATATTAGTGATAGATACAGAACCTTTGTGAGTGTTCGTAATACTCACAACGTCTTTCTGTTGAAAAAATCTCAAATCATTCATGAAAGTGCCGAGCCCCGGTAGCTCAGTCGGTAGAGATGCGGGCTGTCAATCCAGGGGTTGTTAGTTCGAATCCCGGCTCGGCCAACTTTCTTTCCGACGATTGACAAAAGTCAATGCGACATGCGTCATTCGTCTTCCACCAATGGGCTAAGTCTATGTGGAAAAGCAGCCAGTTGCTTGGGAAGATTGTTGTGTGGAGTACTGGTGTGAGAAAACAAGGAAATACATGAGTAGTTGAACTGGCCGCCGTGATATAACTGAGAAATTGTTAAAAGCGGCGTTAAACCCCAATCAATTAATTAATCAATTCATGCAAGTATCGTGTCGATATATGTGCTGTATTCAGAGTCCGCGGTCAAATGCTTTTTATATTTTCTCGATGTGTTCATATGATTTCTGCATAGTCGTCAAAATGGCGAATACAGGAATTTATCCTTTTGATAAATATCTCCCGTTTCATAAAAATGTTTTCAAATGTCATCTATTACAGATGTCCTACAAAATAGAAAATATTAAACATATTCTGATTTAGTCTTGAATATAATCTCTCATTACCAGACAATGGAGTTTATCCAAATGTCATATTAGTGATATTTTGTGAAATACCAAATTATTTGATGAATGTCAAACCAGTAGGTTAATTGACTGTACGTAATATGGCATTTTTATCATTTTAATCAAGATAAGTCGGCGCATTTTCATTGAGCTTTTCCTGATTTCTTGTTATGGTCCCCGAACAATTTTGACGTGTTCTTATTTATAGTTAATACCGTATACTCAGTTTTAAGAACTGACACGAGTGTTCATCAATATAGGACATTTTCTCAGAATGTGTTGAATTTGTTTGAAGGAGGACAGATATTTGGACATTTTTTAAATTGACATCTCGTTGAGTTCCTTTTTTAATTGAATCGATATACTTGTGAAATAAGTAATATATAAAGGACCAATTTAAGGACTTAGTTTCAAAGCTAAAGGATAATTGAAATATTAAGCAATCAAGGTATGGCGTTATTGAACACATGGCCAAGAATAAAAGCGATTCTTTGACATCAGGACATGAGTAAATAGTAAATAAATAACGTACAGTACACTAGAAAAGCTTTTGAAAAAAGCATGGATATAATTACCGAAAAGGGTAAGATTACTTTACAAAAATTAAACGATTCAACTTCGAGGACTGTGGAAATATGTAATGTTCTGCAGTCGAGATGTGACGAACAAACGGCATTCGAAAAGCCAACTAACCAGTGACATTAACAATCAGATAGAAAACGGGATCGAGTTAAAACTTAATGCTTCGACATCAGAATACCGTGAAATGGATGATCAACTAGAGGGCGTCCAAAGTTCAAATGAGCCAAATTCAAGCAATTGTAATAACATGGATGCAAATACCGAACAAACAGAAATTATTAAAGTGATGCAACAGTTAAATGAATCATTTACAAGGCTTGAGGATAAATTTGACGTTCGCATACATAGAGTAACTGAATCGATCAAGCAACAATTCAATGGCATTAACAAACAGATAGACGAGACCAAACAAGAACAAAATGAATTAACATCAAGGCTTGATATAATAGCAAAGGAGCCAACAGTAGTTCGAAAGGCAACATCTGGCATTTGTAATTTCATCAAGGGATACGCTGAATCAAGCACTTTGCATGGCATACCAAGACTAGCTGTGAAGGGTAAGGTATGGAGGATATTCTGGAGCATACTAATTCTAGGTAAGTCGTCGACTTGTTTTTTTTTGTGGGGAGCGGGGAGGTGTGGGGGTCGAAATGCATCTGCGTACAGTGACGGATTGAGTATGCATTCGTATAGCACGATCTGACCAGTATCATCACTGTCCGCTTACATGTATTATATTTCCCCTTCTTACTCGTAATGAAATCCGAATAGTGTAGTTTCACGGCTGTTACGTCTCTATTCCGTTACGGGGATGCAATACGACATCCCTTATGACCAGACGTTGCACAACCAAATGAGTTTATAATTGGGTGAAACCGCACCAGTCAACACTGATATTTGATTAACTTTGCCTCGTGGTTTAAATTAAGAATACAATGACATAAATAATTGTAAGCATCAAGTTAAATATCTAACTTATATGAGCCGTTCCACGAGAAAACCAACAATGTGAAACCTGCGTAAAGTATCGACCCGGATCAGCCTATGCATATCGTTCATGCTAATCCGGGCAGACACTTTTCGCCTCCTGTGGATTTTTTGTTTCAGGACATGTTACTCTATACCTCTATCCCACTGAGACGGAATGTGTCGGCACGGATTAGCCTGCGCAGACTGTGAAGGCTGATCTGGATAAATACATTTCGCAGAGTTCATTATGTTGGTTTACTTGTGGAACGGTTCTTAAATAAACAAAGGTCTTCAGTAGCCATTTTTTGAACATTATTTAATCAAAAACGTGCGAAAAGCAAAACTCAGTAGCAGTTGTATTTCCACTATTGATCCTATTTCCCCTGATATAAGCAGTTACACATTTTGCTACTATACAACACTCGTGTTTTTGATTTAGGGCAATCTTGACTCTCTTCTTAACTTGAGCGTAATGAAACTTTGTCTTCATGATATCTAGGTTAACTTTAATTATTGGTTTATTAGATTGTTAAGCCAAATTTGAGGAAAACCTTTTTACCACTCCTGAGATTGCATTTTTTTTATTTTACACTGTTGAATCTTAATCATAATAATTGAGCCGTTCCGTGAGTAAACCAACATTGTGGACTCTGCGTAAAGTATCGACCCTGATCAGCCTAATCATGCCACGCAGCCTTACCAGGATAGACACTTTTCGCCTCCTGTGGATTTTCTGTTTCAGGAATCATTACCCTATACCTCTATCCCCCTGAGACAGAATGTGTCGGCCCAGATTAGTCTGCGCGGACTGCGCAGGCTGATCTTGGTCGATACATTACGCAGAGGCCATAATGTTGGTTTTCTCGCGGGACAGCTCATATATTACTTGTTGATATAAAGGTCGAGTTTGAATATGGATGAAAGTGGGTTATAAGCGAGGTCACTATGTGAAATTTGAGAAACATCTGGGGAACACTTTTGAAGCTGCATTTTGGACTCTTTATTAAAGAGAGTATGACATATAATAGTTATCATGTTGGCCATTTGAGGTTAAAAGAAAAACTCACTTGGTCAGATTTAAGATAAGTATTGTGTACATTTGAGAGGCTGTATTTTTTGAAGTGTGAAAGATGAAACTGTCAGAATGTCAATATTGGTGAAATAAGCAAATTGTTATGAAAGTTCTTGAGAATACTATAAAGGCCGAATTTTTCTTCAGCATGTTAAAGCTGTTTCATGATGTTTATGTCTTGGTGATATGTAGGCTTAGTTCAAATATGGTTTCTTATCGGTTTAGCACCTATGTCACTTATTCAAATTTAAGGACAATCTGGTTGACGTTCTTGTCAGAATATTCGTCTAAAGGATATCTAGGCTAAGTTAAAAAGTGGGTCATTCCGGTCAAAAGGCATAATATTGTGAATAGTCTAGAGGTCGTGATTTAGCATATTTTTAACTTTGTCATAATATGTCTTGGTGATAGCAAGGCTATCTTGAAATGGAGGTTTAAATTAAGATCATATCAACCAGACCTTGTTTCGAACACGGGTCTACCGCTCCCAAAGCAGACACTTTTACCACTATAGCATGAAGATGGTTTCTTTAACAGAGTTTGTACCTTATGTTATTTAAATGATTTGGAAGTAAAGTTTCACCAGCCGTAAAGCAATCCCCGAAACCAAGAAAGGACATCATTACTACAGTGTGTTTAAGTCTTTGGTATAACCTGACCTTTTTTCGAACCCGGGTCTACCGCTCTTCAATGCAGACGCTTTTACCACTATGGCATACAAATTGTTTCTTTAACAGAAAGAAATTCATATTAATAATTGAGTAGTGAAATAATAGTGATATACAAGTGACGTTTTGTTTTGCAAAATAAATACATGTAGTTGTATGCACTTACAGATACGATATAGACTGAAAATAATCCTCTTTAAAATAGTCATGAACCCTTAGCCTGCTTTATTTTCTTACAGAGAATAGAGATTATTAACCCTGTTCAACAAACAATAAATACACAGAAAATTCCTGTAAAAAGCATCTTGGCAAAATATGGAAACCGTTTATCAATTAAGAATTTATAATTGAAACTGGTCGTTATGAAAACATTTAACGGAATCAATGAGTTTGTTCCTTTTGTTATTTGAATGATGTGGAGGATGGGTTCGATTTTGATTCCGTTTGTCCGTTCTATGTCAAATGAAGAAAACAACTCATACCACACTGTTTTTTGAAACGTCCAAGCATGTACATGTTCATAGCACTCTTAATCGCAGGAAGATTTATTTTCATTTAACCTGACGTCATTTTGCCTCAAGGGATTTGAGTTGAGAAAACTCTTCATCTAGAAATAGTGCATCCATTGTATATATAGATAATATATCTATAGGTGCTACCTATTTACAAAAAAAAGTAAAATGATTTTAAATAAAAATTAAAGATCATACTTTGGCCATAAACAAATGATTTTTTAGAGTAATTGACTTAGCGTTCACTTATTAAGCCTATATGGATCTAACACTACACAACGTATATGTTTTATAACAACTTTGTATGAGTGAATCTTGTGCTCATGTATAGGAATTTTGGGTCTAATAAGGTGATCCCATATTTGTTTCGGGAAACGACGTTGCTCCATTTGACGTTACGCCAAAATGATGTTTTACGAAAATGACGAAACATCGTCCTTGGCTACGGTATTATCAAAATTTAGGTTCGAGCATAGTAGTCTATTGCTGTCGTCTTTTTTGATGAACGGGAAACATATTTCGTACACAGTTCCATTTATTTCAACTTTTTCGTTCAAATGTTAATTCACACGAAAATAACACAGCACTTTAATGATCTTAAATATCGATTTAAAAATAAGATGCTTAAAGAGACGACAACAATTTTCAATCCGTGATTTTCGTCTCATTTTATACATACCCAAAATGGATTTTGCCAGTTTCATTTCAGAAAGGTTCATTGGTTATTGAAAAAAAAAAAATCTCACACATGTTACCTATGAGCGAAAAATAAACATTCATGGTTTGTTTTCGTATAAATCTAAAATAAACTTAATTCATTACGTTTTCTAACTCTACTGAATCAAATCCAGTCGAGCTTATGTCATGGCGAATTGTCCGTCGAGCGTTCGTCCGAATGTGCGTCAACATCTTCCCCTCTGTAACCGGTGGGTCAATCGGGATGAAACTTCACAGAAAGCGTCCTTTCAATGTCTTCAGCAGAATTCCAGTTTTTGATCCATGCAGAATACCGATTTTATGGCAAACAATTTTTAAAGAAGTTTATAGAAATGTTCCTTGGGTGATCCTCAATCAGATTCCTTCAAGCGGGGATGTTTTGATTTATATGGCTATTGTGAACACTTTAAAAATCTTCTTCTTTAAAAGCGTTTAGCTAATTTCCATATAAATTTGTAGAAATGTTCCTTGTGTGACCCTCCTTCAGATTCCTTCAAGCAATCATGATTTGTCGAAAAAAATGGCGGGACTGTTATGCTTTATATGGCTATAGTGTAAACTTAAAAAATCTTCCTCTCCGAAAAAATACTGCTAATTTCCAAATAATTGTGTATGAATTGTCTTTGGGTGACGCTCTATTCGATCCCTTCAAGCCATGTTGATTTGATGAAAAGCATGACCGCCAGGGGGCGTAGCTATTTTGCCTTATATGGCTATAGTGAAAAGTGTTAAAGACTTCTTCTTCTCCTAAAGAATCTGTCCGATTTCCAAATCATTTTGAAGAGATCTTCCTTGAGTAAGCCTCTATTAGATTCCTTCAAGCAACGTTGATTGACGGGGAAATATGGCCACCGGGGGGGGGGGGGGGGGTCTGTTTTGCCTTATATGCAATAGTGAAAACAATCTTTTTCTCCGAAAGTATATGGAAGATTTTAAAATAATTGTGTAGAAATGTTCCTTGATGCCTTATTCAGTGGAGCGATACTGGCCCTCTTCGGCCTCTTGGTCCATTATTGTATTGCCTTAACCATTTCTTTATTTAAATATGTGAATATCAGCCATAAGCTGTTTTTGCTTAAGTTGAAAATAAAATATTCGTTCTGTTCTTTTTTATTTATCAACAATTTTGTAAATATATATATATGAAGCGCGATTTGCGATTTAAGGACTAATTGGTATCATTTGAAAGACTATTCTCGTACAAACAGTAGTGCTATACCATTCCTATAGAGGGACGAACAGTGAATAGTCTGGTATGCAGACACTCACAAGAGATTTTATTGTACTCATATGTATTTATAACCCATATTGCTATACGAGGTTCATGTTGTTGTCATCATCGGTAATCATGGTGGCGATCGTAATTCTATAAATGCTTACTCAGTTCTGGGTATAAAAAGTGGTAGATCCATGCCAGAACTCGGCAAAAACTTTTTCTGATATTTGAAATGTCAAGGCGACGAACCTCATTCGTCGAATACGAATCGAGCTTTGACCAGAGGCAGAAAGAATCGTTGCCCTTGCCGCTGAACAAAGCCAGTCTACTTTCGGGATATTTGCACGACTATATTGTGCATAGAGAATATCCTGATCGGGCGTGCATATGCTGATCTTCTCTGTTCGCTAAGTGCCGAACTTCGGAATTAGTTACAGTGGCTTTAATATATCTATCTACTATTTATTTTAAAAATCTGTTTATACAGGTGCCGCTGGTGTCTCCATATTGCAGCTTACAAATCTAGTCAATGATTACTTCAAGTATCCAGTGTACGTCGACGTCAACTTCCACTCCGGATACCCAACATTTCCTCAAATGACAGTATGTATGAGACAGCCATACAAAAGAAGCGAAGTTTTTCGTCACCCAGTTTCAAGGAATAAAACGAAGTTCTATAACGGAACGTATTGGCGTTTATTGGAAGATCTTCAAGCTCTCCCGGAAGAAGAGAGAATCCAACTCGGTTACAATGCTTCTGAAATAATGTCTGTATTTTATACTATAGGAGGTAAACGAGATAATTACTGATTTGAGACGTCCCCCGAGAAAACCAACAGTTTGGAATCTGCATTAAGTATGGACCCGGATCAGCCTAAGCATGCGGCGCATGCTTACCCGGATATACACTTTTCGCCTCTTGCAGGTTTTCTGTTTCAGGAATCATTACTCTATCCCCGTGAGACGGAATGTGTTGGCCCTGATCATTATCGGACTGCGGAGGTTGATCTGGGTCGATACATTACGCAGAGTCCATAATTATGGGTTTTTTCGCGGGACGGCTCATTGGTTGACTTAAATAGTTTGCAAGTTTCTTTTGAAGTAATAAGCTTAAGACGATGGTTGAAAAGGCAAATTTAATTACACAAATTGTCAGGTAACACTTTATTTTTAGATCAACATATTTGAACATCTGAACTACTTTGAACCTTCCTACCAACATATTTAGTTCCGTTTTGATAATGGTGTGTTTATAAATCAATACGCTGAAAGTACTTTGGGACGGTTGTGGTGGAAACCTTAAGGTCAGGCAGGCAGTTGCATATGTATGTACACAATATATGTTTATTAAGTACGAATGCTTTCACTCAACAATGAGGTAAGTCATTTAGTTAATCCAGTTTCATTTAAATCTGCCCAGGTTTTCTTTTAATGTACTATGACAACAACATTAAGACTAGATTCCTTTATATCAACAGCCAACGTTGCAATACCTGTGTGTACGGGGTCTGATTTATAATCATACCAAAGAAGAAACTAGCATGTGTAAAATCTACAGGGTGTAACCGAATGAATGGTCATTGGAGTAAGAAAAATACATAATTTACTAATTGCTTAAAAGGTCACCAAGAACCATTTGTGCCAAAATATTTTCAAATCAGATCTTAACTTTTGGACAAGACGATTTTAAAGTGTTCACTATATACACATTCTATTGGACTATGGTGGCCCTAAATCACTCACCTGATTTAATAGAAATCAAAACGTTGTCTATGGTTTTACTCTATGTTTTCAATGTAGTCAGCTGCAGAAGCGTCAGAAAGCTTACGTACAATGGGAAAGGCTTAATCGAATTGTTCTTTGCCATTTTAGTATATGGAAACCAACGACAACCGTCCCCAAATGCATGCAAAAATTACATATATGTTTATTTTCTTTGGTCAAACATCCAAAGAGGAGTTTTGCGGAAAACAAATGTAGTTTGTTATGAAACACGGGAAATAAAATTTCAAACATTCTTTTTTCATCCCGTTTAACCCAGAGTTAAATTATCTAATTTCAAAGAAATTGTTTGTGTCTAAAAGCAAATGTAATGGATGAATAGAGTTGAAAACATGATAGTAAAAGGAAAGTTTTTTTTGATAATTTCTACTTATGTCACAATGCTTTCGAAAGCCGTTTGCTGCAGATGCGAGAACATGTTTTTCTTCGTGTAAATGGGTCTGCAAGCATGAAAGGTTACCTAATTACAAGTGGACTTTAATTTCTGCTCCATGCAAATCCTTGCAGCAAATGTATTCTTCCCCGGGAAAAAACCACGTCATACAACATCTACTTTCAAGTCCCTTCAACCAGCTAAGGTTTACAAAAGCCTGAATCATGATCTTACTTTTCGCCAGAGTGTTACAAAAGCATCTGTAACACCACAGGAAAAAACAATACTTCATAAAGAAATATAGGACAGTAAAAGTATAGAATTTTAATGTAACTGTCAGTGATTTAAGGATGTTGGTTTTCATTTGACGTGGCAAATCTACCCGGTGAAATTAAAGCACAAAGGAATTATTCCGCTTTGAAACTATTTGTTTTGGCGCAATTTTATTTCGACGGAGCTGCCTGTGCTATTATGAACGTAGTAACTCCGAAAAACGGTATATTAATTATGTTGACACTGGAACGGATGTCTATCGATAACTGTCCCACAAACTATTTTAACAAAAATAGCCATTTTCAGAAACGTAAACACAACAATAACATTGACCCGATTAATCAATATTGTCAATTTAATTTTTCTTTTCAGGTTGGTTAAGAAACCAAGATAAAACAACTTTAGCTCACCAATCAACCATGGGTAACTGTTATACATTGAATCCTCCCGATGGGGTAACAGATGTTACAGTCCTATTTAACGCACATTTCAACGAGAGATTGTCGGATCAAGACTATGTTGGTGAGTATGTTTACATTAATCAAGCGGGTCTTAACCCATTCGAATCAAAGCAACATCTTATATATATCAAACCTTTTACCGTGGTTAGATCTACTTTTCAACTAGACGTATTTAACAGACTTAAGGGTGTGTATGGTGGTTGTCAAGACGATGAGGAAGTGTTTCAGCAGAGAACCGGCTTTGTTTATACGAGAGACTTGTGTATGAAAGAATGCAGAACGAAATACGCTCAAAAGAAATGTGATTGCGTAATTCCAGGACGTGTACCGCCTGGGTTTAAGATTCCAGAACAATCTAACATCCGGAATTGTTCCAACATTGACGATAGGAAATGTTTCTTTAGAGAATACGATTTAATTTCGAGTTGTCAGTGTAAGCCAATGTGTCGAACATCAGTGTATAGGATCAGAACCTGGGATGAAAAGATGATGGAAATGCCAACAATTTTCGAACAATATTGTCGTAGTTATTTTGCTTCAACGTGCAAAAACTATACTGATTATGTCAAATGGGCACAGGAAAATTTTTCATTTTTCAAAATGGAAATATCAAAACCTCAATATAAAGAATTTAAACAAAAACCCTTGTACCCACTTTCCCGTTTTATGTCAGATCTTGGGGGCACTTTAGGGTTCTATTTAGGGGCATCAGTGTTGACCTTTTTTGAGTTAATACAGATTTTGTCAGGACTGATGCTGTTTCTTTTCAAACGAAGAAGCACTGAATAACGATTAGTTCTTCATTAATGCTTCTTCTTTATGGTGAGGATGGGTTCCCTGTTTGTATTGTAAGAGTTTCCTGTAAGTATTGCTTTTTCGGTCTGTTCGTAAACCTTTTCTAAAATATCTAAAACTGAAAGTATAATGTTTTTAAAAGTCTTCTGTTACAAATGCATAAAAATGCGTCTATATGAGGGGAACCAGGCACAGCGGTCATAGTAGAGTGCCCTTTGACAAGGCACATTTCCAAACATAGTACTGGTTTATCAACCCAGGGATCTTGATTAAATGAACTGACTTGGTCATATCACTGGAATAATGGGGGACAAATTTGTACCAAATTAGCTGTGGCGGTATTCTTGCGCCCAGTGAGTGAACGGCGCTGTGATCCAATATTTTAGGGACATTTCAACTTAAGCAAGTATACCTTCGTTCTCACTTTGTCAAGTGCCACATTTTTGTCAAATGTAAACCTCCTCCTTTTAAGTGCATTAAGTTGGTCGGCATCCTAAGATAATCAGGAATATGACTATTGCAATAATCCCATTCGTTTTGGCGCTGCATATTTTTATGATCCTGCATAAACTAACCTTATACTGGGAGCTGTAAACTTAACTATGTTATATCTTGTTTGACTCGATTTGTTTACATCTGCGTCTGGGTCTTTGGGTGCTTGTTATACAGTCTCACATTCTCACTGAATAAGGACACATTTTGGATTACTTGGTCTAAGTCTGTCACCGCAACTTCTTGGAACAAACCTGAAAACATTTGGAATACTCTGCCTTCTTCCTTATCATTGCCTCATGTTACACAATTGGATTTCGAATGACCGACCCAAACCCTACCCAAAAATTAAAATGTGTATCTACTGATTCTGCTGTTAGATCTCTGTACTTCCAGGCCATGGGAAATGTAGAAAATGGTATTAGAAGATCTCTCCATACAAAGCTTTTGAAGATCGCACAAAATAAAGCCAACCCATGCTCCTCAGACGATGGTGTAGTGTATGTTCTAGGATTACAACACCAATAAAGAGAAGTCAATCCTTAAAACTATTGGAATTCCAACCGTTTTTAATTGTGGGTGTGCTAGGAGTACCTGGATTGTGACATAACAGGATAGAACATAGAAACTTTTGCACCAGAAAATGGAACCATACCAACCGTTTTAAATGTGGGTGTGCTATGAGTACCTGGAGTGTATCATAAAATGATAGAGCAAAACCCATTTGCGTCAGAATAATGATTTAATACAGAACATTCTATTCCATTCTATTTATTTTATTATTTCATTATTTTTGATATTTTTCTTTTTGACAATTTTCATTTTTCTGTCGTTGGTGGTATGCGGTATTCTTGCAGCTAGTAAGTGACGGCGCGGTATTTCAATATTTTAGGGATATTTAAACTTAAACAAGTTTACTTTTGTTCGGCACCTCTTTTAGGCCCTTTGGCTGTTATGTATTTTTCAAAGTAAACTACGGTTTGAAATGGAAGAGTTAACATGGATGGATTTAAAGCTATTATCAATTGAGGATTGGAACGATAGTATTCAGTTGCTTTGGTTCAGTGTGCCGTCCACAGCGATTGCTATACCCTAACGTCCATTTTGTTCCACTATAAATAATCTATATTTGTTTTACAAACTCGACCTACCACAGAGTGGTTGAGCTGAGTCTTTTGTTATCACTGTGTCCAGTACCAAATTGTTGTCAAATGAAAAACCCCTCCTTTTAGCGCATTAAGTTGGGTCGTCATTATAAAAATAATCAAGATTGTGGCTATTGCAATAATCCCATTTATTTTGGTGCTGACAGATTGTTATGATCCTGTATAAACTAACCTCATACTGGGAGCTGTAAACTTAATTATGTTATATCCTGTTTGACTCGATTTTGTTTACATCCGCGTCTGAGTCTTTGGGTGCGTGTTATACATTATCACTTAATAAGTGCCTTATCAACAAGATGCATTTGAACTATTTGGTCTTAGTCTTTCACCGCAACTTTCGGAACAAATTGAAAACATTTGGAATACTCTGTCTTCTCCCTTATCATTGTCTCATGTTACACAATGGGTATCGAATTACCCACTTAAACCCTACCCAAACTTCAAAATTTGTAGATATACTGATTTTGCCGTTAGATCTCTGTACTTCCAGGCCATGGGAAATGTAGAAAATGGTATTCGAAAATCTTTTCAAATAAAGCTTTTGAAGATCGCACTCAATTTAAAGCCAAACCATGCTCCAAAGCCTTCTCAAAAATAAAAATTCGTATCTACTGTTTCTGCCGTTAGATCTCTGTTCTTCTACGGTTTGAAATGGAGGAGTTAATATGGATGGATTTGAAGCTATTATCAAAGGAGGATCGGAGCAATAGTATTCAGTTTTTTGGTTCACTGTGCCATCCACAGCGATTGCTTTACTCCAACGTCCATTTTGTTCCAATATAAATATATATGTTAATGGAATATCTATATTGTTTTACACACTCGCCTTACTACAGAGTTATCCCTTTGTCCAGAACCAAATGTTTGTGAAATGTAAACCCCCCCCCCCCTCCTTTAAGCGCATTACGTTGGGTCGGCATCCTAACACAAATGGAATAATGTTTAAAAACGGCGTAAAACACCAATAAAATAAACAAAATAAACAGTATGTGGGAATACATCAATATCATTAATTACCAATGCACACATTGTTACACTTGACGTTGTCTGACTGTATACGAAAACGAAGATTTTATCTTTTTCTACCTGTTTGCTTGAACAGGTTTTATTCGGTACAGACGAATGTGTCTGTCCGTGTGTCTGTCTGTAAAATGACATACAATACCTCTCTCGTTATCCTAAGTGCCCCTGGCCTTGTTACTGCATGAAATCACCAACAAGTGCAATAATTACAACTTGTCCATGATATAGCCATTTTGCACATAGGGGCCTGGCACCTGTCACATTTCACCATGATTGTCCAGCTTTAAAGTATGTTGTTAGTAAATCATTATGACCAGTGTTTAGGGTAACCATTTAGCTACATGATGACATATAGCGTTTTATTCAATTGTCGTTTTTTATATTGTTTCGGGCCAAAATACAAACATGGGTCAAATCTGGCTGACGAGAAAGTTGGAGCCCTCGTCTATTGTAATAGGTTTAAATTTAGAAACATATCTTACACCTTATCTTATCTGCCCATATATGTGTAATCTTATGATTCATCAATGACTATATGTTTGTTTGTTTGTTTGTTTCCCAGCATGACCCATTCGATGATTTTGTATTCGCTTGAAATGGCAAATAAACAAACCCACATGTTGTTTTGTGTCAATTGTGTCATAAACCACTTTAATCAATAGTTCAGTCATTCCAAGGATCCCCATGGCCGAAACGTTTATATCATATACAGGAATCCGCTTTGGTCGAGTGGTTAGCGTCGACATTTGAAACCGGGTTCGATCCCCAGACGCGGCGCGACATATCTGGTGAAGTGCTCATGGGCAAGGCATATTTCCAAGCCTAATACTGGTTGTTTTACCTAGGGATGATGAAAAAGTGAACTGTCGCCGTGATATAACTGAACTAATGTTAAAAAAAGGCGAAAAACCCCAATAAATAAATAAATCATATACATTTATATTTAAGTATTTGATATAAAGATTTGGATCGATCCGACGCATTAACAACTACAGTCCAACCTGTGTTTAAAGACCGCCAATAGGAAGATAGCAATCTGGTCTCTGTTGACAGTTGGTCTTTAATAACAGGATAATAATTATTATTATAAGGTATTTAATTATACACCTGGACAAAAGTTAAGCATCATACAGTTTGCAGTTATTTGTTGAATTTCACGATGAAAATGGAAATATCAGAGGAAATTCTGGAAATACATTTTTTCCCAATTAAAACATTATTTTTGAACAACATTCAGAAATATCAAACTCATTTAACTAATAAGTATATGTATACAAAAAAGGAACATACAAGTAGGCCAAGATGACCCTTAATCGATCACCTGAGTGATGGTATAATTGCAAAGGTGTAACTGCTATCATCGGTATGGATTAATCAAGATTGGAGAGTGGATTCAGTAAATTAAATAGCTTATTAGGACATTTAGTAATAAGGCATTTAATAGTCGAACAATGTTGCAAGAGGACCGAAAAGGAATATTCCTGTGAGATTTGGTTAAAATGTGTCCATTGGTTAAAAGAGCAGATGGCATTTGAAGCTATAAAGTTCATTTTACAAACAACTGGTGGTGGACACGTATAATATAAATCAGTCCACTGCACTCGACAATTCATAGATCCGAGATCGTATTTTAAGCCAAGCACATCGTCATATATCACAAACGAGCCAACAATTGATCGTTGAAAACTATCCGGTTCTCATGCATCACATGGCTTTTGTTTATGATGCAAACACCACGTTCGGCAATCGAGTGTACCGAACAGAACTTATCGATTTATTTTATTTGCTAAAATACTGTATCGAGTTTGCATATCTATCGGATATATGAATTGGAAGAAATAATAACATTTCAAAATATTTCAAAAGATCTGTACTTAAGTACTTTCTTTTTTGTGGGACTTTCAACCACCAGCAAGACATAAAAGCCGTTCCATTTCCCCCCGGACATGCACAACAGACAACCATATCATTCTTTCCAAGCACCAAAGCCAAAGTTGAAGAGTTAGCCAATCACAATGGTTTATACTTACATCTACCCATGTTGTTTATATATTGAATAGCACAAGTGTTATCTGAGTTCACATTACCACTGACTTTCTTCATTTGTCTTCAAAAAGCTTCTACATACACAAACTTATTGTTAACAGCTTCAACAGATTATGTAATGTTTGGACTCGTTTTCAGTCCATGTGTCACAAATTTGTTCAGTTTGGCATATTCCTACCCAACATATAGAAGATACATCTGTACTTATTATTAGATCAGAATTGCATAATTGATTGTTTATCCACCATTTCAGTTTGGTTTTGATTGCATTTGTAATACGCGTCTTAAATGTAAATTCATCTTTGGAAAATTTTAGGGCATCCATCATTTCCGTTTCTACAAACAATCGACCATCACGACAATAAGTTTAGTCAAACTTCTAATTGTATCTGTTAAATTGTGATTTAACAATATACATTATTGCACAAGAGTTTGCACTTTACTGGTTGGTATAGTTATAATCATGTTTACTGAAACTATATCACCACCTAAAATGGTAAGATTATGTGTAGGAATCAAAGCCAATTTATCCTTATGTATCATAAATTCCACATTGGTCATAATAATTTGAGTTTCACATTTTGTTCGCATTCATCAACGTTTCCTCAAGTAGGATAGAGTCAATTAAATACCCAGAATTGGTATATCCTTGAACACGAAATGGTGAATAAATGGTTTTCATGATTTTAGTAAAATGAATCTATGGGCAAAAGCTATACCATTAAGTAAACATTAAAACTGATACAAAACCCCAGATTTCACTTGATCTTCCTACGCAATGAATTCAGAATAGTATGCTTGCCGAAAATCAATTGAGGCCGTGACACCACCTGGTTTTATCAATTTCAAAACAGATTCTAAACCTTCCTTCTTGAAATGTCTAAATGGAATGCTTTCATTCAATTCTTTCAAGTTCAATATCATTCGGTATTGACCAGAATTACATTTTGTATAAGGACAATTGGAGAAATGAATAATTTGTTATGATGTTCTTCTAAAAGTTGCTTTGTTTCATTTCCGCCAAGCTAATGATATTCCTTCCGTTAATTATGTATCAACGTATGGCATTGTCCTAACAATGCTAAAGCACACGTACGCCGCTCTAAGGATTGTGAGTCATACGATTCGCTGTTCTTATCCAATAATTTTACAGAGTCGATGGAAACTTTAATAACGCGGTTTTGGAATGATTGCATTTTAGCATCATTAGTCTGAGTTTGGAGATTCAAAGGTCTCACGATATATGGGTTGACACGTGTATTACACTATAGCTCGCAGGTTTGAGGTCTATTTCCCTCCTTACATATCTCATTTACACATTCTACGAGGTCATCATTCATTTCTGCTCTACTTTTATGCCAGTTAAATGTTATCCTCTGCCTTATTAAAGTTATATCCTCACACTGATAATGGGAATCCGACTCACTACCGTCTTTTCCTAAGACATGACTGTGGTCATCAAAAGGACAAATTCAGAGCTCTAGGTAAAAGAGAGTGATAAACATCACCAGATCCTTATTGGACCTCTCAGTGAGACGATTCTTTTGAATACTCACAACATACACTGCACGAAAATTGGGATTTAATTTAGAAGTAAATTTCCTTAAATTTCCTTAAAATCCAAAATTTATAGTATACCAGTTCACTCCTCCTTATCTAGTCATCTGTGACCATAAGCTATACTGGTAACACCAGTGACATTATTATAATATCCATAATATGAGTCGTCATACAGAGTATCCACGCTGTTTGGACATTGGGGCACTCTGGTTATTCTGGTTACTATTGAGAGTCATGGTTACGGTGTTGACGTTAGATGACGTTGTAGATTTACCCGCCTAGGGAAGAATTTGCTGACGATTTTCCAGTATTTCCTTCTTGTTCGTACGGGAAACACCATTTCAACTTCTACTGACAGACTTACGAAGCCTGCTATTTCTTCACGGGAAACATCTCCAAGGTGACATAATGGATTCCACCATAGTGTTGTAATTACAAGACACAAGTGTTTGTATTATCGTTCACAACAGTTTGAAACTTAGAATCGCAATACTATTTCCTGTGATCGACAGAATGATGTTACATGTTAATTTGTAAATTAAAAGTGATCTTCTATAGAATAAACATTAATTTTTACTTTGTATTGTTTGTTTGACTAGTTCGAAATTAAGTACTCACTGTAGATCCTACAGGTAGAAAATGTGTCTAATGTTTACAAGCACACTGACAAATTCAGTAATGCGAGGTACGCATCTCCTATGAAAACTAGGGTAGTATGACGCAAAATAACCTGTTTAAATCGATAAATATTTGACTATATATGTTCAACCTTTATCTCAATAGGTTAAGACTCCTTGTCGGTGATACGTTTGTACTCGTAAGCCTTTTACCAGAGGTGTATAACGGTTCGTGTATTTTCGTTTGAATGACACGCGTTACTAAACGGTTAATTGTTTACGGTGATTAACTGATTTGTAATCGGAACTCCATCATTCCGTTGTTAAAACTTTTGTCATGTTTATAACGAAATTATTATGAGTGTAACTTTCTCCTTTAGAAAGGTGTACAGGGTAAATCTTATCGATTATATTGGCCAAATAGATATTTGTTTGGTTCATAAGGAAGTAATAATAGAAAGTTATAAATATTTAGTGTGTTTTACAAGGACGAATATGTTAACATGGCAGCTGCACGATCTAAGTCAAGATCTCAAAGGGTAGTAGTTGCTATAGATTTTGGAACAACGTGCACTGGATATGCCTACTATTATATAAAAGAAGGGGACCGTGACTTCATAGGATCAATTAATACAGAACAAGCATGGAATAAATCGGGCGATATGGGCTTACAAGCTCCTACAACGGTACTTATGACGGAAGATAAGAAATTCCATTCGTTCGGATTCGAAGCCGAAGAGACTTATGAAGATTTGGCACTGAGAAACGAACACCATGCCTGGTATTATTTTCGCCATTTTAAAATGACTCTTCATCATCAAAAGGTACCATCATCTTTTCTTGTTTATTGATTGGTGTTTAACACCGTTTTTTCAACATTTTGTCAGACATATAACGGCGGACAGTTTACCTACACATGTGTTTTCTGGACGTTTGACAATGGTACTCTATACAACAGTCCTTCCAAGCAACTGACTGATTTACCACATAGAATGTTAGCCCATTGGCGGAAGAAAAATTACGCTTGTTGTATAAGCATTTGTAAATTATTTTCTTTAAATAATTATATGTAGTCGTTTGAATAACATGCGAAGCTGTTAATATAGAAAATGCGAATAATCACTAAAACACAACCGTTGCTTGTATATATACTTTTGTAAACACTTCATATCAATTATACTTTTTAATTTAAGAGTATTATTGATATGAAGTGTTTTAGTGACTTTCTTTCCTTTGGAAGACCTAATATACTAAAGGATGTACTATTATACTGTGCAGGTTAAAATAGAATCGGTTGGCATCTTGTATTTCGTTTCGACCCTCATGTCTTCCATCTGCATTGTTGATACTTGAATATGTGAACATGAATATGCGCAAACAGCTATCTATTTTCATATGACAGGTGCCACATAAATTATCATAATAATCATAATCATCATAACAACTTGATCTTTCTCTTTTCCTTGTGTTTACATATTGTTCTACGTTGATCATTGTGTTTGTACATATTTGTCATTTTGTAATCTCTGTAAAAGAGGAAATATAGAGTATATACAACAATCTTTGTGGATAAAAAAGATTGTCATTAGCATTTATAAACTGTTTGGAATGGTTATGGCACGTTTAATAAGATGAATGTTGCGCGTTGAATACACACTCAAATCAGATCGCATGAATTTTATATCTTATTTAGTTAAGTTTAAACTTATTTCCTTTATATCGACTGCGAAACAAGCTTTCAGCTTAGATTAATCACTTTCGATGTCTGCTTCCTGGAAGCTTAACCAGTACTCACGCCGTTTGCCTGTATAAAACCCGAAGTCAGAACCCGCTCAGCACGGGACTTGAACCCTGGACCTTTGGTACGAGAGGCCGACACTCTGCCTCTGCACCACTGTCTTCCACACTTCTTATTTAACGGCTGCAACAATTTACATTTATTTTACATTATATGTATGGGCCTTATGTATTAAGAAATCCGATATGTTTATCTCTAAACGGTGTTAAATTTAAAAATAAATCGATTTTACAATATGTAAGAGCATCCATTTTCTTTATCAATTCATAATGTATATCTATGGCCGAGCTAAGTTTGTCGAACGGGCAATAAAGATAATAATAATATATATCACCTTTAAAAGTTGTATGAACGGGCTAAGTCACTTTAAACAAACAATATATCCCGTTTCAAATCGATGATTTTAAAAATAAAATACCTGCTTAGATTCGTCATCAAGGGAGATGTATAATAATAATAATAATTATAATAATAATATAATAATAATAATTTATTATTAGTTTATGACCACTAGCGGTCTAAAACTATATATATGTGTAAAATATCACTAAATGTTCAAGCTTTCGGCCTAAAGGCCTTCTTCAGGAACTTTTAATCTCTGTAAAAGAGGAAACACAAAGTATAACAATCTGTTTGGATAATAAGTATTTTTATTCACATTTATTAACTGTTTTGAATGGTTTTGGCACGTTTAATAAGATGAATGGTATGTTGCACGTTGAATACACACTCAAATCCGATCGCATGAATTTTATAACTTATCTATTTTACATCGATTGCGAAACAAGCTTTCAGCATATATTAATCACGCTCGATGTCTGCTTCCTTGAGACTTAACCAGTACTCGCGCCGTTTGCGTGTTTAAAACCCGAAGTCAGATCCCGCTCATTTGGTACGAGAGGCCGACGCTCTACCTCTACACCACTGTCTTCCACACTTCTTATTTACGGCTGAAACAATTTACATTTTTTTTCATTAAATGTATGGGCATTATGTATTAAGATATCCGATATGTTAATCTCTAAATAGTATTAAATTTAAAAAAATAAATCGATAGTACAAAATTTAAGAGCATCCATTTTCTATATCCATTTTTAATGTATATTTATGGCCGTTTATGGCGAGGTGAGTTTGTCGAACGGGCAATAAAGATAATAATAATATATATCACCTTTAAAAGTTGTATGAACGGGCAAAGTCACTTTAAACAAACAATTTATCCCGTTTCTAATCGATAATTTTAAAAATAAAATACCTGCTTAGATTCGTCATCAAGGGAGATGTATAATAATAATAATAATAATAATAATATAGTAATGATAATTTATTATTATTTTATGACCACTAGGGGTCTAAAACTATATATATGTGTAAAGTATCACTAAATGTTCAAGCTTTCGGCCTAACGGCCTTCTTCAGGAACTTTAAATTTGATTACCTCAAAAGCATGTATGGTGGCTAGTTTAAATTTAAAGTTCCTGAAGAAGGCCGTCATGCCGATAGCTTAAAATAATAATAATAATAATAATAATAATAATAATAATAATAAAAATGATGATAATAATAAAAAATAATAATTATGATAATATTGATATATCTTATAGATCTATGTGTATGCGGCCTGTCAGGCAAAATAAGACCTATTGGCTAACAATTTAGAATACAGTTTTGTTAACTCTTTCAGCGCCAAAGGCAAAATTGAGGTTTTTGCAAACAATACTGATTCAGGTGAGTCAGCTCGTAACGAGCTATCTCACCTCAAATCAGCATTGTTTGCCTTTTAATTATCAAAATAGTCCAAACTTTTATTACATGAGAAATGGAGACGCCCGATTTTGAACATGGAAGAGTCTACTTTAGACAATTCGGCGCTGAAAGGGTTAATTAAAACTATATTATGTGCTTTTCTAGCATTTAATACCACTAAAAGTGTTTTGTGGAATTACATCACTGTTAGACAGAAGCTAAACGAAGCATGTTTATAAACGTCACATGTCGGCCACCCTTTCCCACACTACATATCTTATTCATTATACTTATTCATAGAACGACAAAGTTGTATTTAAATTAGATAATACCTTTTAAAGATTAAACACTAAACATAGACAGACACATGTGATATCCATCGCTGAAAGCTGTGTGTTGTCTGTCCGTCCGTCCCGAGCAATCATGCAGCGCCTTGGAAATCTTTGGATGCGCCATCGAATACATACGTGTAAGGACAGGTTTAGTTGTTATATCATTTCAATAGCAAATATATACTGTATCTTTTGTTTACTAATGTAAATATTTATATTTTTTTGATGTTCAATTTAATCAGCGTTAGTAGTACAGGGCGTGACCCTAGACGAAAGTGTTTACTATATGTTCAATAGAAATCCGCCATTTTGTTATGTGGAGTTAATTTTTCTCCTATATATTCCTGTGCATATATTATAAACCATCCATGTTGTTTTGTGGAGTAAATGTTTACATGTACATATAGGACTCTGAGATTCTTATCATTTATAGTAGTCCCTAACAGATTTTGAGAACTCGTGTGTGTGTGTGTGTGTGTGTGTGTGTGTGTGTGTGTGTGTGTGTGTGTGTGTGTGTGTGTGTGTGTGTGTGTGTGTGTGTGTGTGTGTGTGTGTGTTGTGTGTGTGTGTGTGTGTGTGTGTGTGTGTGTGTGTGTGTGTGTGTGTGTGTGTTTGGAGGCACCGAGCAACGCCCCTATACCATTGTGTGGGTCCTTTTCACTAGACAGAGATACCTACTAGAACATGCCTTTATCATTTTCAGATATCCAGATGCGGTTCGATCTAAAAACATCTCCAAACGTCCAGATGACTCCTTTAATATGATGTTGATCTCGCGGTTGAAACTCAATTCTCAAACATACTGCTTTGCTTTTAGAGTATGATCACGGACAGATTGATATTCAATAATTTGTTTAGATAGTAACGCACATCAGAGTCCCTAGTTATCATATTGATAACTTGTATACATTAGGGGTCTGTACCTTTCGCATTCTAGACTAAGAAATTCCTACTTATCATTGTTTTATTTATATATATGATTGCATAGACATAGTTTATTATTACGTTATTATTACGTATACATATACATGTATCTTGTTGTAAAGCAATACAAATAAATTGATAAATAAATTCGTCTGCTATGCGTAATATAGTATAAGTTAACTTGTCGTTAACTTTACGCTCATTGACTGTTCAAAAGTAGAAGTTTATAAGAGGCTGTCATCTAATACTATTAGTATGCGATTCTTCTACAGTTTGCGAAGCGAATAAGATATGGTAGCTAGAATAGTCCTTTGTAATGTTTCATGTGTGAAAGTGTGTTTATATATTAGTTCGATTAGAACTACTGCTAATAGTAATTTATTATATATACATATATACCCTCTTATTTATTTACGTAGGTTTTGACATGTTATACACAGTGTTTATGCGTTTCAAATGATTAGCCTTATGCATTTGCTTCTCTTCGAAACAAAAAATATATATGCATGAAGAGGTATGGTTACAATCATGTGTAGTTCTAAAATGTTATTATGTAATACATAGAGTGTACATAATTAGTCTACATTAATTAGAGGGGTATATGCTTTTATATAGATCTTTTAAAAATAAGGGATGATACCATGAGTATGTATGTGTCGTTGGACCAACTTAGTATTGGCGTATGATGGTGTACAAAACCAATACTAGGAACAGCTCATGATCACCATGAAGCGTTAAAGGCTAAGTAAAGATGGAGTGGCACCGTCTTGTGAAAAAGCAAAGCAGTATGTTTGAGAATTGAGTTCCAACCCCGAGATCAACATCCTAATAAAGGTGTCATCTGGACGTACGGAGATGTTTTGGATATCTGAAAATGATAAATGCATGTTCTAGTAAGTATCTCTGTCTAGTGAAAAGGACCTACACAATGATCTACGGGCGTTGCTCGGGGCCTCCACACACACACACGAGTTCTCAAAATATGATAGGGACTACTCTAAATGATAAGGATCTCAGAGTCCTATATGTACATGTCAGAATTGTCTCCATAAAACAACATGGATGGTTTATAATATATGCACAGGAATATATAGGAGAAAAATTAACTCCACAAAACAAAACGCAGGGTCCCTATTAAATATATATAGGAATATAAAGTTAAAAAATTGACTCCACATAACAAAATGGCGGATTCCTATTGAACATATAGTAAACACTTTCGTCTAGGGTCACGCCTTGTACTACTACCAGCGTTGTTTAAGGGTTTACCAAGAAAGTGGTTTTTGAACCGCCCCTTTTGTAAAAAAACTTGCAAATGACATTTTCACAAATATTTTATTCCTGTTAAAAATAACGTTCGATGGGGGATAATTTATTGATTTGGGTTGAATGCCTTTTTCAACAATTTGTCACAGTCATATCACGGCAGCCAGTACACCTCATGTTTTTTCCAGGCTTTCTCACACCAGTACTTTCACACAACATACTTTCCAAGCAACTGGCTGTTTTTCCACATATACTGTTGGTCCATTTGTGGAAGACGTATGACGCTGGTCAGAGTGATTTTTGTCAAACGCAGAAAAGAGTGTTTGCCGAAAGCTTGGGTTCGAACTCATACACCCTGGGTTGACTACATCGCTACCTACTGAGCTACATGGCTCGGACAGTGCGGGATAAGGGTGACTTTTGATTTTTCCTAACATCTCAAAATTGGATTGATTGTTTGGTCTTTTATGCTGCTTTCAACAATTGCATAGCTATATCACGGCGTTTCCTGGGTAAGTTACCAGTACTTCTGGTCCAGTTATTCCGACAACAGCCATTCATTCATTATGCTGATCCTACAACCCTGAGCGTCAAGGAGGCAAGTTTCCACTGTTAAAGTATTCTCAAATTTGGAAGGTTAACCTATAATTTACTTTAATCTAATATAGGCATGCATTATTGGGAAAGAGCCGTCGATAGCCCTCGATGATGTAATGGGTCGCCTATAGAAAATGAATTGCTTCCATCTGAACTTAATGTGTATTTATAGCGTTAGCCTAGTGTAATTACATCTATGCATTTTCTGACTTATTAGATTTTTCCTTTAACAATCATATTTAATATATAGCCTTTTATAGCCTACATGTATGTCGGGACTTAGGTTAATTCTTGGTTTAACACAATTTCTTTTCTTTTATCACAACATTGCATCAAATTTCATCACACGACTATAATTTCATATTAATTGTAATTTTTAATATGTTTTACCTTTAATATAATGCACACCACTGGTTCATTGGTATTAAGAGAAGCCAATAAAAAAAGGGTTGACCGTTAACCCGGTTTGAAAATCAAACCATGAATAAGAAAATATATCGGTGAATGCGTTCAATTAACAGCGACTTCGACTAAAGCAACATGCCATTAATCATTATGTTTACTTGCTTATTTGTGTATTGACAAACAACTTATCTTTTCAATAAGTACCTTTACCTTTCATTGCCATTCATAGAAATGTGAATACCTTGCATAAACTTCTCATTATGTTTTCTTGTCTAATAGGCCCAACGGACCGGTTTTAAATTACTAAATATTACTAAATCTTTAATTATTACAATTCCTCTGCGTTTGTCGTCACTGGTATAGCAGTATTACATACACTGCTGTCTGACTTTAACATAACTTATAAAACATGATTTACATATATATATATATATCATGTATGTATTGTTTGGTGTTCACAATTTACTTACTTACTTGTAATCAGTATGCAACTGCAATATGATAGGTCTACTGCTACATAATTTATACACTACTACTGACACCACGTTTATCGATGTTTTAACTTCTTCTTATGATAATAAATGTAATAACTTCTGCTACTGCTATTAATACCACAAGAACAAAAAACTACTACTACTACTACTACTACTACTACAACAACTACTACTTCTACTACTACTACTACTACTACTGCTGCTTCTTCTACTGCTATTGATTATCTTGTTACTGCCCGTCTTCTACTTATTAAATTTCTGTTACGCACAAAAAAAAACCAGCATCAACAACTACTACTATAACTTCTACTTATACATCTTCCTTTGTTACCCTTCTCTACTAATCCTATTACGTATGCTACTTATATAACAAGTGTTACTAATAATATTCTTTCTACTGTTTTAATGCTTTTCTACTGATAAGACTTGGCTTCCCTTACTGGTGCTCAGGATGGCGGGAATACCATTACGACTGATGCATCGGTCTCAGAATATGTTGTGGGCCACTTCTTGTTACAACACTTGGTTTAACGCAAGACATTAAGGCATGGCCAACCAATGTTGAGGGTAACACTGTTACAGTTGAATATATCAATAAAGTAGACATACATTCTACAACGACACAATTCTTGTTTCAAAAAGTAAACAGCTATTATTTGTTTTAAAGAAACATCTACAGAAGCAGTTGAAATTAAACCCAGGCGGAGTCAACCTAGAAGACATCAGTTGGGTGATAACGGTTCCAGCCATTTGGGAAGAATCGGCAAAAGGATTCATGCGAGAAGCCGGAGAGATGGTATTATATTTTAATCATAAATTGAACAGACCCTTTTATTTAAGATTAAAAAAACAAGAGCTTGCAGGACAGCTCGACTTACTACGCATCGTACTATAAACCTATGTGAATTTCTTGAATTACTTTTGTAATAAAACAATCAATTCATTTGCACAGTTTTTGCATGCACTTGTTTTCTTAAGCAAACGAGGCATATTAAGTTATGATAGTTATAATATTATAGACAGAAAACGCCTTGATGGTGTAGTCGAAGAGCGTGCACCTGTGTAATCGGGTTAGCATGACGACTGACTCGCCGGTGTCAGGATAAATGGGCCAGTAGTACTGGTAACTTACCCAGGAAACGTCGTGATATAACTGAAAACTGTTGAATGCGGCGTAAAACAACAAGCAAACAAGAGAAAGAAAAGTTAAAATAAAACAAATTAATTTCAAACCGTAGGTTTTCATCTTGCTCTTTGGACCTTGATATTTACTAAACATCGCCCTGAAAATATAACTCGAAATCGCTGATGTCAACAATACGGAAAATTCCATTATATGGTTGCAGATCCGACAGGTCCATTATCAGTAATTAAACATTTACCTGTGTCACGTTTCATGATTTGAATAATATTAGTGAACAAGTTTTACATGTCGCTCATTAACATTCGCATGTCTTCGTTAACATTCGGCTGCGTAATCTTTACATTTGTTCCCACATTATAAATACGTTAACGTAGATGGTTAAAACATCACCGTCATCCTGATAGCTGAGTTTAAGTTTGTAAGAACAAAGACGTTCAGAATTTAAAGTTTACAATTTATGAGTTCGAACCTCATGCTAGTTGAGCATTTGTTTTATTTTTGATTTTGCTTTCGTATATTTAATCTTTTATCTAATTTATATTCGACCATCGCTCTTTTTTCAGAATGTTTCATTTAATCAATCCTTTCTCCTTCAAATTTCTCAATGTATATGTAAACTTGCCCTGAAAGTTACAACGCATCATACATGCGATTCTATTATATATGGTAGATTCGAAAATATATAATAGACATAATTAATGTTCATACCTGTACTTAAATAAAACATAAAGAAAATAATTATCATATAATACGAAAAGAGTATTATTATAAAAAATGTCATTAACTTAAAAGATGTTCCGTTTCAGGGATTCGAACCCATGACTAATGAAATGCCAGCTCTATGTGCTTCGTACAAAGCTGAATATGATATGTGTACAACCTGTTTTAAATTGGACATCGTATTTTACTGTTTCTTTCGAAATCTAAATTTAGAACAACACGTCACGAATATGCATAAGTGCCATGAAAATTCTGTTTACCTTATAATACCAGTACCCCTCTGTTTACAATACTAGTTTGATCTTGATAATGATCACAATAGCGAATTTAATGTCATTTCACTACTAAACGTAAACAAACACGTGTTTACATTGGCAAGACAGCGATTTAATTGCAGTTGATTAAAAGACAGGCATTGTCTAGTTGTGTGTTTTGTAAACCATTCAATCATTTAACATAATTATGTAAGATGACACTATGACACTGATACATCTGTACGCGAAATTCGATTGACCAAGGGATATAAATAAAAAGATAAAAACATTTTAAAGGAAAACCTGCATACTCGAAAAGGCCGTAAAAGTTCTTATTACTAGACTAATGACCCATAGAAATGCATCTCATAACTTATGGTGAAACACTTTGCTTAATCGCAACTTTCAGCAATGATCCTGTTAACTTGACATTTAAAACCAACATGCTAGTATTACAAATTATCAAAAGTGTCCTATATACACGTCATATACCGTCTAATATGTAATGATGTTTCCCTATATATATACTGAATTCGGATAGCGTTAAGTCAACTGCGAGAACTGACGAGAACCCGCCAAAACATCCTTTCTATACAACGACTGCACGGCTAACACGTGCAACAACTTCCAGCTTGTAAATCGTATATGTAACGATAAACGTTCTCTGTTATACTGCTGTAACGCAGAGAACTTTAAAGTCATAACAATACTTTAAGCAAGCAAACATTCTTTTCCATGAGCAAGACAGCTATAGAACTTGAACAGATTTTAGAGAGAAAAGATGTCCGCATTCAATTTACAATTTTAACTTTCTTGTTATGTGAAGTTTCTTTTCTAAAGAGTCGTCTATGTAACCATCTGTCACTAGGTCAGTCGTCTATGTCACCATCTGTCACTAGGTCAGTCTTCCATCGACCGTGTCTCTTTAGGTATCTATCGGACACGCCTTCGGCGTTGGCAACAGTGGTAGCACCGCTAGCATGCAAATAATGAGTACCCGATTTTAAGTGTGGTGCTACTTATTGCAAGCGAGGTACAATGCATTCTCGGGCTCTAGTATAACTTAACTGCTATACTTCTGTAACGAAGAGAACGTTAAATGCGTAGCACTACTATACGCAAACAAACACTTCTTTGAGACATCAATAGGTCTTGAACACGTTTTAGAGAAAAAAGCTATCCGAATTGAATTTACAATTATCTTAATTGCCTTGTTATGTGAAGTGTGTATTCTAAAGAGTCGACTATATAACCATCTTTCACCAGGTCTGTCTTCCATCGACCGTGACTCTTAAGGCATCTACCGGACACGCTTTCGCTTTGGCTACGGTGGTAGTACCCCATAGCAAGCAAACGATGAGTGCCCAATATTAAGTTTGGTGCTACTAATTGCAAGTGAGCTACAATACATTCTCGGGCTCTAATAAAACTTAACTGTTTATTCTGTCTAAACAAAAAACATTTAGAACCTGATCTACATCCTGGCTTAAAGTTGCACTCTTATAGAAATTCATAACAAAAAATAAGAAAAATAACAATTGTTTTCCCTTATAAACCTTTATGAGGACATGTTTGATTCTAATTAGACTGTAGTATGAGAAAGCTTTCATATTTTAATTATTTAAATAAAGTTGTTTTTGCCCTGCTCGGTAGGTACTTCTTTAAAGGTTGGTGTCTAATACAAACATTCGGGGGGGGGGGGGGGGGGGGATAAAGTGTACACAAGTCAACTGTTATAAAAATAACTCAGTTCATTGAAGCACAGATACACATACTTATTGTGTATACAATGTATATGCCTCATTGAACTGAGTGTGTTTTTATAACAGTTATGTACATTTTATCTCAACACGGTTTGTATATGACATCCAACCTTTAAATACATTCTGGAATGAAAATGTACATGAATGGCTCCGTTTTTAAAATCCTGAAATCTTGGAGAAAAGTATAATTTGTGAGTGTGGGCTCTTGGGTAACATGTTTGTGGTTAATCCCAAACCCATTCAGCTTCTTACTTTTAAAAAAATCGATTTGAACTTTTTTACATGAGTTATCTTCCCTCTGGATAGAAATGCCACTTTAAGACGTCAAATCAAAAACAAGAAAAAACTTGAGGTAAAGTGTAAATTACTTTTGAATTGTTAATTTTAGGCTGGAATTAATAAAAGACAAATCAGCTTGGCTTTGGAGCCAGAATGCGCTGCTATCTTTTGTAAAGAACTAGCAAATCGACAGGAAAAAGCACAGACAGATTTAGCCCTTGAAGTATTTAATCCTACTACAAAATATATGATAGTCGATCTTGGAGGTAAGTTACTCGGTTTGTGTCGTTAGAAACATAGAATTATAACAATAACACAGAACAGAACGCACAGTTTAGTTACAAAGAGGACATTCAATTACTAAAATTGTAAACTGTGTTTTTAAGTCGGTATGGACAAATGCAAATGAGGGAATGTTTATCCCGCCAAAGATGTGCCGAGGCCTATATAAATGAATAGTTGAAATTATAGATAGTTTGCATAGATGAAAATAATATTATATATATATGTGCTAGTGCATCGTATAATCAATGCACACATGAAAATTACATTGAATATCATTATTTATTAGGTGGAACTTTTGATACAACTATTCATGAAGTAAAGAGTGATGGTACTTTGAAAGAATTGCATGCTGCCACTGGCGGGGCATGGGGTGGACAGTTAGTAGACAAGGCATTTACAGAATTCGTTCGGGATATGGTAAGGCCGAAATCTAATTCATATATAGATGTGATAAATAAGAAAAAACTCGTTATCATTGCAATGGAAGCTGAAGTCTAAGGCGCCAGAGATGTAATCATTTAATGGCGAATATGTTTCGTAATTGTATTAACCCTTGCCATCATTCAAATGGATGAACACGAAATGAATGAAAACGACTGAACATGGAATGGAAAATATTCATAAATGAAAGTGCATGTATAATTATTGAATAGAGTTGAAAGTATTGTGACAACACGAGAAATAAGTCGTCTGCAGCAGATGCATCAAAATGAATCTGCAATTTTTTTGTGCTATTTAGAATAAATACAAGACGGTTGTTTGATGCGAGGCATCAAAGAAGCTGCAATGGTTTGTTACGAATAAAGAAATAAATGAGGATCATTTCAAACCAGAATAGGTCAACCATAACTGCACTTTAACCGGATTTGAAATATAAAATGAACACATCAACTGATAGCAAACAATAACAGCATAGTCATGAGTCCGATATCCCTGTTGATATGTAGTTTAAACATGAAACATGATCACAGGTTGTGTTTATCATTGACCGAAATATTAGGTCTTGCTTCTAAATGTATGACATGATTTTAGACTTGAAGCGCCCATAAACAAACATACTAAATTTAGTTTGGAATGGTCTAGTTCTCACGATGCTTTTAATTGAAAGGTGTTCACGATTGATTTCTATATGCACAAGCTGTGTAACCAAAACGCAGCATGTAAAAGACCGTATCGAATATTTTTTTTTTTTTAAATACTAAAGCAAACCTTATGTGTCTGATAGTTACTTAAAAACCATGTCAGAGTACTCCCATTCAAGTGTTAAATGGAAAGTAATACAACTTAAACGACCAGTACGTGAATTAAGTTTTGACATTGACTCTTGACCTAGGTATTAAGAGCGAAACTAGTACATGTATGAAGATCATTTTCCTTAAGAAACGTTTACAGCTGTTCAAGTATGAAGATCATTTTCCTTAAGAAACGTTTACAGCTGTTCAATTTTAGATGCATTTATATATATATATACACATAAAAGCTATGAGACTTCCACAGAAATTACATTGACAATTGTTAATATATTGCAAAGAATATACCAGTTTTATGGATGTGTGTTTAAAAAAGGAAAAAAAAACAACCGTGTCCAATCTAGGATTAAAAACCAAGTTGGGAATTTTACCAGAAAATTGACTTTTATGAACAAATTGAGGCATTTTTCCTTAATATTCAAAACAGATGTCGCCAAAAGTCAACTTGACACGCAGCTTTATATTTTCATTTACAATCCTATAAAATGTGTCAGAAGTATAATAATTACTGTTTCACGGAAAGTGCTGTATTTGACAAATCAGTGTGAGAAAGGTACTCGACTTCCTGAATTGATGCCACAATCTGTCACTTCAAATTGTTTACTTCGTTCAGTACACTGTCGACATCAGTTCAAGAAATAAATAGTAAGATACGTTAACCCGTAGTGACGTAAGATGAACACCATGTGAACAAACGCGAGAATTTCGTTGTGCAATTTATTGCTTCCCGAATAGTCATTACATCCTGTTTAGACAAGCTGCAGTACGAATTTCACTTACTTAAGAAAGAGACTCAAAACAATAAGATATTTTTAATTATGATGCAGGTGTTGGTAAATGGACTCTGTAAAATACACACATCAATTGTATAATGGATGTTTTTAAAGCACTTTTCCGTCAATCAACATACTTAAGGAATAGATCAAGATATACTAAGTGTCACACTGGCATGTCTACGATTCAGGTAGCGGGTATTCCAACCAAAGTTTATCGAATTGTTTATAGAAATAGATTAGCCGTTTTCCTCCAAGCTAACTCGTAAAGTAATCGAATTGTACAGTTGTTAAGAAATCAGATGCTAAAAATGACAAATCACAATAATGACTAGTCGTCTCCTTGTGTTAAAGGATTAAAGCATATAATGTAAGAAGATATTTTAAAATAAAACAGTCATCCGTGTAAAAAGAAAAAAATGCGAAGCCGTCTTTTTTATGCGAGAACATATATCATAACATGTGCACAGAACATTCTTGATATTTGTAAAACTGTCTGTGTTAAAACACAACCAATACCATTTGGTGTACATATTATTTATTGGATGATCTAATCGGTATATATTCATGTATTTCTCTAGGTTACACCGCCGGTGTGGAACAAATTCATCGAACATCACACAAAGGCATGGAGTGTGTTTTATAAAGCATTTGACAAATGTAAGAGAAAGTTTAACGGGGAAACAAAGCAATGTACGATCGAAAGCTTCCCACGTATTCTTGAAGATATCTTCAAAAAAGACAACGGAAAACCTTTAGCACAAGACATCCAGCACAGGTACGGGTATGGTCCAGTAACATTATTTTCAACTGTAGGAAAACTTGAGCTGTCCAGCGATTACATGTTGCGTTTCTTCAACCAAGCGCTTGACCCGATATGCAAACACATTAAAGATATTTTTCAACAATACAAGCTTAACCTGAAATATTTGATTCTTGTTGGCGGATTTGCGGAATCTCCAATTGTGAAGGAACGAATCGAGAAAGCATTAGATGGAAAGGTGCGCATTATTGTCCCACGCGAAAGAGGTACAGCCGTGCTGAAAGGGGCTGTCATGTATGGTATAGACCCTAGTATCATCAGCTCTAGAATCAGTCCTTTTTCGTACGGTATCAAGACGGGAAAGAAATACGACGCGCACATGCATCCGCTTAAAAAAAAGATACTCAATAAAAACGTGGTCTTCGATGCGTTTGATATACATATACGGAAAGGACAAGAAGTTCATGTTGATGTTGCCAACAAACCGAAACGATACAAGCTTCTCCAAATGATGGCACCTGAAGTTAATTTTCAAGTGTACCAATCGGATGAAGAAAATCCGCTTTTTTGTGACGATCCGGGTAGTAAGTTCATCGGTAAGCTTGACATTAAGGTCCCAAAGGAATTGCTAAACAGAAAGCTTTGGCTTACAGTTTGGATGACTTGTAAAGGGACATCACTGGTTGCATATGCAACAGCCGACGACCGAAAAGGAAACAAGGCAACATGTACTTGTAAACTAGACTTTTTGGGGCGAGATGTTGAGTTTTCGTCGGACTTCGTAAAGTCCATTGATTAGAATAAACACTACATGTCGGTACTGTAATAGCCGGCACAGTCGTATCCGAATATAAGTGTATCTGGGTGTATGTACATGTTAAGGTGTTTTCTTAGTATGTTGAAATTAATGATTATTTGATAGGATTATTTTTAATCTACCGTGGTTACGGATTCTGCCCTTATGGCATAGTGATTTGATATTACTGAAGTAAAATTGTTGTTTTCTTCAGCTCTTGAATCCGACGAAGCACTCATTCCGAACTGCCAGTATGCTGGCCTCTGAAAGAGCGCCTCTGATTGGATTGCATCCTCGCCAGCATCCAATGGCTATAAAAGGCGCAACGCATTAGCCTTTTCCCAAGTCGTCAAGTAAACCACCTATAACCCAAAACAACATGAATCATCAAGAAGAAACATCGGGCTTCATCATCCCAAAAGGTTATAAACAAATGTATTCATGAAGTATAGAAACAACTGCTTAGGGGAAATTTGCCTTGATTTGGTAATCTCTTAAGTTATTATAGTAGCTACAAATTAAAGTAACTGGTATGGTTGGCGCGTTTCGGCGACTGGTCATTTGTTAAACTTCATCATAAATCATCATCATCATCATCATTTGTTTGAATTATATTATAATTATTAAAATTCAAATGTCTTTTAATTTCTTTTAAACGCTATAAACGTTATTCCAAGGCCTATGAAATTCGCTAGAAATTCTCGTTGAGTATAAACAGTGCTATTACTAGAACCTATACAACCCTGCATCGAACTACTCTACAGCTTAGAACTACAACAGCGACTACAAAGAGAAAGAACCCTCAACATAGAGCTACTAAAGGAGCATAAGAGCATTGTTCAGACGTGCGTTTATATTCAGGTATCCTGACAAGATAAAACGCCTGATAAAACTACCGCTCGAGCCTAAGGCTGGGTGCTTACAGTACCATTGAGAACAATTAATGACGCAGTTCTTCGAGACAGTGGAATATTTCCAATCTATTTTAATGCTTCAAAAGGGTTATAAAGTACTTGATAAGCGTTATTAAATTGCCGACTAACAAAATTGTTAGAAATTGCTGTGAAACATAAAAATTACATAATGTTGTAGGACATCCGAATCCAATCTTACCAAGACGGTGGAATCATCATAGTGTTACCAATGGATCTAAGTATGTATTTATATATTTACACAGATTTAAAGACCAATATTTACAGCAATGGCGAAAATTATATAACAGTAGTTCGAAGCTAATCTATTACATACATTTTAGCCAACTTTTGATTTCGAAAATTATTTACATGTAACCAATTGTTCAGGGAAGTTCCGAAGGGCATTGGCAACCTTTAGAACTTTGTTTCGTGTTAAAGAAAAAGAGCCGTCATCATGTAATGGATCGCAATTAAACCTTCCCCACCTGTAGACGCATCTTGACGCATCTGCATCAGAAGAATTTTGAAAACATTGTGACAAAAGGAGAAATTGCTCAAAACAGCAATTTCTGCTTTAGCCAAACAGTTTTCAACTTTTTTTTTAGTAATTTTACCTACAATTATAGAGATTTTCCATATTTTTGAGTAGATATCTTTAGATATTTTTATCTAACACTCTGACAGGCGTGTACAGTTATACACAATTTACACGTTTGGCGGAGTCGAACGCCAGAAATCATAGAAATTTGTGTGTGATTGCATGAGCTTCTCGTGACCTGATTTTGTACACTGTATATTTTGCGGCCTACAAGTGCGACACGAGTCTCATAAGATCCCTTTCTCTGTTACTGTTTAGTAACACACCGCTAATGCCCAAGTCAGACACACACATACGGACTCTGCGGATGCTACGGATGGCTCGTCCGTATCTATCCGTCCAATCCGTAATGGTCCGTATCGCATCCGCAGAGTCCGTAACTGTCTGTATCGTATCCGCAGGGTCAAAACGATCCGCGTCCAAATTTTGATAAGTTTCAAAATTCTGGCGCGGACGAGAAAACCGTAATTATCCGTAACTGAAGGCATTTATCCGTATCTAATCCGTATCTAACCCGTATCTAAACCTATCATTCCGGGGTCCACCCCAAGTTGTGGATTAATACGGTTTCATGCGGATCGTTACCTTTAGTTACGGTTAATTACAGGTTTCGTTATGCGTATTGTTACCTACAGAAACGTTTCAATACGGATAGTTTGCGTTCCAATACTGACGGATACCTTTTTGTGCGGATGAATGCGAATAATTGCGAATTAATACGGATAAATACAGATTATTACGGGCTCCTGCGTTCCATTAACTTCTCGTGCGACGATCTCTAACACTTTGGCAAAACAAAAAGAGACGTGAACGTAGAATTTTGGGACGGTTTTTCGATCTATATATATTGGATGGTCTTCCTAGTTCCACAGCCATGGGCAACGAATGCAGACTGCTCTTGCTGAGACTTAGCCAGTCCAACACGAACCTCACACTGATTTATGCACATATCTTGCGCATCTGGATGACACGCCATCGGGATAGGAGGTGGTGGGTCCGCCGTTGGATAACTCTCAGGCCGGAACAGGGAGCGTATGGCAACCTCATGATGCTCTTGAGGAACGAGGATTTGGTGGCGTTCCGCAACTTCACCAGGCTCACACCAGAGATGTTTCGAGACGTGGTGGAACGACTCACGCCGAGACTTCGTAAGAAAAACACATGGTACAGAGATTCGCAGGAGGTTGGACTGAAGGTTGCCATCACACTCATGCATCTGGCCACTGGGGACTGCTACAAGTCGATGATATACCTGTTCTATGTGCCGCACAACACGATCTCACTTATAGTCCAGGATGTCTGTCAGGCCATTTGGGACGAATACGGCGCAGAGTTTGTCACCAACCCGACGACAGGTGAGGTGTGGAAGGAGGTTGCTGCAGGCTACAGCAGCCGGTGGAACTTTCACCACGTGCTAGGTGCCTTGGATGGCAAGCACATACGCATCCGGTGTCCTGCCCACGGAGGTTCCCAGTTCTACAACTACAAGGGGTACTACTCCACTGTGTTCCTAGCCCTCGGTGATGCGAACTACAGGTTCATGTGGGCCAAAGTCGGTGCCCCAGGGGCAGCATCTGATGCCCAGCTGTGGAACGAGTCGGCTCTGCGAGATGCGGTTATCTCCAATACAATCGGCATCCCAGAACCTGAACCTTTGCCTGCCTGTCATCATCGGGGACAATGCATTTGCCCTCAACGAGTGGATGATGAAGCCCTTTGCTGCTACGCCTCTGGAAGAGAACGAGCGGGTCTGCAACTATCGCCTATCTCGTTCCAGACGATGTGTGGAGAATGCCTTTGGCCTACTGGCCAACCGCTGCCTCCTCACAACCCTCCGACAGGAACCGCAGAACGTGGAAACCATGGTGCTGGCGTGTATGACACTCCACAATATGCTGAGGACTGCCTGCACAGATGATGGTGCACTTGGCGACCGTGAGAACGAGCAGCACAACCTCATCCCCGGCTCTTGGACAGGCTCCTGCTCTACAATCTCCTAAGTAGTTGTGTCTGCAAATATAGGAAAGAGACACCAAACTTTATAAATATACAACAAATTATACAAACATTCAAACTTCTTCGTAATACATTTTAGTAATGAACACATTATATTACAATATTTCTTTTAACATAAAGTTAAAATAAGATAAACAATGCTATTTTGCACCATTGAAAAAATTGGATATACAATTAATCTGCACAAACATAAATGTGTTGCCATTAAATTGAACTGTTTATCCATACGTACTTATTAACAATACAGCATTCATGAAAAAAATACAGCATTGAGCACAAAAACAGTATTTACATAAACATATATGACATTTTATATTTTAATATTAGAAACTTACGCTGACGCTGCCTCTTCTTGTAGCGTGAGAACTCTCTTGTCCCAAGCCTGCTGCCATTGCCACGTCCCCTGTCTCTTGCTTGTGATGTCTGAGGTGATTGATACGACACTTCGAGCTCCATCAAAGTGTCTCCATCACTATCATCCTGGTGATATGTTGTAGGTGGAGTGTGTGCCTTCTTTGGAAGCTGCCTCTTCTTCTGATGCTTCTTTGCAAGCATGATTTTCCAGATAAATTTCACACAACTTCAATGATTTGTTGATGTTATTTGTTCAAAATGCAAATGGCGATTGTGTACGTGACCCCTTCTTTCCGCAAGGCATGCGCAACAGTTCATATATGACGGTATCTAACCGCATCTACAGGTAGCAGAAAATAATGGAAGGTAAGTAATCCGTATCTATCCGCATCGTGTCAATTCACTGAGAAAGTATCAAACCGCTGACTTCCGCTGACATCTCCAACCATCCGTATCTATAGGTAACTGTATCCGTAAATTCATCAAGAAAATAGGCCACGCCCATAATATCTGCGGAAGACTGCGGATTTTATACGCAACTATCCGCCCTATCCGTAATGTGTGTGTCTGACTGGGGCATAACATTATGTACCTTCTAATTATAGGAATATAAATGTTTCCATAACCATTTCCTTTTTATCTTGTTTCGAAAAGGGAAAATAATTAAATATGGAAACATGACGAAAACAAGCTTATTGAGCTGAAGAAAAAGAAAAAGAAAGAAGTTACAGAATGGAGGAAAGAAGCATGGTTTTTTAGTTTAAATATGTTTGTTAAACATGTTTATTTAAACATGCTTAACAAACATATTTAAACTAAAAAAACATGCATCTTTCCTCCATTCTGTAACTTCTTTCTTTTTCTTTTTTCTCTATATACTTCATTCTTTGTTCTCTTATTCTCAATTTAACTCTCATATTGATTTAATTACTACGCCTTTTGTCGCCCTCTGATCACGTTGTATAATATATTGCAGAGCTGTCATTTATGTATTATGTACATTCTCAGCATCGAAATAAAAAATATTTTATTGTAAATATTGTATTGTAGGTACAATTAGGTGATGTATATATACCAACATGTTTTTGTTGTAATCATTATATTGTAAAATTCAACCGTTTAAGGAGTCTAATGAATGAATATGTCTTGACATAAGTTAGGCATGCATATATTGTATACACTAGAAAGACGAAAGTGGTTTTTATAATGTGCTATATAGGGCGAGTTCGATCATCGACCACGGTCTAGTACCGGAAGCAGCTCTGCTTGTGTACCTGATTGAACTGGAATAAATCGAACAATGGTTAACTGCCATGGCAACTACTGAGAGGGTTATCGTTCCGTTAGTTGTTGGGGTATTCAATAATGATATTTAAATTGGATTTGCGACACCACAGGGTGACCTTCTTTCAAATCATGATGATTGATTGAAATATTGCCGCCACGAGCGAGGTTGTTTTATCTTGTATGGCCATAGTGAAAATTCTTCTCCTCCGAAAATGTCTGGTTGATTTTCAAATAATTTTGTATAATTGTTTCTTGTGTGACCCTCAACGATATCCCTTCAATCCATGCTGGTTGATCAAAAACGTGGCCGCTATGCTTTGTGGTATATGGCTATATTAAATTCTTATAAAAAAATCATCTCTGCAACTAGTAAAAATGTTGGCATGAAAGTTCCTTTGGTGTACTTCTTTTTTCAAAACCGTTGAATAACATGGCCACCAAGTGCAGAGCTTAAAACTATTTAAGTAATATTTAATCAGGTGAGCGATAGATGACCATCATAGTTTTCGTGTTACTATATATACGTCTGAAATCTTAATGGAAGGGAACGCGTCCCCTGACGGCGATATTTTTTACCAATATAATTTAAACAATCAAGGAACCACTCCCCTAGCCGTAATGTTTTTCAACGGATCGGTTCTTTTTTTTTTTTCAATTTCTTGGGAGTGCACCAAAACACAGTACCTGCAAATTTATTCTCAAATCGGACTAGTAGTTTTGTACAAGACGATTCTTTAATGTGTTCCGTTCCATTGCAATGACATATTTACATAGTTCTCAAGTTTTCCAGACAAATGTTTTCATAGCAGACAATTTTAGAGAGAATGTCATAACAGGTAAATTGCTCGCGAAATGTTTAATTTTGCAAGGCGAGGGTAAATAAAATCAAAGGCATGTCAGGTAAATTGCTTGCCAAATGGTTAATTTTGCAAGGCGATGGTAAATATAATCATAGTCCTGTCAGGTAAATTGCTCGCAAAATGGTTAATTTTGCAAGGCGAGGGTAAATATAATCATAGGTAAATTGCTCGCCAAATTATTAATTTTGCAAGGCGAGGGTAAATAAAATCAAAGGCCTGCCAAGGCATAGATCACAGCTTTTAAATAAATTCGTAATTCTTTTTCACTTCATCAAAAAGACATGACAGAAATAACAATTATTCGAATGTAAAAATACATATGATATTAAACAAAAGACAGACACACATAACATAGTACTACGACCGTACATAACAATATTAAAGCAGCATTGGTGTCACTAAACAGGGTCCGATACAGACTGATTAACCCTTTCCCTCATACGACGATTCTGCAGCAGACGACTTTGAACGTATTTTGTCAAAACATAGAAAATTTCCATAATTGAATGGATAACCTATGACAAAAAGTGGAAAACATTGTGGCAAAAGGAGAAATTGCACGTTTTGTGCAATTTCTTCTTTTGTCACTATGTTTTCAAAAAGCCGTCTGCTGCAGAGGCGTCAGAAAGCGTCTTTATGAGGGAAAGGGTTAAGTGTGGTAGTATCCGGTAGAGGCTGGAGGGAAAACGACCCTGTTCATGATTGTTTGCTTGTATTTATTTTATTGAAATCAGTAAATTAATATATAATTTTATCATACGAATTAAAACATTATGTCTTTGCATATTTTGTTCCATTTTGTTTATGAATACAGCAACGAGGTTTTCGTTTACACGGAGACTGTAAGAGTCTGGTCGTTAAAGGGCAATACATGTATATAACGTTTTCTTCCATTTCCAAGTGATAAGAAAATAATGTTGTTTTCATTTGTCATATTATAACTTATTGCTACTATAAATTCAATTAGATAATTCAGAAAATAGAGGAATAGAGATCTATGATCTTTAACGATAATATTGTGTTTCGTAAACCAAAATGGCTGACGACAGAAACATGCTAATAGTAAACCCTGCTTTACAATATACATGTTCAACAATCTCCTGCAAACAATTTGAAAGCATCCCAGCAAAAATATTGAAACTCTCCATAAATGAAAGTAAAATAATTTTAAGGAATTAAAAGAAATGTTGCGAAAGAGAAATTACATGTTTTTAAAAATTTCTTATTTTGCAACAAAATAGTTTTCAAATGTCGGATGCTGTAGATGCGTCTTCATGCGAGCAAAGACCTAATAACACATGTGTTATTAGGTCTTTGATGCGAGACAGGGTTAACTTGATTCTAACTTTTGTTAACATGCGATTACATAGTTTCCGAAAAGAAGATTTTAAAGACAAATGTGAACGCAGGCAGTCAGCCAGGATAGAGAAGGAGAGTGATCACTATAGCTCAACCAAAGCACTTCATGACCTAGCGACCTAAAAAAAAAAGTCACAATTGTAAGGGAATATACGTATGCCTTAACCCCTTTCCCTCATACAGACGCTTTCTGCAGCAGATTGTTTAAAAAGATTCTGGCAAAACGAGAAATTGTTCATGACGAGCAATTTCTTCTTTTGCCAGTGTTTTAGATGTATTAAATTTTCATAATGAGTAATTTCTCTTTTTGTCACAATGTTTTCAACTCAGTGTAAACTATTAAAGCTTCATTTATAGTCGTTAACCATATTTTTAATCAGAGGTTTTTAAAGTCGTCTGTTGCAGAATTGTTGTATGTGGGAAAGGGTAAATACTGGCAGATTAAAAGTCTGTTGTATCTTGATTCACAAAAGTTTACTAACATTGACTTTAGATGTTTGATGAGGAAATAATTTCGAGGTACAGAGAATTTCAACATGTAATTGTTTTATGTAAACATAGAAACAACACAAACAAATTTAATAGTCAATCTATATATAACGACAATTAATAAAATGGTATGTAAAACTATGGACAAAACTGTAAGAATAAACACAATAACTTTGTGTTACCTACCAATATGACTGAGAGTGAAAGAGTGATGGACGAACAGACAGACAGATGGCGAGAAAGTAAGCCTTATATGTGTCCTGCTTAGACAGGTGACACAAGAAGAGTACCACCAAGCGAGAAATTTACAAGATGAAAACATTGATTGATTGATTGATTGGGGCGTTTTCAACAATTTTTCAGTCATATCACGCTGGCCAGTTCACCTACTCATATGTTTCCTAGCTTTCTCACAACAGTAATCCACACAACATACTTTCCAAGCGACTAGTTGCTTTTTCCAAAAAGACAGTAAGCCCATTGGTGAAAGAGTGAACAATTGCTATTAATATATAACACTGAAAATCCCTTTTCACTTCAAAGGTGAATTTTGACCTTGACCCCAAGAGTCCCAAATCACAATCCCATTATAAAATATTCTTTATGCAATCAAGAGTTATGGCACTTGTCCCTGTGGTTGCTACTATGATGTCAGATTATTATAGTATTATTTGTAAATACCAATGTATATGGGTCAGAGGCTGAAATACTTGAATGAAGAAATTGAATTGAACTATGATGTCAGACAACTATGTTAATTTTCAAAGCTTTACCTTGAATGGTTAGAGAGGAAAAATGGACTTTAACAAAAAACTTAAACAAAATATACTATGCAGAATGACGATGGACGCCGAGGAAGCTATGACATAAGCTCATCTGTCTGAACAGGTGAGTTAAAAATGATATGTAAAAATATGAAAAAATTGACTGACAAATTATGATATTTAACCACCTATACACATGCAAGATTATTAATAACTTGACAATGTTCATGATAACATGTGTATGTGTACCTATGTTCAATATTTTCAAGTAATATTAGAAATACCATGTTAAAAATAGCATAAAGTCAATAATCCTTTCCTATATGCAGTCGCACTTTGACACATCGTCATCAGATGACTTTTGAAATCATTGTGGCAAAAGAAGAAATTATTGCTCATAGTGAATTTCTCCCTTTTGCCACAATGTTTTGTTTTCCTATATTCAATAATTATACATTCAAATAAAGAGAGATTTTCCATATCTTTAACTTGATGCTTTCAAAGTCGTCTGCTGCAGATTTGTTATATGCTAGAAAGGGTATATAACCATTCATATAATTATGTTTCCTTGCTGAAACCATTGCCATTTAACCCTTTCCCACATACACCAAATCTGAGCTGACGACTTTGAAAATATCCAAGCAAGAATTTCGAAAAATCTTTACAATTGAAAGTGTAATTATTGGATCGAGTTGAAAACATTCTGGCAAAAAGGGAAATTGCTCAATATGAGTAATTTCTCGTATTGAAACAAAGTTGTCAAGAAGTCGTCTGATTTAAAGATGTCAGAAAGTGTATATATGTGGGAAAAGGTTAAGCTATATTTAGATACAGAAATAACATTGAACAATTTCTTATTGAAATATGACCTAGTTCCCTCTTTACTTGCTAAACTGTCCTCTGTTTTGAAAAATATCTGAAGAAAAAAATGCTTTACTTGGAAATTTTGAAGTAATAATTTTAATATCATTTAAAACATTGTGAGAAAAATGAATAACTGCTTGTAATGAGCAATTTCTCCTTATCCAACATTTTATTCAACAGTTGTTTGCTGCAAAAGGATGAAATATTGAATGCAGTAATGAACTGGTTACCAGTAATTTAATATGAGCTAATTCAAGCAAACCTTGGTCAAATGAATTTGGCTTAATTTATATGAATAAATAATAATAACAATAACCAATCACAGCATATGTAAAAGGAATGATATGTATAATAATGAGCTATCACCAGGATTTTAACCCTTTCCCCTATACAACAATTCTGCAGCAGACAACTTAATTGAACATATTTCGTCAAAAAATGGAAAATCTCTATAATTGAATGGATGACCTATGACTAAAAGTGGAAAACATTGTGGCAAAAGGAGAAATTGCTCGTTTTGAGCAATTTCTTCTTTTGTCACTATGTTTTCAAAAAGCCGTCTGCTGCAGTGGCGTCAGAAAGCGTCTATATGAGGGAAAGGGTTAAAAAACCCACAGTAAAATATGTGTTAGTGGTCACCTCTGTTAAGCAGTGAAGTTGAATTAAGCAGCTACATGTAATTAACACATCCAGACATACAGATACTTTCTGACACCTCTGTAGCAGACAACTTTTTAAAACATTGTGACAAATGGAAAAATTGCATAGAATTAGCACTTTCTAATTTTACCTCTTTGTTTTCAACTTTTTTTAGCGATTCATTTATAGAGATTTTTTAATCTTTTGACTTTGGTGTTTTCAAAATTGTCTGCTTCAGTTTTGGTGTATGTGTATGTGGCATTAAGGATAACCCAACAGTGACAAAAGAAGAAATGGCTTATGATAAGCTATTTCTCCTTTTTGCCACAATGTTTTCAACTTGTTTAAATGGTTAAACTTTCTATTTTTAATATTTTGCTTAACATCTTGATTATTTGCCGCCTATTAAGCAGTCACCTGCTGACTTTCCCTAGCTAAGACAAATAACCCTTTCCCACATACGATAAATCTGCAGCAGACTTTGAAATTATCAAGTCCAAAATATAGAAAATCTCTATAAATGATAGTATTATTATCGAAAGTATTGTGGCAATAAATACCAGCATATGTATATATTTCCATTTTTGGATAAAATCCATATATTTGCTTCGATGCTTTCAAACGTTTCTGCTGCAGATTTATTTTATCAGGAAAAGTGTTAAAACAACTTCAGAAACTATGAAAGGGAGGTGATCTCTGACTTTTTGTAGGAAAAGCAGGTGTTGCCACAATTTCAAGCTTGAAGGCAAAGTAATTTGAGGTAACTGTGAAAACAAACAAGAGGGCCATGATGGCACTGGATCACTCACCTGAGTTATGTATGTGATTTGTCATGCCAACCACAATAACTCATATTGCTGTCAGGTAAGATAATGCAAGTTGCCCAAGGGGACCAGTATAGCTCCACTGCCACAAAATGAAGGAATTTTGGTGAGGACATTGAGAGGATGCTTTCTGTTAAGTTTTATCCTGATTGACCAACTGGTTACAGAGGAGAAGATGTTTACGCACACAGTCAATGCATGCCAGACGCCGGTAAAAAGGGCTGTCACAATAACTCACATTGAGCACTTTGTGCTCAGGTGAGCTAAAAAGAAAAGAGTTGCTATGGAGTAAAGTTAACAGCACCATCTTATTTAAAAAGGACAGGTGTGACCTCAAACTTTGGACTAGATTAGATTTTTCTAGTAATACTAAAATTCAAAAGACAAATTTAAGTAAAGCCAGAAAACCATATTTTTCATCAGTAACCTTGACCCTGTGACCTCAAAGTACATTCTTATACTATGAATTACTATAAGCGTTCTATATAACAAGTTTGGTCACAAAATACTAAGAAAAAAAATACTGAGATTAAACAGTTAACCCTTTCCCTCATACGACAATTCTGCAGCAGACGACTTTGAACGTATTTTGTCAAAACATAGAAAATCTCCATAATTGAATGGATAACCTATGAAAATAAGTGGAAAACATTGTGGCAAAAGGAGAAATTGCACGTTTTGTGCAATTTCTCCTTTTGTCACTATGTTTTCAAAAAGCCGTCTGCTGCAGAGGCGTCAGAAAGTGTCTATATGAGGGAAAGGGTTAAATTGTTATGATTTGCATAATCTTCTTTTTCTCCATAATTCTATAAATATGTATAGCGTAACTAGTTAACTACATTCCAATTTATCAGATTATCCAGTATTAAATACAGACTGAGAGTATACATAGTTACCAGCCTGTTCATTGGGAAAATGTAATATTTGGCGTTTCTTAACAGTGCAGGCTCAGATAAGCCTGTACATCTGCTATGTCTTATCAGAATCTATACAAGTTGACAGAAGCTACTAACAAGCTTTTGTACTGGTAAGTAATCTCTGGATCTACACTGTATACAAAAGCAATTTGAGCCGACCCACAAGAAAACCAACATTGTGGACTCTGCATAAAGTATCGATCCGGATCAGCCTAAGCATGCAGCGCAGAGGCTAACCTGGACAGACACGTTTCACCTCCTGTGTATTTTCTGTTTCAGGAATCATTACTCTATACCTCTATCCCACTGAGACGGAATGTGTCAGCCCGGATTAGCCTGCGCGAACTGAGGAGGCTGATCTGGGTCGATACATTACGCAGAGACCATAATTTGGTTTTCTCGTGGGACGGCTCATTTATATCAATTCCCATGGACAGGCTCAAATATTCCCCTCCTGTGAAACCTTTCTGGATGATTAAAAAACAATATTGATGATACCAGTCAGTTGCAGGAATTCAGCAGGATATGGGTTAACCCTTTCCCACTTATAACAATTCTGCAGCAGACGACTTTGAAAATGTTTGCTCATAAATATGGAAAATCTCTATAATTGTAAATATAATTACTGAAAAAAGCTGAAAAAATTATGGCAAAAGGAGAAATTTCTCCTTTTGTCACAATGTTCTCAAAAGTCGTCTGCTGTAGATGAGTCAAAATGCGTCTGCAGGTGGGAAGGGTTAATGGCTCAAGGTGTATCTTTTGTCACAAGTTATGTGTTAACCACTTTCCCATAATGCAACAAATCTGCAGCAGACAAATTTGAAGGCATCTAGCTAAAAATATGGAAAATCTATCAAATAAATGAAGGTATGTTTATTGAAAAGCGTTGAAAGCTTTGTGGCTGAAGGTGGAATTGCTCATGATGAGAAATTTCTCCATTTACCACTACGCTTTCAATAGGGTCTAATACGAATGGGTCAAAATGGGTCTGCAAGTGGGAAAGGGTTAGTAAATAACAACAAAATCATCAACAGTCTGACAGAACACAAGATATGATGGTCATTTTTCAGGCACTTAAATATGCTTATCAGATCCACAACATAGCGTTAAGCTGAGCAATTAGAAAGATCCTCTGTCAGAACAACCATTCACTCCCCTATATTTAGATCCTGAACCCTTTCCCCACATACAGTTAATCTGAAGCATACTTAAAATTATGGAAAATTCCTATAATTAATTTTTATTTGTAGGTTAAATTACTGAAAAAAGTTGAAAACATTGTGGCAAAAGGAGAAATTGCTTGTTTTTATCAATTTCGTCTTTGGTCACAATGTTTTCAAATGTCGTCTGCTGCAGACACGTCAGAAGGCGTCTGTATGTGGGAAAGGGTTAAATCATCTTGGTACATGTATTAAATGTGGACAGAGTCTTTGTTTGTATTAAACTGGACGGGGTTGTTAAAATTGTCGTATGTTTTCGGGACGTGTCTTATATAGCCTTTCTTGATGGCCCAGTATAAAATTCCCACTGTTCCCGCCACGCCGATAACCGCCATAACTATTGGAATACCGATGATAACGACGTATCTCCAGCCCAGAGATTCTCCTCCATTGAGGGAAGGTCCCAGTTTATTATCCGCTGTGAAGTAAAAAAGTGTTGTTTAGAATATGCACATAAGAGTGTCTAATAATCCTCTAACCCTTTCCCACATACAACAAATCTGCATTAGAGGGCTTTAAAAACATTTAGTCAAAGACACAGAAAAATCTCTATAAATATAGGTTTAATTCCTGAAAACATTTGAAATCATAGTGGCAAAAGGAGAAATTGCTTGTTTTGCCACAATGTTTTCAAAGTTGTCTGTTGCAGAGGCGCCAGAAAGCGTCTATATGTCAGAAAGGGTTGAAGACAATACCCTTGATGCCTTATGCAGTAGACTATATAGTGAATACATTGTAAAAAAAAATGCTTAAAATGAATAATTTCTCCCTTTTTCAACTACAACTTGAGCTCAAATTTAAAATACATGTATTTAAAAGGATATATTAAAAGCAATATATGTAAAGTCTGACTTGTCTTAGGCAGCCAACCAGGGGAGAGCCAAAATCTGGCTGCTGAAAACATATGGCTGCTTAATACAAGTCAAATAAAGAAGAAGAAAAAGTTGTTTTGGTTTATCTTCAAGTGGCTGTTTATACAAGTTGGTTGCTATCAGAGGTGACCAGTGACTAGAATAAATTTGACTGTATATGTTATTATTGTTTAGAATTGAAATCATTATGTCAGGAGAAATTGCTCATTATGAGCATTCTCTCCTTTTTCCCGGATGAATTTAAGTCCCATCTGCTAGAAATGAGTGAAAATGTGTTCAATATGACTTATAAATAGTAACTAAATATTGAAACATAGACATGGATTCCCCCATTTATGTACCCTCATTGACTTCAACATGTCAAGGGTCCATATTTTGGTTTAAACCCTTTCCTACGTACAACAAATCTGCAGCAGACGACTTGGAAAACATCTTGAAAAAATCTCTATCAATGAATGTAGGCTAATTGAATAGACTTGAAACAATTGCGGCCAAACGAGAAATTGCTCATTATGAGCACTGTCTTATTTAGCTGCTGCAGAGGCGTCAGAAAGCGCCTGTATGTGGGGAAGGGTTAAAACACAGTTTCCAAAACCTTACCTTTTGTGCACAACTATACATTATGATAAACATTCCCATTTAGTTTCATGAATCTAGGGCAAATAATTTAGGAGATATGCATGACACATAAAACTGTGACCGCTTGCGGGACAAAAATAAAAACCTACATTGCCTTCACAAATAGTGCCCAATCTCAACACTTAAGTTTATAAATCCTCGGCTTCGAGCAAAACAGTAATAAATGCATTTTATTACAAGATGAAGCTACAAGCATTTTGCGTGAAGAAATTAATTTACATCATGGCTTTTCTTGTTTTCACCTGACATAGCACTTCGGTCCAAACCTTGTTTACAACAATTTCTCCCGTTTCCACAAAGTTTCCTAATCTTGACTGCTGCAGAGTCGTTTAAAGTCTCCATAGCAGAGAATAGTATAAATAATTCCTATCAGAAGAAAGAAGTCCTTACTTGAATATAAAACTAACAAAAACACTACATTTCAAACCGTGTTTCTTTTATAATCATATATATATAAAGAACAAGAGAAAGTTGATGCAAGGCAACAATGTCGCCGGAAAAGACTGCATTGATTTATTTATGTATTCTTGACTTTCATTAACCTATACAAACATTAGGAACGTTGAAATGAAAACATTTGCTTATAAATTTTATATTCATACCTATACATTAGGGTATCTATAAAAAAATAACGAAATGTGTACACATTTATCTTGGCTTAAATTTAATTTTGCTGTTGTTACTTATTTAAATAATAATATTCATTCATATAATTTCAATTTTTGTCAATCTTATTCGAATCACAAGGTATATATCCTGGTATTGCTTTAAAGGGAGGTAATTTGAAGTAAACAAAAGTCTTCAAAAGGAGAAATATATTAGCATTACCGTCTACAGTTTAAATTGTTCTATTGTTTGTGGATTTAAAAATGTTCTTTCTTATTTCTACATGTACAACGAAATATTGCGGCTTCTCTTTGACGCTTTGCGTCAAACATTCGTCTTGTACTTATCTAAAAAGTGTAAAGAGACGGCTCTCTGCAAAGGAGATTGATCTACGCAGTTGGTTTTCGCGAGTCGCGCTTCAAGCAGGTGCGCGTATGTAAACAAATTAGACTGCGACGTAAAGGTTTGTAGTTATCGCCTTTTGAGTACATGTAGTATATAGTGTAAACATACAGTATACCAGTCTAGCTAATAGGGACCGTTTTGTCTTCGTAAATAAAACAACAAAACATAAATGCGAGTCAAAATAAAGAAACTGAAACTACCTAAAACATCGGAATATTTATTTCATTTTAGATGTGTCATTACTTAGTGTTTTTAAACAAACACAATTGTAATATGTTCAAGACATCTAAATGTGTTTCTTTCTAATAATAATCCCCCCTCCCATGTGATTTCCGAAAACCTATTAAAAATAGAAGTCGCGGGCTTCTGCCCGGCGACTAATAAAGAGTAACAAAACAATCCATTTGAACCAGTTTTTATGTCATATTCATATACAAACAATGTACATTTATATACTTTTAACCTTTTCCCTCATATAGACACTTTCTGACACCTCTACAGCAGACAGCTTGTTGAAAACAATGCAATAAAAGAAGTAATTGCTCAAAACGAGCAATTTCTCCTTTTGTCACCATGTTTTTAATTCTATTCAATTATTGTACTTTCATTTAGAGGGAGTATCTAATTTTTCGTCTATGTTTTCTAAGTTGTCTGCTGCAGTTTTTCTGTATGTGGCAAAGGGTTAAACTTACTTTGGTGAAAAGTAATTGCACCAAACAATCCATTATTTGGTATTGTGACTGTTCCCGCATATTCCCACTGTCCGTTCTCTTCTGACAAAAGTCCCGTGAACGTAAAATTCTCCCAGAATCTTCCCACATGATCGAACATCACATGGACAGTAAAGGTCACTTCAAGGTCATTTGAACCTGGAGATTCACCTGTAAGTAGTAATTTGGAAACACTTGTGAACCCTTTCCATCATATAGACACGTTCTGACGCCTCTGCAGCAGACGGCTTTTTGAAAACATAGTGACAAAAGAAGAAATTGCACAAAACGTGCAATTTCTCCTTTTGCCACAATGTTTTCAACTTTTTGTCATAGGAATTTAGGTTATCCATTCAATTGTGGAGATTTTCTATGTATTGACAAATGCGTTCAAAGTCGTCTGCTGCAGAATTGTCGTATGAGGGAAAGGGTTAATTCTTTTGTATGTCCCTGGAATAAAGTGAGTCAATATAGTGTGTGCCCTACCAGTACCGGGTATGTATCTGTTTGTTAATCATTTCCCACTTACAACAAATCTGCAGCAGACGACTTTGAACATATTTTGTCAAAAAATAGAAAATCTCTTTAATTGAATGGATAACCTATGACTAAAAGTGGAAAACATTGTAGCAAAAGGAGAAATTGCTCACTTTGAGCAATTTTTCTTGGAAAACATTGTGGCAAAAGGAGAAATTGCTCGCTTTGAGCAATTTATTCTTTTGTCACTACGTTTTCAAAAAGCCATGTCTGCTGCATGAGGGAAAGGGTAAATCTTTTTCAACATAGACAAATCTGCAGTCGACCACTTTGAAAAATTTTAGTCAAAGATACAGGCTTTGAGGATTCTCTGTGAATGACAGAATAATGATTGAATAAAGTTGAATAAAGTTGAAAACATTGTGGCAAAAGGAGAAATTGCTTATTATGTTTTCAAATTCATCTACTGCAGAGGCATCAGAAAGCGTCTGTATGTGGGAAAGGGTTAACATTGGGTATTAAGCTTTGTGTCTGTTGGTAATAATGCTATTAACCCTTTCCCTCATATAGACGCTTTCTGACGCCTGCCCTCTGCAGCAGACGGCTTTTTTGAAAACATAGTGACAAAAGAAGAAATTGCACAAAACGTGCAATTTCTCCTTTTGCCGCAATGTTTTCCACTTTCAGTCATAGGTTATTCATTCAATTATGGAGATTTTCTATTTTTTGACAAAATACGTTCAAAGTCGTCTGCTGCAGAATTGTCGTATGAGGGAAAGGGGTTAATGCTATCATATAAGACATGTTGATACTCCATCCTCAAAGAATATTCTCAAGCTACAAATGGGACATGCACTAGTTGAAAATTGTGTTGCAAAAGCAGAAATTGCTCATTATATATGAGCAATTCATCCTTTAGTCACAATGTTTTCAATAAGTCATCTGCTGCAGTGGTGTCCGAAGGCGTCTGTATGTGGGAAAGGGTTAACAGTGGATTACCTGCAATAAGTTAAACCTGTGCCGAAGACCACCTTTGTATAACAATTTCCTGTCTATAGCAACCACTCTTTTAATTTCCCAATTACTCATTTTCTGCATAAATGACCCTGTAATTAAAGACCACCTGGGAGCAATATCATATTGTTTGCTTCCCATGGGTGGTCTTTAACCCTTTTCCTCATATAGATGCTTTCTGACGCCTATGCAGCAGACAGCTTTTTGAAAACATAGTGACAAAAGAAGAAATTGCTCAAGATGAGCAATTTCTCCTTTTGCCACAATGTTTTCCACTTTTCGTCATAGGTTATCCATTTAATTATATTTATAGATTTTCTATTTTTTGACAAAATATGTTTAAAGTCGTCTGCTGCAAAATTGTCGTACGAGGGAAAGGGCTAAACACAGGTTGGACTCTATAACTTTACCTTCAATTTCAATAGTTGCCCCCTCCTTGTCTCGAAAGGTCGCCAAGAGACCATTTTCCTTGGCATAATGTTCTGAATGTACAAACACATAGCAGTAGTGGGATGTGCTGTTGTACATGTAGCTGCCTTCCCATTGTGTATGTTCAGAAAACACTGTGAAATAACGGGGCTCATCTGAAAAAAGAAAACATACATGTATTATGTTTAACAAATTACCCCATCAAGGCTGTTCAAAGCCATCTGCTTCGAAATCATTTGTTGAAATGTAATGTAATGTATGACAAAAGGAAGAGCGATCTTGCTACTGAGTAGAAAGCATATTGGGAGAAAGGAAAATTGTGCTAATATCTATTTTTTTCATTAAAGATTAACAAAGGACTGGACTAGATAAAGAGGAGTAAACTAGTCTTTTCACACATAATTATATTTCTCTTATGACTTTAGTAAACTCTATGTTGTGGGTACTATAAAGAAACAACATAGGGTTTTAGAATCAAATATCGGTTTTAGAATCTGAAATATTCAACATATCCAGGGGAGTAGTTCCCTTTAGGCATGTAGGCACGTGCCTACACATTTTTTCTAAAAATGCCCAAAAATGCAGCTGCGGCAATACACATCTGGGTAATGTATAGACCAGCCGACACATTCCGTCTTAGGGGGTATAGATAGAGTAGTGATTTCTGAAACAGAAAATCCACAGGAGGCGAAAAGTTTATATCCGGGTACGCCTGTGTGGCATGCTTAGGCTGATCCGGGTCGATATTTTATGCAGAGTCCACAATGATGATTTTCCCACGAGACGGCCTACACATTGATTATTGCCAAGCTACGCCCCTGATATCTAGAGCTTTCGGTGACAGAATATCCAAAGTGCCTGGATGGGTGACCCGTGGTGGACCCAGTACACTTTACAAGAGCAAAGAATCCCCAAAGGAGTGTAAAATAACTGAATGCCTGGATGGGTGACCAGCGGTGGACCCAGTACACTGTACAAGAGCAAAGAATCCCAAAAGGGGTGTAAAATAACTGAAAGCCTGGATGGGTGACCCGTAGTAGACCTGGTACACATTACAATAGCAAATAATCCCCAAAGGGGTGTAAAATAACTGAGTGCCTGGAAATAATTCCCAAAGTGATGTAAAATAACTGAGTGTCTGGATGGGTGACCGATGATAGACCTGGTACACGTTACAAGATCAAATAATCCCCAAAGGGGTGTAAAATAACTGAGTGCCTGGATGGGTGACCCGCGGTGGACCTGGTACACATTACAAGATCAAATAATCCCCAAAGGGGTGTAAAATAACTGTGTGCCTGGATGGGTGACCGATGGTAGACCTGGTACACATTACAAGATCAAATAATCCCCAAAGGGGTGTGAAATAACTGAGTGCCTGGATGGGTGACCCGCCGTGGACCTGATACACGTTACAAGATCAAATAATCCCCAAAGTGGTGTGAAATAACTGAATGCCTGGATGGGTGACCCGCGGTGAACCTGGTACACATTACAAGATCAAATAATCCCCAAAGGGGTGTAAAATAACTGTGTGCCTGGATGGGTGACCGATGGTAGACCTGGTACACATTACAAGAGCGAAGAATCCCCAAAGGGATGTAAAATAACTGTGTGCCTGGATGGGTCACTGACCCGCCGTGGACCTGGTACACGTTACAAGAGCGAAGGATCCATAAAGGCTTGTAAAATAACTGTGTGCCTAGATGGGTGACCCGTAGTGGACCTGGAACACATTACAAGAGCGAAGAATCCCCAAAAAGTGGCAAAAGACTACTTAAAGGAGAAAAGTCTCATTATAAGCAATTTCTTCTTTCGAATCCTAGATTTGACACAGGATAGGGTTGGCCCTTTCCCTCATATGGCAATTCTGCAGCAGACGACTTTAAACGTATTTTGTCAAAACATAGAAAATCTCCATAATTGAATGGATAACCTATGACAAAAAGTGGAAAATATTGTGGCAAAAGGAGAAACATGCAATTTCTTTTTTTGTCACTATGTTTCCAGAAAGCCGTCTGCTGCAGAGGCGTCAGTAAGCGTCTATATGAGGGAAAGGGTTAAATCGAACAGCTGAGCATGAAGTTAACCCTTTCCCTCATATAGACACTTTCTGACGCCTCTGCAGTAGACTAACCTTTTTTGAAAACATAGTGACAAAAGAAGAAATTGTTCAAAATGTTTTCAATTTTGAGTCAAAGGTTATCCATTCTTTTATAGAGATTTTTCTATTTTTTGACAAAATATGTTCAAAGTCGTCTGCTGCATGAATGTGATATGAAGGTAAGGGTTAGTTTACCTGTGGATGTTCCAACTGCAAAAACAGCCATCAAAAGATATGTTAAAGCGATTGCACTTATGGCTCGATCGAACATTATAATTGGGACGATTCACACTGTAAATGAATGAAAGATAAGTCACTTCGTCAAATTTCAAAAGACATGTATTTTACACCTGTAATTTACTTCCGCATTGTAAGTCCGTACCTAACTCGAGGTCAAGTGACACGAAATATGCCATAAAAAAAATACCTTTGTTTGCGAAGAAATGAGTTTATACCTTCACCAAAATGCATTGAATATATAACAACGAGATTTATTTAATTTTAAATATGTATAGGATGCACTGGCACTGTATGACTTTTTTTTTTAACCGTTTTTACTTTGTCTGAAAGTGAAAGTAGCTATAGCTAGTGCGGTGAAAACCCAGATTTGGACCAGCCCGATCGTAATCAAATTGACAGTAACCATCTTCGCGTGGTAAATTTTTTCTAGCATGATCCCAGGGTCTTTCAAATAGTAGTACTATTTGAAAGACCCTGATGATCCCTAACACCCTATTTTTTAGGTGGGTGTTATCAAAGCTTAGATGATATACGGTGTCCTACCTGTACAATAATGAAGACAATGTGACAATTGAGAGTTGAATCTTTACATGGAACAAAGACCTAATGTGTTATTAGGTCTTTGCATGGAAGCAAAGAAGGAATTTAACTGGTGTGATGTATAAGCTTAGATAAAACCAGAGACATTTAAATACATGTTTATATGTGTCTCTGGTTAACATTGAGTCAGGTTCCTCTTCTTCTAGATTGTAAACTAATTTAGGAGTGCCAGTGAATTCGTAACCTGGTGAATTCGTAACCAGTATATTTTGGTGAATTCGTAACCTATCGTAAATTATTGTGTAAGCTTTATAATCTATACATTTATATTGTAGAATTTGTCTTTACGAAATATTTTTTATTATATTTTGATAAATATTATTAACAAATAAATAAAAAGTTAAAGATTACGGCCATGTAGTTAGCTGTTTTGTGATAATTAACGAAGTGTCAGTTGTTAATTAGGGTCGAACATATCAAAGATAACTACTCGACAGATTATCTAGATTGGCGTTTAATTATTTCTGAGCATATGTGTTAAGGTTTGGGTTGAGAGTGTTTCGTTGCATACAAAAAAAGTACATGTATAACATGTTTATACACGGATATCTGAAAACGTTGTGACAAAAGGAGAATGTGCTCGTTATCGACTGTATCTCTTTTTACAGCAATGCTTTCAAAATTCGTCTTCTTACCTGATATAAAATCAGGACCAAACTCCATATTTCCAAAAGGCTTCAAATCAACAACAGACATTACGAAAAAACCGTATCACGGGAAATATTTGAATATTAAATACGCGACTTATCAAGTAAATTGATGAAGGCAATTAAAACACTTAGTCAGATATTCCGATTAAATATTCTTGTTTTACACAAACTGTTAGTATATATAATTCTGCAACATAAGATGATAAAAGGCGCTCGTAATCTCAATTATCTAGGATTATCACACCTGTCCTCGCCCATCGAATATTATATTTTTAATTGCAATAAGAACAATTATAAGATTAATAGATATATTGTTATGTATCACATATTAGTTAAACTTCTACTAAAACAAGTTATGAAATATTTTGTTTCCAACAAACGTATCATTTAAAAAAAAAAAATCTACAATATATATCAAATTTTCAAATGGTTACGAATTTACTTAACCCCCCCCAAGGTTACGAGTTCACTGTAAAAACTCCTAATTTAGTAGTCCCAAACCATTGTTTTCTCATAGTGTTTTTTATGGATTTTGCAATTTAAACGATAAACTGGCTAGTTTGATTATGTTTTATTTTTACTACTTCAGAATGTGCATAATTTATAAAAATATAAACGAAGTAGCCTATTATTTAAAATGTGTAAGTTTTTCTCAATGAGTGTATAAATTTGAATGTATTTACGATGATAATTCAAATAAATTTAATAGAAGGCAAGCATCGATTTTCTTGTTCGATTAAGTAAGAACTGGCGAATCAAGTGCGCTACTTTTTTCTGAAAGATGAAAGAATGAAACGAAAAGTGTTGGTTAAAGAAAACATGTAAATCCAGATAACTGAGTAAGTTTTTCTCATCTGACTTTTTGTAGAAAATCATTATTTAGACAACGATTCAGAAAGAAGCTGTCTCGGTTTTGTTTTTCATGTCAAATTTATGTTTGAGAACCCCGACTGTTGCATCAAAACAGATTTAACCAATCTTATAATTTTGTTTTTCTGACATATACAGGCAAAATGTGCGAAATGTGCAAACCTTATTTGTTTGTGTGATTTGTTTCTTTTTGGAACCTTCTATCCTGTAAACATGTTCCATTTGAAGGCCAATAAAGTCTTTAAAACCATTCCGAAATGTTAACAGTAACACTGTATTCTTCAGTCTTCTTAAAGCTGTCACTCATTTAGTCCTTCAAAGAAAGACATCGCGTATGCTCGTTTTTCATTTTGTTATTATCCTGCATATTCGGTTGACCAATAAATGATAGATGATAACAAGAGAAACCGAAAGTCTAAATTATTTGGACGATCACTCATTCAGTCTTGACTGACAAGAATTCCTTCGGACTGACAACTTTTCATCCAATATTTTATTATTTAGTTGAACGAAGGAGGAAATACATGAAAAATGAGCTTTCGTACTGACAGCTTTAAAAGATTTTGTAAAGTCTGATTCTTCTAAATTGCCAGGGCAGGACCTCAAAGCTGGATTGCCACACAACTTGCCAAAATGAGATTACAGAAGGAGAGTGTTCTTTGTGTTCAGGGAGACAGTGTGGAGTACAAAATGGCCGTTAAATCTGTCATACGGTGTCAAATACAATCACTAGTAAGCATCTGATTTTAATTTTATTGGTTCATGAGATTAGTTAGTCCTTCATACTCATAGAAAGACGTCACAAATGCTCTTTTTTCATTTTGTTAATTTGAGTATAGGTGTTCAGTGCTTTCATTAAGCGGACGTGGACGTAATATACGTCCAAAAAACTAAAAATAAACGTCCGAAAATTAAGCACTGGACATTTATTATACATCCAGAAATTCCCACAAACGTCCGAAAGTTTACACATGGACGTTTTCAGAATAACCCTAAATAAAGTATAAATGGTGAAAGTGCAGAGGTGAATGTGTAAAAAATTGATAATTGTCACATGCACGATTACACGCTTACCCGAGTTCTTATCGTGTGTACCAGACATCACTTTGACAACCTCTTTGTTTGTAGGGAATGTAAAGAAAGGTAGTTTAACTTGATTACCAGGGTCTGCTCTGGGTTGAATTTTTCTTTCGCCACCACTTTCGCCACATTGAAATAAAGTTCGCCACTTTTCATTTTTAAGAGCCATTCATTTTTGCCTCTTTTGACAAATATTTTAGCCATTTGTTCGCCACTTTTCTTTAATTTCAGGGAAAAACGGAGATGAGAAGAAATTTTTATATGCAATCTCATCAATGGGTCCACTAATTGTTTGTACTAGCCCATAATTAAATAGATTTTTCCCAATCAAAAATGACAAACTTACATTGTCATTAAATCATGAAAGGTCTACGTCGATCGTCGAAACCTGCTTCAAAAAGCGTGCCAATATATTTGATGCATCTATAATTGCCAATTATTGCCAATTATCATATGTACGGCCTTTAATGTATCAATATCGCTCAGAGTTGTTGGTCTGTCGGATTAAAAGGCTGAATTAACACTTCACAACAATAAAACAAGTGTGAAATACACAAGCTGTCAATATGATAAAAACGGGTGTCGTAAAAATGTCGTAAAGTGGTCACTGGTTCCCGACATTGAATCAAATGGCGGTACATTATCTTAGATTAACGGAAACAGTGCCTGTATGTCGTAAACTGATATCCAAAACAGGTAAAATGTTGATGATAAAAACCTTTTGCCACTTACATTCGCCACTCATGAAAAAACTTTGCCACTTAAAAATAAGTATCGCTTTTGGCGAAAGTGGCAAAGGACAGCGCGGGCACTGGATTACGCTAATTGGATTAAAAGTTTGCTTAATCCGACGACGGTCTTTCTTTCAAATACCGTTAATTAATTATGTCGGACAATCTCTTGATGTTTTTTAAATATTTGATGACGAGAAATACCGATTATCACTTCCATAACTATAAAATTGGGACGTTTTCTTTATCTGTTAAAAATATTTGTTGATGATTTATATCGATTATCACTTTGGAAACTATCAATTGAAGTTATTTTTTTATACTGTATGCATAATTACTTGGAAAATATGCAGCCTCTGTAGCCTCGTTCCTAATGGATTCCTCCCTGAATAATGAATTTGATTGGTCAAAATTTAAATTATAAATACGTCATCAATCTATTCTGAAGAGGTACTTTCCGAGATTCCAAAATGGCGCATGTCAATAAATTGTTTGCAAAGATTTTTCAAAATTTCGACTCGGAAGCAGAATTTGAGGGCATTGAAAGGGCTGATTTGATAGATATTAGTAAGACGACTTTATGCTTCTCTGCCATATCATGATAATGACATTTCCCACGATTAACAACTAATTGTTCGCGAGAAATTAGCGAACCACTCATCCCCCTATTCGGTTGGGAATTTTTGTTGACATTGACAGCAAACCTTTACCGGTTGTCATCATTATTAAAACCAAATAAATAAATGCTAAATTTTGTTTAAATTGATGTATATCTCAAACGACATTTTGCTTTGTCATAGTTTAAAAATCAAATGACCGGCTTGGCAACGCTAATTATGTTGACAAAGAGAACCGGGTCACACCGGTTCATAATTACTCAGCTGGGTTAATGTACTTACCTAAAAAATGGCTTTCTCTAATTATTTCAGTCATGGTAATTCCAAAACAACAAAGACCTTTTTAGCTATTGTGATCACATTTTGTCCGTCGTCCGTCCGTCGTGCGTCGTCAACATTTCAGCTTGTTAACACTCTACAGGCTACATTTTGCATCCAATATTCATGAAAGTGTATCAGAACATTCATCTCCATCAAATCTTGGACAAAAACGAGGTCACTAGGTCAAATTGAAGTGAAATCTTGTTAACACTCTGGAGGCCACATTTTCAACTTGAGCATGATGAAACTTTATCAGAATGTTTTTCTTGATGATATGTAAGTCAAGTTCGATCAAGGGTCATGTTGGGTAAAAAAATAGGTCACTAGGTTGAATTGAAGGAAAATCTTGTTAACACTCTAGAGGCCGCATTTTTTTTGTCAGAATGTTTGTCTTAAAGATATCTAGGTCAAGTTCGAATATGGATCATATTGGGTCAGAAACTAGGTCACTAGGCCAAATTGAAGGAACATCTTGTTAACTCTGTAGTAGACGCGTTTTTTGCTACAGCAGCTTGACATTTAATGAGAATGTTTATCTAAATGATATATAATCCAAGTTAAAATATGGATCATGTAGGGTCAAAAACTAGGTCACTAGGTCAAATTGAAGGATAATCTTGTTAACACTTTGGATGCCGCATTTTTTTCTTCAGCAGCTTGAAATTTGGTCAGAATGTTTGTCTGAATTATATCTAGGTCAAGCAGTGCTTGCACTAACTTTCTGAAACAGGAAGTCCTGACTTCCTGGGTCTGAATTTTGGAAGTCCTGGTCATAATCTTGGAAGTCCCCGGTGCTGCGTTGGCTTTTCCACATCTTGCACTTGTTTCCCTTTGTTTTATTTTTTAAAAACATTATCATAAAAGAAGCAAATTGTTACAAAAGGCTGATATTGCTCCTTTGTAAATAATTTTATTGTTTCAGTTTGTTTCATTACACTTTTAAACCAGTAGGTGTTTTATGCGATCTATTATGCTCAGTACTGATTATGCTATCTTCTAGTCACTTGTCAGGATCTATCTAGCATAACATTTATGTGATTGGCTTGGACATGATTCATTAGATTCACATATATCATGATCTCAAACCACATGCATTGTGGAAAAAGGAATGATTTCTGATATTGAGACTGTCTGCAGTGCTTTCATTTTAAACACCAGTAAATTAACTATTCTGCAGCGAGTTGTATTAACAAATCACATACTAAACTCTTACAATGATAACATTTTATAACAAATCAGTGCAAGTAATACTTTCTTGAATGACATTTCCGATTTTCAGAAAGTAGAAAAATGCACGAAAACCCATTACAATATTTATTTTCTCCTATCGTCTTCAATATTTCTTATCTTCTAAAAAGAAACTAACTGAAATGGCCAGAAATGTTATTTAGTTGTATAGGCAAGTCTTTTTTTTACAGATGGCTCTGAATTTGATCTTTATGGCAAAAAAAAAAATCAGCAATTGAAAATAATTTCCTATGGATTCGTGTAAACAAAAACATAATCTTGAAAAAGTTAAATTAATATAGGGACATTCTTTTATCATATCCTGGTTTGTTATCAAATTGGTTATTGAAATTGTTCTCTCCTATGCTGCTTGAAAGAAAAAATAGTATTGATTGGTGTGCAGTCGTTATCGAGTGTCAAATCTGGAGTTGATTGGGGTACGGATTCTCGATAGTGATTGGCTTAAATCTACCAATTGATAACTCCCACTTTGCATCATTGACACTTAATCAAACACAATACAGAATGATTGCATAATAATTACACACGATTTCAACTGGAAGTATACGCCCTGTGTTTTGATTGCCGGCGTATACCCTTAATTCCTGGACGTACTTGGACTTCTCCCTTGTCAATTTTGGGCGTACAGGAACGCTTTTTGGGCGTAAAAAACGCCCAATACGTCCATTAACGTGAGCGCTGGTCAAGTTCGAATATGGGTCATATTGGGTCAGAAACAAGGTCAATAAAGGAAAATGTTGTTTAAACTCCGAAGGCCGCATTTTTACTTTGAGCAAGTTGAAAATTTGTCAGAATGTTGTCTTGATGATATCTAGTCCATGTTGGAATATGGGTCATATCAGGTAAAAAAAATATAGATCACTAGGCCAAATGAAGGAAAATCTTGTTAACACTGTGGAGGTTGCATTCAGAATAATTGTCTTGATGTGTTTTGCATTGCAGTACATTGTATAATTAAGGTGAGCGATCAAGGGCCATCATGGATTATGTAGACAAAACAAAGTTAACCGTACAGATAAGAGAAATGTATCTTCTGTGCGAAACCAATAATTTTCTAATACGGACGGGTCGAACAATCTTAAGTACGAATGAGCATTGTAAACACACATTGTAAACACACGTGCGCGGTTATGTTCGTCTGCAAATTTTGGAAAATTATGATTTGTAAAGTACTTCTACATTGACATTAACGAGCGATGACACTGTTATGCAACCATCTATGCAAGGTAACCTGCAATAAACAAGAAATTCTGGTATATTTGTTTTTAAAAGAGTTTCAATGTAAACAAATTTAACGGGGGGGATGAAAAATATTATGGACCGATTGAGATTTCAAAATTTCCGGAGCCCTGTGACACACATATCATTGACATAAAAAATATCATTTTTACTTTACCCCCACTTCTCCCTAAATCAATGTTTGCACTGAAGTTTGTCCATGAAAACGTATTAAATTAACGAAATAAAATTTATTTTATTTGATAAAAGTAAATAAATAAATAAGCATTCTTGTTAACGACAAATACAAAACTCCCAGATCTCTGACAAAAATTCCTCAAATTTTGACCAGGTATTCCAAAATTCCGTGAATTGGCCCTTAATGAAAGCACAGGACCGTGTTACCTATTTCGGGTAAACATTTATTAACTTTTTGTGATTGTTAAATCATTCTCCGAGATCTGCAGTTAGCTCCTTGCTTACAGCACCTTCAAGTGCTTTGATTTTAAGTTATTTACGAGTTCTACCATTCAAAGCAAATAAACTATAAAAAAAATCATCATCTGGTTAAGCATATATTCAACTTTACAAAATGGCCAAAATTTTAAATCCATAAAACAATGATGACGGGCAGCATTTTCAAAATTAAGCGATTGTCGATCAAAATCATTTGTTAAAATCACTTTTTGATCTGTTAGTTTTGCTCCCCTGGGCCCCCTACCAGGGATTTGCCCTTGACCTGACCTGACCCCAAGCCTGATGGATTACTTTTCTCATTTGATCTGTTACAACAAAACATTTTGACAACCCTGGACGGGTACAAAAAATAATTGACTAGCCCTTCATTAAGACTAAAGTATTTCCATTGAAATAATTCCATAATTTACGGAACTACATTTGGTATTTATTCATCATTTTCGTAACAATAATACAATGATGTCACCATTGAAGAAATTTGGGTTTTTAACCCTTTCCCTCATACAACAATTCTGCAGCAGACGACTTTGAACGTATTTTGTCAAAAAATGGAAAATCTCTATAATTGAATGGATAACCTATGACTAAAAGTGGAAAACATTGTGACAAAAGGAGAAAAAGTTGTCTGCTGCAGAGGCGTCAGAAAGCGTCTATATGAGGGAAAGGGTTAACATCCGGTTAGTCAATAAATTTTATTTGAACTCATTTTGAAAATAGACAACGAGTGTAATTACACGCAAATTATCACATATCAGATTACGTGTGTTGATTCCTTTATCGAGTACGTATTAATATCATATTTAGTTATTTCCTCTATAATTATGTTTTGTTTCGATATTTACTTTTCATCCATCAAAACGTAGGAATATCGTGACTGCAACAAAAGACTGTGCATGACTGGTATTTTTCTTCTGGGAGAGTGAGCAGAGATAGTTACATGAGTAGCAACACATGAGGGCCTCGAGGGCCTCTTTGAATTGCTCAATTGTTTGAGGCGCTGACAGTTTACTCTTCCAGATGGTATTGTTCAGTATTGGAATGATCCATGAAACATTTTTCGACTAAATTACTGGATTCACAGTCTGTAAACTTTTGTGCTCTAAATTTGATGTTTTGGCTCATTAACCCTTTCCCTCATATAGACGCTTTCTGACGCCCCTGCAGCAGACGGCTTTTTGAAAACATAGTGACAAGAGAAGAAATTGCACAAAAGGTTGTAAATCCATTCAATTATGGAGATTTTCTATGTTTTGACAAAATACGTTCAAAGTCGTCTGCTGCAGAATTGTCGTATGAGGGAAAGGGTTAAGATTTCAATGGTGTCTCAACAGTTAGAAAAACAACATCCTTACCCAAGTTGTTAGTTTGTCAAAGTCTTGTTGGAGATTTGAGCGATCTTTTGATGGAAGTGATTCACATTGTCATGGGCAAAAAGTCTTAACAGTGAAGCCTAAACCTTCTCGTCTTTTACGTAGTAGACTATTGTAAAGGAATAGACTGGCCGAGTACAGACTCTGGCCTGAGGGAAGTACAGAAGTGTGACATTATGTTACTAAGTAATGTCTGGATGTGTTTGTTTGTCTGTCGATCTATTCCATAAGGCCACACCAAATAAAAAAATAGGTCCTTGGATTTTAGACTTCAAAAATGCATACGACAGTACGAAACTTTTTTTTCTTCTTTTTTTTCTCACTTTCAGATTTTTACGTACGGGCCCATATTTTTCAACCATACGGAATCTTTTTTTTTTTTTAATTTTCTCCTATTAAAATGCTAAATGCCATCTATAGGTTTTCACACTTAAGTCTGTTATAGCATCATTTACAATTTTATGCAACAAATCTATCATTGTAGCTTACTTAAGCTTCTTGCTAACTTATTCGAGTTTGGATGCTCTATCACTAGAACACTGATAATCTATTTTGACTTCTTTTCACTTTGGAAAAGAAAACTGTAGGTAAATACAATGTGTACATAATGTCATTTTGTACATCAAGAATGCAACACCTTTGTCCTTATTTGGACTTGATTTCCAATATATAACTATATTACATCTTTGAACGCAATAATATTACAAACAGGGAGAAATAACTTGAATGTTAATTACAGACTGAAAGTGATCACAAAGCCATTGTAGTCTTAAAACTACATTACAACTAATCAATATATGACGAATCCATACAGTCGGCTGACCAACCATATTTCAACTCCATACACTAATCTACAGTCACTTTAAACCCTTTGAGGCCCCGTCAGCTTCCCATTATTAGCAGTTGGTTTTGTTGGAAGAGTTATTTTTTTCTGAACGGACATCACATGATCGAAGGCAGAAGAGTGATTATTGCATAATGAAGAACTTCGATTCTCTTTTAATTCAAATTCTACGTATTTACAACCACGTTTTTTTTGCGACGTTTACTCACATATCAGATGCGACATTGATTCGGGGGCTATCATGTTTTTCCCTGATTTTTAAACTTGCTATAGCTGTACCCGATACGTTTTTGTTGGAAATTGCCTTTTGAAAGGCATCTTCGAAAGTTTTGTCGCCACATAACAAAACAACAGTTGATTGTAGCATGTTTCTTGCAGACAAGACATAAACTCCCGCCATGTTTCGTCATGGGTTGACTCGATTCACATCGCAAAACAGTTACATTTGGAACAACATAAATAATCGATCATACATGGGAGTTCATAACGATTAAATTAAAAAATATTAACATTTTCTGATCTGTATTGGCTTTTTTTATAAAATAAAATGTCTAATCTCAAAGTTCAAAGTGAATTCACATTGAAATATTAAGAAATAGTTGGAATCAATTTAAAATACAGAACTGTTCTGCGTTCCGGATTGATTCGCCCATATGGGAGTACTTGTTGTTTTCTTATTTATAAAAATTATCAGGTATAAATTGCGTGCAAAACCTCTTTTTTTATTGTCGTCATCGTCAATACAAGCGGAAATTTACAAAAATGATCAGGTATAAAACTTTTTTTTTAATTTTACTGTAGTCATCATCTATCGATACGAGCGGAAACTTTTTTTTTTTCATTTCATAGTTTTTAGGTGCGAGAAATCCGACGACCATGTTATTAATTTCGTGTGGCCTAATGGAGGTTTTATTGAGGAGGTAACTGTGATAAATGTTTTGGTGAAATCCATCGTATTTATGTTACAGGACACTTGAATATCTGGAAATCTAGATGAGGGGCGTTTTGCATGTTCTGAAATCCTCAATGAGACAATTCTTTTGAGTACCAACAACATTGGGTTTGGTTGGAAAATAAAAAGGATAATGCGGGGAAAAGAGCTGTATACCCCTCCTAATCTGGACTTCTGATATCTAAAAGAACTTGACGTTTAATTTTATAGGAAAAATTGCAAAAACCTTATACCTAACATTATGATATTTTTTCGGTAATTTTCAGCTTCAAAAACTGGCCTCTGAGACAGGCGAAGAATCCATCGTAATATCCACGAATGTCTCGGCAGGGACCTACAACCATCTTGGTTCCCATCTTGGGAGGGAATATCTCGAAGATGGCGATGAGTTTGTTCAAGTTGTGTGCGAAAAGTTTACCAGTTTTTGTGCAGGTTTGCTTATCTTTACCTGTCTTTTTGTTTGTCCTCCATACGGTGTAGGAAAAGAAAAGAGTTGTCCCATTGTATTTAGAACCTGATTGATATAGTTAACTGCTTAACCCTTTCCCTCATATAAACGCTTTCTGACGCCTCTGCAGCAGACAGCTTTTTGAAAACATAGTGACAAAAGAAGAAATTGCTCATATCGAGTAATTTCTCCTTTTGCCACAATGTTTTCCAGTTTTAGTCATAGGTTATCCATTCAATTATAGAGATTTTCTATTTTTTGACAAAATATGTTCAAAGTCGTCTGCTGCAGAAATGTCGTATGAGGGAAAGGGTTAGAAAACGGTTCAACTAAAACTCACGGTACATAATATAATGGATTGCACTTTGGCAAGTCGCATTTCCTAGTCTGGTACTGGTTACTGGTTTGTCACCCGGGCCAAGGGATAATGAATAAAGTGTCGCTGTGATGGCATTGCATTATTTTTGATCAAATAATATGACATGGAATCCCATTAAACCAACTGCTTCAAAATTGTAGTAGGAAAAAAACGTAACAACTGTACAATGGAAAGAATGACTTATAAATGAAAAGGAGCAACGGTACCTGTGCTTTTTGTAACAATTTACTTCCTTTCCTGTAATGTCTTTTTAAAGCAAAACTAAAGGAAACTGAGTTTGCAAGTTTCCGCTTGGCCATTCCGACATCCTTATTTTCAAATCTATCCAATTCTTATAGGAATCCGCTGTGGTCGAGTGGTTAGCGTCGGGGATTTCGAAACCGGGTGTCCCATGTTCGATCCCCAGTCGCGGCATTACGGTCATGGTGGAGTGCCCTTGGGCAAGGCACATTTTCTAGCCTAGTACTGGTTTGTTTACCAAGGGATCATGAATAAGTGAACTGTCGCCGTGATATAACTGAAATAATGTTGAAAGCGGCGTAAAACCCAAATAAATAAATAAATAAATATCCAATTCTTATTATACTTTCACTAATAGAGATTTTACATGAATTTACAACATGATGTTTTCAAATAACAAAAAATGATACTAAATTTGTTTTTCAGAAGTTCAGAATAACGAATGTGGTGCTGACAATCTCAGTCTCAGAAATCTTTCATCAGCTGAAAAAACAGGTTAGTCTTTAGACAAGTTGGATAATAACCGACCGCTTAACCCTTTCCCTCATATGACAATTCTGCAGCAGAAGACTTGAAACATAGTTTGTCACAAAATAGAAAATGTCTTTAATTGAATGGATAACCTATGACTAAAATTGGAATGTTAGTCATAGGTTATCCATTCAATTTTCTAATTTTTTACAAAATATATTCAGAGTCGTCTGCTGCTGAATTGTTGTATGAGGGAAAGGGTTAGAAAAAGATTGAAAATGTACAAGACCGATTTGAAAATGATTTTGTACAAATGTTCCTTAGTTGACCAATTACCAAGATTCTTCAAATTATTTTTATTTGTACAGATGAAGCGTTTTTCAATATATGTTTAGAGTAGGAACTTTGAAAATCATGGAAGCTATTAAAAGCGATATCATAAAGGTCCTCTTGTTCTGCGCATGTCAAAGTTGATCTTGGGTTTGTTTTTGAAGAGGACAGCAGAGCTATGAATAAGGAGCGTTTTTCATGCTCTAAAATCCTTATTTGACCTCCAAAACCTATGTTGTGGTTACTCAAAAGAATCTTCTCAGTGAGACAAAGGTTTTAATGAGTGCTAAGATAGATATAATATAAGAAAGGCTAATATAAGAAAGGCCTCCTTATCTAGTCCTCTTGGACAGCTTATTATGTAAGATTAGTTTTTTACGCGTGAGCAACCAAAATTTGACTGAGGCAAAGCTGAGGTACGAATTTATTGCTGATGTGTATAAATGTCTGTTAGAGGATACTTTAACCCTTTCCCACATACAGCAATTTTGCAGCAGATGACATTGAACATATTTTGTCAAAAAATGGAAAATCTTTATAACTGAAAGGGTAACCCATGACTAAAAGTTGAAAACATTGTGGCAAAAGGAGAAATTGTTCGTTTTGAGTAATTTCTTCTTTTGTCGCTATGTTTTCAAAAAGCAATCTGCTGCAGAGACGTCAGAAAGCGTATATATGAGGGAAAGGGTTAACCCTTTTTCACATACAGTAAATCTGTAGCAGACGAATTTGAAAATGTCTACAAAAAGTGGAAAACATTGTGGCAAAACGGAGAAATTGCTCTATTTGAGCAATTTCTCCTTTTGTCACGATGTTTTCAAAAGTCGCGTGCTGCAGATGCATCTATCGGTGGGAAAGGCTTAACAGAAAAAACTGTACTGCATCCTACTTGTACAACATATCTAAAGTATGCATGTTAGAATAAGCAGATTTCTGTCTTTTTGGAATAAAGCACTTGTGAGTCAAATCTCTTCTTCTAATCGGAAATGAATAATTATAAAATATAATGAGCAATTTCTCCTTTTGTTCCAATGTTTTTTTAAAAGACTTGTGTCGCAGACATGTCAAAAAGACATCTCAGCATGTGGGAATGTGTAATTTAATAAATCTCTTTGATAATTGTTTCAGGTACTTTTTATTTCAAAAGCCTGCCTGCTCCAAAGAGGAAAAGACAGTATAATACTCTCGAACTACCCGACACACCTCCACACAAGCGAAAACCACATCATTATTTATTAGATGAAGATTCTAGTCCAAAACTTCGAAACACTTTTCAAACTGAATATAGTCCTGGAAAAGGAGAAGATAGTGCAGAAGCAATAGAAACGTGTCAAGTTGATAAGGAAAATGAAACTCCGAGAATTTCCTGGATAAAGGTTGAGCCTAAAGACAATGATGGGTCATGTCCGTCATTGAACGGTATCGATAAACCGAGTATTTCTACGAGAGAACCAGAATATTGCCCTACAGATGATCCATCCCAAACCAGCATTGTTAACAGGCCTAAGTCACTTATTCCCCTAGCTAATATCTTTAAAAAATACGGTAATAATAAGCCAATTAAAATAGAGAGCCCGACTAAAAATAATCAAGATGAGAACAAGGCACAAGAGAAGAGCATCCTTCGTTCCCTGTACGAACAGCCACTCTACAATACAGAGGATCCATTACATCACGAGGATGTTGGGAATTCTGGCGCTAATGGACAAACACCAGTTTCTTCACTCAGTTTACCAGTAACGATCAATGATGAATCATTCACAGCATCATCATCAGAAAATCTTGTTTTATCTGGATATTACGACTCCGATTCCTACCCGATGTACCGACACAAACAAAAACATCCATTTAATAACCAGATCCTAAAGAAACCTAAGGTGCAAGAGAAGAAGATGATTCTGTCTGACAGCATGTCAGACAGCGCCAGTATTGATGCCCATTTGCGTACATTTCAGTCTGGGGGTCGGTTGGTTTACGCGTGTGATGTTTGTAACAGGGAACTGTCCCATTTGACAAGTTACAGGCGGCACATGAAACTTCACACGATGGAGCGCCCTCACAAATGTCCTGTCTGCTCAAAGGGCTTCATTAGGAAGTACCACTGTATAGATCACCTGAATAAGCATCACAAGGGCGTCGGATTCGATCCTGACAGCCTCAAGTTGACGGGAGTCGACACCAAAATTGAAACCCAAGAAATTTCCACAGCATTATCCACCCAGACTTCGGAGCCCGATGAATATAACTATACTCTGGACCAGTCACTCGTAGAAAGTTCAGAAAATGAGTTGTCCCTCAATGCTAGTCAGTTGGATCAATCAGCGTCAGCCATGCTCTCAGAGCTGGCTAAATCAGCAGCAAAATCCCAGATAGATATTCTAAATCAGACTGGTAGTAGTGACAATGCACTTGAAAATGACCCAGACCATGATGAAAATAGTTTTAGTACCAGTCAAATACTCCAACCAGGAAATGGGGACTGCCATGACGTATGCCGACCGGAGGATTCGGGGATGGCTTTTCAGCATTCACCAGATATATCACCTTTCAGTTATCAGTCTGAAAACACACAGAATTACGATGTGAAAACTGAAGAAAGAAGCAGCTTACCGGAGGAAGAGAGCCATTCAGAGGTTATGGGTAATTTGTCGGAGAACAGTGCAGAGATGAGGAAAAATGAGGTGTCGGAAGGGATTAAAGCGATTGTCGAGCATTTGAAGACATCCTCGAGGAATAAAAGAAAAAGAGTTCCGCCTAAATCTATCACTACAGACATGGTGAATTAACAGTTTCTCATATGCAAACAAATTTTGACACATCTGCAGGAGAGGTCTTTCAAAAACATTGTAGCAAAAGGAGAAAGTGGAGCAATTTTTTCCTTTTGCCTCGATGTTCTCAGCTCATTCAGTAATTAGGATTTCATTTGGTGACATTTTCCATAATTTTGTCTAGATATTATAAAAACAGGTCTGCTTCAGATTTGTTGTGTATGAGAATTGCTTAAACCAACTCCTGACAGAAGAGACTTGACCACTGTACAGCAGGCAATTGTTTAAAACATAGTGGAAACTGTGAAATTTCCCGCAATTGCCCACACTGTTTTAAAATTGTTTTTCTATTTGTACTTAGTAGAGATTACTGTCTTCTATTCAGATATTTGCAGACAGGGATGTAAATATTATAGTTCTTGTTAACTTTGTATTTACATCTTTCCTAGAGGCCAACTCCCATACATATTATATCGGTTTTTGTGTGACATGGCCCATGTGAATTCAAATGAGCCGCTGCGGGAAAAAACAACATTGTGGTCTCTGCCTAATGAATCAACCCAGATCAGCAGCGCTGTCTGCACAGGCTAATCCAGGCCAACACATTCTGTCCCAGGGAGATAGAGGTATGAAGAGTAATGATTCCTGAAACAGAAAAAACAACAGGAGGCAAAAAGTGTCTGTTCGGGTTAGCATGTGCGGCATGCTTAGGCTGAACTGGGTCGATACGTTATGCAGAGTCCACAATGATGTTTTTCTCGTGTAACCGCTCATATGTTGGTTTATCTAAAACAAATATTGGCGCCTCACATCCTTGACGGGTTCAAAGCAAACACATGAAATCAACTTCCATGACATATTTAATAATTATTCATGTCTGTCAATCATATCTGTACCAGGGGATGGGAGCATCTTGCATGACATTTATGGAAAATACAGGGTGTTTTCTCACAATCAACCTCGTTATGATGGTAACATTAAGGGATATCAAGCCAGGGGTCGTGGGTTTGAACCCCGCCGGATCAAGCATTCATTCTGTCTGACAATTTATAAAAGTCATAACGACTAGCATTATTCAGCTTTCACTAACTGGCTAAATAGTCTTATGTGGCTTAACCCTTTCCGTAATAGAACAATTATGCAGCAGACAACTTTGAACATATTTTGTCAAAAAATAGAAAATCTCTATAATTGAATGGATAACCTATGACTAAAAGTAGAAAACATTGTGGCAAAAGGAGAAATTGCTCGTTTTGAGCAATTTCTTCTTTTGTCACTATGTTTTCAAAAAGCCGTCTGCAGAGGCGTCAGAAAGCGTAGCAAATTGTATTGCAAGAATGTCGTGGCGAGTAGTGGTATCAGAAGGCCAGGTACAACGTGCAAGGCAAACTGGCTGCCGTGTTAAAACAGAAAAATTGTTAAAAACGTTGTTAAACTCGATTCAATCAATGTATTCGTCCTTCTATGCCAACAAAGGATGATCTGTACATTAACCCTTTCCCCACATACAGACGCTTTTTGACGCCTCTGCAGCAGACAGCTTTTTGAAAACATAGTGACAAAAGAAGAAATTGCTCAAAACGAGCAATTTCTCCTTTTTGACACAATGTTTTCCACTTTTAGTCATAGGTTATCCATTCAATTAAAGAGATTTTCTATTTCTTGACAAAATATGTTCAAAGTCGTCTGCTGCAGATTTGTTGTACGAGGGAAAGGGTAAAGACCCATGTGTACCTCTGGCCCGTATGGTTTAACTCTTCACTGATTGAAAAAAATGCAATAGCAGACGTCTCGATAAGGAGGAGTATCTCGATTTCCCCCCCCCCCCCCACAATATCTTTGTTATTATCCAACCCAACCCTATGATGTGGGTTAATCAAAAGAAGCGTCTCATTGCGACGATTCTTTTGAGTACCCACAACATAGGGTTAGAGGGTCAAATGAAGATTTTAGAACATGCAAAACGCCCTTTATCGAGAGCTCTGCAATATAATCTGTAAAAAGATCTTTTAGGTACCCACAACATTGGATGTGGCTGGGTAATACAGGCACTGCAATGTATGCAGGCTACAACAGTATAGACAGATATTCATGTTAAACAGTATTGTGTTTATTTTTTAACCTTCTTCTTGTGCAAGTCATTATTTATTGTTCCTGTTTTATTGTTGTTTTATTTTCTAGTCAAGGACATCTCTTATATTTATTTCAAATTATAGAATACTCTAGGTTTACTGTTTTAATAAAACAGATTATTATGATTTTAACCTTTCGCACTTGCAGATGCATTTGCAGCAGACCAATGTAAATTTTTCTTTATCTAAATATTCCAATGTTTTTAGCAGACTCGTTTAATGTAGAGGAGATGAACCCTTTCCCTCATAAACACGCTTTCTGACGCCTCTGCAGCAGACAGCTTTTTGAATACATAGTGACTAAAGAATAAATTGCTCAAAACAAGCAATTTCTCCTTTTGCCACAATGTTTTCCACTTTTAGTCATAGGTTATCCATTCAGTTATAGAGATTTTCTATTTATTGACAAAATATGTTCAAAGTCTTCTGCTGCAGAATTGTCCTATGAAGGAAAGGGTTAACACTTTTTTCACATACAACAAATTTGCAGCAGACAATTCTCGGCAATAATAGGGAATATCTTGACTACTTTTAGTTTAATTATTGTAAAGAGTTCATAATGAACCATTTCTTCTTTTGTCACAATAGTTTTTAGAGCTCGTCTGCTGCAGTGGCGTTGGATAGTGTCTGTATGTGTAAAATACAAGGTGAATAAGGTGAATAAGGATTGCAATAGTCATTTGGTTAAGTTTTGTTAAATAATTACTGTGGATGGAAATGAAAAGTTTTATTTTGTAATTTATTATAATTTTTATTTGAAAAGCTCAAATAAGCTGTTTTATAATACTAGTCAGTATATTAACTCTTTCCCAAAGGATTAAATTCATAGAATAGTTTTTCTTGTATTTATTTGACCTATGACGGGGTATACATTATGTCACCTTCACATTTTTCTTTTTTTCAACATTTTTCCCTGTATGATATTTTAAGTCGTATACATTGTAGGAAAAAGTGGTACATGTATGTATTATTTTAAAAGCTTGAAAGTTCATTTTATATAGAGTTAAAAGCATGGTAATAAATTTCATATATTGAAATCAGAAGTAGGCAGCCATAAGTACACAGAAGTTTCAAGTTATATTTCTAGTTCATTAACATTTTCTGATATCTACCTAAACATCTAGTCATATTTCATTTTCCAGTTGCCCAAATTGTATTTGGTGCTTATTGAAAGTTTTAATTTTTATAAACATGTTACAGAATTATAAAAACAAGTGTGTTAATCATGATCTTTAATCCTCATACGACTCAGAATCAGACGGCTTTTTGAAAACATAGTGACAAAAGAAGAAATTGCTCAAAACAAGCAATTTCTCCTTTTGCCAAAATGTTTTCCACTTTTAGTCATAGGTTATCCATTCAATTATAGAGATTTTCTATTTTTGACAAAATATATTCAAAGTCGTCTGCTGCAGAATTTTCTTATGAGGGAATGGGTTAACCCTTTCCCACATACAACAAATCTGCAGAAGGAGACTGGCGAAAAAATGTGAAAAAATCTCCATCAATAAATTATGAAATTGATTTGAAAACATTGTGGCAAGTTCTTGTAGAAAAGGGTCTTCTTACAATTCCCCACAGGCAGATGCTTTTTGATGCCTCTGCAGCAGACAATGTGTGAAAACATTGTGGCAAAATGAGAAATTGACCAATTTCCTTTTCTGCCACAATGTTTTCAACTTTATTCAATAATTCTTCCTTCATTTATAGAGAGTTTCAATCTTTTTTTGACTAGATAAATTTTCAAAGTTGTTTAGCAAAATTATGATGACACTTTTTGGGCTTGATATTTCTTGTTCAAGTTTCTGTTGCTCCAAAATATATTAGATTGAAACTTTTAACAATTGATTAAGAGATGAATATTGCAGAAAAAGAGAAATTGTTCATCATGAGAAATTTCTTCTTTTCCAATCCCAAATGACATTTCATCAGAATGCAACTTTCGAAAAAAAATGTGGGAAATAACTTGTATCATAGAAAGGGCTGTGTAGTTTTTAAACTGCACAGCCCCATAATTATTGAAATAATATATATTTAAATATGTGTAAAAGTATTGAAATTATGTGTAACATTATAGAAATGTGTAATATAAAATTGAGATATTGTAAAAAAAGTATTGGAGATAGATATGAGATAAATGTTATTTGGATAGAACATGAGATTGATATGAAAGTATTATAAAGATTAATAATGTGCATTATTTTGAGATTTTATCAAAACTTCAACCAGAACTGTAAATATACAGATATTTATATATATTTGTGGAAATCTTACTTAATTTATAATATTTGTTTTTTATGAGGGCGGTGCCAGTTTAAACCTTTCCAAAAGCTTATGATTATTAAATATTAACCTGTTCCCATATCGAGGGCTTAGCTTGAAACGGTTGTAACTAAAATTGGTATTTTTTTTACCAAGGTTAATCACCTCGCCATAAAGTCTTTAAAAGCCTTAAATAATTTTACTTGGTAAACAATGAAAAATTAGGTGCCATTCTGAGCATTGTTTACAAAGAGGTCAAAATTGCCTCTAAACAAGGGTTTTCAAAATAGGTTTTTAGTTTCAACTGTTTCACGCCAAGCCCTCGATATACAGATACATTTTAACGATTCAGCAGCAGACGACTTTTGAAGATATTGTGACATGATGAGCAATTTCTACTTTTGCCGCAATGTTTTCAACATTTTATAAAAAAATATAGTTTCAATTATAGAGCTTTTCCATGTTTTTGCCTGCATGTATTCAAAGATGTCTGCTTCAAGGCGAGTTGTATGTGAGAAAGGGTTAATAATTATTGTATGAAATTTTAGAAATTTGATAGTTGATTTATTTATTTCTAGCTATTGTTCGAGCAAAATTGTATACTTCATGCCAAACATCTGTAACTATATCCTGTAGTTACACCCAATTTGCATGTTTTCTGCTCAATTCTAAAATTGTTCTGTTATTTTGAGAGAATTCTCATTTTTTCGCCCAAATATGATTTCTGTCAATTGTTTTCATATGTTTGAAAAGGGTTAAGTGAACATACAAAAAGAAGGATTTGCAGTAATGCTTTAATTATTACCCTTTTTCCAATAAAAACATGAGGAAAGATGTGAAACACAAAGGAAGTTTGGATAATTTTGAAACTAAATGTAAAACATTGTAGGAGTAGGAAGAATTGCTTGTTTAGAGCATTTTCGCCTTTTGCCACAATGTATAAAATGTTGTCTACCATATGATAGGCATCGAATGACACATGTGTCTTGAAAAGGGGTCAATTAGTAGTAAGAATTAATTAAATTAGGAAATCTAGTCATTGTTTGATTTTTACTAATGGTTTAGTTTAAACTTATTTATTTTACATAAAATCTGAAGCAAATACTTTTAACCCTTTCCCTCATATAGACGCTAGCAGACGGCTTTTTGAAAACATAGTGATAAAAGAAGAAATTGCTCAAAAAAAGCAATTTCTCCTTTTGCCACAATGTTTTCCACTTTAAGTCATAGGTTATCCATTCAATTATGGAGATTTTCTATTTTTTGACAAAATACGTTCAAAGTCGTCTGCTGCATAATTGTCACATGAGGGAAAGGGTTTATGTGTATGGATAACTCTCAGTGTCTGCTTCCTGGATACACAATTTCTTTCAACTAGTGTGCAGTAAGGTCCCAAATTTTTAACTAACTCTCATTTTTGGATTTTTACTATTCGTTTAGGGTCCAATTCCACCAACATTACTTAGCGTTAAGTAATACTTAAAAACTTAAATGCATATTTCATCATTTTTGTTTCCCTAATTAAAATGCCAATCGATTTTGTCAGCAAGGTAACTATTTATGTCAAATTAGTCATATACTTAAATACATTTGACAATTCATGTATTACAAAATATTAGGGAAACAAAAATCATAAAAATATGCCTAGTATTTAAGTATTACTTAGCACTAAGTAAGGTTGGTGGAATTGGACCTAGGTAAAACTTCTTTATTTTACATCAATTTTGAAGCAAGTGCTTTCAACTTAGATAGAATTACTTAAGTTAAGAAATCAAATCATTGTTTGATTTTCAATAGTTGTTTAGTTTAAAATTATTCATTTTACATCAATTCTGAAGCAAGTACTTTCAACTTATACATTTAATTAAGTTAAGAAATCTAGTCATTGTTTGATTTTTACTATAAATTATCCCTTTCCCTCATATAGACGCTTTCTGACGCCTCTGCAGCAGACGGCTTTTTGAAAACATAGTGACAAAAGAAGAAATTGCTCAAAACAAGCAATTTCTCCTTTTAACACAATGTTTTCCACTTTTAGTCATAGGTTATCCATTCAATTATAGAGATTTTCTATGTTTTGACAAAATATGTTCAAAGTCGTCTGCTGCAGGATTGTCGTATGAGGGAAAGGGTTAACCCTTTCCCACATACAGACGCTTTTTGATGCCTCTGGAGTCTGCAGCAGACTTTTGAAAACCTTGTTGCAAAAGGAGAAATTGCTCAAATTGTTCAATTTCTACTTTTGCCACAATGTTTTCAACTTTATTTAGTAATCAAACTCTCATTTATGGAGTTTTCTTGATTTTGCCATCTTGTTTTCAAACTCGTCTGCTGCAGATTTGTTGTATGTGGGAAAAGGTTAATATGTTGCCAGTTTTGTGGTTGTATTTTCACAAGCTGTGACCAGCAAAAAGAATATTGTAATTAATTGCTATATTAAATTGTTAAGCTTTCCTGTACAGAAGTACAGAAAAGCTATTCTAATCACCATGGTGATAGTGTCTGCGTTCATATCTGCAGTTTTGATGGCAGATAACTTCACCATGCAGTCATGGGTTTCTTTCATATTTGGATAACCTCTCTAAACTTTTGGGATTGAAAGGTCACAACAATGAAACTATTTCATTTTATCATCTAGCAAAGTGCTGGTTCAAGTTTTCTTGCCTTTAGTACGACCCTGCTGGGGATCGAACCCTCAGGTGCAGGAGGTCATAGGTTTGATCCCAGGCTGGGTCATACCAAACAGTTAAAAAATGGAAGTAATGGCTGCCATCATTGTCGCTCAGGGTTGTGGGGTTAGCATTAGGACTGACTGGTATGGCTGGTGTCAGGATAAATGGACCTGTTGTACTGGTAATTATACACCCAGATACATAGTATATGGGGGCTATATAGGAGTCACGCTTGTCGGTTGGTCCGTTGATCTGGACATTTCTTGTGAACACTTTTTCTCAGCAACCCTTGGTCAGAATTCAATATAACTTCACAAGAATGATTGATACCAAGCTTAGTTGTGCATTTTGTCGGCGTGTTGCACTGGAATTATTTTTAAATGAGTTATGGCCCCTTGAATTTCTCATACATAGTTGGTCTGTAGCCATTTCTTGTGAACACTATTTCTCAACAACCCTTGGTCAGAATTCAATATAACTTCACTAGAATGATTGATACCAAGCCTAGTTGTGGATATTGTCAGCGTGTTGCACTGGAATTATTTTTAAATGAGTTATGGCCCCTTGGAATTTCTCATACATATGTATATTGTCAGGCACCAGCTGGGGGTATCACCTTCAGTGATATTTCTAGTTTACCCAGGAAACGCCGTAATATAACTGAACAAAAATTGTTTAACTATTTCTTGTCAGGTCTCTGTATTTGATAGGGATATCCTGCTGAAACTTCACACACTTCTTTTGGTTCATAAGGTGATGTCTCTGGCCAACATGCCATTCTTTTAAGATGGATGAAAGCAAAACTTGGGAGTCTAGGACCCTTCTTTTTTTATCTAGAAATTGTTTGTCAAAGTTTTCCATTTCTTGCCACAGTGATATAACAACTTGGGATATAGTATTAAAACTTGTGAAATATACTTGTTGTCAATTACCAAGAATCTCGGGCAAAGTACATGTACCATAGCCTAGTTTGAGGTGGATTTCAGCAAAATCAGGACTCTTTTTGTTTAGAAATACTTTTGTTAAAAGTTTTTCCAAGTCAGAAATTCATTACCGGTAGCATTTCTTCATCTACTCTGGATATTGTATTAACACTTACCATAAATCATTGGCAACATCAGTACCGTAACTCAAATTTGATAGCAAAATTATTCTCAATTAGTGACTAGACAAATTCTTATTAAACTTCTTTATGCTATTTCTCTCTTTTATTTTGAAACTTTGCACATCTCTTTGTAGTCACAGGATGTGAGGTTTCTCAATACGGACTTGATTTTTGGCTGGATTGCTGTAGCAATTCCGGTCTATAGATTGGCCATGTCCGTCTGTCTGTATGTCCGTCAGCATTTTGGTTAAAGTTTCAGGTTGAGGCAAAATCTCAGCACTGGAAAGGCTTACAAACCTTGGTTTGTCGATTTTCAAGGTCAAATTGCCGACAATCCTGCCTTACCGTCTTCAGCGGTTTCTTGTTTGGAAATATTTTGATCCTTTTTTTAGCCTGCCAGCCTTACCACTTATATAGACAGTTAAAACCAAGTTTGTTTCTTGCCACATACTTTTCAAGTGCTCAATAAAATATGAACTCTGTATTCCTTTTAATTAAATGTGTTACATTTTGTATCGTACATGCATATTCTTTGTTTATCTATTAAAATGCATGTGGAAAAACAGTTTTGTTGTGTCTTTTACACTTGTTTTCCTTTAAAATTATGAATGGTATTGTAAACATTGTGGCAAAAGGAGAAATTGCTCAATTTCTTCTTTTGACACAATGTTTTCAAAAGTCATCTGCAGCAGAAGCATAGAAATGTATACCACATTTAACCCTTTCCCTCATAAAGACGCTTTCTGACGCCTCTGCAGCAGACAGCTTTTTGAAAACATAGTGATAAAAGAAGAAATTGTTCAAAAAAAGCAATTTCTCCTTTTGCCACAATGTTTTCCACTTTAAGTCATAGGTTATCCATTCAATTAGAGATTTTCTTTTTTTGACAAAATATGTTCAAAGTCATACTGCTGCAGAATTGTCGTATGAGGGAAAATGGTTTCCGCTCAATAACTAAACAATGCTTATGTCGAGGAACCTCATACCCGATGTGCAGGTTGGTCCAAACCAGTAGATGACCCTATTAATAACCACTAAATCTCGTGCATCCTATGCAATACATGTCCACTATTGTCTACAGGTTAATAGGCCAAACTTCAAAGTCACTTTTGCTTCATCTCCAGTCCAAAACTACAAAATTCATCTCCATCATTTCTTTCTTCCCCTACGACCACACTAATGGGGAGACGAGCGCCTTTTCAAAAAAGCAATCTCTAGTTGACTCTCTACTGTGAAATCATCGTTGGACCTCGTTCTTTGGTGAACGTAGCCTCACAAGCTGAGCAATGTCAACTCCAGAACTCGGTCCTATGATGATTTCACAGTACAGGGTCAATAACCTATTATTATATAACCTATAAATAGATGCTTTTTCATTGGCTAAAAAGTAACTTTTTAGAAAATATATCTTGCGATATGCACCGTTTTTTAGCTCTACTGGCCAAAGGCCAGAAGGGCTTATGTCGTGGCGATGTGTCCGTCGTCCGTGCGTGCGTGCGTCCGTAAACAATTTCTTGTTAACACGATACAGTCTTCACTTTTGATTGTATCTCAACCAAACTTATACAGTAGTTAGATATCCATGAGAGCTCGGTTCCTTTCGAAAACCAGCCAGATCCGCCAATGCATGACTGGAGTATGGCCCTTGAAATGGTCAAAATTGCTATAAAAGAGCTTGTTAACACGATACAGTCTTCACTTTTGATTGTATCTCAACTAAACTTATACAGTAGTTAGATATCTATGAGAGCTCGGTTCCTTTTGAAAACCAGTCAGATCCGCCCATGCAAGACTGGATTATGGCCCTTGAAATGGTCAAAATTGCTATAAAAGAACTTTTTAACACGATACAGTCTTCACTTTTGATTGTATCTCAACCAAACTTATACAGTAGTAAGATATCCATGAGAGCTCGGTTCCTTTCCTAAACCAGCCAGATCCGCCCATGCAAGACTGGATTATGGCCCTTGAAATTGTCCAAATTGCTATAATTGAGCATGTGAACACAATAGAGGCTCCATTTACTATCTGATCTTCACCAAACTTAGATAGTAGTTAAATATTGATGAGAGCTTGGTTCCTTTTGAAAACCAGCTAGATCCGCCCATGCAAGACTGGATTATGGCCCATGAAATTGTAAAAATTGCTATAATACAGCTTGTGAACACAAAAGAGCCTCCATTTACTATCCGATCTTCACCATACATACATGCTCTGGATTGAAAATGACCAAAGAACCATACCAGTAGAGCATAGGCCCTCATGGGCCTCTTGTTTCGGATATGCACCAGTTTTATAAATAGTATCGATGTTCTCAGCTCATTCAGTAATTAGGATTTCATTTGGTGACATTTTCCATAATTTTGTCTAGATATTATAAAAACAGGTCTGCTTCAGATTTGTTGTGTATGAGAATTGCTTAAACCAACTCCTGACAGAAGAGACTTGACCACTGTACAGCAGGCAATTGTTTAAAACATAGTGGAAACTGTGAATTTCCCGCAATTGCCCACACTGTTTTAAAATTGTTTTTCTATTTGTACTTAGTAGAGATTACTGTCTTCTATTCAGATATTTGCAGACAGGGATGTAAATATTATAGTTCTTGTTAACTTTGTATTTACATCTTTCCTAGAGGCCAACTCCCATACATATTATATCGGTTTTTGTGTGACATGGCCCATGTGAATTCAAATGAGCCGCTGCGGGAAAAAACAACATTGTGGTCTCTGCCTAATGAATCAACCCAGATCAGCAGCGCTGTCTGCACAGGCTAATCCAGGCCAACACATTCTGTCCCAGGGAGATAGAGGTATGAAGAGTAATGATTCCTGAAACAGAAAAAACAACAGGAGGCAAAAAGTGTCTGTTCGGGTTAGCATGTGCGGCATGCTTAGGCTGAACTGGGTCGATACGTTATGCAGAGTCCACAATGATGTTTTTCTCGTGTAACCGCTCATATGTTGGTTTATCTAAAACAAATATTGGCGCCTCACATCCTTGACGGGTTCAAAGCAAACACATGAAATCAACTTCCATGACATATTTAATAATTATTCATGTCTGTCAATCATATCTGTACCAGGGGATGGGAGCATCTTGCATGACATTTATGGAAAATACAGGGTGTTTTCTCACAATCAACCTCGTTATGATGGTAACATTAAGGGATATCAAGCCAGGGGTCGTGGGTTTGAACCCCGCCGGATCAAGCATTCATTCTGTCTGACAATTTATAAAAGTCATAACGACTAGCATTATTCAGCTTTCACTAACTGGCTAAATAGTCTTATGTGGCTTAACCCTTTCCGTAATAGAACAATTATGCAGCAGACAACTTTGAACATATTTTGTCAAAAAATAGAAAATCTCTATAATTGAATGGATAACCTATGACTAAAAGTAGAAAACATTGTGGCAAAAGGAGAAATTGCTCGTTTTGAGCAATTTCTTCTTTTGTCACTATGTTTTCAAAAAGCCGTCTGCAGAGGCGTCAGAAAGCGTAGCAAATTGTATTGCAAGAATGTCGTGGCGAGTAGTGGTATCAGAAGGCCAGGTACAACGTGCAAGGCAAACTGGCTGCCGTGTTAAAACAGAAAAATTGTTAAAAACGTTGTTAAACTCGATTCAATCAATGTATTCGTCCTTCTATGCCAACAAAGGATGATCTGTACATTAACCCTTTCCCCACATACAGACGCTTTTTGACGCCTCTGCAGCAGACAGCTTTTTGAAAACATAGTGACAAAAGAAGAAATTGCTCAAAACGAGCAATTTCTCCTTTTTGACACAATGTTTTCCACTTTTAGTCTTAGGTTATCCATTCAATTAAAGAGATTTTCTATTTCTTGACAAAATATGTTCAAAGTCGTCTGCTGCAGATTTGTTGTACGAGGGAAACGGTAAAGACCCATGTGTACCTCTGGCCCGTATGGTTTAACTCTTCACTGATTGAAAAAAATGCAATAGCAGACGTCTCGATAAGGAGGAGTATCTCGATTTCCCCCCCCCCCCCCCCCCCCCCCCCCACAATATCTTTGTTATTATCCAACCCAACCCTATGATGTGGGTTAATCAAAAGAAGCGTCTCATTGCGACGATTCTTTTGAGTACCCACAACATAGGGTTAGAGGGTCAAATGAAGATTTTAGAACATGCAAAACGCCCTTTATCGAGAGCTCTGCAATATAATCTGTAAAAAGATCTTTTAGGTACCCACAACATTGGATGTGGCTGGGTAATACAGGCACTGCAATGTATGCAGGCTACAACAGTATAGACAGATATTCATGTTAAACAGTATTGTGTTTATTTTTTAACCTTCTTCTTGTGCAAGTCATTATTTATTGTTCCTGTTTTATTGTTGTTTTATTTTCTAGTCAAGGACATCTCTTATATTTATTTCAAATTATAAAATACTCTAGGTTTACTGTTTTAATAAAACAGATTATTATGATTTTAACCTTTCGCACTTGCAGATGCATTTGCAGCAGACCAATGTAAATTTTTCTTTATCTAAATATTCCAATGTTTTTAGCAGACTCGTTTAATGTAGAGGAGATGAACCCTTTCCCTCATAAACACGCTTTCTGACGCCTCTGCAGCAGACAGCTTTTTGAATACATAGTGACTAAAGAATAAATTGCTCAAAACGAGCAATTTCTCCTTTTGCCACAATGTTTTCCACTTTTAGTCATAGGTTATCCATTCAGTTATAGAGATTTTCTATTTATTGACAAAATATGTTCAAAGTCTTCTGCTGCAGAATTGTCCTATGAAGGAAAGGGTTAACACTTTTTTCACATACAACAAATTTGCAGCAGACAATTCTCGGCAATAATAGGGAATATCTTGACTACTTTTAGTTTAATTATTGTAAAGAGTTCATAATGAACCATTTCTTCTTTTGTCACAATAGTTTTTAGAGCTCGTCTGCTGCAGTGGCGTTGGATAGTGTCTGTATGTGTAAAATACAAGGTGAATAAGGTGAATAAGGATTGCAATAGTCATTTGGTTAAGTTTTGTTAAATAATTACTGTGGATGGAATGAAAAGTTTTATTTTGTAATTTATTATAATTTTTATTTGAAAAGCTCAAATAAGCTGTTTTAAAATACTAGTCAGTATATTAACTCTTTCCCAAAGGATTAAATTCATAGAATAGTTTTTCTTGTATTTATTTGACCTATGACGGGGTATACATTATGTCACCTTCACATTTTTCTTTTTTTCAACATTTTTCCCTGTATGATATTTTAAGTCGTATACATTGTAGGAAAAAGTGGTACATGTATGTATTATTTTAAAAGCTTGAAAGTTCATTTTATATAGAGTTAAAAGCATGGTAATAAATTTCATATATTGAAATCAGAAGTAGGCAGCCATAAGTACACAGAAGTTTCAAGTTATATTTCTAGTTCATTAACATTTTCTGATATCTACCTAAACATCTAGTCATATTTCATTTTCCAGTTGCCCAAATTGTATTTGGTGCTTATTGAAAGTTTTAATTTTTATAAACATGTTACAGAATTATAAAAACAAGTGTGTTAATCATGATCTTTAATCCTCATACGACTCAGAATCAGACGGCTTTTTGAAAACATAGTGACAAAAGAAGAAATTGCTCAAAACAAGCAATTTCTCCTTTTGCCAAAATGTTTTCCACTTTTAGTCATAGGTTATCCATTCAATTATAGAGATTTTCTATTTTTGACAAAATATATTCAAAGTCGTCTGCTGCAGAATTTTCTTATGAGGGAATGGGTTAACCCTTTCCCACATACAACAAATCTGCAGAAGGAGACTGGCGAAAAAATGTGAAAAAATCTCCATCAATAAATTATGAAATTGATTTGAAAACATTGTGGCAAGTTCTTGTAGAAAAGGGTCTTCTTACAATTCCCCACAGGCAGATGCTTTTTGATGCCTCTGCAGCAGACAATGTGTGAAAACATTGTGGCAAAATGAGAAATTGACCAATTTCCTTTTCTGCCACAATGTTTTCAACTTTATTCAATAATTCTTCCTTCATTTATAGAGAGTTTCAATCTTTTTTTGACTAGATAAATTTTCAAAGTTGTTTAGCAAAATTATGATGACACTTTTTGGGCTTGATATTTCTTGTTCAAGTTTCTGTTGCTCCAAAATATATTAGATTGAAACTTTTAACAATTGATTAAGAGATGAATATTGCAGAAAAAGAGAAATTGTTCATCATGAGAAATTTCTTCTTTTCCAATCCCAAATGACATTTCATCAGAATGCAACTTTCGAAAAAAAATGTGGGAAATAACTTGTATCATAGAAAGGGCTGTGTAGTTTTTAAACTGCACAGCCCCATAATTATTGAAATAATATATATTTAAATATGTGTAAAAGTATTGAAATTATGTGTAACATTATAGAAATGTGTAATATAAAATTGAGATATTGTAAAAAAAGTATTGGAGATAGATATGAGATAAATGTTATTTGGATAGAACATGAGATTGATATGAAAGTATTATAAAGATTAATAATGTGCATTATTTTGAGATTTTATCAAAACTTCAACCAGAACTGTAAATATACAGATATTTATATATATTTGTGGAAATCTTACTTAATTTATAATATTTGTTTTTTATGAGGGCGGTGCCAGTTTAAACCTTTCCAAAAGCTTATGATTATTAAATATTAACCTGTTCCCATATCGAGGGCTTAGCTTGAAACGGTTGTAACTAAAATTGGTATTTTTTTTACCAAGGTTAATCACCTCGCCATAAAGTCTTTAAAAGCCTTAAATAATTTTACTTGGTAAACAATGAAAAATTAGGTGCCATTCTGAGCATTGTTTACAAAGAGGTCAAAATTGCCTCTAAACAAGGGTTTTCAAAATAGGTTTTTAGTTTCAACTGTTTCACGCCAAGCCCTCGATATACAGATACATTTTAACGATTCAGCAGCAGACGACTTTTGAAGATATTGTGACATGATGAGCAATTTCTACTTTTGCCGCAATGTTTTCAACATTTTATAAAAAAATATAGTTTCAATTATAGAGCTTTTCCATGTTTTTGCCTGCATGTATTCAAAGATGTCTGCTTCAAGGCGAGTTGTATGTGAGAAAGGGTTAATAATTATTGTATGAAATTTTAGAAATTTGATAGTTGATTTATTTATTTCTAGCTATTGTTCGAGCAAAATTGTATACTTCATGCCAAACATCTGTAACTATATCCTGTAGTTACACCCAATTTGCATGTTTTCTGCTCAATTCTAAAATTGTTCTGTTATTTTGAGAGAATTCTCATTTTTTCGCCCAAATATGATTTCTGTCAATTGTTTTCATATGTTTGAAAAGGGTTAAGTGTATGGATAACTCTCAGTGTCTGCTTCCTGGATACACAATTTCTTTCAACTAGTGTGCAGTAAGGTCCCAAATTTTTAACTAACTCTCATTTTTGGATTTTTACTATTCGTTTAGGGTCCAATTCCACCAACATTACTTAGCGTTAAGTAATACTTAAAAACTTAAATGCATATTTCATCATTTTTGTTTCCCTAATTAAAATGCCAATCGATTTTGTCAGCAAGGTAACTTTTTATGTCAAATTAGTCATATACTTAAATACATTTGACAATTCATGTATTACAAAATATTAGGGAAACAAAAATCATAAAAATATGCCTAGTATTTAAGTATTACTTAGCACTAAGTAAGGTTGGTGGAATTGGACCTAGGTAAAACTTTTTTATTTTACATCAATTTTGAAGCAAGTGCTTTCAACTTAGATAGAATTACTTAAGTTAAGAAATCAAATCATTGTTTGATTTTCAATAGTTGTTTAGTTTAAAATTATTCATTTTACATCAATTCTGAAGCAAGTACTTTCAACTTATACATTTAATTAAGTTAAGAAATCTAGTCATTGTTTGATTTTTACTATTAATTATCCCTTTCCCTCATATAGACGCTTTCTGACGCCTCTGCAGCAGACGGCTTTTTGAAAACATAGTGACAAAAGAAGAAATTGCTCAAAACAAGCAATTTCTCCTTTTAACACAATGTTTTCCACTTTTAGTCATAGGTTATCCATTCAATTATAGAGATTTTCTATGTTTTGACAAAATATGTTCAAAGTCGTCTGCTGCAGGATTGTCGTATGAGGGAAAGGGTTAACCCTTTCCCACATACAGACGCTTTTTGATGCCTCTGGAGTCTGCAGCAGACTTTTGAAAACCTTGTTGCAAAAGGAGAAATTGCTCAAATTGTTCAATTTCTACTTTTGCCACAATGTTTTCAACTTTATTTAGTAATCAAACTCTCATTTATGGAGTTTTCTTGATTTTGCCATCTTGTTTTCAAACTCGTCTGCTGCAGATTTGTTGTATGTGGGAAAAGGTTAATATGTTGCCAGTTTTGTGGTTGTATTTTCACAAGCTGTGACCAGCAAAAAGAATATTGTAATTAATTGCTATATTAAATTGTTAAGCTTTCCTGTACAGAAGTACAGAAAAGCTATTCTAATCACCATGGTGATAGTGTCTGCGTTCATATCTGCAGTTTTGATGGCAGATAACTTCACCATGCAGTCATGGGTTTCTTTCATATTTGGATAACCTCTCTAAACTTTTGGGATTGAAAGGTCACAACAATGAAACTATTTCATTTTATCATCTAGCAAAGTGCTGGTTCAAGTTTTCTTGCCTTTAGTACGACCCTGCTGGGGATCGAACCCTCAGGTGCAGGAGGTCATAGGTTTGATCCCAGGCTGGGTCATACCAAACAGTTTAAAAAATGGAAGTAATGGCTGCCATCATTGTCGCTCAGGGTTGTGGGGTTAGCATTAGGACTGACTGGTATGGCTGGTGTCAGGATAAATGGACCTGTTGTACTGGTAATTATACACCCAGATACATAGTATATGGGGGCTATATAGGAGTCACGCTTGTCGGTTGGTCCGTTGATCTGGACATTTCTTGTGAACACTTTTTCTCAGCAACCCTTGGTCAGAATTCAATATAACTTCACAAGAATGATTGATACCAAGCTTAGTTGTGCATTTTGTCGGCGTGTTGCACTGGAATTATTTTTAAATGAGTTATAGCCCCTTGAATTTCTCATACATAGTTGGTCTGTAGCCATTTCTTGTGAACACTATTTCTCAACAACCCTTGGTCAGAATTCAATATAACTTCACTAGAATGATTGATACCAAGCCTAGTTGTGGATATTGTCAGCGTGTTGCACTGGAATTATTTTTAAATGAGTTATGGCCCCTTGGAATATCTCATACATATGTATATTGTCAGGCACCAGCTGGGGGTATCACCTTCAGTGATATTTCTAGTTTACCCAGGAAACGCCGTAATATAACTGAACAAAAATTGTTTAACTATTTCTTGTCAGGTCTCTGTATTTGATAGGGATATCCTGCTGAAACTTCACACACTTCTTTTGGTTCATAAGGTGATGTCTCTGGCCAACATGCCATTCTTTTAAGATGGATGAAAGCAAAACTTGGGAGTCTAGGACCCTTCTTTTTTTATCTAGAAATTGTTTGTCAAAGTTTTCCATTTCTTGCCACAGTGATATAACAACTTGGGATATAGTATTAAAACTTGTGAAATATACTTGTTGTCAATTACCAAGAATCTCGGGCAAAGTACATGTACCATAGCCTAGTTTGAGGTGGATTTCAGCAAAATCAGGACTCTTTTTGTTTAGAAATACTTTTGTTAAAAGTTTTTCCAAGTCAGAAATTCATTACCGGTAGCATTTCTTCATCTACTCTGGATATTGTATTAACACTTACCATAAATCATTGGCAACATCAGTACCGTAACTCAAATTGGATAGCAAAATTATTCTCAATTAGTGACTAGACAAATTCTTATTAAACTTCTTTATGCTATTTCTCTCTTTTATTTTGAAACTTTGCACATCTCTTTGTAGTCACAGGATGTGAGGTTTCTCAATACGGACTTGATTTTTGGCTGGATTGCTGTAGCAATTCCGGTCTATAGATTGGCCATGTCCGTCTGTCTGTATGTCCGTCAGCATTTTGGTTAAAGTTTCAGGTTGAGGCAAAATCTCAGCACTGGAAAGGCTTACAAACCTTGGTTTGTCGATTTTCAAGGTCAAATTGCCGACAATCCTGCCTTACCGTCTTCAGCGGTTTCTTGTTTGGAAATATTTTGATCCTTTTTTTAGCCTGCCAGCCTTACCACTTATATAGACAGTTAAAACCAAGTTTGTTTCTTGCCACATACTTTTCAAGTGCTCAATAAAATATGAACTCTGTATTCCTTTTAATTAAATGTGTTACATTTTGTATCGTACATGCATATTCTTTGTTTATCTATTAAAATGCATGTGGAAAAACAGTTTTGTTGTGTCTTTTACACTTGTTTTCCTTTAAAATTATGAATGGTATTGTAAACATTGTGGCAAAAGGAGAAATTGCTCAATTTCTTCTTTTGACACAATGTTTTCAAAAGTCATCTGCAGCAGAAGCATAGAAATGTATACCACATTTAACCCTTTCCCTCATAAAGACGCTTTCTGACGCCTCTGCAGCAGACAGCTTTTTGAAAACATAGTGATAAAAGAAGAAATTGTTCAAAAAAAGCAATTTCTCCTTTTGCCACAATGTTTTCCACTTTAAGTCATAGGTTATCCATTCAATTAGAGATTTTCTTTTTTTGACAAAATATGTTCAAAGTCATACTGCTGCAGAATTGTCGTATGAGGGAAAATGGTTTCCGCTCAATAACTAAACAATGCTTATGTCGAGGAACCTCATACCCGATGTGCAGGTTGGTCCAAACCAGTAGATGACCCTATTAATAACCACTAAATCTTGTGCATCCTATGCAATACATGTCCACTATTGTCTACAGGTTAATAGGCCAAACTTCAAAGTCACTTTTGCTTCATCTCCAGTCCAAAACTACAAAATTCATCTCCATCATTTCTTTCTTCCCCTACGACCACACTAATGGGGAGACGAGCGCCTTTTCAAAAAAGCAATCTCTAGTTGACTCTCTACTGTGAAATCATCGTTGGACCTCGTTCTTTGGTGAACGTAGCCTCGCAAGCTGAGCAATGTCAACTCCAGAACTCGGTCCTATGATGATTTCACAGTACAGGGTCAATAACCTATTATTATATAACCTATAAATAGATGCTTTTTCATTGGCTAAAAAGTAACTTTTTAGAAAATATATCTTGCGATATGCACCGTTTTTTAGCTCTACTGGCCAAAGGCCAGAAGGGCTTATGTCGTGGCGATGTGTCCGTCGTCCGTGCGTGCGTGCGTGCGTCCGTAAACAATTTCTTGTTAACACGATACAGTCTTCACTTTTGATTGTATCTCAACCAAACTTATACAGTAGTTAGATATCCATGAGAGCTCGGTTCCTTTCGAAAACCAGCCAGATCCGCCAATGCATGACTGGAGTATGGCCCTTGAAATGGTCAAAATTGCTATAAAAGAGCTTGTTAACACGATACAGTCTTCACGTTTGATTGTATCTCAACCAAACTTATACAGTAGTTAGATATCCATGAGAGCTCGGTTCCTTTCGAAAACCAGCCAGATCCGCCCATGCAAGACTGGATTATGGCCCTTGAAATGGTCAAAATTGCTATAAAAGAGCTTGTTAACACGATACAGTCTTCACTTTTGATTGTATCTCAACTAAACTTATACAGTAGTTAGATATCTATGAGAGCTCGGTTCCTTTTGAAAACCAGTCAGATCCGCCCATGCAAGACTGGATTATGGCCCTTGAAATGGTCAAAATTGCTATAAAAGAACTTTTTAACACGATACAGTCTTCACTTTTGATTGTATCTCAACCAAACTTATACAGTAGTAAGATATCCATGAGAGCTCGGTTCCTTTCCTAAACCAGCCAGATCCGCCCATGCAAGACTGGATTATGGCCCTTGAAATTGTCCAAATTGCTATAATTGAGCATGTGAACACAATAGAGGCTCCATTTACTATCTGATCTTCACCAAACTTAGATAGTAGTTAAATATTGATGAGAGCTTGGTTCCTTTTGAAAACCAGCTAGATCCGCCCATGCAAGACTGGATTATGGCCCATGAAATTGTAAAAATTGCTATAATACAGCTTGTGAACACAAAAGAGCCTCCATTTACTATCCGATCTTCACCATACATACATGCTCTGGATTGAAAATGACCAAAGAACCATACCAGTAGAGCATAGGCCCTCATGGGCCTCTTGTTTCGGATATGCACCAGTTTTATAAATAGTAACAGGGGAAGACCGGGGAATCCCATGAGCTGCCTATTAATATCCTTCGCCTTTATCCGACGCGTTCCGAATGACCACGGAAACTTCCGAAGCTCGTTCGGGTGATCATGATTAAATGCAATCAAGCGTCTGACTTCCATTGATCATTTCCTGTGTTTCCAAACGACAATAACTGTTGATCAATATCAAAACAATATGATAAATTGAGGGTTATATAATAAAACAGTTATGGGCTTTTCAGCTGTTATACATGATGTTGATATGTACCAAAAAAATCATTATTGATTTTTTTGGTACATATCAACATCATGTATAACGTTAAGCTGAAAAGTCCATAATTGTATAGTATTCACTGATTGTGCCAACAACAAGACACCATGGCTCAAGTACTGTGTCGGTTAAAAGCAACAATTTATGGTTTGTATGCATTTTTTAATCTGCAATTGTACAAAATAGGCAATATATACGAAGGTAAAAATTCGAGGGCTTGGCGTGAAATGGTTGTAACTAAAAACCTATTTTGAAAACCCTGGTTTGGGGGCAATTTTGACCCCTTTGTAAACAAAGCAAAAACGAGCAATGGAACCTAAATTTCCATTGTTTACCAAGAATAATGATTTAACGCTTATAAGATGCTTATAAGACTTTATGGCGAGGTGATTAACGTTGGTAAAAAAAGTACAAATTTAAGTTACAACCGTTTCACACCAAGCTCTCGAAATGTTATCAGTATCATGATCTCCACACAACTAAATAATACAACAAGTTACTTACCGTAACTTTAAAAACATCATGAGAAAAGAAGATATTATTGTAGAAAACATGCGTACAAATTACCTTTCCCAAATAAAGATACTTAATCCTATCCCACTTAATTACACCTCTGCTGAGGACGACTTTTGAAAACATTGTGACAAAAGGAGAAATTGCTCAAAACAAGCAATTTCTCCTTTTGCCAAAATGTTTTCAACTTTTTTCAGTAATTATACTTTCATTTTCAGAGATTTTCCATGTTATCACTTAGATGTTTTTATAGTCGTCTGTTGCAGATTTACTGTATGTGGGAAAGGGTTTATACGTCTCTGTAGCAGATAATTGAAGAACACTATTGGAATAGATAAAGATACCCGAACTGAGCAGTGTCTCCCATGTGGTAATGTATGGCACACTTAACCCTTTCCCTCATATAGACGCTTTCAGACGCCTCTGCAGCAGACAGCTTTTTGAAAACATAGTGACAAAAGAAGAAATTGCTCAAAACGAGCAATTTCTCCTTTTGACACAATGTTTTCACTTTTAGTCATAGGTTATCCATTCAATTATAGAGATTTTCTATTTTTTGTCAAAATATGTTCAAAGTCATCTGCTGCAGAATTGTCACATACATACAACAAATCTGCAGCAGACGACTTTGAAAACATAGTGACACATACCTGAAATGTCTCCAAAAAAGATGGCTTAATTGTTAAATGAAGTTGAAAACATTGTGGCCTAAGGGGAAATTGCTCATCACGAGCAATTTCCTCTGTTGCCACAATGTTTTCAAAAGTCGTCGGCTACTATTGCATCAGAAAGTGTCTTTATGAGGGAAAGGGTTAAGTACTTTTGACTGAAATATCCTTAGGACATGCTGCCTTCCCTCATCAGACTGTGAGCCCATTGGTGGAAGTCAACGCTTGTCACATTGATTTTTGGCAAACATCAGCAAGAATGTTGGGGTCAAGCTGGAGTTTGCTTAACAGTATTAACCCTTTCCCTCATATAGACGCTTTCTGACGCCTCTGCAGCAGACGCCTTTTTGAAAACATAGTGACAAAAGAAAAAATTGCTCAAAATGAGCAATTTCTCATTTTGCCACAATGTTTTCCACTTTTTGTTATAGGTTATCCATTCAATTATAGAGATTTTCCATTATTTGACAAAATATGTTCAAAGTCGTCTGCTGCAAAATTGTCGTAGGGTTAATTGATAAATTCACTTTGCCCACTATTGGGGTTTGAATCCTGCTCTATACACTTCAAACTAAATATGAAAGACATTATTGAAAATGATATGATTTATTAAAACCAACAGGTTAATAATTATGCAATCACAAAAATAAACTAAAGTTTAAACCTTTTCCACGTACAGATAACTTTTGAAAACATTGTGGCAAAAGAAGAAATGGCTCAAAATGAACAATTTCTCCTTTTGAACAATGTTTTTAATCACAAAAATAAACTATAAAGTTTAACCCTTTGCTCGTTTAGACACTTTCTGACGCCTCTGCAGCAGACGGCTTTTTAAAAACATAGCGACAAAAGAAGAAATTGCTCAAAACAAGCAATTTCTCCTTTTGCCACAATGCTTTCCACTTTTAGTCATAGGTTATCCATTCAATTATATAGATATTCAATATCTTTGCATATATGTTTTCAAATTTGTCTGCTGTAGAATTGTCCTATGTGGGAAAGGGTTAACCATGTTTTCAAAGTTGTCTGCTGGAGATTGAGTGTATTGTAGTTCCATGTTGTGTCCATAGTAAAGTCGTATTTGCCTGGTTGATCTTTAACCAAGGATATGTTTTAAAAGATTATCAAAACTATGACATAATCATATTTTCTCAAATTTATCACTTTCGCACATACAACAAATCTCACAAGTTTGGCTATTTTTCGTTTGTTCTAATCAGTTGATCAAAATCACATTTTAACCCTTTACCACATGTAGGCGCTTTTTGCTGCCTCTGCAGCAGACAACTTTTGAAAACATTTTGCCACAACGTTTTCAACTCTTTTCAAACATTATAGTATCATTTTAAGAGGTTTTGTACATTTTTAAAAGCATCTTTTCAAAGATGCCTACTGCAAACTTTTTGTAAATTGGAAAGAGTTTTTCCTGATTGTACACAGAAAAAAATAATTGAAAAGTTAAAATGTTGCTTTTGCAATTGGTCAACATTGATGTATAACTTAATAATTACTGAAGGCAATACAAAACAGATAACAAATACAATTGCAACAACAAATTAGCAGAAAAAGTTAGAATTCTTTGAAACTCCTCTAATTTCCGACAAAAGGACAATATTATTCCTTACTGAACACTTCACCAATTAGACAAAAGGACAAGAAAATTCCTTTCCGAACACTTTACAAATTATCGAGAAGTATAATAATGAACACATCGAAAACCAGACGATGCCACTTAGGAAAACACAGATCTTAATTTGCTGATGACTTATGGAAACCATGTGAGGACATTTTCTATAAAATTGCTCATTTCAAACATTGTTTGCTGCAGAAGCTTCTGAATGTGGGAAAGGCTTTAACCCTTTCCCACCTGCAGACGCATTTTGACAAAAGAAGAAATTGCTCAAAATTGCCACAAAGCTTTCCACTTTTAGATTTTCTATTTTTTGACAAAATATGGTAAAAGTCATCTGCTTCAGAATTGTCGTATGAGAGAAAGGGTTTAATTCAAAATCACAAAACCGTTTTCTGTGAGACCTGTTTTTGAGTGGCCTCTGCAGCAGGCGACTTTTTGAAAACATGTAGACAAAAGAAGAAATTGCCCAAAACAAGCAATTTCTCCTTTTGTCAACATGTTTTCAACTCTATTCATTTATTGTACTTTCATTCAAAGGCAGTTTCCAATTTTGTTCAGGAAATGTTTTCAAAGTCGTCTTCTGCAGATTTGTTTTACGTTGGGAAGGGTTAACCCTTTCCCCCATATAGACGCTTTCTGATGCCTCTGCAGCAGATGGCTTTTTGAAAACATAGTGACAAAAGAAGAAATTGCTCACAACGAGCAATTTCTCCATTTGACACAATGTTTTCCACTTTTAGTCATAGGTTATCCATTCAATTAAAGAGATTATTATGCTTTGACAAAATGTGTTCAAAGTTGTTTGCTGCAGAATTGTTGTATGAGGGAAGGGGTTAACAGGACAAACCAGGAACACAGTTATAATTTATATTTTATTTTTCCTACAACTTTTTATTTTTACATTTTACTGTCACATCGTTACAACAGTTTCATTACAAAACAAATCTGCTGCAAACGACTTTAAATATATATATCTAAGCAAACATAAAGAAAAACTTGATAAATGCAAATATAACTACTGAAAATTTACTGAAGCAATTCCTTCTTTTTTGTCACTATACATGTATACAAATGTTGTCTGAAAGAGTCTATAATTATGTCCGGGGAAGGGTTAAACCTTTCCAACTTACGGACACATTTTTGACCTATCTAAAAGCAGATGCTTTTTAAGACACAAGTGGCAAAAGAATAAATGGGACTCATAATGAGCAACTCAATTCAATAAATATACTTTCAAATTTTAAGAGTTCCTTTAATTTCTGTGTATATATATTTTCAAAGTTGTCTGCTACAGATTTGTTGTATACATGTTAAAACAGTTGTACTAGCTTTTGTTACAAATACAACTGCAGAGTAACCTAACCTTTTAACCATTTCCCACATACAATAAATCTGCAGCAGAACACTTTGAAAACTTTCAAGCAAAAATGCAGAAAAACCTCTGGAAATAAAATTATAATTATTGAATCGAGTAGAAAACATTGTGGGCAAAAGGAGAAATTGCTCATCATGAGCAATTTCTTCATTTGCCACAATGTTTTCAAAAGTCGTCTGCTGTAGAGTACTCAGAAAGCATCTGTATGTGGGGAAAGGTTTTTAATTGCAGTATTTCAAGGACAGATAAACCAAGAGATATGATATATATATATAATACCAGAGCATCTACAACACAGGGCACAGGATATAGTAACAGGGCCAGTATTGAACATCTGTAGAATAAAGCAAAATGCATACATCCCAACCTGTATAGACAAGTTACAATGATATTTTCACAAGAATAATATAATATCATAAAACATGTAAAACATTGAGCGATAACTCACAACACCAACAGCTAGCAGTGATAAAATCAGAGTTTTAGATAAGTGGTTTGTTTTTCATTTTATTGGGGTTTTACACCGTTTTCAACATTATTTCAAGTTATATCACAGCAACAGTTCACTTATTCATGATTCCTGGGTAAAAAAAACCAGTACAAGGATAGGAAAAGCGCCTTTCCCAAGGACATTCCACCTTGACTGTAGCGCCACGACTGGAGATCGAACCCGGAATCCACAGTTACAAAATCTCGACGCTAAGCACTCTACCACAGCGGATTCCTTTTAGGGTGAGGAGATGAAATGGCAGGCAGCAGAGCTCCGGTAGCTCAGTCGTTAGTGACGCTGGCTAGGAGATGTAATTACAAACCCCAGTTCGGCCAACGGCTGTTCAGACATTTGACAAAAGTCAATGCGTCAAACTCATTTGTCTCCAAACAATAGGCTAACAGTCTGTGTGGAAAAGCTGGCAGTTGCTTGGAAGGACTGTTGCGAGAAAACAAGGAAACACAGAAGGTGAAATTGTAGCCTTGATTTGACTGAATTCTTTTTGGAAAATGGCGTTAAACCCCAATCTATCAATTATATAAGGGGACAAACTGATCTTTTCTCAAAACTATCTTCGTTTATGTAGGTACTTTTACAGATTTTTGTAAACATTATGACAAAGGGGGATAAATTGCTCAACATGTGCAATTTCTCCTTTTGCCACAATGTTTTTAACTTTTTCAATAATTATGCTTTCATCAGAGATTTTTTCAACTTTCTTTTCCATATGATTTCAAAGTCCTCTGCTGCAGATTTTGTTTCATGTGGAAAAGGGCTTATCCAAATGTGTGGGAAGTTACCAAAGTTTGATCCCCCCACTCTCACCCTTTCCCTCATATAGACGCTTTCTGACGCCTCTGCAGCAGATGGCTTTTTGAAAACATAGTGACAAAAGAAGAAATTGCTCAAAACAAGCAATTTCTCCTTTTGCCACAATGTTTTCCACTTTAAGTCATAGGTTATCCATCCAATTATAGAGATTTTCTATTTTTTGACAAAATATGTTCAAAGTCGTCTGCTGCAGAATTGTTGTATGAGGGAAAGGGTTAACATTACAAGGTTGGAGCTCTAACTCTGGGTGACCGTCTCCCTATTTTTTAACCCCTCCCCACTTACAACCATATTGCAGCAGGCAACTTTAAAAACGTTCACACAAAAAATCAGAAAAACTATCAATAACTCAAAAGTATAATTATTGAATAGACATGATAGTAACTATTGTCCCAAGCAGAGAAATGGCTCATTTTGTCACAATGGTTTCATAAGTTGTCTGCTGCAGATGCGTCAAAATGTGTTTACAAGTAGGAACGGTAAAGAATATGAAAATACACTCCCTACCTAAATCTCTGCAATTAAACATTTAAAGCGAATGCATTATAAAATATGTAAAAATCACAATATTAATTAAGAGCCATGTAGAACAAAAAAAATAATTCTTTTTTAAAATATTATGGAAAATGAAGCCAGACATGACTCATTGGCTCACAACTCGAATTTGGTAAACAATGCTGAATCAGATAGTATTTACAAACAAATTATAAGCTGCACTATAACGGTAAAACTGTATGGCTATCAAACAGTTTAACCCTTTACAACTTGCAGATAATGTCTATTGAAAACATTGTGGAAAAAGAAGAAATAGATCATAATGCTTAGCGCTTTCCAGGCAGATGCATGTTTAAAACATAATGAGTAATTTCTCTTTTATTACAATATTTTCAACTCTATTCAATGATGATACTTTCATATATAGATTTTCCATACTTTTCCCCAAAGGAGAAATTGCTCATCAAGCTGCTTTTGCGTCAAAATGCATCTGCATCTGGTTAATTAAAGTAAACACCATTGTGAATATAATTTGTATTTTTCGCATCACATTATATATGAATTGTTGAATCGGACTCATTATAACATTTCAAAAGGTAAAGTGCATGAAACAAATAGATGATATGGTCTGAACTGGGATAAATACAACCCTTCTTCTGCACAGTGAGAATTAAAACCTTTTCTCACAATACATCAAATTTTCAGCACACATTTTTGAAAACACTTCGACAAAAACATGGAAAATCTCTTTGAATTGAAGTACAACTATTGAATAAATGTGGAAACATTGTGACATAAGGAGAAATTGCTCATTATGACCAATTTCTCCTGTATGGCACAATGCTTCCACAAAATGTCCGCATGAGGGAAAAGGGATACTAGTATTGCAATATCTTATCATTCCATGGAAAACCTTGATTTATATTATGCCAATACAGATCGTATTGAAAGTGCAGTCTTGTCTTTGAACCTAAGTTTTCACCTTTTTAGAAATGTCCTTTATAAACAATTTCAATTAATAAATCGACAATAATTTTTTACAACAAAATGGAACATTGTCTCTTTTAAAGTAACATAGGTCGGCACGAATCACCACAACTCTGATCTTTCCATCATTCTATTTTGTCTCCTAGCAGGTTGAGATGGTGCGGCATCACCATGCATAATGGCCGACATCTCTGAAGCTCTATTCCTTTGGTAGTTATTAAAGGCCTCTGGTTTAGTACGAAGAGGACTGGTCTGTGGACGCCTACAAAACAAATGATAAACTAGAATTGTTTTTGCAAAAAACAGATGTCTCCCCTCAAATATCTGTCAAAATCTCTCAAAACATTCCAACCTATAAATTTGGGACAGATATGGAGCGGACACGAAATAAAGCCTCAAACCTTTGACCTTCAAGCGTGACCTTGACATTGACCCTATATTGTCGAGACGCGGGTTCTGCACGTCGCCTTGATGAGGTAAACATGTGACCCAAGTTTCATGAAAATCCTTCAAGCCGTCTGGGAGATATGGAGCGGACACGAAATAAAGCCTCAAACCTTTGACATTCAAGCGTGACCTTGACCCTATATTGTCGAGACGCAGGTTCTGCACGTCGCCTTGATGAGGTGAACATGTGACCCAAGTTTCATGAAAATCCTTCAAGCCGTCTCGGAGATATGGAGCGGACACGAAATAAAGCCTCAAACCTTTGACCTTCAAGTGTGACCTTGACCCTATATTGTCGAGACGCGGGTTCTGCACGTCGCCTTGATGAGGTGAACATGTGACCCAAGTTTCATGAAAATCCTTCAAGCCGTCTGGGAGATATGGAGCGGACACGAAATAAAGCCTCAAACCTTTGACCTTCAAGCGTGACCTTGACCTTGACCCTATATTGTCGAGACGCGGGTTCTGCACGTCGCCTTGATGAGGTGAACATGTGAGCCAAGTTTCATGAAAATCCTTCAAGCCGTCTTGGAGATATGGAGCGGACACGATTTCGGACAGACGGACAGACAGACAGACAGAAGGACAGACAGACAGACAGACAGACGCCCAGGACAAAAACAATATATCTCCCCTGTATACAGGGGGAGACATAATGATGCTAAACCCTTTCCCTCATATAGACTCTTTCTGACGCCTCTGCAGCAGACATTCTTTTTGAAAACATAGTGACAAAAGAAGAAATTGCTCAAAACAAGCAATTTCTCCTTTTGCCACTATGTTTTACACTTTTAGTCATAGGTTATCCATTCAATTATAGAGATTTTCCTATTTTTGACAAAATATGTTCAAAGTCGTCTGCTGCAGGATTGTTTGTATAAGGTAAAGGGTTAAAATAGTAACATTTTGAATTATAAACAAGATCTCTGCTAGTGAATGCCAAATATCGTCTGCTTTTTTCTAAGTTAAAAAAGGGGCATTACTGAATAATCATAATGCCAGAGTTAAGTGAATTATTTGACTTATGCATGAGTATTGTTCCTAGGAACATGTGTACCAAGTTTCATTTGAAAATGTTGAACATTTTTGAGCTATGAGGTAAGGTTTAAGTTTTGTGACGACAACCTCGACGCCAAGGGTATCAAATTATCCCAACTTTTTTTCTTCGAAAAACAGACCAGCTAACAACTAATAAATGATGCTAAAAATAGTACAAAACAAGTAATTGATGCTTAAACTATTTCATATTTTGAGTTGTCCAAAACAATTAATGCACGAATCTAAAGATGGTAACATTTTGAGTTATCAAACAAAACGAATATAAGATGCCAAAAATTACCATTATCAAAGACTAGGCAATTTCTCCTTTTGCCACAATGTTTTCCACTTTTTGTCATAGGTAATCCATTCAATTATGGAGATTTTCTATTTTTTGACAAAATATGTACAAAGTCATCTGCTGCAGAATTGTCGTATGAGGGAAAGGGTTAATATAGTTTTCATACATTTATTCAAATGAATACATCAAAGTATTAAATTGTTTAACAGCTTCCACCCATTTATCACATATTTAAAAGTTTGCTTTTATGAAATTATTCAAGAAATATCTGTACATTATTACTCAACATGAGTAGCCTGCCAATTAGTCAACGAGTGGCAGATATACAAAAACACAGACAGAGGGATGGATGGTTGGATGGACAAGACAAGACATGTGACATCAAAATAACACTTCGAAACGTAAAATGTACACATTTTTGGAAAAGGATTGACTGATTGATGAATTAGGGTTTAACGCCGTTTCCAACATTTTTTCAGTCATATCACGGCGACCAGTTCACCTACTCATGTGTTTCCTGGTTTTCCCACACCAGTACAGCACACAACATACTTTCCAAACAACTGGCTGGTTTTCCACTGCTGATCTCCAAATTATAGATATAATTGCCCAAGTTTTAAAACTGTTTCAAAGTCGTCTTGAAATATTATAATCAGAATAATTTCACTTTAAATAAACATAGTTTAATATTGATAGTGCAATATTTATGCTCCATTTTTACTGGGTAGAAGATAACTAATATTTTTTCAACATTATTGCCAAAATAATTTTGATCTATTTATTTCTTACTTTGTTGTCACTATTAGCAATATTTGCAGAAGTTTCAACATTTCACAATTTTGTTCAGCACCTTTAACCCTTTCCCTCATATAGACGCTTTCTGACGCCTCTTCAGCAGACACCTTTTTGAAAACATAGTGACAAAAGAATAAATTGCACAAAACGTGCAATTTTCTCCTTTTGCCACAATGTTTTCCACTTTTTTTGTTATCCATTCAATTATAGAGATTTTCTATTTTTTGACAAAATATGTTCAAAGTCGTCTGCTGCAGAATTGTCGTAAGAGGGAAAGAGCTAACAATTACTGCAAAACAACTGCAAGAGTACTTACGGAGTAGGCGTAGTTGTCATGTGAGGCTGGACTATGGTATCCCGTTCAGTGGGAGGCGGAACGTTGCCCCTCATGAGATCTCCGACAATTTCTGAAGACTGTTTCCCGGCGATTCCTTCTGCTTCTGGCCTCGTTCTTACTGCAGGAAGATCCTCATCCCACCTGAAAAAAATATAATAAGGAAATGGACGAATGCTGATGCCCCTGAAGCAATGGATTTTTTGGAAAAAATGTGGCTTCTACAGTGTGAAAAAAAATCCCTTCAATTTGGCCAAGTGACCAATATTCAAACTTGGCCTGCATATCATCAAAGCAAACATTCTGATAAAGTTTCAACAAGCTCGCGTTTAACATGCAGCGTCTGGAGTGTTAACAAGATTTACCTTCAATTTGACCTAGTGACCAGTTTCAAACTTGTCCAAAATTTGTTGGAGATTAATGTTCTGATAAACTTTCATGAAGATTGGATGTAAAATGTAGCCTGTAGTGTTAACAAGGCAATTGTTGACGACGCACGACTCAAAGGACGGAAAACGGACAAAATTTGATCACAATGTGTTCACAATAGCTCAACATGAGCACTTAGTGCATAGGTGAGCTTAAAAGTCAATAACTCTGAAAATAAGCAGGCTAGAGCTGTATTCATTTTATCATTCAAATTTTCCTCATAACAAGGTTTAAGTGTTGGAACTCAATTAAGTGGATCTCTAAAACAGCAACAAAGTTATGGCTGAATTGGAAAAAAGATATAAAAGGTTGATCATTTGAAAAATATGCAGGCTAGAGTTCTTCTAATCACAAGATATACCGTTAAGCAATGCAACGTTTAAGTGAATCTGCCAAACATGAACAAAGTTATGACCTGTTTAATCCATTCCCACATACAACAAATCTGCAGCAGACGACTTTGAAAATAGTGGGAAAAACCTGAAAAATCTCCATAAAAGATAAAAGAGAGCTTAATTGTTAAACAAGAGATGTATATCAAACATTATGCCCCCTCCCCAGACGCCATGTTGTCACTCAGACAAACTTTTCGCATTCAAGGTCACTGTGACCTTGACCTTTGACCTGATGACCTCAAATCAATAGAGGTCATCTACTGGTCAGGCCCAACCTCCAAGTCAAGTTTGAGGACCATAGGTCCAGGCATGGTTTTAACAATAAAAAGAGGGCGTTTGATATGGTTTCGCTTTCATTTTGAGGACAAGCTTGGTGACTGTGACCTTGACCTTACACCTGATGACCTCACAATAGGGGTTATCTACTGGTCACCCTAAGCCTCCATGTTAAGTTTAGGGGCCAAGGGTGCATGCAATGTCAAGTTATCACTTGGACAAGATTTTCGCATGACCATGACATTTGACCTGATGACCTCAGGTGCAGGCAATGTTGATTTATCACTCGGACAAGCTTTTCGCATTCAAGGTCACTGTGACCTTGACCTTTGAACTAATGACCTCAAAACCAATAGGGGTCATTTACTGGTCATCCGCAGCCTCCATGTAAAGTTTGAGGGCCATGGGTTCAGCCAATGTTGAGTTATCACTCAGACAAGCTTTTCATGGTCACTGTGACCTTGACCTTTAACCTGATGACCTCAAAATCAATAGGGGTCATCTACTGTTCACCCCCAGCCACCATGTCATGGTGCAGGCAATATTGAGTTATCACTCGGACAAGCTTTTCATGTTCAAGATCACTGTGAGCTTGACCTTTGACCTGATGACCTCAAAATCAATAGGGTTCATCTACTGGTCAGGCCCAACCTTCAAGTCAGGTTTGAGGACCATACAAACAGGCATTGTTGAGTTATCACTCTGACAAGCTTTAATCTACCGACGGACCGACATGTGCAAAGCAATATACTTCTCTTCTTCGAAGGGGGCATAATAATGTGAAAATATCAATTTCTCATTTTGTCCCGATGTTTTCGGAAGTAATTTGCTGCAGCTACATCAAATTGCAGTTGCAAGGGGGAAAGTGTTAAAACACTTTCTCACATGCAGATGCACTTTGACACATCTGCAGCAAATGACTTCTGAAATCATTGTCACAATTTCTTTTTCAACTCTATCTATACTTTCATTTAACCCTTTCCCTCATTCAGACGCTTTCTGACTCCGCTTTAGCAGACCACCTTTGAAAATGAAGTTTTTTAAAGTAAAACATATTTTTATTAGAAAATACTTACCAGTCATTTAATACCTGATATATCATCTCTATACACCTTAATTATCCAAAAAAACCGCCCACGTTAGCATATCCCTCACGTATCCGTGACATACACGGCCGCCCGGAAGTACAGGCGCGCACGTGAGCGGGTAGTCACTTTTCATTCACCGTTAAGTATTGGTGACGACGCGGGGTTGGGAGGTGGGACTCTATAAATGACTGGTAAGTATTTTCTAATAAAAATATGTTTTACTTTAAAAAACTTCATTTTTATATCAAAAATACATTACCAGTCATTTAATACCTGATGACTTCGTAGCATAGGACGGGAGGTTCGACCAATACTTACTGTCGTTCCAGGTACGTAGTAGTATATTATTCCATATTTTTCAGAACAAACATACTTGATTCCAACGGTAGTATAAAGTGATAGTGGAGATTGAATACAGTTTCAATCGGTATTCACTTTATTTATGTGTTGGATTATAATAATTAGCGAACAACTCGCTGAGAAGCCACAAGGGGACCCAGAGAGAACAAGTTATCTGACTGACTAGCCATAGAACGTAAGTAGAAAGACGAAAAGGTAGATTGCGACTTCCATACTGCCGCTAGAAGAATCTCTTCAAGAGGAACATTATTAGAGAATGCCCAACTTGTAGAGAGAGCTCTAACCTCGTGAGGACGAATCCGCAGAAACGAGAGATCTCGACTAGACAGGTCTTTATAAGCTAATTTTATAGTAATAGATATCCAGCGGGAAATAGATGCCGCCGAAATATCTTTACAACCTATAAGAGGAAGAAATAACCTCTTTCTCCGACCCCGAGTCCCTTCAACTCTCTTAAGATAATGCTTAAGAGACCTAACGGGACAAAGGGTTCTGTCGGAATCAGAAGGACCACAGGTCGCCGAAAGGCTGGGAACTGTGATCGGCGAAGGTGAAACCGAAGGTAACTGGTTTTTAGCCAGGAACCCCGGTTAACAGAGTAGAGTGAAAGAGCCATCAGACTCATTGAATCTGATGTGCCCTGTTTCTACTGAAAGAGCATGTAATTCGCTCCTTCGACGAGCTGTAGCGAAAGCTAAAAGAAAGACGGTTTTATAAGTTAGAAACTTTAAAGACGCCGATACTAGAGGCTCGTATGGAGCTCTAGTAAGCGACCAAAGGACGCAAGACAAATCCCATTTTGGAGTTAAACTCCTACAAACGGGTTTCTCTAATTCGAACGAGCGTATAAGTTCCGAGAGAAACGGATTTGAACCAATACTCTCTCCCCCAATGAACTTAAACGTGTTCGATAACATAGAACGGTAGCCTTTCACCGTACTAATTGCCAGTTGTTTTTCTTCGAAAAGAAAAAGAAGGAAATCGGCAATCCGAGTTACAGAGGGACACTCCGGATTGATCGACCTTGTACCACACCAATCTGAGAAAACTCTCCACTTGGAATCATAAACGATTCTAGTGGATCGTCTTCTTGATTGTGCGATACGAGAGGCAACTTTTTGAGAAAAGTTTCTCTCTCGGACAGAACGCTTGATAATGTCCAGGCGTGAAGATGTAGCATTGCCAGGTTGGGATGAAGACGCCGACCTGGTTGCTGAAACAGTACGTCTTCTCGAATAGGAAGTCGTATTGGATTTGCCGAGAGACAGGCCAGGAGGTCGCTGAACCACGACCTCTGGGGCCAACAGGGTGCTATCAACAGTATTTTGCACTGTTGCGAGCGAAGAACCTTTTGAAGTACGATCGGAACCAGTATGAACGGGGGAAACGCATACCCGAACAGGAGGTTCCAATCGAGGGTCAGTGCGTCCACTGCCCAAGCTGCAGGATCGTACATCGGGGATACATAAAGTGGTAGCCGATGATTGACTCTGGTGGCGAAAAGATCCACCAGGGGTGTCCCGATCCGCATGAACACTGAGTTCAACACACTCTGGTTCAATGTCCATTCCGCCTGAAGAATTTTGTTCTGGCGGGATAGACTGTCTGCTAAGACATTTAGACGACCTGGGACGTGTTTTACTAGAAGTACTAACGACGTCGCCTGACACCAAAGGAGTAACTTCCAAGTCTCTAAAAAGAGAAGATGGGAGTGCGTTCCTCCTTGCCTGCGAATGTACGACACAACAGTAGTATTGTCCGTCGACAACAAAACAGTTTTGTTCGCAACGGAGGCAGCGAACTGATTGAGGGCTAGCAGGACTGCCCTCAGTTCCAAGTTGTTTATGTGAAAACACTTCTCCTCCGCTGTCCACATGCCCTGGGCTGTTAGGCCCTGCGGCTCTAAATGAGCTCCCCAACCCGCAGCACTGGCATCTGTTAATATGTACAGATCCGGAGGTGGTGTGAGTAAGGGTACCCCTTGTTGATAGATTAACGGATCCAGCCACCACCGAAGGTGGGACTTGAAGAAATCCGTCAGAGCTATCTCCTGATCCAGTGAGTCCACAGACGGACGCCACCGGGACAGAAAAAGAAACTGAAGGGGTCGCATGTGGAGCCTTCCTAGAAAGACTAGGTCGGCTGCTGCACTCAGGGAACCCAGAAGTGACAGCATGGATCGGGCTGTTACCGCAGCCTGTTCCAGAGAGAGACCGATTTTCTGTAAAAGAGAATCGACTCTGTCCGAAGGTACTTGAATTACCGCTAAGTCGGTGAGAAACGTCATACCCACGAACGTGAACCTCTTTGACGGAATTAATTCCGACTTCTGCGTGTTGGGTATTAAACCCAATCGCAGAATGGTCCGCCAGGCTAAGGACAGATCGTGAAGTAAAAGTACACGATTCGTCCTGTGGAGAAGCCAATCGTCGAAGTATTGAAGAAGTTGGGGTCCTTTCCTGCGAAGGAAGGCTCCCACAACACTGATTATCTTCGTAAACACTCGAGGGGCGGACTTGAGGCCGAAGGGAAGAGCCCTGAATTGGAACACTTCTCCCTCTATCACAAACCGAAGGTATTTCCTCGAGGAGGACGCAATCGGGATGTGATAATAGGCGTCTGTTAGATCTAGAGAGACCGCCCAGTCGCCTTTCCGAATTGCTACTCGGATGGAGCGGGTCGACTCCATTTTGAATTTCTCGACCGGAATCAATAGATTTAGCGCAGATAAATCTATAACCGGTCTCCACCTGCCGTCTTTCTTCGGAACAAGAAAAAGACGGCTGTAGAAACCCCGAGAATTGGGGTTGAGAACCCTCTCTATGGCATTCTTTTTCAGAAGTGATGAAATCACCTCCGACATGGCCGGATGACGTGATGACATGTCAATCGGCACGCTTGTCAGAGGAGGGGGGGAAATGAAAAGAATCAGATACCCTTCCTGTATCACAGATAAAATCCAACGATCCTCTGTGATACTTTCCCACTCCTCCGTGAAAAATGACAGGCGGCCCCCGACTGCAATCTCCGACCTTGGGATTGTCATAGAGAGGAGCGAATCCCTAGGGCTGCGGCTTCGGGTTCGTGTTAACTCTAGCAGGCTGCCGATGCTTAGTACCCTGATAAGGGCGCTTCGGTTTAGCCGCTTTTTGACCCGTGGAAGGGGTTTGTTTAGGCTGAAACGCCTTTACATCCCGTTTTGGCTTCTTTGCTGGGTTGGGTTTCTTAGAACTACCCACATTCGCAGAATACGCTGAACGTTTCTGGCCCTGCGCAAAAGCCTTAGCTGCGTTCGCCGAAAGGCGTCGAGACTGTTCTGACGCATCAGCAACCGTCACTGCAGCAATCCTTCCATCAAAGAGTTGTTTCGACTCCAATGGTGCGGCCCTCAGGCTGTCCTTGCTAGCACTTAGCAATGAGTTAGGAGCAGCTAGCACTGCGTCCCTCCTCATGGACAGTATCTCTGTGGCGGTCTGAAGATTCAGTGCCATGAGATGCCTGTTGCCTGTGTCGAAAGCTTCGAGAATTCTGTTAGCCCCTAGGCTAGAGATATTCTCCTCTTTTAACAACAAAGACAGAGCGACTGCGAAATGGTTGTCATGAGATGACACCATTACACCCAGTCTTGCTCTGGCCTCCCACTTCTCTAGAATCTTAGCAGAGACTTGAACAGAAGCGGTGCAGTTAACCCCAGTTTAGCTGCATCCCCGTCTAAAGCTGGCACTTTGACAGGGAAGAACTCCTTAGACGTAGAATACGGTTTAGGATTGACCCATTCCTTAGAAATGGGTCCTGGGACCGACCAGCCTGAAGGTAAAGCCTCTAGAGACCTGGTCGACTGCAATTGGTCTAACAACCTGCCCAAGTTGTTAGCTTGAGGAAGTAATTGCACTGGCGTAAAAGCCTGTACATTCAGTTCCTCTAGGCTCGAAAGGTTTTTCCGACGTGGGGGAGCGTCAACCTTAGGGCATAAAGTATTCGGCACCACCCGAAATACTTCGTCAATAGCCTGCTGAAAAGACCAACGCTCTACAGCTGGCTCCTCATCGGAAGGAGACCTATTTCCCTCATCATCGTTGGACGAAGATGTAGGGTTGTGTGTACTCCTCTGAGGTTGACCACTCGGTCTTCCAACCGGTAGATCAATGTCCGACTCAGACATGGATAATTCAGAATAATCCATGTTCTGCCGAAGATTTTGTGAAGCAGGCCCCCTCTCCGCAGCAGAGGGCGGCCGTACAAAATCTTCTGCCGGGGCCGAACTAACCGTATGGGACGGTTTCGACCTCTCGTTCACAGAATGACGCAATGTATTCTGATCCCGAGGTTGCCTATAATCGGACTGCCTATCAAGTAGGTGTCCCCCCGAGAGCAGTGAATTCCCATGAGATGGGTAATGCTGATCCCGGTAGGCCGTTGAACTCTGTCTAACACCTAACGGTTCCATATTATGGACCGGTGGCTGGTATTGAGGAGCAGCATATTGTCTTGCGACATACACTGTCCCCCCAGGGGAAGAAAAAGATTTTTCGTAACCCCCATACCCGATGGAAGACAGAGGAATAATCGAACCCGGTGCAACACCAGGCTTTAAATTATTCTGATTCTGTAGTGGAGCAGAGATCGATCGATAATTAGAATCAATTCGGTCTATCACCACAGAACCCGTGCCTAGACGCGCCATGTTTACATAGTCGTCTGGCAGTGTAGACGAGGCATTGAAAAATGCCCTACTACTCGGTTGGCCTGTGTTTACATAAGACACTGGTGTTTGTGTCATATTCACAGGCGTGACCGATTGGCCCGTAGCACCATAACGAAATGGGCTACTGACCTGATGCGGCATGTCTCCATGCGCGCGATTTTGGCTAGTCGTCGAATCAATTAAGATAGTCTGACTGCCAGGATGAATCGGTGCTAAACGATCAACCTTTTGCCTGGCTGGGTCCTTGCAATCGGACCTTTGCCCTGTCGCATCACAGATACGTGAGCGACTACCTGGTCTAGTCATGGCAACGTGACTGACTGGCCCAGTCCAGTCCAACCCGGACTGACTGGTGACAGGTCGCGTCATTAACGAATGACTCCTCTCCAGTTGCCCGGTGACCTGACGTGCCTCGGTATTTGGGTTTTGTTGCTCAGCCCAACAAAACCCAGGTTGACTATGCATAGGCAGGAGTGAAGCTGCACTATACAAAGTCTCCGGAACACTACGTCCCCCGACGTAAGTAACCGGTACTCTGCGGTGTCCGAAGACCGCTGTAGCCCAGAGTATGGTGTCGGATTGGTACAACCTGCGGTTTCCCGGAAAGCTACCAAAGGCACTCCTTCTTTCGAAGGCCCAGCCCTGACACCAGGCGACAGATGGTGAGGTTCAGCGGTTAAATGATCCAGCTGAGCATTTTCCCCGCTGTTTCCGTACGGTTTCTGAAGTTTCCCGACGGAGCAACTCTCACCCAAAGCTACCATCCGAATTTCCTCAGCGCGCGGAAAAACGGCTGTGTTGAGCGGAGAAGAAGGCTCAGCATTGCCCTTCGACTCGCTCAACACCGTTGCAGAGTCCGGTTGGGAGAACCCCTCGAACTCTGCCTCACTCGATGAAGATAAAGGCACCCTCTTAGGGGTCTTCTTTATCTTCCTGCTTTTACGAGTCTTACTCCGCACGACCTTTTTCCAAATGGAAATAGGCCATGTTGAGCAGTACTCGCAAGGTGAAGCCTGTGTGCATTTGGTGCACACAACGCAGGTCGGATGTGAATCCCATAGGTGCACAGCATGACCACATGGGCTCCGCATCCCTTCACCAGTAATTGACATTGACATAATTCAAAATACTCACCAAACAGTAAATAATCCGTATATAATCCGTTTTTATATATCCACACCACGGGGAAACCGGTAGCTTGGACACGTATATTGAAATAAATTTTGTTTCAAAATTTTTTCACAAATATTGAATAGAACAGTCAATAATTCATACAGCAATAGTTAATGTACTATCGCTAACAGGGTAGGGAAAAAGTATTGAAAACAGCAAGACTTCCGCACCCGAAGACGGTAACTGAAATTAGCGGGTGGGGTAATCCATGTGCTTCTCAGAGTATCGTCCGCTACAAAACAATAAATACAGCAATAAAGTAAATAATTTACGGCTGTGACGTTAATGCAGACAAAATATCTTTGGACAATTAAATGATTATAAGGCAGGGCCTTATAAAACAAAAGAGTTAATTGGAAGAAGAAATAATAATATAAATTTTTCTTATCGACTACTCCGGTGAATCCAAAAATGAAAAGTGACTACCCGCTCACGTGCGCGCCTGTACTTCCGGGCGGCCGTGTATGTCACGGATACGTGAGGGATATGCTAACGTGGGCGTTTTTTTTGGATAATTAAGGTGTATAGAGATGATATATCAGGTATTAAATGACTGGTAATGTATTTTTGATATAAAAATATTGTGGCAAAAGAAGAATTGCTCACAATGAGCAATTCCACCTTTTGCCACAATGTTTTCAACTCTATTCTTTAACTAAACTTTAATATTTAAAGAGTTTCCACATTTTTCTTCCGTTGACTTCAAAGTCATCTTCTGCAGGATTGTTTTGTATGTTGGAAAGAGTAAATTAGGATTTCCAAAATATGCCTAGATTACTGCTTGTTTGTTTGTTTTGTTGGGGTTTAACCCTTTCCCTCATACAACAATTCTGCAGCAAATTCTTCTTTTGTCACTATGTTTTCAAAAAGTCATCTGCTGCAGAGGTGTCAGAAAGCGTCTATATGAGGGAAAGGGTTAATGCAGGTTTTCAACATTATTTCAGGTATATCACGGCGACAGTTCACTCATTAAACAAACCAGTACTTGGCTACTTGGAAATGTCGTTTATGTGCCTTGCCCATGAACACTCCATGAACGGAGCTGGGGATCAAACCTGGGACGCCTGGTTCCAAATCCCTGTCTCTAACCACTAAGCCACGGCAGATTCCTGCCCTAGATGATTGCAAGATTTTCTGTAATTTGCATAGATGTTTACTACAGATTTTTTTTTTTTAATGTGGCAGAGGCTTTTTAATCCCACATTTCAATAAATATATATATACAAAATCAAAATTAAAAAGACGGACATACCCTGCGCCCTGTGACTGTTGATGTAACATTCCTTGCCTGGGTTCCATCGGGGATCTCTCTCCCTCCATCCGCATTATTGGCCCCATACCGGCCCCTGTGTGTCTTGCAGCCACTTCCTCCCCTCCATAACCAACCTTATGAGGTGGGGGCTGATCCGGGGTTAAGTTGCCGTAATTATTCATCAAATTGTTAACCGTCCCGCGATTTCTTTCTGCGTATTCTAATGCATCATCTCCGTGAACTTTCGGGGCATGATGTCCGTCAGCGACGTCTAATCTACCATAATTGTCAATTAAATCTTTCATTCCAGCCCCTTTATTCTGGTTTGCTATGTCAACTGCATCACCCTGGACTCCTCTAGGGTGGATATTTCTTTGGACGGGCGGATCTGCGTACCCACCCATTATTTTATTCATGGATCCTTTATTAAGATCAGCGTTCATTTGACCTTCAGTTGTAACAGATCGTCCTTGAGCCCTCGGTGATTCGTACGATTCATTCTGACTGTAATCAAACCAACGTTCCACGTTTCCTCGGTTCCTCTCAGCATTTGATGCTGCCTCGGGTTTTATCCGGGGGTGAGGCTTGGGTGTTGGACTTGGGGTATATTCTCCGTTTACAGTTGACATCGTTGGTCAGGTTTGTTTCTCTGTGTCTTGAAGAAGGATTTTCACATTTGTTGCTAACAAAACCTGAAAAGAGAATTTGACAGTACAACAAACTGTTTCAGGATCTTACAATGCCCACTTTCTGATATATGCCACTAAGTGACAAAAGAAGAAATTGCTCAAAACAAGCAATTTCTCCTTAAATGAATTGCTGCATTCAATTATATAGATTTTTTCACAAAATATATTCAAAGTCGTCTGCTGCAGAATTGTCTATGAGGGAAAGGGCTAAATGGAAGAGAAATAATTATGTTGAATAGATTAGATTTGACAATGTTTAATGGAAAAAAAAGGCATGTGGAAAAACCCTTTAACCTCATATAGACGCTTTTTGACGCCTCTGAAGCAGACGGCTTTTTGAAAACAGTGACAAAAGAAGAAATTGCACAAAACGTGCAATTTCTCCTTTTGCCACAATGTTTTCCACTTTTTATCATAGGTTATTCAATTATATAAATGGAGATTTACTATTTTTTGACAAAATACTTTCAAAGTCGTCTGCTGCAGAATTGTCGTATGAGGGAAAGGGTTAAATGAAAATGAATATTAACAGATAAATGTGAAATGGTCATAAATTGGACTAATTTAATAGTTAGTACAACAATTTACATCCCTGAGGAAGTTTGTGATGTAATACTGTTCCTTCACAGTAAACTGTTAGGCATTTAACGGTAACCCTTTCCCACAAACAGTAAATCTGCAGCAGATGACTTAGAAAAAATTTAGTTAAAAAATTTGAAATTTTCTACAAGTAAAAGCACATTTACTTAAAATAAAGATGAAAACATTGTGGCAAAAGGAGAAATTGCTTGTTTTGAGCAATTTCTCCTTTTGTCATAATGTTTTAAAAGTTGTCTGCTGCAGATGCGGCGTCAAACTGTGTCTATAGGTACTAATATAATTAGGAATGGGTTAACCTTTTCAGTGTGGCGGCATACATGTACAACAATTCTGTAGCAGACGACGAAAAATATGGAAAATCTCTATAAATGAATGAATAATCATTGAACAGAATTGAAAACAGAATTGAAAACATTGGGAAAACAGGAGAAATTGCTCAATAATTTGAACCCATCTCTTAATTCAATTTAAGTTTTCTTCTTCCTTCGTCACATGTTATCAATTTGGATGCAGGAAAAGTTGTATGAAAACAAGTAATTGGTCATTTAAAACAAAATAATTCTAAAATAAACTTGGTCGACAATTTGTAAGTAATTGTGAATGTGGGAAAATACAATGTGTGTTCAAGTGTTTCTAACCCTTTCCTTCATACGACAATTCTGCAGCAGACAACTTTCAACATATTTTGTAAAAAAATTCCTATGACTGTAAAAGTGGAAAACATTGTGGCAAAAGGAGAAATTGCTTGTTTTGAACAATTTCTTCTTTAGTCACTATGTTTTCAAAAAGCCGTCTGCTGCAGAGGCATCAGAGGAGGGAAAGGGTTAAACGGATAAATTTAGATTTTGGGCCCTTTTTGTACCGAAATAATTAGGAAGAATCTTCAAATTTCCAGGGACATGGCCCAATTTTAGGTTGGAAAATGGCCCCCTGGCTCGCTCTTGGCCACAACCGTGGAAAACTTCTTTTCATTCAACATAATACTGATAATTGTTTACCAGATACTGGTATATATATATAATAATTGTCTGTATGAAAACATCAAGTTTGAATGACACAATGAAATGCCCCATGCAATGCCAGCATCTCAATCCTAATATATCCCTATCCCACCTGTAGATCTGCATTTAAATGCATTTGCAGCAGATGACTTATGAAATTATTCTGGCAGTAATTGCAGCAATGCTCATGAGCAATTTCTCCTTCTGGCCACGATATCTAATTACTACTCTATTCAAATAATGTTACTTTCATTAATAGAGAGTTTCCATATTTTTGCCAAGATGTTTTCAAAGTTCTCTGCAGCAGATTCGTTGTGTGAGGGAAATGGATATACACAAACTACTACATATATGTGTATATATCTATAAGTGTCCAAGGGCATTAACTCTGCTTAGAATGATTGGAAAGGGTTAACTATTTCACTAATAGTCAAGTTCTAGATGCTGATGATCTTCCACCGCACCATTATCATCCACACAAAATTAGCAGACCGTAATCCTTTCCCTCATACGGCAATTCTGCAGCAGATGACTTTGAACGTATTTTGTCAAAAAATAGAAAATCTCCGTAATTGAATGGATAATCTATGACAAAAAGTGGAAAACATTGTGGCAAAAGGAGAAATTGCACGTTTTGTGCAATTTCTTCTTTTGTCACTATGTTTTCAAAAAGCTGTCTGCTGCAGAGGCGTCAAAAAGCGTCTATATGAGGGAAAGGGTTAACTAATTTACTTTACATTGACCAAGCTCTCAGCTTATTTTATTCACACTCTATGTCTGCTTCCTCAGGAGACTTGACCAGTACTCGCACGGTGTGTGTGGAAATATTTCAAAGGCAGAACCACTCATTATGAGATTCGGACACAGACCTTAATTGGTATGAGAGGCAGACGCTCAACACTAGTACCGCCGTCTTCTGCAGACATTTGACGTGAACGAAATTGAGACACTTCAAGAAGGACAAGATATCCAATTTCAGAGGACTAGATAAGAGGGAGTGAACAGGTTTTTCCCCCACAATATTTCTCTTATTACTTAACCAAATCCTTTGCTGTGGGTACTCAAAAGAAGATAGGATTTGAATGTCAAACTAGAAATATCACTGAAGGTGATGAATACCCCAAGCTGGTGCCTGACAATATACATATGTATGAGAAATTCAAGGGGCCATAACTCATTTAAAAATAATTCCAGTGTAACACACCGACAATATGCACAACTAGGCTTGGTATCAATCATTCTTGTGAAGTTATATTGAATTCTGACCATGGGTTGCTGAGGAATAGTGTTCACAAGAAATGTCCACAGACCAATAGACGGACGGACCGACAAAACCGACAAGCATGACTCCTATATAGCCCCCATATACTATGTATCTGGGGGGTATAATAAGGATTTTAGAACATGAAAATGCCCGTTATCTATAGAGCTCTGCAATTTACTAACCTCATTGAAGTGCAGAGGTCTATCCAGATTATAAAGGAGTCCCACAATATCTCCTTTATCTTCCAATAAAACCCTATGATGTGGGTACACTAAAGAGACGATTCTTTTGAGTACCCACAACATATGATAGGATTAGAGTCAAATACAGATTTTAGAACATGCAAAACGCACCTTATCTAAAGCCCAGCTATAATGTACATCCTTATCGGACAAAGTACATGTATCATGCATAAACCCTTTCCTAGCCACAGACTACGTTTGAAACCTCTGATGTTAACAAACAGTTCTTAAAACGCATTAAGAAAAAAATACTCACATTTGTTTCAACTCTGTAACAAAATCCTAATTTCAATTGTTCAGCATGTGCACACTTTATTTTTCCAAGTAGTTCTAGTAACAAAATCCTAATTTCAATTTTTCAGCATGTACACACTTTATTTTGCATGTAGTTCTAGGACACAAAAAGTATACTATTGATCAGTAGGTAAAATGTTGAAGATTGAGGTCATGAATTAATTATAAATTATCTTTCCCCTTTTAATTCAAATTTACCACAATTCATTGATAGCAATATACAATGTACCATCCCAAATGCGAGATATCTAAAGGTATTTCTTTTACATAAACTGAATAGGGACCAAGTCACACAAAAACAGACCTTCAAGAAATATCGACATAAATGGTATAAACATCAAATCACACACTTGTATTACAAGTCACTTCTTGGTAATATAACCGATTTTGGAAAACTTCCGCAACCGGTTGATTAGACTTTAGAGTAGTCTGATCTTGAATATTCCTAGTTGCAACCCCCAGAAGTTCGTCTATTCATTTCTCTGAACAATTTCTCCTTTTGCCACAATGTTTTCAAATCTATTATTGTCATCTACTGCAAATTTGTTGTACATGTATAGATGACAAAGGATTAAATGAAATGAAATCTCAGTGAAATATTATCTAATTCAAAGCCCAGATTTAAGTTTTACTGCATTATTTGAATAGAATTAGTTTTCAGTCTTTTGTCGATGTAATAATAATAGATAAAGTTCTACATATACTTTGGATTTAAGCATAACCATTTCCTACAGACAGACGCTTTCTGACGCCTCTGAAGCAGTCGACTTTTGAAAACATAGTGGCAAATGGAGAAATTGCTCGTGATGAGCAATTTCTCCTTTTAACAATTTCCCTCATATAGACACTTTCTGTTGTCTCGGCTTTTTGAAAATATAGTGATAAAAGTAGAAATTGCTCAAAACAAGCAATTTCTCCTTTTGCCACAATGTTTTCCACTTTTAGTCATAGGTTATCCATTCAATTATAGAGATTTTCAATTATTTGACAAAATATGTTCAAAGTCATCTGCTGCAGAATTGTCGTATGAGGGAACGGGTTAACACAATGTTTTCAATTTTTGTTTAATAATCATACTTTCATTTAGAGAGATTTTCAATAACTTTGCATATAAGCTGCATATTTGCTGTATGTGGGAAATGTTTAACTCTACCCCCAGAAATAATTGATTTGGGTTCAATGTTTTTCTCAACAGTATTTCAGTGACTTCTTTCTCACACCCGACAACTCCACTCAACATTCATGCCAGGTATTTATTTATTTATTTATTTATTGGGCTGTTATGCCACTTTCAACATTATTTCAGTTATATCACGGTGACAGTTATTTAATGATCCCTGGATAAACAAACCAGGTACTAGGCTAGAAAATGTGCCTTGCCCAAGGACACATAATCCACCATGACATAGTGCCGTGACTGGGGATCGAACCCGGGACACCACAGCGGATTCCTTTCATGCCAGGTAACTGACTTCATGTACCTTAACTCTCACACACCCTTTTCCCACATATGACAACTCTGCAGCAGACGACCTTGAAATTATCAAATAAAAAATATAGAAAATCTCTATAAATGATATAGCATGATAATTAAATAAGAGTTGAAATCCTTGTGGAAAATGGAGAAATTGCCACAATTATTTCAAAAGTCGTCTGCTGCAGAGGCGTCAGAAAGCGTCTATATGTGGGAAAGGGATAAAAAAGATGTAAAATATCTACAAATGAAATCATATTTATCGAATAGATATGGAAACATTCATTGTGACAAAAGGAGAAAGTGCTCGGTCAGTATGACAGAACAATTTCTTCTTTTGTCACAATGTATAAGTTGCCTGCTGCAGAGGCATCAAAATGCACCTGCAAGTGGGAAAGGATTAATCCTTTCCCTCATATAGACGCTTTCTGACGCCTTTTTGAAAACATATTGACAAAAGAAGAAATTGCTCAAAACGAGCAATTTCTCCTTTTGCCACAATTTTTTCTACTTTTAGTCATCATAAGGTTGTCCAGTCAATCATAGATTTTCTATTTTTTTGAAATAATATGTTGAAAGTCGTCTGCTGCAGAATTGTCATATGGGGGAAAGGGTTAACCCCCTTCCACACACACAAAATCTGCAGTGGACGACTTTGAAAACATCGAGGCAAAAATGTAGAAAATCTCTATAAATGGTAGAACAATAATTTTATTGAATAGATGAAATAGATATATTGAACAATGAAAAAAACGTTTCTCAAAATTCATCTGCCTTCGGGATATGCATGACTTTGGAAAAAGGGTTAAATGAACTGGACTAATTTAACCCTTTCCCTCATATAGACGCTTTCTGACGCCTCTGCAGCAGACGGCTTTTTGAAAACATAGTAACAAAAGAAGAAATTGCACAAAACGTGCAATTTCTCCTTTTGTCACAATGTTTTCCACTTTTAGTCATAGGTTACCCATAGAATTATAGAGATTTTCCATTATTTGACAAAATATGTTCAAAGTCGTCTGCTGCAGAATTGTAATATGAGGGAAAGGGTTAATACCAGTACAACAATTATCATCCCTCAGTTTGTGATATTAACCCTTTCCCTCATACGACAATTCTGCAGCAGACGACTTTGAACAAGTGTATTTTGTCAAACAAGAGGGCCATGATGGCCCTTGAATCGCTCACCTGATTTTTTATTTTTTTTTCGCTTTAGATAAGCCTCGCCCCCTGGCAGCCATAGTTTCCGACCAATCAACTTGGCTTGAAGGAATCTGATAGAGGGTCACCCTAGGAACATTTCTACAAAATTATTTGAAAATCGGCCAGATACTTTTGGATGAGAAGATTTTTTGAAGTTTTCACTATAGCCATATAATGCAAAATAGCCCTGCCTACTGGCGGCCATGTTTTTTGACCAATCAACATGGCTTGAAGGAATCTGAAAGTGGGTCATCCAAGGAACATTTCTACAAAATTATTTGAAAATCGGGCTGACACTTTTGGAGAAGAAGATTTTTTAAGTTTGCACTATAGCCATATAAGGCAAAATAGCCCGCCCCCCCCCCCCCCCCCCCCCCTGGCGGCCATGTTTTTCGACCAATCAACATGGCTTGAAGGAATCTGATAGAGGGTCACCCAAGGAACATTTCTACAAAATCATTTGAAAATCAGCCTGACACTTTCGGAGGAGAAGATTTTTTAAGTTTTCACTATAGCCATATAAGGCAAAATAGCCCCGCCCCCCTGGCGGCCGTGTCAAGGAACATTTCTACCAAATTATTTGGAAAATCTGCCTCAAACAGTTTGGGAGAGAAGAATTTTTGATTCGCTTTTTTTTTGTTTCGATTGCCATGGAAACACAGAATCATGCATGGATCCCTACAATTTGAAGAATTCTGGTGAAGTCCTTTAAGAGGATGCTTTCTGTTGAACGTTTCATCCCAATTGGGACCGACTGGTTACTGAGGAGAAGATGTTGAAGATTTTTTAAGTACTTTTCACCTTTGGCCATATAAGGCCAAATATAGGCCCCGCCCCCTTGGCGGCCATAGTTTTTGACCAATCAACATTGCTTGAAGGTATCTGAATAGAGGGTCACCCAAGGAACAATTTCTTCAAAATTATTTGAAAATCGGCCTGAACACTTATGGAGGAGAAAGATTTTTTAAGTTTTCATAATAGCCATAAAAGGCAAAATAGCCCGCCCCCCTGGCGGCCCATGTTTATTGACCAATGCAACATGGCTTGAAGGATCTGATAGAGGGGTCACCCAAGGACATTTCTACAAAATTATTTGAAAATCGGCTTACACTTTCGGAAGGAGAAGGATTTTTATGTTTTCACTATAGCCATATAAGGCAAATAGCCCCGCCCCCCCCATGGCGGCACATGTTTTTCGACCAAATCAACACGGCATGAAGGAATCTGATAGAGGGTCATCAAGGAACATTCTACAAAATTATTTGAAAATCTGCCAACCCAATTCAGGAGAAGATGAATTTGAAGTTTTTTTTCGGTTTCGTTGCCATGGGAAACCAGAATTTTGCATGGATCCCAAAAATTGAAAGGAATTACTGGGTGAGGTCATTGAGAGGATGCTTCTTGGAAGTTTCATCCACAGACCCATGGTTACTAGAGGGAAGAAGATTTGACCGCACGACGCACGACGGACGCCGGACAAAAGGCGATCACAAAAACTCACCCTTGAGCAAAGCTCTGGTGAGCTAAAAATTGGATAACCTATGACTTAAAGGGAAAACATTTGTGGCAAAGGAGAAATTTCCTCGTTTTGAAGCAATTTCTTCTTTTGTCACTATGTTTCAAAAGCCATCCTGCTGCACAGGCCGTCAGAAAGCTTCTTTATGAGGGAAATATGTTTCTTTCACAGTAAACTGTTTGGCATTTAACTCATTTCCCTCATATAACCGCTTTCTGACGCCTCTGCAGCAGACAGCTTTTGAAAACACCACCCAGTGACAAATTAGAAATTGCTCAAAACGAGCAATTCTCATTATGAGATCAAGTTTACAGCTTTTTCAGTAAATCATTTGATTCATTGATTGGGGTTAAACGCCAGTTTTAACAAGGTTCTCAGTATATATCACGGTGGCCAGTTCACATACTCATGCATTTTCTGGTTTTCTCACACCAGTACTCTCACACAACAATCTTCCCAAGCAAACTTGCCTGCTTTTCCCACATAGAATTAGCCCCATTGGATGGAAGACGAATGAGGCATGTCGCATAGACTTTGTCAATCCTCGGAAAGAAAGTTGGCCGAGCCAGTATTCAAACTCACAACCCCTGGATTGACAGCCCGCGTCTCTACTGACTGATCAGTAATCAGACCTCAATCTGTAGAAATTTTCTATACTCAGCAGTTGATAATTTCAAAGTCGTCTGCTGCAGATTTATTGTATGTGGGAAAAAGGTTAACCCTTTCACAGTGTAGCAAAGGGTCAAAATGACAGGTCAAATAAGAAGACATGTGTCAACCAGTTATCTCCCTATCAAGGTAGATCTATATAAAAGGAAGCTTACTGTAGAAAACTACCAACAATTTAATTATTCAACAACACAATTTCTCCAGAGCATATATTGCCGATTTCAACTACCTATCTACCTGCACCAATATCATTGTCTGAAACAAACAATGCAGACATTGTTAAATAAAGGGTGAAACTGAATAAATCCTTTAATCTCTAAAGATAGAGATCTTCAAACATGATTGAAATTCGATAACATATTACAATGATCTGCTTAAACTTGCATATATTTATCCTTAAATTATGCAAAGGTTGGAGGCACAATTAAGATCTCCTAGCCAGAAATAACAACTTTTGATGCCTCTGACATCTCTTGCAGACCAGTCTGGAACATGGTTCATAATGGTCAGTACAAAAACAAATTTGCTCAAACCAAGCAATTTCTTCTATTCCAACCAATATCATCATTAAAGTAAGCTCTAGAGATAAGGGTATATAGTTTTGTATGTTCTTAAATCCGTATTTTACCCTCTAACCCTATGCTGTGGATACTCAAAATAATCGTCTCATAGTCATAGGGTATGGTTGGATGATATTATGAGTAAAGGAGCTGTAAATTATTAACCTCTGAATTAAAGGTTGCACATTTTCGGCTGCTATATTTTTCATCAAATATTTCTCCTGGCAGAGAACTCTCAGACAAGCAATCTGGAATAGTTAATTAGACCAGATTTTTTTACCTTTTCCTTTATCCCTTTCCCGCGTCATTCGTCTTCCACCAAAGGGCCGAGTCTATGTGGAAAAGCAGTTAGTTGCTTGGGAAGATTGTTGTGTGTAGTACTGGTGTGCGAAAACCAGGAAACATGAGAAGGTGAACTGGCTGCCGTAATATTACTGAGAAATTGTTAAAAACGGCGTTAAACCCCAATCAATCCATCAATTAACCCTTTCCCACATTTTAAAAAATTGTGGCAAATGGAGAAATTGCTCATTATGAGCAATTTCTCCATTTGCCACAAATTTTTCAACTTTTGTAGGAAATTATAGCTTCATTTAAAGATATTTTCTGTATTTTTGCCTAGACGTTTTCAAAATCGTCCGCTGCAGATTTGTTGTATGTGGGAAAGGGTTAACCCTATCCCACATAAAACGTAGTTTTTAAATTTTAATATATATATATTTCAGTCAAAAAACTATGGGAAACTTTAATCTTTGGAAAAGAAAGTTTTGAATAGTTTAAAAAAGTAATGTGTCTAAATGAAATAGCTTATCATGACCCATTACTGATCTCTTGCCACAATGTTTTCAAAAGATATCTGCTGCAGCTACATACATCAAAATGTGTGTGCATGTAGGAAAAGATTAACCCTTTCCCTCATATAGCCGCTTTCTGATGCCTCTGCAGCAGACAGCTTTTTCAAAACAGTTTTTCATTTTTCAAAATGAGCAATTTCTCCTTTTGCCACAATGTTTTCCACTTTTAGTCATAGGTTATCCATTCAATTATAGAGATTTTCCATTTCTTGACAAACTATGTTCAAAGTCGTCTGCTGCAGAATTGTCGTATGAGGGAAAGGATTAAAACAACACAAGTTTAGCATATTTCAGATTGTTTGATCATGAGGCAGAATAATGCATATGCATTTAGATTTTCCACTCTTTTCAGAGGCCCTAGAAGGGAAGGAGTCAACCCTTTCCCTTTCATACGACAATTCTGCAGCAGTCGACTTTAAACATATTTTGTCAAAAAATAGAAAATCTCTATAATTGAATGGATAACCTATAACTTAAAGTGGAAAACATTGAGGCAAAAGGAGAAATTTGCTCGTTTTGAGCAATTTCTACTTTAGTCACTATGTTTTCAAAAAGCCGTCTGATGCAGAGGTGTCATAAAGCTTCTATATGAGGGGAAAGGGTTAACTATTTCACTGATAGTCAAATTCTAATGCCTTTACAACAGACAGCTTTTGAAACATTGCGAAAAGAAATGCTCAATTTGAGCAAGTTTTTATTTTTTCCATACTGTTGTTTTCAACTCTTGGAGACTTAACCCTTTCCCTCATATAAACGCTTTCGGACGCCTCTGCAGCAGACAGCTTTTTGAAAACATAGTGACAAAAGAAGAAATTGCACAAAACGTGCAATTTCTCCTTTTGCCACAATGTTTTCCACTTTTTGTCATAGGTTATCCATTCAATTATAGAGATGTTCTATGTTTTGACAAAATACGTTCAAAGTCGTCTGCTGCACAATTGTCGTATGAGGGAAAGGGTTAACCAGTACTCGCGCCATTTGTATGGAAAAATCCAAAAGGCAGAAACTGGCTCATCACAGGATTCGAACCCGAGACCTTTGGTCCGAGAGGCAATCCTATTATAAGTAACTTTAAATATATTCACAGCGAATTTATACCAACATATGGTACTTCAGTAGAATATATCGTAATCATCTGACATTTTGTTAACAGTAATACAGTAATACATGTTGTTTCTAGACTGTTTTCCAGAAAGTATGATATTTATTGTCCCCAGTGTAAGACAAATACTAATTGGGAAGTAATGCACTTGCTTCTTTTCTGTCCAGTTTAAAGGGACTGAATCCCATACATGAGAAAAAAGCACAAAAAAAGATATTTTTTTAAAAATTGCTACTACATTGATGTTTTTGCATGTAAGGTATTGAGATTTGCTGACTGATGTACTACAATATATGCACACTATTAATATTGTGGAGATTTTTCGTTGTTTTGCATTGTAAAATCTACTTGGTTAGTAACCCAGTAAATCTAAAAATATAGCTGTATATTTATCACGTTATCACTACAACCAAATTGACAATCTCCTTCCCAGAGTTGTTGTTCCTTACACTCACGCATACATGAATGTAATGCGTCGATAGTGTTAGAGAATGCCGAATTGAATCCACAAATTCAAATGAGCAAGAGGAAATTCCACGGTATTTTTAAACGGGAAAACACGGAGCAGACGTTTTTTTAACTGCTTATTTCCTATGAAATAATGAAAAACAAGACTTGTACGACCTTCTACAACATTCCGTTACATATATATAGACGTATTTTGGATTAATTAGAATAAGTATAAAATATAACGATTTTGGACCATTATGGTGTTCAGTCCCTTTAAGCTGAACGTATGTATACGTGAAGAATTGTGGGAAACATAATCTACATTGTGAGAAAGTAATTTCCTTATGCTTACCAGCATGGCTCCGTAAGAACAAATTCTATCGCAGCTATTAAATGGATCGATGTTTGTGTTTCAATCTCAGTGATGAATCGAGAGTCGTTTGCTTCAAACAGTGTGTATGTAAGGTATATCCATAAACTATCTAAAAGCTCTTTGCTTGTGTGAATATATCTTATAAAACCATAATGATGCATATTTATTTCATTGCTTAGAGAAGTGGCTGCATCTGGTACAAGACGCATTTTCGGCGCGAGGCATCGATAATAAACAGCCTGTATAGGCTTATCAATAATATAATGTTTGATATTCCCCTGTGAAAATCTGTTCTAGAAATCCGGACAGTTCTAGAACTGTTTCAGAACGTAACAGAACAGTACTAGAAGTGTTCCATAACTCAGTTCTAGAACAATTGTTCTAGAACTGTTCTGAAACATTTTATTGTACAAATCAAGAACATTTGCAGAACAATATTTGGTTCTAAAAGTGTTCTTAAAATGTTCCAAAATATGAACTTTTATAATCTGTGTGATTAACAAGTTCTACAAATGTTCTAGAACATTTTTAGAACATTTCAAGGAAATATCAAGTTCTTCAAATGTTCTACAAATGTTCTAAAACAAAATTCTAGAAGATCATCATCATCATATCAACAGAATTCCAGTACACTTTAAGAATATTTTTACTCAGTCAATTTAATTAAATAATAATGACTTTGTATTTTTTAACTCAGTGTGAATCACTTAAACTTGATCCATTCTGAAGAGAAATAAGGACCCTTATAGAACACTTCTAGAACACTTCTGGAACCATTTTTTTTAAAATAATTGCAACACCAACAACAGGAAGTTGAGATTTTAAATTTTCAAAATGAATGATAATGTGACATGTTAAAATTCTGGCAATGTTTTCACAAAATACTCGGTTATAATGGATTGTCATCAAATATTATGTACAAAATGATTTGTAAATGGCTTTTCTTCTCATTCTAATGATAAAATCAGATAGAAAAAACATAAAATGAAGATTTACAAGCACAGAATGTATTCAACTTGGCTTAGAAACAATTGACAGGTAAAACTTATGTTAATGAAATGTTTATTCAATGATTTAAAGTGAAATTCATAATCTTTGGTAACTCTTGTAACATGATTATTTTTTGGAACACTTTTAGGCCTTAGGCAGTTCCAGGCCCTGGCATTTTCAGTTAATCTTGTGAATTTACTACAATGTCTAGGATAACCCATTACATCATAGTCTATCTTAGACATGTAATAAATGCAAACATAATTGTAGTTTCTGTGAGATTACTTTTATTTGAATATTTCTTGGATTGTTCTAGGTACATCCCACCCAAGCTCTAGAACAGATACAAGTATGATTCAGCTGTTTACTGAGTAGGTGTCCTGGAACTATTCTAGAACCATCCCACATCATTTCTGGAACAAACCTTCATTGTTCTGAAACCCTTCTTGAACTATTCTAGAAAATTCTAGAATTGTTCTGGAACTCTGGTCTAGAACTGTTCTAGAATGTTTGTGGGACAGTTCTAGAACGTTAAGTGAGACAATTTTTCTGGAACTGTTCTAGAATAGTTCTAGAACAATTCTTCTAGACTAGTTCTAGAACAGTTCCAGAACAATTATTCTGGAACTGTTCTAGAACATCTGTCCCTGAAATATGCCTCATTTAACGTAATAGAAATGTTCTTTAAATGTTCTAGAACGGATCTGGGCTTGTTCTAGAGCATTTATTCTGGAACAATGTTAGTATAATTCTGGAACTGTTCCAGAATATTTCGCAGAGGATATGATAACTGTCTTTTCCCATGTTAATGTTTTTCAATGTTGTCACATTACACACATACTTATACAATCACCGTCGATCACCCACATATTAATGATAGTATGCCAAAATTAATGGTGAATCTTTACTCGAAATAAGATTTACTTACTGATTGGGCTAACAATATTCTTTTCTCTTCGAAATGTCATCGCATTTCCTTGTCTTTTTTTTTTTTTAAAAAGGTTCCATATCAAGCATATTTTATGTTTGTATTGTTTTGTCTTTCACATAATTTGTATACATGTATGTTACGAACAGTCTCTCTCTGTTAATGGAAGCAATACACTTTAAAGAACTACAGGATTCGAACCCAGGACCTTAGGTACGAGAGGCCAACGCTCTACCTCTGCACCACGGTCTTCCACAAATCGTATTTCGGGGAAAGGATTAATCAAAACATATGTTATGCACCACTGAGACAATTCAACTTATATTGGTATAGCAAAGCATGGTAGTTATTCTAAAGTCAATATTATTATCATGTGTTATTATCCCTTTTCAACAAATAGCATCTATAGAATACAACATTAAAAACATCTACAAAAAAAAATGTTAAAAATCTCTATAAATTGGAATTGTATTATTGAAGAGAGCATAAAACATTATGGCAAAAGGAATTTTTTTTTCATTTTAAGCAATATCTCATATTGCCACCAAAAGTTAGGTCTGCTAAAGATGCGTCAGAATGGGTTTGCAAGTGGGAAAGGGTTAACATTATAGGTCAATGTCAATGTTATCATTAAAGTGAAAATACCAATTTCAAGAGTTTCCAAAAACTGCCCTAATCTTGAGATTTTGACTAAACTTTTGGGCGTCACATGATGCAAACAAAATGTGTTAGGGTTAACATTGGGTCATTCAAAAGTCAATTTCAATCTTATCATTAAAGTGAAAATACCAATTTCAAGAGTTTCAAAAAACTGCCCTTAAATCCTGAGATTTTGACTTAACTTTTGGGCGTCACATGATAATTGAGTGTTTCAATACCTAATGATGCATACAAATCTGTATTTAACCCTTTACCACATACAACAAATCTACAGCAGAACTTAAAACAAGTTCTGAGAAATTTTTGATAAATGTCAATAAATGTGTGACCGTGTTTAATTATTAAATAGTTTCAAACATTGTGGTAAAAGGAGTAATTACTCGTTTTGGGCAATTTCTCTTTTTGTCACGATGTTTTCAAAAGTTGTGTGCTGCAGTTGCATTAGAATCATAGTTTACAAGTGGGAAAGAGTTAAAACCCATTAAATTCAAATTTTACCTTTCTTCAGTCCTCTCCCAATATCTGCTCACATCTTTGTTTAATTCTAGTTTATTAAAAATTGATATATCATAAAAGTTCTATTCTTGATTGTCAATGTATAAAAACATTGTGGAACTTATCGAATTTGCTCATGATAAGCAAAAACTACTTTTAACAGGATGTTTTCACATTATTATTTCAATACAAAAGCCATCGGAGTTTCAATGAAAAGGACAGTCCTTAATACATTACCCTGTGTTAACTTCTTAAATTTCACAAATATTTTATCAAAATCGATAACAAAAACTTCACCTATCAATTACATTCTACAAGTACAGGGGTCAGATCGGTTTTTAGGATGCTTACCCTTTCAATGTTAAATTTTCAAAATGGACATGTCCACCTTTGCATTTTAATCCTTTCCCACAAACAGACACATTTCTACGCCCTCGATTAGCAGCAGAAGACTTTAGAAAACATTATGACAAAAGGAGAAATTGCTCAAAACAAGCAATTTTCCCTTTTGCCACAATGTTTTCAACTCTTTTCAACAATAAACATTTCTTATATGGAGATAATATTTCACAATTTTGCCACAATGTTTTCAAAGTCGTCTGCTGCAGATTTTTTGAATGCGGAAAAGGGTTATATAAAGAGTTCAAAGCGAATTCTTTTGATAAACAAGATAGAAATTAAATATGGAGTTTAGCTGCCAGCGGACATGCCCCATCTGGCCTTGCCCTGTACTGGTGGAATAGGCATTACAAAACTGTTTCCAGCAGGTCAAAGGCTATAACCCAAGTCTGTGACCCAAGTGTGTTGGAATATAATCACAGGAGTAACCCTTTTCCACATACATATATATATATATATATTTCTGACGTCTCTGTGAAGCAGACGACTTTTGAAAACCAAGTGGCAAAAGGAGAAATTTAAGTTAGGATGGATGGATGTGCAAGTTCTTTCTTTTCAGTTAGAAAAAAGTCCTTTTCCACAGAACAATATTTAAGGGCCTTCCTTTAAAGAAAGCAATCGATAGCTGCAGTCAACTTTTAAAACACAGATTTGTCCATTTCCAATAAATCATCCAACTCAATTGTTTAATAGCTATGTTTAGAATTACACATATTTGTTTTATCATAGTGCCCTATTGAAGGGGCCATTATCATTCCTGACTCATCATCAAGTGAAGGCACCTAAACATGTTAACACCCGCAAACATATTCTATTTGCTAAGGCATCAGGCAGGCAATTGGTATATTACTGGAGATATCAGAAATTCTTTAAGTCCACTGTTGCCTGAATGGGGGTCAAACATTTGACCTCCATTTCCTGAAGCGGATGCCGTAACCACTTAAGTGATGAATGGGTTTTGCCTTTGGCATTTTCCAGGCAAACAGCTTGAATTCTGGTGACAGGTCTATCTCCAGGAAAACAGATATCAGTCATGAATTATTAATATGAGCTGAAAGCTTGTTTCGCAATTGATGTTAAATTAACAAATTCAAACCAACCACTAGGCTATATACCAGGACCGTATACAATCAACAATCCTGGAACTAACTTATTTCCATCAGATGTTTTTAAAGAAGATGGCATCAAAAATAACATATTGTAAAGATTGTTTGTTTTCATGGGATTTTACGCGGTTTTCAACATTATTTCGGCTATATCCTGGCGACAGATCACTTTTTCAAGATTCCTGGGTAAACAAACCATTACTAGAAATGTGCCTTGCCCAGGAGCATTCCACCATAACTGTTGCGTGGCGACTGGGGAAAGATACCTTGGACCCCCCCCCGTTCCTAAACTCTGATGCTTACCACTCCGCCACGACGGATTCGACAATTTGTATAGCTCTGTATCATAAATCAATCACCTAAATATGGTGAAGAACAAATGAAAGCAAGTCCATCAAAATAGGAAAGTCATCAACCTTTTTCAGTAATCTTCATTCATAGAGATTGTCTATGTTTTTGCCTTAGTATTTTAAATTCCTAAAATTTCGATGTATTGTTTACAACGTACATGCAAATTAAAGATATTGTGTCAAAAGTAAATACAGGTATAGATAGATACAAGTACAGAAGACAGAGGTTAATTTGATGTTCATACCTTTTCTAGAAATATTCAAAGCTTCAGTTTGTAGCTAGTTGGTAATTTGTACATGTATTATATATTCCGACACCACTGATGTTTCAAGAAAAATAATCGCACTTACTATACATAAAATTATAAATAATAAGGTATTAAATGTCCATGCGGTAGTAAAAAACCTGATTCAATGTTTTTTGATCATCATATGTAAATCATATACGATATATACCACCTATAATGACCTACAGATTATTTATAAAGCAATTGATCCTTTCCAATACAAACTACTTTCCATGCCTTTAAATTGAAGCAGTTGAATTTGGAAAATAATTGTGGAAAAGGAAATATTACTCATAACAAGAAATTTCTCATTTTTCCACAATCATTTTGATTCAATATCATAACCATACAAGTGTAAAAATCTTTCATTAAGTGTTACAAATTTCCAATTAGAATGCTCGATATCAGTGTTTTCAAAGTAGGCAACTAAGAAAATTATCAAACTTATTGAATTCAGTCATCTGTAAAAGTGTCTCTCATCCTATATAGTAAATAAAATTTATTTCCCCCTGTTTGAAGATCTGGATTGTTTGGCTTAACCCTTTCCCTGATACAGACGCTTTCTGACGCCTCTGAAGCAGACGACGTTTGAAAAGTTTGTTGTAAAAGAAGATATTGCTTATGATGAGCAATTTCTCCTTTTGCCACAATGTTTTCCTCTTTTAGGTCATTGCTTGTCCAGTCAATTATAGAGATTTTGCATTTTTTGACAAAATCTGATTAAAACCTTTACTCACAATGAGATACAACAAACTTTGAAAACAGGTTTGTAAAAATAAAGGCAATTAATCTCTATAAATGAAAGTAAAATTAAATGATTGAATAGTGTTAATTAACCCTTTCTCTCATATAAACACTTTCTGATGCCTCTGCTGCAGACAGGCGTTTTGAAAACACGTTGACAAAAGAAGAAATTGCTCAAAACAAGCAATTTCTCCTTTTGTCACCATGTTTTCAACTCGATTCAATTATTGTACTTTCATTTGAATGGGGTCTCCAATTTTTATCCGGTATGTTATCAAAGTCGTCTGCAGCAGATCTGTTGTATGTGTGAAAGGGTTAAAAAAGCACTTGGAAAACGGAGAAATTGCTCATAATAAGTATATAATTTCTTCATTTTTTTTCACAATGTTCTCAAAAAGCGTCTGCTACAGATGAATCAACATTTGTCTGCAGGATAGTAAAGGGTTAACCCTTTCCCTCATACCACAATTCTGCATCAAACGACTTTGAACATATTTTGTCAAAAAAATAGAAAATCTCTATAATTGAATGGATTTATAACCTTGACTTAAAGTGGAAAACATTGTGGCAAAAGTAGAAATTACTAATTTTTGAGCAATTTCTTCTTTTGTCACTATGTTTTTTTAAAAGACGATTTGCTGCAGAGGCATTAGAAAGCGTCTATAATATGAGGGAAAGGGTTAACCTCCCCCATAAAAAAGTGGATCTATTGATTTGTTTACTAATGGTTGAAGACTGAGGGTTGTTTGCATATTTGGATAATAAAAACATGAACCCAAATTTGAACTGTACAGCTGAATGATTGTGTTTGAAATCATTGCGAGAAATGAATGAATGAATGTATATTGTTTTACGGCGCATCGACATCTAAGGTCATTTAGCGCGCATTTAAATTTAATTATTCATGATTCCTGGGTAAACAAACCAGTACTAGGCTAGAACATGTGCCTTGCCCAAGGGCACTCCACCATGACCGTAGTGCCGCGACTGGGGATCGAACCCGGAACACCCGGTTTCGAAATCCCCGACGCTAACCACCCGACCACAGCGGATTCCCATTGCGAGAAAGGGTGTATTGCTAAACCTGGGTCATTTTTCCTTTTATACAAATAGTACTTTGTAATCTATTTGAGTTAAGAGTTTTATAAAGTTTCAAGTTTCTTTTAACCCTTTCCCACCTGTAGACACATTTTGACGCATCTGCAGCAGACAACTTTTGAAAACATTGTGACAAAAGAAGAAATTGCTCAAAATGGGCAATTTCTCCTTTTGCCACATTATGTTTCCAGCTTTTTATCAGTAAGTATATATACCTTCATTTATAGAGATTTTCCATAACTTGAGTAGATTTTTTTTTTCAACGTTGTCTGCTGCAGATTTGTTGTATGTGGGTAAGGGTGAAAAAAGGTCTTCAGATGGGTGACCTGGCTATAACCCTTTTCCTCATATAGACGCTTTCTGACGCCTCTGCAGCAGACAGCTTTTTGAAAGGTGACAAAATATAAAATTGCTAAAAACGAACAATTTCTTTTTTTGCTAAAATGTTTTCCTCATTTAGTCAGACTAAGGTTATCCATTCAATTTTCCATTTTTTGACAAAATATGATCAGTCTTCTGCTGCAGAATTGTCGTATGAGGGAAAAGGTTAAGTGAGTGCCAAGGAGGGAAAGTTATTACTACCATTTGTAACCCTTTCGCCTCCCCTTCCCACAAACAACAAACCAGCAACAGATGACTTTGAAAACATCTATGCAAAAACAGGGAAAATCTCTACAAATGAATTAATTAATTACTGTAATAAAATGAAAAGATTGTGACAAAGAGAGAAATCGCTCGTTTTCAAAAGTCAACTGCTGCAGAGGTGTCAAAAAGTGTCTATATGTGGGAAAGGGTTAAAGTCTTTGGTATGACCTGTTTAGGTATCTAGCCATGGTCTTCCAGCCCCAAAGGTGGACACTCTAATGCTGTCGGTGCTGTGGTGTCAAAAGCCACCAGTATCAGAGTCATGGTTCACTAACATTCTGACCTAGAACTATTAATTGTCATTATTGACTAGGGAAGAGTAATCAACATTTTCACCTAAAAAGGTCAGAAGTTCAAATCTAAGTTTTTCCAGCAATTTTTGTGCAGCAAGCGGCTTTTTAAAAACATAGTGACAAAAGAAGAAATTGCTCAAAACCAGCCATTTCTCCTTTTGCCAAAATGTTTTCCACTTTTAGTCATAGGTTATCCATTCAATTATAGAGAATTTCTATTTTTTGACAAAATATGTTCAAAGTCGTCTGCTGCAGAATTGTCGTATGAGGGAAAGGGTTAAAGGTGACCGTGACATCTGGCTTTTACACTTTAAACATTCAATTATGTCAAACATTTATTCAATTTTACCTATTTACCTGATAAAATCAGTTTGATAGTCATCTGCTTTGAAAACATCTTAGCCTACGATAAGCTTGCATCATTGTTTGTGTTTCATAATTATGGCAAACTGGATCAATCTTGATTGCAATCACTGTTTTCATTAAGAGCCAGTCGGCGACCAAATTGCCCGCCTAAGTCAAATACATTTCTGGTCTGCTCCAATCTGTCCTGATTAGAATTTTAGAATTCCTGTGTAAAAGTTGACAATTTTAAAAAGAGCAGAAACTCTGATGATCCTGTGTTAAGAACAAGTTTTGTCTAAATGCTTCAATGCCTGACCTCTTACAGTCACAATTAAGCCTTCTGCTTAATTTCTTAATGAAAACCATGTGTATATTTATAATTATAATATAATACAGATAATACAGAGCATATAATAGTAGAGGGATTGCAGAACAACAGTTGTCAGTAGACAGATCATATTTTGCTTAAACACTGGCACCTTGTTTTGCTCAAGTTGTTCTTAACCCTTTCCCTCATACGACAATTCTGCAGCGGACGACTTGGAACATATTTTGACAAAAAATAGAAAATCTCTATAATTGAATGGAAATCCTATGACAAAAAGTGGAAAACATTGTGGCAAAAGAAGGAATTGCACGTTTTGTGCAATTTCTCCTTTTGTCACTATGTTTTCAAAAAGCTGTCTGCTGCAGAGGCGTCAGAAAGCGTCTATATGAGGGAAAGGGTTAAGTAAATGAGTCAATATACTCTCCAGCGAAGTTGGGACATAATTTTATGTGAAGAATGTCAGTATATAATGCCTGTTATTCTGACACATAGCCAAGCTGTTGCATGAATTATGTTGCATGAATTATTTTGGCCACGTCATTAACTTGTCTGTTGTTACTTGTATGTACAATGTTGATACCAATTTTCTGAGAGACTTACAGATTAATTAAGCTTTGCACATCTTGTCCAAACTCTGTCATTATCAATCAAAACAACCTGAACACACACTCTTGATACTAGTAACTTTAACCCTTTCCTGCATATAGACGCTTTCTGCCGCATTTGCAGCAGACGACTTTTTGAAAATATAGTGACAAAAGAAGAAATTGCTCAAAACAAGCAATTTCTTCTTTTGCCACAATGTTTTCCACTTTTAGTCATAGGTTATAAATCCATTCAATTATAGATTTTCCATTTTTTTTACAGAATATGTTCAAAGTCGTCTGCTGCAGAATTGTCAGTATGAAGGGTTAACAAGCACAGGGTTCCAATTTATTTATTGGGGTTTTACGCCGCTTTCAACAATATTTCAGTTATATCACGGCGACAGTTCACTTATTCATGATCCCTGGGTAAACAAACCAGTACTAGGCTAGAAAATGTGCCTTGCCCAAGGGCACTCCACCATGACCGTAGTGTCCGAAGCTAACCACTCGACCACAGCGGATTCCTCACAGGGTTCCAAATTTATAAGCAGACTGAAAGTGGTAAAATTGCTTTAAAAAACAGCCCAGTTTCGTTTTCGCTAAATGTTTCTGTTCCTATCTTTGCGTTACAATGAATCAAGTTTAATTCCACTCTCTTTTATCAATTTGTTCAAACAAACAAATTGTCAAGGTGATATTGGTTTACACCTAACATAACACAAGACAATAAGTACTCCACCAACCTTTCTAGTGGATGCATACATTTTTAACAAGTAATCTCAATTAAGTCTCATATTAGATAAATTAAAATTATAGTAAAAGCTTGCTTAATTATATATGCTTATGTTATTGCTTATCAAGCTAATGTTACCTGTAAGATGAATATGCTACCTACTTTCAAAGCAGGTATCATTAGTACTTACTACCAGCCAAAAAAGTTAATTGACGCTGATGCCATGTGACAGTTTCTACAACAGACTCAAGATTACTCCCACATATAGCTTAATTAACCCTTTCCCACATACAACAATTCTGCACCAGATTAAGTCTTTTGCAATAATAATAGAAAATCTCTACACATGAGAGTATGATCATTGATCAGAGGTTAACCCTTTCCCTCATACGACAATTCTGCAGCAGATGACTTTGAACGTATTTTGTCAAAACATAGAAAATCTCCATAATTGAATGGATAACCTATGACAAAAAATGGGAAACATTGTGGCAGAAAGGAGAAATTGCACGTTTTGTGCAATTTCTTCTTTTGTCACTATGTTTTCAAAGAGCTGTCTGCTGCAGAGGCGCGACGTCAGAAAGCGACTATATGAGGGAAAGGCTTAAAACAATTAGTGACAAAACAAACAAATTGCTCCTCCTTTTCAAATTGCCACTATGTTTCCAAAAGTTGTTTGGTGCAAATGTGTCCAACTGCGTGACAGCAAGTGGGAAAGGCTTGAACAACAAAAAAAATGCATTCTGTGATGTGGCACACATTTCTTTTGTATACAACCACCATAATGATTTACCATTCTCCCTGAACAAAACTTGTGAAGCAGGCATCTTCAAAAACATCTCTGGTCTAGATGAAATTTCTTTTAACCTTTCCCTCATATAGGTGCTTTCTGATGGCTCTGCAGCAGACGGCTTTTTGAAAACATAGTGACAAAAGAAGAAATTGCTCAGAACGAGCAATTTCTCCTTTTGCCACAATGTTTTCCACTTTTAGTCATAGGATATATCCATTCAATTATACAGATCTTCTTTTTTTGACAAAATATGTTCAAAGTCGTCTGCTGCAGAATTATTGTATGAGGGAAAGGGTTAAAGAGATGTTACATTATTGAATAGATTAAAAGTACTCAGAACATTGCAAAGCCTTTTTGGCCTTTTTTGATGATGTTTTCAATTATAGAGCAAGATCTGTATATATATATGCATGATTAACCCTTTCCCTCATATAGACGCTTTCTGACACCTCTGCAGCAGACGGCTATTTGAAAACATAGTGACAAAAGAAGAAATTGCACATAACGTACAATTTCTCCTTTTGCCACTATGTTTTCCACTTTTAGTCTGACATAGGTTATCCATTCAATAACAGAGATTTTCTATTTTTTGACAAAATATGTTCAAAGTCGTCAGCTGCAGAATTGTCATATGTCAGAGGGAAAGGGTTAATGTTGTATTACAGTGAGTGTGACTTTCCTTCATATATATGATATATATATGCATTTTTTAACCCCTTAGCTGCAGAGGACTTATAAAATTGCTCCTAATGAGCATTTTCTCCTTTTGCCAAAATGGTTTCAACTCTTTTCTACAATTTCACTCTCATTTAGGCTTTCCATAATCATGAGCTGTGTCCCGCGAGAAAACCAACATTGTGGTCTCTGTGTAAAGTATCGATCCAGATCAGCCTAAGCATGCTGCGCAGGCGAACCCGGACAGACAATTTTCGCCTCCGGTGGATTTTCTGATTCAGGAATCATTATGTCAATTGTAACCTCTATCCCCCTGAGACAGAATGTGTCAGCCCGGATTAGCCTGATTAGCAGGCTGATCTGGGTCGATACATTACGCAATGTCCATAATGTTGTTTTTTCTCGCGGGACAGCTCATATATAGTTTTGCCAAAGACGCCTGCTGCATATTTGTTGTAAGTGGGAAAGGGTTAAGTATTTGTGAAATACATGCATACTAAATAATGCATGATTTCAACTACGTTTAATCACTCAAAAGCAATAGGCTCTTACAAATCTAACTATAAAATAACCATCATAATTAATCATGGAGTCATCTTTATCCCCTTCCCACAAACACCAACCAAATCTGCAGCAGACGACTTTGAAAACTTGACCTCAAAAATATGGAATATATATCTCTATCAATGGATTTATTAGTATTGAATAGCTTGAAAACATTGTGACAGATGAAGAAATTGCTCATAATGAGCAATTTCTCCATCTGCCAAAATGTTTTCAATAAGTCATCTGCTGCAGAGGCATCAGAATGTGTCTACATGAGGGAAAGGGTTAATGTTATGATGATCATCACTATGTTGTACAAACCTGATGCACACCTGTCAGACCTGCATTCATCACACCTTTACATAGATCTGCGGTATCAGGTGCTTTTTGACGCATCTGCTGCAGACTTCATTTGATAAATGGAGATATTGCTTAAATAGTTATAATACAGAGTGATTTCTAAAATCTTTTGCTACATTATGTTTTCAACAGTTCTCTATTGAATAATTATAATTTCTGCATTTATCACACCTTTCACATCTGCAGAATCAGATGCTTTTTGACGCATCTGCTACAGACTTCTTTTTTGAAAACAAAAAAGCAAATGCAGAAATTGCTCATACTGTGTAATTTCTTCTTTTGCCACAATAATTTTCAACTCGATTCAATAATTATAATTTCTGCATTCATCAAACCTAACGTGACCTTTCACATCTTCAGAATCAGATCTGATGCTTTTTGATTTATTACACGGGTGTCACAATTGTAACAATTTTGCCAATACCCCTATGGGCACGGTGTTGTAAAACTGATAAGCCAGTATACACTGCAGGGTGCTTATAAGGCCATTGTTCTGTGAAGTAATGGGTAAATAATTACTCTCAACTTGCAGTCTGAGATCTCCTGATTAGGGTTAACATCTGATTTCCATATAGCTATAATCAATTCCATCCAACTACGTATGCCTTAGATATGGCTCCGGACAGACTGACGGGACAGATGGCTCTTAACCAATATCCCATCCGACTTTGGCCAGGAAATAAAAGGAATCATTGCTTATTTGAGAAACTTGAAAAACATTTTCAACATGTTAATTATTCTCGTTAGAATAGAATTCAAATTCTTAAAATCAGTACAAGTAACTTAGTGTAGATTTTTTCCTTTTTCTTGGCCACTAATTAGAGCTATCCCTTACCTTCAGCAGATGAAATTTGAAAACATTGTGGGAGAAATTGCGCATGATGTCAAAACTCATTAAAAGGTTAAATTCCTCTGCAAAGACAAATACTTTTAAACCTTTCAATTTCAAGATTACTTGGACAATCCACTTGGCAAAGGAACAATTTGCATAAAAGTTGAAATCATAATGTTCAATTTTCTTCAATAGCATTAACCCCGGGGGCTAAATAAATAATATTAACCCTTTCCCTCATACAGACGCTTTCTGATGCCTCTGCAGCAGACGGCTTTTTAAAAACATAGTGACAAAAGAAGAAAATGCTCAAAACGAGCAATGTCTCCTTTTGACACAATGTTTTCCACTTTTTGTCATAGGTTATCCATTCAATTATAGAGATTTTCTATGTTTTGACAAAATACGTTCAAAGTCGTCTGCTGCAGAATCGTCGTATGAGGGAAAGGGTTAAATTCAATGAAATTCTCAAAATTTAATAGTGACACAGATAAAGGCTTTATATCAGATATGGTGACATTTTATGACATGTTATGTCTAATTAAGAACTCTGATTCCCACATTATAATTGATCACAATATAATGCATGACTTTATCATTTATCATTTCACCCCAGGCTATAATTTTATGACTACTAAGTACTCTGATGTAGCATGATGATCACCTTTTTAACCCTTTCCCATGTACGGCAAATCTCCAGCAGACAAATTAGAAAAACATCAAAACTAAAATTATATATATGGATTATCTCTTTGAATGAATATAATATTCGACTGGAGTTGAATGTAACATGTTCTCATTTTGCCTCAATGTCCTCACAAGACGTGTTAGCAGAGGCGTCAGAAAGCTTCTTTCCTACATGGAGAGATTATGAGATCTCACCTGTTTTCAGATATTTAACCCTTTCCCAGCTATTGACGCATTTTGACACATCTGCAGCAGTGGAAAAACATTGTCCCAAAATGAGCAATTTCTCCTTTTGCCACAATGTTTTCAACTTTTTTCAGTAACTACAACACCTACAATTATACAGATTTTCCATATTGTTGAGTAGACATTTTCAAAGTCGTCTGCTGCAGATGTGGGAACCAGTTTTGTGAAAACCTGTGCCAATTAACAGCAAGTATAGAGCCAGACTGTGCTTGAAGAAAAATCTGATAGAGGGTCTCCCATGGAAAATTTCTACTATTTGAAAATTGGCCGAACGCTTTCGGAGGAAAATATTTTTTAAGTTTTAACTATAGCCATGTAAGGCAAAATAGCCATGCCCTTTAGCGGCCATGTTTTTCGACCAATCAACATGGCTTGAAGGAATTTAAAAGAATCTGAAAGAGGGTCACCCCAACATTTCTTCAAAATAATTTGAAAATCAGCCAGAATTTTGAATGGATCCTTAAGATTTGAAGGAATTTAGGAGAGGACATTGAGAGGATGCTTCCTATGAAGTTTCATCCCAATTGGCCGAGTCACAGGCTAGGGAGGAGAAGTCGTTTGAAGCAAAAGTTTATGGACGCATGACAGACAATTCGCCATGACATTATATCGAGGGCTTGGCGTGAAACGGTTGTAACTTAAAACCTATTTTGAAAACCCTCGTTTAGGGGCAATTTTGACCCTTTTGTAAACAATGCAAATTTAGGTGCCATTGCTCAGAACGAGCAATGGCACCTAAATTTACATTGTTTACCAAGAAAAGTGATTTAACGCTTATAAAGACTTTATGGCGAGGTGATTAACCTTGGTAAAAAAATACCAATTTTAGATACAACCGTTTCACGCCAAGCCCTCGATATTAAAGCTTGTCTGGTTTTCAGCCAGGCCAGTGGAGCTAAAAAAATCAGCATTACAAGGGCTAAGTTTTGTCTGCAACAGGTGCATTAAAAGTCCGCTGAGTCAGACGGATCAGGGAAAGGGTCATATACCTGATCAGAACTGAGATCATTATGGCAGTCGGAAACAGTAAATAATTTATCATATTTATCTACGAAACCTTTATTGACTGGTTGCTACAACAAATGGCACTTCAGTATTTTTATGCATGACAGTATTGAAGAGATTGGTTAATCCTGAACCCTTTCCCACAAATAAACACTTTCTGACACCTCTGCAGCAGTCGACTTTTGCAATCATTGTGGCTGCAGGCAAAGGGGGAAATTGCTCATAATGAGCAATTTCTCCATTTGCCACAATGATTTCAACCCTATTCAATTATACTATAATTTCTAGAGATTTTGTTTATCTTAGATTTGATCATTTCAAAGTCGTCTGCTGCAAATGTATTGTAGTATTTGGGAAAAAGGGTTAAAGATAATCCCCATCCCTCTATTACTCACAAGTCCTTACATTACATAGTCTCACATATTGGTGCTGGTCTCTGCTGAATGTGTGAAAAAACCCACCTTATTAGCTGAAGTGTTGAATTTCTAAATAATCTCCTCAGAGATTCCTCCGTTACATAGACCAACACAACTAATGGAAATGACAGTTTTGTTGACACTACTCAAATTTGGAGTTGAACCCAGCGTACAGCTAAATAAATGATCATAAATCGTAATTCTGTATTCTGTTACCCACAATGACACGTACGAGAAAATCTGCAGCAGACAATTTAGACAAAAGTATGGAAAATGTTCATGAAATTAGAGTACAGTCAAAAGAGGAAGTTAACCCTTTCCCACATATAGACGCTTTCCGACGCCTTTTGAAAATCGTGTGGCAAAATGAGAAATTGCTCAAAACGAGCAATTTCTCCTTTTGACACAATGTTTTCAACCATTTTCAACAATTAAACTTTCCTTTATAATGAAGATATAACATATTCTTGCCAAGCTGTTTTCAAAAGTGACTGCTCCAAAAATTGTGTATGGGAAAGGGTTAAACCAACAAAAGAAGAAATGTGTTCACAATGAGGAATTTCTCCATCCACCTAACTGCTTTCAAAAGTTTGTCAGCTGCTGATGTGTGAAAAGGTGTGAAAGGTTAACAGTTAACTTATTATAAATTTCAGATTTCAATGCAAACAATATTTCTTTTATATGGAACACTTGACCTTGTACCACCTTACTGGAAACTAAAGGCTTGGGTATGACAATAACCGTCCTCATCTTATATCGACGTTTTCTGAGGCAACGCAGATGACTTTTCAAAACATAGTGGCAAAAGGACAAATTGCACATGATGTTTTCAGTTTAAAGACTATATTCTTTGATTAAACTTTTATTTTAACCCTTTCCCACATACAGATGCTTTCTGACACAATAGCAGCAGACGACTTTTGAAAACATTGTAGACAAAGGTGAAATTACTCTTGTTTTTTTAACTTTATTTAACAATTAAACTATATCTTTTATGGAGATTTTCAGGTTTTTGTCACCATGTTTTCAAAGTCATCTGCTGCAGATTTGCTGGTACGTGGGAAAGAGATTTTCAGTATTTTTGCATAAACGTTTTCAAAGTTGTCTGCTGCAAATGTGTTGTATGTGGGAAATGGTTAACCCCTTTCCCACAAGCAGATGCATATTATCACATCTGCAGACCAAGTGCATCATACACCATTTGCAAATCTTTTTTTGCAAGTGTATAAACTGTAATGAGCAAGCATTTTCTACTTTTACTTTTGCCATAATTTTTCCCAACTATTCTTTTTCTTTCATTGGGTGATTAATTAATTCAGAGAATTTCCATATTATTGACTTTGTGTCTCGGGAGTCGTCTGCTGCATATCCTATTTGTTATCACAACTGTTGTATGTGGGAAAGGGTTATGGTAGAATGCCTTGGTTTCCATCTACAGCTGTATCAACCAAGTTATCTTACATAATCAACTATTATTCCTATCTGTTACATTAATTTAACCCTTTCCCTCATACGACAATTCTGCAGCAGACGTCTTTCAACATATTTTGTTAAAGAATAGAAAATCTCAGTAATTGAATGGATAACCAATGACTAAAAAGTGGAAAACATTGTGGCAAAAGGAGAAATTGCTCGATTTGAGCAATTTCTTCTTTTGTCACTATGTTTTTAAGAAAGCTGTCTGCTGCAGAGGCGTCAGCAAGCGTCTATATGAGGAAAAGGGTTAAAACTATAGCTGGGATAACACTATAAACAGCCTCCAAACCACCCTCTTTTACTTGTTATAAAACCATTAACATCAATTATCACCCAGTCACCTGGTATTTGGTATTTTTCTGGATAAAACTGATGTTGCACAATTGTTTCCTTCCTTTAACCCTTTCCCACATACAACAAATATTCAGCGGACGTCCTTGATAACATTTAGACAAAAATATCGAAACTTGATTTCGGTTCCGAAGACCTAGATAAGGAGTAGTAAATGGTTTTTTCTTATATAAAATCTCTCTTAGCATTCATTAAAACCTATCTTGTGGGTACTCAAAAGAATAGTCTCAGTGAGGTGATTCTTTTGAGTACCCACAACATTGGTTTTGGAAGTCAAATAAGGATTTTAGAGCATGAAAAGCGCTTCTTAACTAGAGCTCTGCAAGTTATTGTTGAAAAAAGTTGAAAACATTGTGGCAAAAAGAGAACTTGCTTATACAAGTATATAGATGCATTCTGACACATCTGCAGCAAATGACTTGAAAACATTGTGGCAAAAGTAGGGATTCTCATAAAAAGTAATTTCTCCTTTTTCAACAATGTTTTCAACTCTTATTCAGTAAAGAAACTTTAAATTTTACAGATTGTCCACATTGATGTATAGATACATTCAAAGAAAGCTTCAGATTAATGTTGTTTGAGGGAAAGGGTAAAATAAAATGCTTTCTGTTCAGTTCTATCACATTTTTTATTTTTTTTGTTTTACAGGTATTAGGTGTTTATACACTTACTCTATTCAGACCTCAGATTAATATGGACCAGTTTAACCATCTTCAAGACCCTCAATACCTTTGATGCCTCTGTTGCTGCTGCTGAAGGCAACTTTTGAAAACATTGTGGAAAATAAGTATCATTTCTCAAAATCAAACTCATTAACTTACTTTCAGTTCTTTAATTGGAACCCAAGTTGATAATTCATAATAATTATACATGTATTCAGTTATTTTCAAGGAGGACCCATCTGGAACTCATATAACAACTTAACCCTTTCCCACATACGGCAAATCTTCAGTATGGCTTTGAAACATCAAAGCAGTAATATGGAAAATCACTTGTTTAAATAAAAGTATAATTATTAATGTTTTCTCAAGTGGTAAGCTGTATGTTAAATATCTTAAACTTAAGGATTTCAAAAGTTGTCTGCTAGTTTGCATCTAAAAAAATAAATTGTTTCAATGACATCAGGCAGTAAAGGCCTTATAAACTTATTGATATTCTAGGCATCTCACAGGTCAGATATTCTGAGTCTGACCCATTCCCAATTGCAAAAGTCTTAAAATCATGCAGAATTCCCAATTTTGTCATGTTAACCGTTAACTGTTCCAACTAAGTTTCTACACTGTTTTTGTACACCCTAGGTATCACATTCACACATGGGGGCATTAGATGAATTTAGAAATAACTACTGTATGCAGGGCTCGCGCTGTCGTTAGCCACTTGAGCCATTGGCTCAGAAATGAAAAAATTGGCTCAAGAAAAACAAAAGTGGCTCAAGACCCGTTTCATAAGAAATTATTGGCGAAAAATCTACATCGTAAAATCTGACGTAATTTCATTACCAGAAGAGTGCTCCGAGTTGATAAATCCAATAGTCTTCTCTACATAACTGACTGGTTCACGGGTGTAGACGTTATCGTGTATCAATATTGGGTAAATTATCGGGTAAAATAATTTAAACCAGTCAACGTGTGTATAGTGTTTGTGTACAATGTCAAACTGTTGACATAAGTGCGATTACGAATAGTGGGTATTTTAAACAAACTGCTTTAATTTGTTTACAATTAAAGACTGACCAATTACGTATTAATTTTCTTGATTGAAAACTTAAAACAAGTCACTATAATTGTCCGTGATCTTATGCGTAAATAGGTAAAATTAGCAGCAATTAAAGGCCGGTGGATTTTGATGTTTGTCGGCGATTAAATTAATTAAAGGTAGCTATGATCAATTTAAAACACCAAACAAAATAATTATAAATCGAAATCACTATATAGGTGTACCAATACTGTACCACACAGTATCAATTGCCGAAATGGCTTCTAAGCGCTCACTTGAATGTTTTGACAATCCTCCTTCCAAAAAAGCTAAGCTTTCAACATGCAGACAATTTCAAGAAAACTGGAAATGTGGCAATCCGTGGTTGAGATATGAATCAACCTCAAAGTCAATGTTTTGTGACCTCTGTTTAAAAATCCAAAAGTCAAATACGTTCACCATAGGATGCACTGTCCTCAAAAGAGATTCAGTCTCGAAACATGCGAAATGCAAAGGTAATGTACTTGTTTAATTTTGATTTTGCGTTTTCAGTTAAAGTGAACCAAAGGACTGCACAAAAATATTTATTGTCTAGGGACACATAAGTTATATGTAAGAGTTGTATCACAGTTATTGAGATCGATCTATACTGAAGAAATAAAGAAATATTGGGATGAAAAAACATCAAAGATTTTTTTACTAATTGAATGTTTTTTATTATGTTCAGATCATCTCCTAGCAGTTACTGCCAACACACAGTCAACAACATTTGATACAGCAAGATTGAATGTTTTAAGCAAGAATGAAGGAGCCGTTACAGCAGCCTTAAAAAATGTGAATAATGTAATATATGTATATAGTGCTATGTGACAAATAAAGTAATGAAAGCATATATATTGATTTTTTTTTTTTTTAATATAGTTTTTATTATGAATAACATTATGTTTGCAGTAAAATCCTCATCTAAATGAACATTATTTAGATAATTGTGAACTATGATAAGGTATTTTGTGTCTCTCTATCAACTTGCAAAGAAATATTTTTTATGGCTCCGATGTCTCAAAAATTGCCCAAGAATTGGCTCAAACTTTTTTTGAGCCAGGGCCGGCCCTGTGTATGGGTACAATTTTGGAATATTAAGAAATAACTTAAACAAACAGAATTGTTTAAAGTCTATCATGATTATCTGGCATATCACAGTGGCCATATGCTGTTGTGTAATTGGTTTGTAATTGGTTTGTATTGTAATCATTCGCAAATATCTTTTAAGACAGCACTTCCTAATTATATGGACCCAGATGGATAACATATTTACAATTGAATTTAGGCTAATGGGCAAGAATGGAAAGTATTATGTAATGACTTAATTCTAAGAAAATATGTGCATGAACGTATGCATTTGACTCTGAATTTGCATGCAATTTATTATATAGATTTAGTATACTATATCATATGTGATTAACCCTTTCCCTCATACGACAATTCTGAAGCAGACGACTTTGAACGTATTTTGTCAAAACATAGAAAATCTCCATAATTGAATGGATAACCTATGACTAAAAGTGGAAAACATTGTGGCAAAAGGAGAAATTGCATGTGTTGTGCAATTTCTTCTTTTGTCACTATGTTTTTAAAAAGCTATCTGCTGCAGAGGCATAAGAAAGCGTTTATATGAGGGAAAGGGTTAACATGCAATATCTCTCTTATTATCCAATTAATCCCTTATGATGTGGGCAGGCGAAAGAGTCGTCTTACTCTGTCGGAGACGATTCTTTTGGGGTTTCACAAGATAGGGTTTCAGGGTCAAATAAGGATTTTAGAACATAGTCACATAATCAATTAATTTTCCATCCCAAATTCATGATCGGGTTATAAACGAGGAAGGAAATTTGAAACAAAAGATGTGAACTATGCAGGAAAATAATAATATGAAACATGAGAGACATCTTGTTTGACATGAATATGTCACTTTTCAATAACAGGTAATTTCTTTCTGTTCCCTTAAATTATTATGCTGCAAGCTTTTCCCTAAAACAGAAAACCCACTGAACATCCTCACTATACTTGCGTTCCTTTAATTTATTAAAGCATTTTAAAACTGATGTACACTACACTGAGCTACAATGTTGGGTTTTAGTAACAATCAGGGTTTTACTATCATTTCTATTCAAAGTGCTTTATAAAAGCAGGGCTCTTGCGAGGGAACGACTTGAAAATAATTTCATAAATTGTCAAGACTTTGCCCATTCAACCGATCAAAGCGAAATTGACTTTGCCGACAATTTTATCCTAAATTATCGGCTCATCACAGTCATGCGTCATGTCATAATCGCTTAATTCAGTTCTCAGTATACACAGTTACGCAATCAGGAATTTGACAACTGATAATATATACCCATTTAAAGCAAGAGAGTCTAATCACTTAAAACACACAATGACCATATAGAACAGATTATCCAATCAACCCTCGTCACTTTATACACTTATTTGCACTTTATACACGTATTTGCATTTATAAACAAAGAACTAAATTTCAAATCAACCATCAATATTGATAATAAAGTGACAATGGAAGGGTCAATTCGTGGACATGAAAAAACGAACAAATCGTAAGTCTTTTTGTGCACAACGCAAATTAAAAATTTATATATATAGTAATAAACTTTTAATCAGTTTAGTGCTTAACCCTTTTCCCTCACAAGACAATTCTGCAGCAGACGACTTTGAACATATTTTGTCAAAAAATAGAAAATCTCTATAATTGAAAGGATAACCTATGAATAAAAGTGGAAAACATTGTGGCAAAAGGAGAAATTGCTCGTTTTGAGCAATTTCTCCTTTTGTCACAATATTTTCAAAAGTCGTCTGCTTTATATGCGTCAACAGGTGGGAAAGGGTTAATATATTGAAGATAACAACATTTTACTTCAAATATATACTATTTTATCACATTTAATGATGGAGACGTCAAAATAAACTTAACATTAAATTCATTTATAATTAACAACAAAAAATATTAAATCTTAATTATAAATGGTACTTTAAAGAAATAAAACTTTAGATGTTTGTACAATTTTATATCTAGATTATATATTTTCCTTTTCGACGTTTTCACTCCCGTTTTGTTCTGTTTTATAAATTCGACGTTTTCACCATTACCCAAATTATCAGATCAGGGAGGAAAATTTAAAAAAAACATCAATATGTGTTGCAGCATGACTCAGAACTGCGATCGTTTTCAATGTGAAGAGTTTGAATCGCATGAATAGAAATACATGAAAATAGTGTACAGCAACTAAATAAGCATAATTTAGTGAACGGAATTAATCAATTTACAAGCTTACCTCAAATATATACCGTTCTATTTAAATGTCCAACTAATGCAGACCGCCAGACAGGAAGCTCTACCAATTATTTTAACATCCGATTAACAAATTCAAGCAGCCAATTAGTGATTTAGCAGCCAATACTTACAAATTGTCATTAAAATAAGTTTTTGACGTTTTATTGCAAAGAATCGCCTAATCAAAATAGTTGTATTGACAGAACTTTATTGCAACATTTTTCTTGAAGATAAATGATGTCATGACTCGTCAATCAATCCGTGATATTTTACCGAATGTTTCAATCAAACTTAACTTTGTGCATTACATACGAAATGGCGTTTCTTACGGTTTGGCTGTTAACTTGAATTCATTTGCAATAAAACAATTCAGATGCAATTCCAATCATAAAAGAGTGGATCTTACGAAATTTGTTTATATTTAGGATTTTCTGGGTGCAATAAAAGATATTATGATTTTCTGGTGATCAGTAAACATGTAATCGAAATTCATTACTGAAGGTAATTATGTTGATAGGTGTATCTTTTACGGAGTTTAGATTATAACGACTTGGCTGCTAATAGGCATATAGGATAACAGCCAAATTTTCAGATACCGGTATAGTCCAGGTAGATTTATTTTGCAAGTAAAGGTATCAGGTAAAGTATAATTTGTCATGTAACTACAGGTATGGTTTTTAAACATGTAACTACAGGTGTGTGTTTTAAATATGTAACATTATGTAACTGTTAAAAGGCGATATAAGAAATATGAGATCAATGTCAAAATGGTAGGTAGGCATCAAATTTCGTCTGCACCAGGAACCACAGGTGCCCGGCGCACACAACATTCGTTTCAGAAAAAAATATATATATAATAACAGAGACATGTTTATATGTCTCCGATAATAATAACATTATAATGTTATTTAATAATATAAAATTTAATTTTTTTCTAAAACGAATTTGTTGATGATTTTATGATAAAATTATATAAAGGACACCTGTGCAACAGAAAAAGATCAAACCAAATCTAACAGCTTGTAGAACTATTCTGTGTTCTGTGTATATAACAATGGATACGTACCATGCAAAGAATGTATAGCAAATGACCTGTTCAAGAGTGGGAAGAGGCCTTTACGAATACAAAGAGTAAACAAGCCAAAATGTGTCCCACATTCTATCTTGTAACACATTTAACCTAGTCCTTCATAGCAGGGTCTTTCAAAATATACTATTTGAAAGACCCTGTTCATAGAAAGACGTCGAATATGCACCTTAAGGCTTTTTCATTTTGTTATTATCGTGCATATTCTATCATGTCAGTGTCTATCTCTTTCATTTCCTTTTGCAATTTGGTTCGGACGTTTCAAAGGACAAAATTAACGAATACAATGTATAGTATACATGTGATAGTCACACCAAAATTCATGCAAAGTGTGTGACAATATTTAATTGTTCATCTAGCCTGAAATGTATCTTAAACACAAATGATCTAACTTACCTACATTTTAGAAGCATTGCTGTGGAAGCGGGCTTTTATAGCAATGTCTGTAAAGTGGTTGGCTTATTATAATAATAATAATATAATAATAATACTTTATTTAAAGAGGGTACAAACTCATTTAGTTATAATAACTAATCTCCCATGAGGCCCTCTTTTTTGAAGTACTGACATAAGATCATAGGGGAAAAACATTATATATGTTATGAAGTCATTTCTGAAAATTTCATGTATGACGTGCATAAATGTAGATGATACTTATTACGTAGTGTGAAAATACTGATAACATTTGTCTATTCAGGAAGTTAAGCAACATACATTGTGGTATGTGCCTGTATGGGTGACCTGGTCTGGTTTAACTCATAGAAGGACCCCATACACATTACAGAATTAAATGATGTCAGCAGTTGGATATATATGGGTTGACATAACCACCATTCCAAGGCCCTGATCGTTCTCGGCGATGTTGCATTGGCTTCACCCATGTGAACTGCATGTGCCCAGTTGTCTGACTTTAAGATGGAAGTCAAGAGAAAAGGGGGAGAAATGTAATGGGAATATTACAGGGTTTGGGTTCAAATACCACCTTTAACCCTTTCCCTCATATAGACGCTTTTTGACATATAGATCTGCAGCAGATGGCTTTTTGAAAACATAGTGACAAAAGAAGAAATTGCTCAAAACGAGCAATTTCTCCTTTTGCCACAATGTTTTCCACTTTTAGTCATAGGCTATCCATTCAATTATAGAGATTTCTATTTTTTGACAAAATATGTTCAGTCGTCTGCTGCAGAATTGTCGTATGAGGGAAAGGGTTAAAGCGTTGTTGTGGAGTCCGACTTTTATTGCGACATTGGCACAAAGTTAGCAACAGGTGCGGGAGGTCGCCAAACGGGTAATGCCAAAGACTTTTAAAAATATGGTATTAATGGCTGCCCTCCTTGGCACTCATGGTTGAGAGGTTAGCATTATGACTGACTGGCTGGTGTCAGGAAAATGGACCAGTCATAAGGATAACTTGCCTAGGAAACGATGTTCTATAACTGAAAAAATTGTTGAATGCGGCGTAATACAAAAAAAAAATCAATCTGGTACAACTTCACGTCATTAGTTATGGTTTCTGTTCTTGATTTTATATTTTAAATGGTCACATCTGGTTAAAATGGCACAATATGCATTGCATTCCTGTCCATGCTTATTGTTTCTATCTATTTCCTTTTGCATTGTGTTGGAGTAATCTCATGATAGATCTGCAGCTTGGGTGTTAAAATATGTTTATGGATATAACTAAGTATAGGGAAATTAAATATATCTGTATGAATAATTTATTGGGGAAAAAAGTTAGCATATATATATAATGTGAACAGTGATCTTGATCAAACTGCAGATGCACAAGCGGATCTAGATCTACTGTTCACAAAAGCCTACTTGTAGTACCTTTTCCTAAGGATGTTTTTCTTCTACTTTTCAGGCCCAAGGAATTGACAATGAAACCGTATCTTAAGTATGACTTATTCCAGAAAATGTTATTGTTGCCAATGATCATGATTTCGTGTTCAGAGATTAACATGAAATGTAGATCCTCGTTTATTTCACCAGAGCTTCAAATCCTGAACTGCAGCTACACCATGTGGGCAGACTTCGAGTTGCCGGATGCCAATGACATGAAAGAAACAACAGTGCTTGATTTTAGTCACGCACAATTAGATGCATTGCCCGAATGTGTTACCCCAACATCATTTCCAAATATGGCTCATTTAAACCTCAGCCATAATAAAATACAAGATGGTGTTCTAGAACTGATAGATTTTACAAAGCTTAAAACCATAGACTTAAGTTTTAATAAGCTTTTCGATATGGACACGATTGTAATTCCACCTAATGCCAAGACTCTTTCTTTGGAAAGCAATGAGCTAAATGTGGTTCATTTAGGCACTGGTTATGCAAGGCTTAAAGAATTATACTTACAGACCAACCATATAACGGATATCAATTCCGACACACTTGATGCACAGAATGAAGAAATCCAGTATGAGTTACAAATTATGAATATGACAGGGAATAAGTTAAAGGGTATCACTCAGCATCTTCTTGCACCTTTTGAAAAGCTACAAGAATTATATCTAGCAAACAATGGTATGACCAACATAGAGGAAGGTAGTTTTGATACATTGCCTTTTCTGGAGAAGATTGATCTTTCACAAAATGACCTAAAGGTGATTCCGCTCGAACTTTTCCGTAAAAATGATAATCTGAAGCACTTAGATCTGTCAGGAAATAAACTTCAGACTTTGTCAAGCCACTTGTCCAATGGTCTGGATTGGCTAGATGTTTCATTTAACAAGATAACTATTCTCAAAGAGAGCTATAGCTCTATACTGTATCCTGTCAGGGTGTTTTTAATCGGAGGAAATCCATTAAGCTGTTCATGTGAAATACTTTGGTTGAAAGAACTGTACAATGTTCGCAAATATCTGGCGCAGTACTTGAAAATATCCGATTTATCCAAATTTACTCCCGTTTGTGAAACACCGACAAAATTAAATGGAAAACTATGGAGCGACCTTGAAGATGAAGTGTTTGAATGTGTTGGATTGGCTGACGAGGATTTGAAATTAACCAATGAGAAGATAGCTAGTGTTTTAAATGAAGGTGATATGCTTAAAACCACTGCAGTTACAACAGATACAGTCAGTGTGAAATTGAACATCATCTCGACAATGAAAATAGACTTTATACAACTCAGTTATTATCCATTTGGTAAAAAAAAAGATAGTCTTAAAACAATCAAGCTATCCTCGAAAACTACTGCCCATTCTATTAGTTCACTACAAGCTAACACACCTTATGTTATTTGTATATCTGTCACAATTGATAAATCAATCACTGATTGCATAGAAGTCATCACAGAAAAGCAGCCAGTTGTTGGATTTATGGAAATAATACTGAACATTTTAGTGGTGTTGAAGAATAGGATAGATATTGTTGCAGCTATAGTTGGAATACTTAGTCTGATATACATTATATATATGCTTATGTCCCCTGAATAAATGGAAGTTACACTTAACCCTTTCCCTCATATATATAGACGCTTTCTGATGCTTCTGCAGCAGATGGTTTTTTGAAAACATAGTGACAAAAGAAGAAATTGCTCAAAACAAGCAATTTCTCCTTTTGCCACAATGTTTTCCACTTTTAGTCATAGGTTATCCATTCAATTATAGAGATTTTCTATTTTTTGACAAAATATGTTCAAAGCCGTCTGCTGCAGAATCATCCTATGAGGGAAAGGGTTAATGTGACAAAGTTCATATACTTCAATTGAAATCCAAACACTATGTTATGGGTACCAGCAATAAATTTCTCATTGTGACAATTCTTTTGGTTACCAGCTGAACCCTGTAACTCGGTTGGTAACAACATGGGCTGTCAATCCAGGGGTTGTGAACTCGAACCCTGCTTGGCGAACGTTCTTTCAGACATTTGACAAAAGTCACTGTGACGAGCGTCATTCATCTTCCACCAATGGGCGAACAGTCTATGTGGAAAAGCAGCCAGTTGCTTGGAAAAACTTGGAAAGTATGTTATGTGGAGGACTGGTGTGAGAAAGCAAGGAAATGCATGAGTAGGTGAGCTAGCCACCATGATATGACTGAAATTTTTTTGAAAACGATGTTAAACCCCAATAAATCAATCAATCTTTTGGTGATCAATAACATAGCAATTGCTAAGAAAATATGTGAAATATTTTGAGAATAGACCACAGTTTATCCCAGTCTAGGCCATAATATGAAATATGAGAAATATTTTGAGAATAGACCACAGTTTATCCCAGTCTAGGCCATAATATGAAATATGTGAATAGACCACAGTTTATCCCAGTCTAGGCCATAATATGAAATATGAGAAATATTTTGAAAATAGACCACTGTTTATCCCAGTCTAGGCCATAATATGAAATATGAGAAATATTTTGAAAATAGACCACAGTTTATCCCAGTCTAGGCCATAATATGAAATATGAGAACTATTTTGGGAAAATACCACAAAGGTTACCCTTTCCCACATAAAACAAATCTGCAGTAGATGACTTTGAAACCATTTTTACAACAACATGGAAAATCTCTATAAATGAAAGTTTAATAATTGAAAATGTGGCAAATGGAGAAATTGCTCATTTTGAGCAATTTCCCTTTTTGCCACAATGTTTTCAAAAGTTGTCTACTGCATGGGCGTCAGAAAGCATTGATAGGTGGGAAAGGGGTAGTAGTGGCTTCTTTTTTTTGGGTTCAGGGTCAGCGCGCTAGAAAAGCTGCATATTCCATGTTCAAAGTTGACCCTGAAACACTTGTTTGTAGGTGTTGAAAAGAGTCGTCTCTGTGAGATGATTCTTAGACCTTTACGACATACAACAATTCTGCAGCAGACGACTTTGATCATATTTTGTCAAAAAATAGAAAATCTCTATAATTGAATGGATAACCTATGACTAAAAGTGGTAAACATTGTGGCAAAAGGAGAAATTGCTCGTTTTGAGCAATTACTTCTTTTGTCACTATGATTTCAAAAAGCCGTCTGCTGCAGAGGCGTCAGAAAGCGTATTTTTTTAGGGAAAGGGTTAAGTTAAAGTATTATTATTGAATTAAGTTTAAAACATAATTGTGACAAAAGTAGAAATTGCTCAAATATTTTCTTCTTCAGATGTGTCTGAGTGTGTATAGAAGTGGGAAAGAGTGGTCTTCTCCAGATTTGTTTCATGTAGGAAAGGGGGGTTAATTTCATCTACTAGACATCTTTGGTCATTCATTTTCCAAGCAGTGATAAACCATCTCACTGATACAGAAATGCTTTAATCCCTCGGCAGCAAAAGTTGTGATAATTGAAATATTTTTCATGACAGAACTTTCTTCTTTACCATCAATGATTTAGATCTGTAGGCAAATCAAACTTTTGTAGTTAATAATATTATCTTGCTGATGCTGTTCTAAAAGCAGTAGCACAGCTAATTATGAGCAATGTCTAACTTTGATCTGGGACTTACTAATACGTATTAGTGGTCCAAGCTTTGATACAATGTTTTCAAAAGTAGTTTGCTGAAAATGTGTCTGCAGGTGGTGAAAATGTGTTATAAATATCATGTTTAACTTTTCAATTTATTAAGTGGAGATGTTGCCGTTGAATGCCAATTCTGATGAAAGATAAACAAATACATCCATATATTTCAGAAACTTTTAATCTTTAAAATAATTGAACTCGAACAAAATCCTCTTCCCTGAACGTTTTTAACCCTTTCCCTCATATAGACGCCTCTGCAGCAGACGGCTTTTTGAAAACATAGTGACAAAAGAAGAAATTGCTCAAAACAAGCAATTTCTCCTTTTGACACAATGTTTTCCACTTTCAGTCATAGGTTATCCATTCAATTATAGAGATTTTCTACTTTTTGACAAAATACGTTCAAAGTCGTCTGCTGCAGAATTGTCGTATGAGGGAAAGGGTTAAACATATTATAGTAAAAGCATAAATAAGTGGCAAAAATATTATGAAGCACTATAAAAAATTACATTTACCGTACTAACAATATCTCCTAGACCATAAAAACAAAAGTAATCAACACTAAATTCTTAAATAATAACTTTATACTTTATATGATTTTTAAATTTTTGCTTTGAAAATATAAATTAATAATAATAAAAACTTTATTTAATGAGATTGCACATTTGGGCAAGCCAAATATTCCATGTGGACCTCTAACAATATAAACAAGTAATATACTTATGTGTACATGTATATATACAAATTTACAATATTTACACTTAATAATTTGTTTTGCAAGTCTGAACGTAAGTCACATCAGAGAGTAAGCATAGATAATATCTATATAGTGAATTAAATAAATAGAGATTATTCAACTTATTTTTTGAAAGATAAGAATATAATTCACGAGCCGTCTCGTGCATGGGAGTGACGTCACGAGTGGCTCCTCCCATTCACAAGACGGCGAGTGAATTATATTCTAATCTTTGAAAAAATGAGTTGAATAATCTGTTTATTACATTTCATTGTTATTTGTTGTAATACATTAAATTTTTAAATACGTGTCTTCAACCATAGTTTATATTTACTGTGGAATATTGTTTGTCGTTTTACCTACTTTGCGCATTATTTTCGGATGAGGCGTGGCCATGGAAAAAAGGGAGGGGCACGCATGCGCAATTGTGTAGTAGATTATAAAAATTTAATACACTGGTGTGTAATAACAATAAATCAACGATTATGAATTTTCTTTCACCGAGATATCCTCATCTTTGATGGATAGAAATGTAATAAATACATGTTACGTATTTATATTAATTAGCAAATATTTTTGGTAACATACCTATTTTCATTATAAGCCATTGATAGAAATGATGACACCATGTATGTTACCAACATTGATGAGACTATAAATAAAAGTTCTGTTATATTGAAAGTATGATTTAAATACATACCGTAGATGAAAACATTGCAGAAGAGGAAAAAAAGCATCTTTTCACACTTTGTGTAACCATGTCACTACAAAAGCTAGCTCATTAAGCATAATAAAATTGCCCCTTATAAATATAACCTGAAAATATATAACCTGGAAACATGTAACCTAGAAACATAACCTGGAAACATATAACCTGGAAACATATATCCTTCTACAAATCTGAAATTGGTCCTCCGATTTCTGGAGACAGAATGTTGTGAATCTCTCTATGGGGACTTTCCCTCTATAACCGGGTTAACCCTACACTTTGCATATTTATATTGCACTTTGTAAACAACTGTTTACGTAGTGGTGAGGAACCAATTAAGCTTTTAGCTTCCGTTTCAATCCTTTTTGCATTTATTGATTTTGTACCTTACTATATGGAATAAAATATGTTTAAACTAAACTAATCCTACGTTTGGCATAATTTTATGAGTCCTAAAAGATCCATACTGATCAGAACTCAAACCTTGGACCTCTAGGTTTGAAGGTGATTACATCATGTTGCTACACTGATAAGAGCTCAGCAGCAAGGCAGTACATGTTTACACCTTTAACCCTTTCCCTCATTTAGACGCTTTCTGACGCCTCTGCAGCAGAAGGCTTTTTGAAAACATAGTGAGAAAAGAAGAAATTGCTCAAAAAGAGCAATTTCTCCTTTTGCCACAATGTTTTCCACTTTTAGTCATAGGTTATCCATTCAATTATAGAGAGTTTCCATTTTTTGATAAAATATGTTCAAAGTCGTCTGCTGAAGAATTGTCGTATGTGGGAAAGGGCTTACACATATATAGCAGACTATTTATAGACATAAGAGATTGCGACAATTGATCACGATATTTGGTCTAAACTTCTAAATGGTTAAATTCTTACAACAAAACATGAGTACTTTAGTTGTTATGATTCTAATACACATGGCGTCTTGAAAAATGGAAAAACCACCTTTATACAGAGTATTATCGAATGAACCTAAACTAGAGGAAAATTAATTCCAAATAATTGTGAACAGTCTGATCAGGATGCGAGGTTTACTTTCTAGTCAATTTGACTAGAAGAAAACCTTCCAGTAGAGAAGTCAAAACACTAATCCAATTTCCCGTGGACTGATCTGAACCCTTGTCCATTTATAGACCCATCTGTAATAGACGACTTTTGAAGACATTATTGCAAAAATGTTTTTAACTCATTTCAATAATCACAGGTTCGTATGAATTCAGAGAATTTCCATATTTTTGCATTGATTTTATTAAGTTGTCTGCTGTAGATTTGTATGATGGAATGGGTTAACATACATAAAGGACAATTGTCCAATAATCCCCTTTCCCCTCTGTCAAAGTACAAGTTGTTTCCATTCAATAATCGATACGAAATAATAAAATCAAGAGACCCCTACTTGAATTCCTTCTTAAAATGTACGAAATATTTGCTTGGCAGCAGAAGGTTTATATTTTTAATTCAAACAGGTAGGAATGAAAGTTTGGAATTGATGATAGTGCTGATTTTATTTAGGGTTACGTATAGTATTTTCCCTACATTAATTTTCGGAAAAACTTATGTTGGAGCCGTCGTGCAAACATAGGTAAAGAGGCAGGTTTGAGATTATTGTCTGGATTTTAACCATTTCCCTCATACGACAATTCTGCAGCAGACGACTTTAAACATATTTTGCCCAAAACTAGAAAATCTCTATAATTGAATGGATAACCTATGACTAAAAGTGGAAAACATTGTGTCAAAAGGAGAAATTGCTTGTTTTGAGCAATTTCTTCTTTTCTCACTATGTTTTCAAAAAGCCGTCTGCTGCTGAGGCATCAGAAAGCGTCTATGTCAGGGAAAGGGTTAATCTGACACATCTTTGAAAACATAATGGCAAAAGGAGAAATTGCTCATTATACTAAAATTGTTTCAAAAGTTGTCTGCTGCAGGTGCATAAGAAAGCGTCTGTATGGTGGGAAAAGGGTCAATAGACCTACCTTGGGTCTTCCAGAAATAAAAACAACACATCAGACTCCAAATATGGTGATTTATTCCTAGGTTATTCAGTTCTAGGAGTAAAGTCTACTTCCTAATCAAATGGAGGTCTCTTGAGATTTTTTTTACTTTTACAAAGGAAACACACCGCAGGACATTTTGTATCCTGTGCAGATACAGACCAGCCTGCACATTAGTAATGTCTGAGCAACAAGTTATTTTCAAAGTACTCATTTAGATCAAGTTGCAGGTATGCACAGGCTAATCTGTATCTACACTTGTCACAAATACCCTATGGTTGGTCATCACTCAAATTCTTTACTATAAGGCAACAAATAACACTAATTATGCTGAATTATTACATGGAATTTTTAATTTTTTTGACAGTCTCTTGGCTATTTATGTAATAGTCCTTGCTAACAATTGATAAATAAGTAGCGATCATAAGCAGTAGCACAAACTTGCAGGCTTATCTTGGTCTACACTGTTTGCAAATGTTGTTTAAAGTTGCCTATAGGAGGATAAAGGCTAACATTCTACAGGAGGGCGCTGGCCTCTGAACTTGTGGTACTCTCATCACACATCCCTTCATCGTCATCTTCATCATCAACCAGGAACAAGTCGTACCTGAAATGTGAATCGTGACAAGTACTAGGGATTGGCCATTAAAAGCAGAGCTCATTTTGTACCGGCACAAGCTGTGAGTTCGAATCTCAGCTCGGCCAACATTCTTTCCAACGTTTGACAAAAGTCACTGTGACATGCGTCATTCATCTTCCATCAATGGGCAATGGAAAAGCAGCCAGTTGCTTGGAAAGTCTGTTGTTTTTGGAACTGGTGATAGAAAGCCAGGACACATGAGTAGGAGAACTGGTTACCATGATATGACTGACTTTAAACTCCAATCAATGGAGCTCTTGAAAAGGCGTGTTTGACATGTTCTAAATTCCTTATTTGACCCTCTAACCCTATGCTGTGGGTATTGAAAAGAATTGTCTCAATGAGACGATTCTTTTGAGTACCCACATCATAGGCTTTGGTTGGGTAATAAGATGGATATTGTGGGGAACAGAGCTGTATCTCCCTCCGTATCTACACCTGATTATAGATCCCATATTTTTACCCCACTCTCTAGTGAATCCAATCCAGGACGACGAGGTCATCACTACCTCTCAGCCACTGCCCCCCACCAGTTGACCAAGGAAACGCATGAATATAAATGAAATTAAACATGTTTAAAGTTGCTTAATACACCAATGAAACCCCCTCAGACAGGCTCCGTAGTGTAGTGGTTAGATCGTTCATCTTTGGAGCAGAAGACAAGGGTTCGAATCCCTGTCAGATCATACAAAATACTGAAACAAGAGCGCCGTAAGTAAACACCAACGCTCGTCAACTTTTTTCTAAGATTACGTTTTGTGCAATTTCTTCTTTTGTCACCATGTTTTCAAAAAGCCGTCTGCTGCAGAGGCGTCCAAAAGCGTTCATGAGGGAAAGGGTTAAAATGGCGAAAACCCCATGAAAACTAGAATGGAGTGCTACGCAGAGCATGTGTGTCACCTGCACCTGCTCATTGAAAGTGTGATGGACAGACAGACAGACAGACAGACAGACGGCGGACACAAAAAAAGTAATCCCTAAGTGCCTACGCAAGGTGACACAAAAACCATATCAGATATGGAAAGTAAACCTGTATCCCTGTTACCTTTGTTCAATCGGTGAAGGTTTTTCCCTGTGTACGTGACCAACACGTTCTGAAGATGTTGACCTTCTGACGGGACTTATCGTCCTCTCAAACCGCATATTATCTCGCACCCTACACGGGCTAGGATCGCGGGATCCCCGGCCAGGACTAAGGGTCCGGGATGTAAGAACGGGAATGTTGGTTTTCCTACCAGCCAAGTAGGGACTCTTCTGGAACGCCATGATACAGTGTAGATTACCTCCCGTCTGAAAATATAGAAACGTTTTAACCCTTTCCCTCATATAGACGCTTTCTGACGTCTCTGCAGCAGATGGCTTTTTGAAAACATAGTGAGCAATTTCTCCTTTTGCCACAATGTTTTCCACTTTTAATCATAGGTTATCCATTCAATTATAAAGATTTTCCATTTTTTGACAAAATATGTTCAAAGTCGTCTGCTGCAGAATTGTCGTATGAGGGAAAAGGTTAATTCAGTTCTAGCAAGGATGCATATTTACAGGTTCATAAGGTTTTCCCGCATGTAGATGTATCTGCAGCAGATAAGTTCTAAAAGCAAAATGATCATTGGAGATCTTGATCAGCCTGCATCTGTTCCTGTATGATCAGAAGCTTTCATAACTAAGGCAACATCTGTTTCAGTATGATCAGAAGCTTTCATAATTAGGCAACATCTGTTCCAGAATGATCTGAAACTTTCATAACTAAGGCAACATCTGTTTCAGTATGATCAGAAGCTTTCATAACTAAGGCAACATCTGTTCCAGTATATTCAGAAGCTTTCATAACTAGGCAACATCTGTTCCAGAATGATGTGAATCTTTCATAACTAAGGCAACATCTGTTCCAGTATGTGATCCGAAACTTTTATAACTAAGGCAACATCTGTTCCAGTATGATCAGAAGCTTTCATAACTAAGGCAACATCTGTTCCAATATGATCAAAAGCTTTCATAACTAAGTAACATCTGTTACAGTATGATCAAAAGCTTTCATAACTGTTTAAATATGATCAGAAGCTTTCATAACTAAGGCAACATCTGTTTCAGTATGTTCAAAAGCTTTCATAACTAGGTACCATCTGTTTCAGTATGATCAGAAGCTTTCATAACTAAGCCAACATCTGTTCCAGTATGATCAGAAGCTTTCATAACTAAGGCAACATCTGTTCCAGTATGATCAAAAGCTTTCATAACTATGGCAATATCTGTTCCAGTATGATCAGAAGCTTTCATAACTAAGGCAACATCTGTTTCAGTATGATCAGAAGCTTTCATAACTAGGCAACATATGTTCCAGTATGATCAGAAGCTTTCATAACTAAGGCAACATCTGTTGCAGTATGATCAGAAGCTTTCATAACTAAGGCAACATCTGTTCCAGTATATTCAGAAGCTTTCACAACTAAGGCAACATCTGTTTCAGTATGATCAGAAGCTTTCATAACTAGGCAACATCTAGCTTTACAAGCATCTTGGTTAACCCTTTCTCTCATACAACAATTCTGCAGCAGACGACTTTGAACATATTTTGTCAAAAAATAGAAAATCTCTATAATTGAATGGATAACCTATGACTTAAAGTGGAAAAAATTGTGTCAAAAGGAGAAATTGCTCATTTTGAGCAATTTCTCCTTTTGCCACTATGTTTTCAAAAAGCCGTCTGCTGCAGAGGTGTCAGAAAGCATCTATATGAGGGAAAGGGTTAAGACAATTGAAAACAATAACACAAGTTTGCAGTTTCATTGTTATTGCCTTCAATTTCAAAACCTTAAAAGGATTATTTTCATATGACCTGATCCTAAACTTTCAAGTCAGAAAACATTTTCTGTGCTCTGAACTGTATGCTTCAAATATTACTTCTGATTGGTCTATTTCGAGAATGGATTTGCTTCTGACCAATCAGATGCTTGAGCAAAGAGAAAACTAGCTGGTTCACATACATGTACCAATTATGCTCAAATAAACAAGATAGCGGTGGAACCGAGGGATGCTCCCCGATATTTAGCCAGTACATTAGGAATGGTGATAATATGCACATATCCTCTTTTAGTGAAGCTTTCCATAAAATTTCATTTAATTCAAGTAAGTGAGTGCTGAGAAATAGCCGGACAAAATTAATGTCTTATTATATAGCAATTAAAAGGGTAATATCTCTAAGAAAAATCATCGAAACCAGAGCATGGTGATAATATGCACATCTCCTTTTGTTAGTGTAGCTTTCCATAAAGTTTCATTGAATTAAAATTGGGAATTGCTGAGAAAAACCCCAGATAAGATGGAAAAGAATTTTCCTATGTCATATTATATAGAAATTAAATGGCAAATAACACTGTGAAAAATCATAAAACCGGATAATGGAAATAATAAGCACATTTCTTTTCTTCTTGTTATAGAAGCGTTCCATAGAGTTCTAATGAATTCAAGTCAATAGTTTCTGAGAAATAGCCGGGACAATTTTATATAGAAATGAAAAGGGCAATAAATCTGTGAAAAATCATTGAACCGGAACATCGTGAAAATATGCACATCGCCTCTTGTTAGTAAAGCTTCCCATAAAGTTTTATTGAATTCAAGTCGGTAGTTGCTGGAAAAATAGCCTGGACAAAATTTTCCTATGTGATATCATATAGACATTAAAAGGGCAATAACTCAATGAAAGATCATCGAACCTGAACATGGGGATATTTTGCACATCTCCTCTTGTTAGTGAAGCTTCCCATAAAGTTTCATTGAATACAAATTAGTAGTTGCTTAGAAATAGCCCGGACAACATTTTTTCCTATGTCATATTTTATAGAAATTAAAAGGGCAATAACTCATCATCAAACCAAACAAGAGCACCGCGTACGGCACAGACGCTCGACTGATAGGGAGAAAACAGAAGAAAAAAAAATGAGCTAAACAAAAAACCTTAACCGGACGACTACGCCACCGCCGCCGCCAACGATGACGCCAGGGTCATGACAATAGCTCTCGTTTTTTTCAAAAGTCAAGCTAAAAATGGTGATAATATGCACATCTCCTGTTGTTAGTGAAGTTTCCCATAAAGTTTAATTGAATTCAAGTCCTTTATTGCTGAGAAATAGCCTGGACAAAAGCAGGACAGACAGCCGAACAGACGAAAGTGGCAACTCGAAAATATTTCGGGGAGCATCATAAAACTGAGAAAGTTCTTGGTGCTCTGAAATTAATTCTGTTCACTAAACAAGACATTTGATTGATCAATTTAAAGAATGTATTGAGCACAACATCTGAGCACAGATTATAGTTTTAGAGCCAGAGTCTCAGAGGCCCAGAGTACTTCAAGTCTCACCTTTTTTGTATTACGCTTCTGTATCCCTTTATCTAGTCGTCTGATATCTAGGTAGTCTGGGTTCTGACAGTTGAGATCAGTCACAATATCTTCCCACCTGGTATCAAACAAACAGATTTAAAAAACAAAAATGCCATGTACAACAAATGTTCAGCAGATATTCTTGAAAACATCCAGTCAAAATATTGGAAGTGATTTAACCCTTCCCCTCATACGACAATTCTGCAGCAGACCATTTTGAACATATTTTGTCAAAAAATAGAAAATCTCTATAATTGAATGGATAACCTATGACTAAAAGTGGAAAACATTGTGTCAAAAGGAGAAATTGCTTGTTTTGAGCAATTTCTTCTTTTTTCACTATGATTTCAAAAAGCTGTCTGCTGCAGAGGTGTCAGAAAGCGTCTATGTGAGGGAAAGGGTTAAAATGAAAGAATATTTATTCTATTTAATTGACATATAATTATTGTGGCAAGAGGAAATATTGCTTCTCATCATTAGCAGCTTCTCCTATTGTCACAATTTGTTTGCAGATACAGATGCATCAAAATGGGGGAAAGGATTTCAAAACATTTTTCCTTTTAACCCTTTCCCTCATACTACAATTCTGCAGCAGACGACTTTAAACATATATTGTGAACAAATAGAATATCTCTATAATTGAATGGATAACCTATGACTAAAAGTGGAAAACATTGTGGCAAAAGGAGAAATTGCTTGTTTTGAGCAATTTCTTCTTTTGCCACTATGTTTTTTTAAAAAGCTGTCTGCTGCAGAGGCGTCAGAAAGCGTCTATATGAGGCAAAGTTAACCCTTTCCCACTTGCAGACACATATTGATGCATAATCAGCAGAAGACTTGATTTTCATTACTATTCAATATTATTATACCTCACGTGACTTTGTAATGTTAAATTCTCATATACTCATCATGGGCAATTTCTTACTGTCTCATGCTAACCGTACGTTTTTGACCGGTTAACAGTCTACTGTTACATGGCACACGAGTCTAAAATGTTGGTCATGCAAGTGCATGACATCATTTAAACAAATAACCTTTGCAACAGACGACATTTAAATCATCTGCTTAAAATATGGTAAACCTCAGTAAATAATACTTTAACCCTTTCCTCATACGACAATTCTGCAGTAGATGACTTCGAACACTTTTTTTTCACTCTAGCTATATAAGCTCCACCCCTGGTGGCCATAGTTTCAGACCAATCAACTTAGCTTTAAGGAATCTGATAGAGGGTCACCCTAGGAACATTTCTACAAAATTATTTGAAAATCAGCCTGACACTTTTGGAGTAGAAGATTTTTTAAGTTTTCACTTTAGCCATATAAGGCAAAATAGCCCCGCCCCCTGGCGGCCATGTTTTTCAACCAATCAACATGGCTTGAAGGAATCTGATAGTGGGTCACTTAAGAAACATTTCTACAAAATTATTTGAAAATCGGCCTGACACTTTCGGAGGAGAAGATTTTTTAAGTTTTCACTATAGCCATATAAGTCAAAATAGCCCCGCCCCCCCTGGCGGCCATGTTTTTCAACCAATCAACATGGCTTGAAGGAATCTGATAGAGGGTCATCCAAGGAACATTTCTACAAAATTATTTGAAAATCTGCCAACCAGTTTGGGAGAAGAAGAATTTTGAAGTTTTTTTCATTTCAATACCATGGAAACCAGAATTATGCATGGATCCCAAAAATTTGAAGGAAATCTGGTGAGGTCAATGAGAGGATGCTTTCTGTGTAGTTTCATCCCAATTGACCCACTGGTTACTGAGGAGAAGAAGTTGACGCACGACGCACGGCGGACGCCAGACAAAAGGCGATCACAATAACTCACCTTGAGCAAAGTTCAGGTGAGCTTAAAATAGAAAATCTCTATAATTGAATGGATAACCTATGACTCAAAGTGGAAAACATTGTGGCAAAAGGAGAAATTGCTCGTCTCGAGCAATTTCTTCTGTTGTCACTATGTTTTCAAAAAGCCGTCTGCTGCAGAGGCGTCAGAAAGCTTTTCATGAAAGTATTTTTACCTTTTACAATGAACTGATGGATGTTTTCGGCTTGGATCACCGATCAATATCCAGGTATCAGAGTCTTCTACTGCTCCACTGTAGATAATAGAAATCATGTGATATCGACTAGATCGACATTCATAAGGAATTTTTATTAACATTATCCCACATACAACAAATCTTCAGCAGACGACTCTGAAATCAGCTTGGCAAAGAAATATGGAAGCTCTCTATAAATGAATAATAATAAAAAAAAAGATTATTGAACAATGTTAACAACATTTTGTGGAAAGGAGAATTTGTTCACTACGAGCAATTTCTCCTTTTGTCACGATATTTTCAAAAGTCTTCTGCTGTAGAGGCTGCAGAAAGGGTCTGTATGTGGAAAAGGGGAAAACGGGTTGTAACTCTTTCCCTCATACGACAATTCTGCAGCAGACGACTTTGAACATATTTTGTCAAATAATGGAAAATCTCTATAATTGAATGGATGATTTATGACCAAAAGTGGAAAACATTGTGACAAAAGGAGAAATTGCACGTTTTGTGCAATTTCTTCTTTTGTTACTATGTTTTCAAAAAGCCGTCTGCTGCAGAGGCGTCAGAAAGCGTCTAATTGAGGGAAAGGGTTAAAGAGAGTAGTTCAAGATATTTGGTCTAAACACTACATATACAGTCAATCCTGTGCTAAAGACCACCTTTGTATAGCAATTCCCTGTCTATAGCATCAACACTTAATTTCCAAATTAATCATTTTATGCCTAAATGACCCTGCAATTAAAGACCACCTGTGAACAAAGACTAAATTGTTCACTTCCCATGGGTGGTCTTTAAACACAAGTTTGACTGTATATGTAAACTTTACGGACTTAGATTAGTTTTAAATTTATCATATATGCAAAACATGATTCAAAATGGTAATATACTGTAATCCTTAATTACTTTCAACGCACATTTTGTCCTTTTTTCCACAATTATTTCAAATTAGGATCAAACTATACAAAGTTAAGAGAAATTATATGTTTTTGCTTGTTTTCAAAGCAGACGACTCTTAAAATATCCTATTAACACTTTCCCATGTGTAGACACATTTTGACACATCTGCAGCAGACGACTTTTGTAGAAATTGCTTATTATGAGCACTTTCTATTGTACCACAATTTTTTCAACTCTACATAATAATTAAAGTTTTATTAATAAAGATTTTTCTTATTCCATGTTTTCAAAGTTGTCTGCTGCAGATGTGTTGTATGTGGGAAAGGTTTATGCAAACAGTTAACCTTTTCCCACATATGACAATTCTGCAGCAGGCGACTTTGAAAAGATAGTGACAAAAACCTACAAAATCTCCATTAAAAGATAGCTTAATTGTTAAATAAAGTTGAAAACATTGTGGCCAAAGGAGAAATTGCTCATCATGAGCAATTTCACCTTTGGCCACAATGTTTTCAAAAGCCGTCTGCTGCTATTGCATCTGCAGGTGGGAAAGAGTGAAGAAGACAACCCTAAGTATAAATGGTTATAGCAAAATGTAATGCAGAACAGCATAAAACGTCTGGTTTGGGCTTGCTTGTTTTATAACTTAAGCCTTTTTGGGCCATTTCTTCTTTTGTCACTATGTTTTCATAAAGCCGTCTGCTGCAGAGGCGTCAGAAAGCGTCTATATGAGGTATATGGGTTAATTAATGTGGCTCATATTTATTTACCTATAAGCCATGCTGGGACACGCTGGCACATCTTCGTAACCCACTGGACAGAAGTAATGATTCTGACAATGGTATATAAATGTCGTACTCGGATCTTGTAAGCCTCTCTTGACGATCTCTAGGGCATCTTCGGCTGTTACACCTTCCGTCTTGTTCTTACCGTTTGGTTTGTACACATAGTAACATCGGCCTCTTACTTTATAGTGATCATTCAAATGTCGGAACCATCTGTGTTGACACAATACAAACATTAACCCTTTCCCCACATGCAGACGCATTTTGACGCAAAAGCAGCAGACGATATTTGAAAACATTGTGGCAAAAAGAGAAATTGTTCATGATGAGCAATTTCTCCTGTGGCCACCATGTTTTCAACTTTATTTAAAAGTAAAGCTATCTTTTTAATGGAGATTTTTCAGGTTTTTGTCACTATGTTTTCAAAGTCGCCTGCTTCAGATTCGAGCTATGCGGGAAAAGGTTAACAATTTAAGGGGTGCCTTGAGTTCTACAAGACAAATGGGTGATAACATAAAAGTCTTTACCAATTTTCTTCAATATAATTAACATGTCTTCATATTATTTCATCATTTATCATTAATACCCACAATCATGTTACTTATTTGAACTCTTTCCCTCATGCAGACACGTTTTAATGCATCTACAGCAGACAACTTATTATGAAAACTCTTTGGCATATGGAATAATTGTTCACATACAAAAATTGGATATTTTGTTAAAGACTATTTGAAAGTGATTTTAAAAAATATTGATATAAGTGTTATCAGTAACTAATAACTTAAACCCTTTCCTGCTGCAGACCACTTTTGAAAACATCCAGGCAATTTCGCCTTTAGCCATGATGTTTTCAACTTTATTCAATATTTCAGCTTCTATTTAAAAGAGTTTTTTTCATACTTTTGTTTTCAAATACGTGTGATGCAGATTTGTTATATGAGGGAAAGAGTTTAAACATTACATAGCCCATAATAAACACATATGTTAAGATTAGAAATGCCAAAAGAGTCATTTTGAAGGGATATTTTGTAACGGATACCAGGTGTCCCCAAGCACTGCTTAATGGTCAACCTAAGGTCAAGGTTAAACATAATATCATACAGCCTGTGCATTATTGCACCACCCTTTTTAGGAATTATAGTCAAACCTGTACTAAAGACCACCCTGGAAAAGCAATTCCAAGTCTATAGCAACCATACCTTTAGTTTCCCAAATACTCATTTTCTGTATTTATGACTGCAATTAAAGTCCACCAGTCCTGTGAACAAAGACCAGATTGTTCGCTTCCCATGGGTGGTCTTTAAACACAGGTTTGACGGTAATTATAATATGCGGTACCTCATGAGTGTCTGGTTCCCTGTAAATGGTCCAAATCTGATGTCACTGAATGGCGGTCTGAAGGTCAAGGTCGTCAGGGCCTCTTCCTGTGTGATCGGATGGAGACTGGAACAGAAGAAACAGATTTATTCACCTATTCCACTTTCCATGTTTGAACAGAAGAAACAGATTTATTCACTTATTCAACTTTCCATGTTTGAACAGAGTAACATTGCAAATTATAAGTCTAGATATCACCTTTCTTTTTTTTAAATTAGTCCATTGATTTTTTTTTAACCTTTTCCCTCATACGACAATTCATCAGCAGACGACTTTGAACATATTTTGTCAAAACATAGAAAATCTCTTTAATTGAATGGATAACCTCTGACTTAAAGTGGAAAACATTTTGGCAAAAGGTGAAATTGCTCGTTTTGAGCAATTTCATCTTTTGTCACAATGTTTTCAAAAAGCTGTCTGCTGCAGAGGCGTCAGAAAGCGTCTATATGAGGGGAAAGGGTTATAGAAAATATGAACGGACAAACAAAAGACAAAGCTGGACACTGCACGGTGTGGGATCACAATAGCACTTCACTTTCCGGGGGAGGGTTAAAAACGTGAGATAAAAACTTATTTCAATGGAGAACTTACTTGCCATGTCCTAGAGTACTGAAGAGAATGTTCCAGCATGAAACAAGAGATGAGATGCCACAGGAGGTTTTATACTGGGGTCTGCTCATACAGTACCTGAAATTGAGCGGGATAGTGGAAAGTTGTAGAGCTTAATATGATGTAGAAATATAAGCACATTTTGTTAATCCTTTGTTTGTGAAACATTATGCCCCCCTTTGTATGTTCAAGGTCACTGTGACCATGACCTTTGCAAAGATGACCACAAAATCAATAGAGGTCATCTACCGGTCACGACCAAGTGTGAGTACTGTAGGTCTAAGCATTATCCAGTTATCAATCAGACAAGTGCAAATCAATATACAGACGCTTTCTGATGCCTCTGCAGCAGACGTCTTTTTGAAAACATGGCGACTAAAGAAGAAATCTCTTTGTCACCATGTTTTCAACTCTATTCAATTATTGTTCTTTCATTTAAAGGGATAAATTTTCTGTGCTTCTGCCAGGACGTTTTCAAAGTTGTCTGCTGCAGATTTGTTCTATGTGGGAAAGGGTTAAGCATCTTTCAAATATGATGTTTGCTTATATTTCTGAATGCTTAACCACTCCCACATGCAGACATAATTATGTTGAGGTAACTGCAGCAGATGGGTTATGAATGCATGGGAGAATGGGAGAAATTACTCATAATTTCCCTTCAAGCCTGTTATATTGATTCTGTACATATTGATGAAAACAACAGATAAACATTATTGTATCCCAAACAACAACTACAACAAAATCAAATACTTTGTTAGAACAGAGACAACCTTATCCCATTCCCCGGCCACTAACAGACGCATTTTGACGCATCTGCAGCAGATGTACAAAGTTTCCAACTCTACTTAATGAATGTACTGTTATTGATATAGATTTTATATTTATTAACCTAGATATTTCCAACATCCGACTGATGCAGATTTGGTATACAGTCAAACCTGTCTTAAGCAGCCACCCAGAGGAGTGTCAACATTTGGCTGCTGAACACAGTATCGCACCTCTGCCATTAGGCAAAAAATAAATCCCCAAACAGCCCCTGGTGGCCATGTTTTTTTACTAATCAACATGGCATGAAGGAACCTGATATAGGGTCAACCAATGAACATTTCTACAAAATTATTTGAAAATTGGCCAACCAGTTTGGGAGAAGAAGTTTTTTCGTTTGGTTGCCATGGAAACCATAATTCTGCATGGATTCCATAAATTTGAAGGAATTCTGGTGAGGTCATTAAGAGGATGTTTTCTGTGAAGTTTCATCCCAATTGACCCACTGGTTACTGAGGAGAAGATGTTGACGGACCAACAACGCACAACGCATGCCGGACATCAGGATAATCACAATAACTAACCTTGAACACTTTGTGCTCAGGTGAGCTAAAAATGTTGTTTGGGTTAATCTTCAAGTGGCTGATTAGTACAAGCACAAGTTTGACTGTATGTTGGAAAAGGTTACGGTAATGGTGGTCAGTAAAGTAGCAGACTAGCTTTAACAGGGCCTGGTATCATTACAGCCTAATGATTGATTGATTGATTGGGGTTAAATGCCGTTTTTAACAATTTCTCAGTTATATCACGGTGCCCAGTTCACCTCCTCATGCATTTCCTGGTTTTCTCACACCAGTACTCCACACAACAATCTTCCCAAGCAACTGTCTGCTTTTCCACATAGACTTAGCCCATTGGTGGAAGACGAATGTCGCATTGACTAAAATTTGTCAATCTTCGGAAAGAAAGTTGGCCGAACCGGGATTCGAACTCACAACCCCTGGATTGACAGCCTGCGTCATTACCGACTGAGCTACCGGGGCTCTGATTACAGCCTATACTTGAGCATGAATTTAAATCACTCGAGTAACCGTATGTGATTTTTACAGAAAATTACATTCAGCAGTCTTTGCCTTTACCAGGGTAACAACACATGTAAAGGGATAGGCAGCAGTCCATTCTTTGAAACAGTGTGGCAAAAGGAGAAAACGCTCTACATGAATAATAATTTCTCTTTTTGCCACAATGTTTTCAACTCTATTAAATAATCATACCTTCATTTAGGGAGATTTTCCATATCATTGCCCAGATCTTTCAAAGTATTTGGTGCAGATTTGTCATATGTGTGAATGTGTTAAATACTTTATTACTAAAGTAGGAAACTTGGTTACTATAGATTTGGCATAAGAATACTTGATTACTAAAAATCAGGCATAGGAAACTTGATTACTATAAATTTGGCATAAGAATACTTGATTACATACCATCTTTTCAGATCAAGAACTTTTCTCTGTGCTATCTGATTACAGGAAACCAACACTCTAGGTGGACTGTACCTCTCCCCAGTTTTCTGAGCTCTTGCTTGTGACAGGGCCAAAAGCCTTCTACTTGGTTTACCAGTCTTCTCATTGACCTCGATTTCCCATGATGCACCAGCATCATTTCCATTGGTTAATATTTGATCAGGTGACAAAGTAAGCTCTGCTATTTTTGAATTATGATCTTTTAACTCCGACACATTAAGGTTTAAATCTAATCTCAAATTTCTACTGTTTTCTTTGGATGAGGTTATGTCATCTATTTTTTCTTTAGTTAAATCAGATTTGGTTTCCCAAGACACAGACTTTTTAACTGTATCTCGGTTTAAATCCTGAAAGCTTTCGGATCTTTCATTCAGACCATCATCATCAGTACTTAGAGAGTCAATCAGATTCAAAATACCAGTTACAACTTCACCAGTTTCAGCACCAGCTTCTTTATCTACTTCACCAGCAGCGTCTTTATTTACTTCACAAGGCTCAGCTACATTGCCTTCAACTCCTTCGCCTTTTTCAGTTTCACCAATGTCATTGTCTTTAATGTCACCTTCTACAATATCTTCCTCTTTTTTATCTTTGATTGGTACCTTCTGGTATACCCCTGTACCTCTCCAGTAACCTATAAAATGTCATCCATAGATTAACCCTTTTCAACATTAAAACAAATATACAGCAGATGACTTTGTAATCATCTGGTAACAATATGGAATATCTAAATAAACAATTATAATTATTGAATAGAATAGAAAACAATGTGGCAAATATCTTCTTCTGCAAATGTGGCAAAATGGATTTGCATGTCGGAATAAGTTAATATAGTGTTAATATATTATTACATAATTTATGTTCCATGGCAAAGCCCCCATGTCAGGCCGGAAACAGTTCTTTTTGATTTGGCGACCTGCAGAGACCAACCAGATCAGCCTGCACTATCACACAGTATGATAATTTTGTAACAGATGTATTTACTATATGTTGAAACAAGAATGTTTGAAGAAATATATGCATTGGCTGCCAATATGGTGGTTCAGAAAAGGAAATTAGGCGAGACAACATAGAAAGGATCCCTATGTGTCTCTCTGCCAAGACACCAAAACAATCCATGTACACCAGGCAGAAAAAAATCCATGTACACCAGGCCAAAACAATCCATGTACACCAGGCAGAAAAAAAATCCATGTACACCAGGCCCAAAAAAAAAATCCATGTACACCAGGCCAAAACAATCCATGTACACCAGGCCAAAACAATCCATGTACACCAGGTCAAAACAATCCATGTACACCAGGCTAAAACAATCCATGTATACAAGGCTCAAACAATCCATGTACACCAGGCCAAAACAATCCATGTATACAAGGCTAAAACAATCCATGTACACCAGGCTAAAACAATCCATGTACACCAGGCTAAAACAATCCATGTACACCAGGCCAAAACAATCCATGTACACCAGGCAGAAAGAAAAAAATCCATGTACACCAGGCCCAAAAAAAAAAATCCATGTACACCAGGCCAAAACAATCCATGTACACCAGGCTAAAACAATCCATGTACACCAGGCCAAAACAATCCATGTACACCAGGCAGAAAAAAAAAAATCCATGTTCACCAGGCAAAAAAAAAAAATCCATGTACACCAGGCCAAAACAATCCATGTACACCAGGCAGAAAAAAAAAATCCATGTACACCAGGCCAAAAACTTCCATGTACACCAGGCAGAAAAAAAAAATCCATGTACACCAGGCCAAAACAATCCACATACACCAGGCCAAAACAATCCATGTACACCAGGCCAAAACAATCCATGTACACCAGGCCAGAACAATCCACATACACCAGGCCAAAACAATCCATGTACACCAGGCTAAAACAATCCATGTACACCAGGCCAAAACAATCCATGTACACCAGGCAGAAAAAGAAATCCATGTACACCAGGCCAAAAAAAAAAAAATCCATGTACACCAGGCCAAAACAATCCATGTACACCAGGCTAAAACAATCCATGTACACCAGGCCAAAAAAATCCATGTACACCAGGCAGAAAAAAAAAATCCATGTTCACCAGGCCATCAAAAAAAAAAATCGATGTACACCACGCCAAAACAATCCATGTACACCAGGCTAAAACAATCCATGTACACCAGGCCAAAACAATCCATGTACACCAGGCAGAAAAAAAAAAATCCATGTACACCAGGCAGAAAAAAAAAATCCATGTACACCAGGCCAAAACTATCCATGTACATCAGGCCAAAACAATCCACATACACCAGGCCAAAACAATCCACATACACCAGGCCAAAACAATCCATGTACACCAGGCCAAAACAATCCATGTACACCAGGCCAAAACAATCCACATAAACAAGGCTCAAACAATCCATGTACACCAGGCCAAAACAATCCATGTATACAAGGCTAAAACAATCCATGTACACCAGGCCAAAACAATCCATGTACACCAGGCTAAAACAATCCATGTACACCAGGCTAAAACAATCCATGTACACCAGGCTAAAACAATCCATGTACACCAGGCCAAAACAATCCATGTACACCAGGCTAAAACAATCCATGTGCACCAGGCCAAAACAATCCATGTACACCAGGCTAAAACAATCCATGTACACCAGGCTAAAACAATCCATGTACACCAGGCCAAAACAATCCATGTACACCAGGCCAAAACAATCCATGTGCACCAGGCCAAAACAATCCATGTGCACCAGGCCAAAACAATCCATGTACACAAGACCAAAACAATCCATGTGTACCAGGCCAAAACAATCCATGAACACCAGGCCAAAACAATCCATGAACACAAGGCCAAAAGAATCCATGTACACCAGGCCAAAACAATCCATGAACACCAGGCCAAAACAATCCATGTACACAAGGCCAAAACAATCCTACTTGCGAAGGTATTTAACACATTTTCTGATATAGCCATAATTAAACTGTTTACATATAATGGTATTATAGTCCCAGTCTGAAAAAAATAGGATGCAGGAAAATTGGCAGTAAAGGTTTGAAAAAAGAGTTGAAAACATCATGGCGAAACGTAATATTGCTCACTTTAAGCAATTGTTTGTTTTTCCACAATGTCTTCAAGAATCACTTTAAGCAATTGTTTGTTTTCCCACAATGTCTTCAAGAGTCACTTTGAGCAATTGTTCCATTTTTCCACAATGCCTTCAAAAGTCGTCCGCAGCAGATCTAGGCATCTTATGACTACTGTATTAACCCTTTCCCTCATATAGACGCTTTCTGATGCCTCTGCAGCAGACGGCTTTTTGAAAACATAGTGACAAAAGAAGAAATTGCACAAAACGTGCAATTTCTCCTTTTGCCACAATATTTTCCACTTTTAGTCATAGGTTATCCATTCAATTATGGAGATTTTCTATGTTTTGACAAAATATGTTCAAAGTCGTCTGCTGCAGAATTGCCGTATGAGGGAAAGGGAAAGGGTTACAATACATCTGTCTCAGATGACTGTTGCGTGCATTTTAATATTTTATCTATGAAGTCATAATCAAAGGTTTCATTTCATTGGTTTATTTTAACCATTTCCCACTTGCAGACACATTTAATTGCATCTGCGACTGACAGCTTTTCAAAACATTGTGACAAAAGTAGAACAATGCACATATCAAGCAATTTCTCCTTTTGCCAAACTGTTTTCAACTCTATCAAACAGATATACTTTCATTCATATAGAATTTTAATATATTTTAAATGTTGTCTGCTGCAGACTTGTTGTAAGTAAATAAAGTCCAGGGAGAGGGTCTATACAGTCACATAACTTGATGCTTATACCACATCAAAGCTCCTCAACTGTACAGGGTGATCTAAAAATTAAAATCCAAATTACCTTTCCTCTTAACAAAGTGGTTTCATTAAAACACACTTTAATCTTTCAATGCTGAATTTTTAAAATGGACTTGTCCTACTTTGCTTTTTGGAGAATCATTACTTAGCCAATTTTAAGACTATATAGATAAATATGTTTCCTAAAATTGGCTGAGTTACGCGGCCAACCGTTTAGGGCCTGGTCAGAAGGTATGGATGGGTCTGCTGACCTGGCTCTTTACTGGTGGCACAGGCTTCCCAAAGATGGTTGGAGCAATCAAAGCGTTACTTTTGTCAATGCATTTTTTATAAATTTTCTTCGACAAATGATTGATTGGAGTCTAACACCGTTTTCAACAAAACATTTACAGTCATATCACGGCAGCAAGTTCACCTACTCATGTGTTTCCAGGCATTCTCACACCAGTATTCTACATAACGTACTTTTCAAGCAACTGGCTGCTTATCAACATATTAGACTGTTAGCACTTTGGTTGAAGACGAATGACGCTGGTTACAGTGACTTTTGTCAAACGTCGGAAAGAATGTTGGCCAAGCTGGGGTTCAAACTCACAACCCCTGGACTTCATAGACAAAGTCTTGTAACAAGCATATAAATTTCAAATGGAAGAGAAAAGACTCAGGTACATGTAATGGGTTCAAAATCAAGGCATCACTTACTTGGCCAGACGTATTTCAGCATATTAACTGTGAACACAAACACTGATAAAGTCTGTATGTATTCCAAAAACTGACTCATTTAGACGGCAATATAGATTGCAGCTCATTGCGTTAAAAAGCCAAGTAAATCTCGCCTATGTAAAAAGTAACCAATCTATTATACAAATGAAGAGAATTGATTTTTTGTACAGGCTCTTACTAATCCCTTTGTGCATTATACCATTATTAATAATATATCAATAAAAATTATATTATGGGAACAGAGGGAATTTTTCTATGAAATGCAATGGCTTCTTCTCCAGCAATATAGCATTTATTTTCAGGTTCTTCACACACAAAGTTACAACTTTTAACATAAATTATCAATCATTGCTAAATATGCCAAAACAAACAATTCATCAGTTGCAGAAAGTTGCATAACTGGCAAAGAGTGTTTCATCAAGAAAGTGTATGACTTATCTACAGTTATAGCCATATGTTACAATATGTTACAACAGTTCCACGAAACCACCTAACGAGGTTTTGAAATTAATTGCAATTGCATAGCAGACAAAGATAAAAGGGGACAATGAAGCTGGATATCTAACTTAGATAAGATATGAGCCATCCCACGAGAAAACCAACATTGTGGATTCTGCGTTAAGTATCGACCCGGATCAGCCTAAGCATGCTGCACAGGCTTATAGGACAGACACTTTTTGTTCGCCTCGTGTGGATTTTCTGTTTCAGGAATAATTACTCTATACTTCTATCCCCCTAAGACGGAATATTCTGTCTGCGCAGACTGTGCAAGCTGATCTTCTGGGTCGATACATTACGCAGAAGCCATAATGTTGGTTTTCTCGCGGGACGGCTCATATTGGTTTCAAGGTCTCTGACTGAGGTGTGATTGATTGATTAATTGTTTGATGCCACTTTCAACAATTTTTCAGTTATATCACAGCGTTTCCTGGCTAAGTTACCAGTACTTCTGGTCCATTTATCCTGACACAAGCTAGTCTGTCACTTTTAATGTTTTCAACATTATTCCAGTTATATCATAGCGACAGTTCACTTATTCATGATGCCTGGGTAAACAAACCAGTACTTGGCTAGAAAATGTGCCTTGCACAAGGGCACCCCACCATGGGGATCGAACCCGGGATGCACATTTTCAAATCCCCGACGCTAACCACCAGATCATGGCGGATTACTTTGCTGTGGAAATGAAAATAACTTCTTATAGATAGACTCAAAACATATTTTTAAGACAACCGTTACCCACATACAGCAAATCTGCAGCAGATGACTTTGAAAACTTCTGGGCAAAAATATGGAAAAACCTTTAAAAGTGAAAATGTAATTAAAGATAGATAAATGCAAACAATTTGACAAAAATAAAAATTGCTTGATATGAGCAATTTCTCCTTTTGTCACAATGTTTTCAAAAGTCGTCTGCTGCAGAGGTGTCAGAAAGTGTTCTGTTTGAGGGAAAGGGTTAATATTGCAGAACCACTGTAACACAACTTTTGTCCATACCTATAATTATAGATTATTGAAATAGAATTTCCAGCCTGGATAACATCATGGTAACAGCTGTCTAGCTATATATATATATATATAGACTTCTTATTTCTTTGCCTTATACATAAGATTGTTGAAACCTATGCAGGAGACATTTTACTTTAACCCTTTCCCTCATACGACAATTCTGCAGCAGATGAATTTGAACATATTTTGTCAAAAAATAGAAAATCTCTATAACTGAATGGATAACCTATGACTAAAAGTGGAAAATATTGTGGCAAAAGGAGAAATTGCTCGTTCTGAGCAATTTCTTCTTTTGTCACTATGTTTTCAAAAAGCCGTCTGCTGTAGATCAGAGAGCGTCTATATGAGGGAAAGGGTTAAAAAACATTGTGTAGAAAATGAAGAAACTGTTAAGAACGGGAAAATTACCATTTCCAACTATGTTTTTCAAATCTATTAAAGCAAAGTTTTAATTCAAATTTTTCAGATTGTATATATTTTCTTTACATATTTTCAAATGAGATAACTCTTTAATCCTTTTTCCCATATAAAACAACAAATGTGCAACAGACGACAATGAAAACATTTATGCAAAAATGTGTATTATCTCTTTCACTAAAAGTATTACTTTTGCATAGAGTGGAAAACATTGTGGCAATAGGAGTAATTTCGGCTTTGGACGCAACGTTTTCAAAAGTTTTCAATTAGCGTCTGTTGTTATGAAAGGGTTAAAAAATATCACATCAAACAGATATATTAATGGCAATCCATTCCTTTTACTTGTGCATACTGACAGAGCTCTGAGATAAGAAGAGTATTTCACATACCCAAATCCTTATTTGACTCTCAAACCCTATGTTGTGGGTACTCAAAATAACCGTCTCAGTGAGACGATTCTTTTGAGTACCCACAACCTAGGTTTTAGTTGATTTGATTGATTGGGGCTTAACGCCGTTTTCAACCATTTTTTTATTGCTAACACCACAACCTTGAGCGCTAGAGGGGGCAGACATTACTACCATTTTTTAAAGTCTTTGGTATGACCCGTCTGGGGATCAAACCGAGATGTCCCGCGCCAAAGACAGACACTCTACCACTACACAACCATGGCAGCTCTACTCAGAAGAATCCTCCTACACTGAGACTATTATTTTGAGTAGACACAACATAGGGTTATATGGTCTAATAAGAATTTTAATCTTAACCAACATATAGACACATTTTGCAGATGACAACTATTGAAAATATTGTGACAAAATGAGCAATTTCTCTTTTTGCTACAAATTGTTTAACTCTTTTCAATAATGAATGAATGAATGTATATTGTTTTATGGCGCATCGACAGCTAAGGTCATTAAGCGCGCAATTAAATTTAATTATTCATGATCCCTGGGTAAACAAACCAGTACTAGGCTAGAAAATGTGCCTTGCCCAAGGGCACTCCACCATGACCGTAGTGCCGCGACTGGGGATCGAACCCGGGAGACCCGTTTTCGAAATCTCCGACGCTAACCACTCGACCACAGCGGATTCCCTCTTTTCAATAATAAAACTAATTTATAGAGAAATTCCATATTTTTCCCTAAATGTTTTCAAAGTCTTCTACTGATGAATTGTTATATGTGGGAAAGGTTTACTAATGAATTGGATAAAGAACTATTATGTGCTTCAATATATGGTTAGTGTTTGTATGCTGGTATTTAACCCTTTCCCTCATATAGACGCTTTCTGACGCCTCGCAGACGACTTTTTGAAAACATAGTGACAAAAGAAGAAATTGCACAAAACGTGCAATTTCTCCTTTTGCCACAATGTTTTCCACTTTTTGTCATAGGTTATCCATTCAATTATAAATAGAGATTTTCTGTTGTTTGACTAAATATGTTCAAAGTCGTCTGCTGCAGAATTGTCGTATGAGGGAAAGGGTTAATGGCAATCCATTCCTTTTACTTGTGCATACTGACAGAGCTCTAGATAAGAAGAGTATTTCACATCCCCCAATGAGGGACTTTAGGTCAAAGGGAAGCAATTCATTTTATATAGGCGACCATTGTAGCGTTATGGGTTATGGTTCTTTCCCAACACCTCAAGCAAGCCACAAACATGTATTAAATCAAAGTCCATTCTTATATCTACCATTACAGCACCAGAAACTCAGGGCTCATCCTACCATTTTTTTAGCTATGACGTCAAATGATAGGTCACCCTTATCCCGCACTGAATTTCACTTTAAATTTCAGGAAATATGTAGGATGTTCTAAAAAATACTCTGAAGGTGTCAATACAGTCAAAAGCAAACCAGGGTTTGGTTACAAATCACTCACAGGATAATATAGTTTTCAAAAAAATCATTCAACTTTCAGCAAAATCATTATTGTCCAATGGGTGACAATTTCAGTCTTACATATTCATCTGAAATCCCCTTGACAAAATTGTCTTCCCGGCAAGCCGATCCGATTTACTTCCCTTTGACCATTAGTGATATTTATATTATCTCCCTTGTCAGATAAAGACCAAGGAAGACCAAATAGTTGGTAGGTCCTTTTAGTTGGAATCCTTTGTCTTTATCGCTATTTCGCAATGAGATATTGCAATTACTCTGTACACATTAATCATAAATGTGTTAATTAAAGTGATGATTCAAAAGTGAAAATTTACAAAGCAGTGTTTAAATAAAACAAATGTGGAATAACTAATCAATCTAATAACAGTTTGCCAAGAAAATGCAATTATAAGTGCACCATCATGTGCAATGAAACCAATGATAAAAACAGAGTAAACCAAATGATAGGACCTAGCTAGATGTAGAGAGTATTAAAGGGAGATAACTGACCGATGTCTCCAATTCGCAATGAATTGTTATATATGTGGGGTTTTAAAAGATGAAATATGCTCCTTGTATAGAGCTTTAACCCTTTCCCTCATACGACAATTCTGCAGCAGACGACCTTGAACATATTTTGTCAAAAAATGGAAAAATCTCGAGATCTTTAATTGAATGGATAACCTATGACATAAAGTGGAAAACATTGTGTCAAAAGGAGAAATTGCTCGTTTTGAGCAATTTCTTCTTTTGTAACTATGTTTTCAAAAAGCTGTCTGCAGCAG